>SEMN01000089.1:0-600000 GCA_005408345.1 Macquaria australasica | reverse complement strand
AAAAATAAGAAAACAACAACAAAACCAGACTTTCTGTAAACTACATGCCGAAGCCCAATTTATGATTAACAGGTCTACCCAGAGACGGGAAGCATTGCAGGCACAGACAAGAGGCAGTATACCTTATACTCAAGTGCATTGGCCAGTTCTTGATGCTATTTTCTGCTAAGGAGAGCAAATGCCTTCAGCCATTTTCCTCTTAGTTTGTAGAGACAGGTGCAAGGCTGCAGGTGGGAGCTGCTGACAGGAAGCAGAGTGGGGAACAGTCAATGTGGGACGATAGCTTGACTTTTGAGGTCAATCACGATCCAAAATGTGAACATGGTATCAGCCCTGCGGTCACACACTGGTGAATTTCCTCAACTATTGAGTAAAATTAGCCTCCTACGGTCCAGCGGGCCGATCAGGTCTCGTGAAGCTGTCCCCCTCATTACCGTACTTATGTAAAACACTAATGGGAGCATTCCTTTGCAAAGAATCACTTCCAAGCATCACCAGCAACCCCCTCCCTCTAATATGACAGTCACGATTTATGCCTCCATGCTGCAGGGCATATTAATCATTTGGGACAGAGTGCTGTCTTGTATCCATTTTCAACTGTAATAACTCAAGGTAAGACACCATCATATTTCATCTCCTCTGTGAATCTGAAATGATCTCGCTCACTTTTTCCCCCTTGCTCCGACTCTTCGCCCAAACTCCCCCTACCTTCATTTCTCTCTCATTCTCTTTCCTCCTCTCTCTTCATCTTTATCTCACTCTGTCTTCCCCTCCCTCTGAGGCCTTGATTCATCTGGAGACTTGCCAGGAATGCAGATAGGATCACTCGCAGATGTGCAATAACTTGAGGGGAATAAATATGCCCTAATTGAGAGAAATGATGTAATATTGATCCTAGGGCCTCTGAACCCTTGCCATCATTGGAGCGTTCTGCCGAGCCTGTGACATTTAGAGGGATGGCTGGTGTGTATGTGAGAGTGAGTGTGTGTGATATTGGGGATAGGTGTTGCTGAGGCTGTGCTGTGTGAGACTCTTTTTCTTTGTGAAACTAAAATGTGTCTCGTGGTTTGATGAGAACTTCCCGGCTCAAAGGCACGAGGCTCCCCGAGTGCGAGCTAGACGACGATGTTTCCCTGCCTGCAGAATGTACCGAATATAACACCAAGCTGCTGCATTGCATCGAGTGATGCTTTGAAGACACATTTAATTTAAAACCTGAGTGGGAAAATATCAGCGTGTGCCATCTGTACCTGTGCCATAAAGGTTGGTGAGTGGCTTTAACACTCAAGTCTGGTTCCAGCGGTTAGGGTTTGTCTGTTTTAATGTGCTGTATAAAGAAACTTGCTTTTCCTAAATGAAAAATTAAAGAGTTGAGCTACAAAGAGGGCGGGTGTCATCTGAAGACAATACATTTCTTTGTTACAAGTGAGAAAAACAAAAGAAAAATCAATAAACCCTCGTGATCATTATGTTCTTCCTGACCCTGCGACGTTTACATGCTCTCTCCAGGACTCTTGGTATTTACCTTGAACATGATCTATCACACGTCTGCCTGTCTGTGGCATGGTGGGCCTTCATCCCACAGCAGAATGTCATCTGAGACATCAATACTAATCGTTAAATATTGAAAACGGTGCCTGAATCAATGTGAGAAGATCCCAACATCAAACCATCAGAAGATCAAATCCATACAGCTACAGGAAGAAATCTGTTCCAGGATAATGGGATGATGATCATTCACAGATTGATAAAGTCAAGTAAAGGTTATACATTTCAAAACCATCTGCTGGACTGACTTTCAGCCACATGCTAACAGTGTGGTGAAAGCTGACATTTTGCCTGCTGTCTAAGTGCAGTTCATCATCTCTTCCTAATGGTGCTCCGTTTCTACATAGAATCTAAAAAAAACACACGAGTAGAAACTTACTTACAAAAGGATATGAACTCGTCAAGTCTCTGAGTTTAGATTTTAAGCTTAATGTGAGAGTTTCACTGTCGGCTTAGAGGAAATTGGAGTCTCGTAGCAATCTGACCTGCACCAGAATAACAGTATACTGATGTGGCTAACCTCATCATTACCAAAGGACTGCAGATTCTAATTTGATGTGGCTGCCGACTCCAAGTCAATTTATTATAATGATGGTTTTGTTCTGAGGTATCCTCTGTATCATTAGACAATGTAACTCCTTGCGATGAGTGACTGAGGACCAATTTCCAGTTTACACTGTTATTATTCACCAGCCAACAAATGAGGAGGCTCAACCTCTGAGAGCAGTGCAGATTGTCAGATTGTTATAGAGGCGCAGTGTAGAACAAAGGGATTTTCACAATAAGGCTTTCTGAGAGGAAGTGATACTGATTTTCAACTATGTAATTAAAAAGAATGCCTTTTGTATTAATCTGTAGTGGTTTGAAATGTTTAATCTTCATCGGAAACATATTTTTCAGCAAGTGTATACTACTAACATTATATAAAAATCATAATTTCATGACCAATTTACTTGTAATACTACCTCTAATCTGTACTAATTCTGTTCTCATGATCCCAAAGTAGGCTGATGGTACACTACATGGCCAAAAGTATATAGACAATCTAACATTAAACGCATATTTGATTGTTGAACAATGAAGACTACACCAAGTTGTACCCATTTCTGGCACTCATTAGAAGAATTTATACATAATAATACTAATAGTAATGAGATATTATAAAAACAAACAATGATTCATACTAAATTTGGTGTCAATTAAAGAGCAAAATTATCTTTGTAGACTGTTATACAGGGAAGAAATGTATTCTAAGAGATGCAGAGATAATTTGTCTCTGGACAGCAGCCTAAATCAGGTAGAAAGCCGTGTTTTGAGGTAGGGGTGTATTCGTGACCTTTGACCCTTTCCTGTGTTCACCATTTGTTGCTGAGCTACTGCACATCTTTAACTGAAAACAACAAATTCACTCCCATCCTCTAAAGGGTCCCAAAAGGCATTGTGGGAAACAAAGCAAATCACTAACTGAGGAACTCGATGACAAGAAGACAAGGCAGTTTGGGGGAAAGTGAAAACAGAAAAGAATCAATTCAATTACTCTGACACAAAACAACTTGAGATGCATTGAATATTACAGATTGATGATGCATAACAGTACGACAGAAAGGTGTACTGCATGGCTTCTTAAAGTAAAGCATTCATGTGAGAGCGTCAAAGTGAATTTCGGATGGAATTTAGCAAAGAGGCTCAGACACCATCACCTTGTTTTCTCTCCGCTGCAAATTTCAGAAAACTGTCTACGGTGTCGTAATGTCAAGTGTCAGGGGATGAAGTGTGATATCCTGAGGAAGGAGGCAGTTGAAAGGGCTTGAAGTTTTAACAGCCAATCAAGATCACAGGGGAACTTGCTGGGTATTCCCAGAATGAACATCACAAACAGAGTGCCACAGTGGTTGTAAATTCAATCCTAACCCTAAATAAAATGTCAGGATAGGTAGTCAAGTAAGGCTGCAAGTAACACGTCAGCTCTGCACAGAACACAGCATTATAACAAATCAAACCTGGCAGCAGAATAAAGGCTAAAGAAGCAGGTTTGTGTCTGGATGTTGGTTTGAATCCCTGGTTGGGTTGTGTTCAAGAACATTGAAGTGGGCAAAACATTTTTTTGGGCATTCATTCAACAGGGAAAACACGTGTTCATGCATTAAGGAAATGAATCACTCCCTTGTCAAAGTGTTTAGTGTTTACAAATCGTACACATTAGCACTCTATTAGAAACAGACTTGCACTGCAGTTAGTCTGCTTGGCTAGACTGCAGTCAATTATTCTACATCTGCACAAGACAGAGTGAAAGTAGTGTGCATTGAACTGTCAGGCTGAATTACAGAACCAGACTGTATCTGATCTGAGAAGAGCATTTACACAACATGTTTTAATCAAGCATTTTAAATTTAATCAGTTATAACTGAGGAACCACATCCATTAGGAGACAAAAAAGGGAGTGGGCCACGGATGAAAAGTGCACGCTGATTAATTGGGGCCCCACATTTACAGATCCCTCAGTTCTCTCTGTTCATCCCTTGAGTTCCACAACAAGAGCTTGAAAAGTGTCTCTCCACGTTCGCCTTTCCCCACTCCTCTCGCTCTCTCCCTCTCACCTGCCTAATTAACTGTCAGCCGAAGCCATTTATGCTTCTACATTTCATGGGAGAATGAATATTAAAATTCCGCCAAAAAGTGCCACAACCCTTAAAGGATACGCTGCGTTTTTACTGGGCTCTCTGTGGATGACAAGAGCATGCTAGCCCAACACTGAGAGGAAGTGATAGTGGCTTGTACAGGCAGGGAATCAAATAGGGGTTCATTATGTACACGGAGCTGCTGACTCTGTGTAGAATATCAATGGGTGCAGAGGTGGAGGGAGGGACATAGAAAAACCCAGATCCTACAAATCTTCATCCACTGAAAATCAAAATCAAGATGAAAAATCTGATACAGTTAGCTAAGGTGGATGAAGGTCTAGAAAGCTCAATTAACTGCAAATCTCTGACAGTGAATACAAATACCAGTAAAAAGTACAGTTAGAAAATAATCAATATCAACCCTAAAACAAGAAAAGCAGCACATTCCTTTCCTTTGGACCATTATTGCCTGTTCTCTATGCTATCAGGTAATGGATTTTGAAAATCACCATCATCCACTATGAAACACTTAATCAGATAAAAAAGGCCAGAGAGGCTTTTATCCATCATCAATTTAAAGCTACAATGATTTGTGCCTATTTTCTGATTGCCACCTTTTACCTCCACGAGCCAGTTGTGTTCATCATCCATGACAAATTTACTTCAAAGGCAGCCTTCATCATGACCCATTTTCCATTCCACCAACAGCTGAGCTCTCGCCCAATAAGGCACAAAGCGGGAATTTTCCCATGAGCCCCTGTGCATCAAAAGCTGGTAAAGGAAACGAAATACTACAGCCATATGAGGCAGAATTGGAGGCAATCATTGGAAGTAATGCTAACATCATAAACTTGAAGGGAGATTATGTATGTTTTCTCAGAAGTACCACTTCGATTCATTACTGACTCATTAAAGCTGAACAAACACAAGCTGCATTCATGTTGCACAAGATAACCAAGACAGATGTGATGAATGTAATTAGAATGAAGAGGTACTCCATAGGATAGCAGGAGAAAAAGCAGTGGACAAGGCTTTCGTGCCCATTGAATCACTTTCTTTTTCATACACCAATGTTTCGAATGACTCATCCGTTTTTTCTTCTTCTATCAAGATGGAAACTTGAGGTCCGTTCACAAAAGGGCACAGGCAGAGAGGATATCTAATTGAAAATCTTGTGCTGAACAGTGTTGGGTTACTTCAAGTCAGATCTGTGAAGATCCGAAACACAAATGAAACTGAAGGTAGGTACTGGAGATCAATGCAGCTCAATTGCTCAAAACATCTCAACACTGTTCATCATAAGGTACAGTGATTATTCTTTGTGACAACACTGAAATCTCAGACATTTCTCAAAATATAAATATATATTTTGCAAATAAAACCAAAACTGTCTACATGACTAGATAACAGCAGGAGCAAGTGAGAAGATATGTTTTGACCTTTGGACATCAAAGTAGAAGCGATATGAAGTAATCAGAGCTTAAAACCAGTATTTGTTTTAAAAAGAGAAACTAGGAGCAACAGAGTGGTTGTTGAACTGATAGAATTAGTGCAGCAATGTTTCCACCATATATGCACAGAAAGGAAGGAACAAAACGAAGCCTTAATTAAGTAGAATGGGACCTACTTTGAGGGAATTGGCTTTGATCAACTAATCTAGAAATTTGAAGCACAAGCAGGCCGCAAGAGTGACACTGCAAGTTCCATCGACCGACAGAAAATAAGCTATCAAATGTGACGAATGAAACACGTTTTCTTACCTATTGCCATCTCGATGACGCTCATTTGGCTCTCTGAAGGGAAGAGGATTTTTGGCGGCTTGTCTGTCAGGGGAGCTGTGAAAAGACAAACAGAGAGAAAGAAAGAGCACATTAAATTCCACATCTTTCTCCCCCGTGGACAGTGGGAGTATGATTTATTCATTAAAGACCACAATAAAGGCTGCATTAAAATGGGAACAAATACATGGAAATATAATATTTAAAGAGTGGACAAGAGAAAAAAAATTGATGAATTACTATGACTCAGAATTACCCATTCAAAGCTTTAAACATCAATGCACATGCTTTCAAAGCAGCAGCTGCTTCAATACTAATGCTATTCATTCCTTATAAAAATGAGTGTGTAAGCGAGGATATGGCTTTGATATGGACTGCAATACAAACTGTACTGTATATACAGCAGCTGTGTAACAAGTCAACCATTTCTGAATCTACAGTATACCCTAAGGTAAAAATCATCCACAGCTGCAGTGGGCATGGGAAGGTTAAGAGATGCTGCAGGAGATGCTGTATTTTTAGCTGTGTACAGCTAATATGACTGGAAAATGTGAGTTTCTTGAAATACCGTAAATGCTTCTAAAGTATCTGTTAGAATAAAAAAAAAAAACTTGAAACAAAAGCAAAACAAATCTGTCTGCACAAGCAATGTAGTATATACTGTCATAATGTCAGCCATGAGCGAGTTGCTGATTTAAAAGTGTATCACAGCTACATTAGAACAGCCTTCGTCCCAACTCCCTTCGAAAATACACCAACTCCAATTAGACAGCTGCTGAGTAACAAAAGACGTGCACTTAGAGGCTCCTCATTATAATGATTCCCTAATTGGTTCTAGTCTTCAAAGTGGCATCAGAGAGGTTTTCTATCTCTGAATGCTTGGAAATACTCGGAGGGATAAGGCTTGTTTCAGTACAAATGCCTCGTGGTACGACAGGAGCAGTGATCGCTGGGCTGAACCTGGAAAAGTGAGCTGAGTTTTCGCAAAAGGAGTGACACAATGGAGGAAGGTTTTCCAAGTTCACATTGAACCGGTTCCTTCATACTCCAGTTCTCTGGTGATATAACTCACCACAGCAGAGTGTTAGCTACAGTTGCATGTTGATACTGACTGTTTTTGCTAAAAAACAAACAAACAAAAAAAGCCTTCTGGCTAGTTATCATCCCAACAACTGCAAATTAATGGAGCAGCTCTTTTCCCGGTCTTCCATTTATATATTCAGTTATTCTTTGTGAGCATTCAAAGCTCTATTTGGCAGACCCTTGAAATTCACTTTTCACCTACAGAGTTGGATTCAATTCAAAAAGTCAACAATTTTGTTTGAACTATTTTGGCCTTAATTGCGGTTTTTCAAGAACAGCAAAAATTTACATCGTCCCTTGTGTGCAAGAAGGCTCCTTATTGACATCTCAGTCTTTGTAAGGACTACATGCAGATTTACATTTGCACTTACACTTGAACAACAGGTCCTCCAAACTAAATGACAAAATATGTAATTGTCACTGCCTTCCAAAACAACACATTTGACCATTTTTGTGTTCTGCCACCTTCTATGGTTAAGGGTTGGTTAAGTTTAGGCAACTTAATTTACTTGGGTAAGTTAGGGAAAGATCACAGTCTTGGTTAAAAGAAACCAACCACCATCACCCCTCCTCCCTAACAGGTTTTGTGGCTCAACATTACGTTACTTTGCTCCTGACATAATTTGCGTAGCCACTAGAGGTTCTTGACAGGTAAACCTAAGCATAGTTCATTTCAGGCATTTGAACACCAACGTTTAAGTCTCTACTTGCAATGAAGAAGAAAAAAAACGACTTGATTGCCTTTTTAGACACTATGTAATCAGTGGAACACGGCGAGATTGTAGCTTTGCAGAAAAACAAACCATTTTTAAAAGCATAATTTTAGAGACACACCGCCATAAATGTTAGAAGTCTGCAGACTTTTCGAGCGGACATGTCTGATGAGCAAATCAACTCAAAATGTCAAACTCTATCTGTGAAATATTTGGAAACACAGGTGCCAGCTCGTCATTTGTTTGGACGTATTTCTTATTTCAAAGGCACTGCAATATTTTCAGCCAAAGATACAGTTTTCCTTCAGTGGTGTCCAATCACTTCTGCTAATGAAGGAACACTTCCATCATTCTGATGTCCAATCAATTTACAGACAAAACCACAATGTGGTCTCAAATAAAGGATCATGCAATTTGTTAAGAGGAGTGGGCTGAAAGCAGGGGAAAAAATGCCTATGTGAGCTCATTAATTACAAATACAAAAAAGACCCATAGCAAATTATGGCTTTCCCTGTGCCTCGCATGTTTCAGTGTGGTGTAAAGAAATCTCATTACCTTAATTACCTTTTTCTTGATGAAATATGCTTAGATTATTTTGTTTCATTATGACTTGAAAAGGAAAACGACTTTTCCACTCTGATAGTTTGTCTTACGCAAGACAATGCTGAATTTGAAGAGAGAAAATGGTGCATGGGCAGGGATGTGGCTCCATGTATTTATAGTAACATGAAAAGAGAGCTCAGCTAGAGATACAAACATCAAACATGGAGCCACAGCTCCTTGCTTACATGGCTAAAGTGAGTTTGAAAGTTATACATTATATATTTGCATTGATGATAAAACAAGAAGAACACAGAAAATGTAACCCTTCTGATTCTGAGATATATAAAATAGAATAATTGTGATAACTTTACTGTACCATTGAGCTGAAGAACGAGTGAGAGCTGCTGCTCAGCAACAGTCGTTCAGTGAGCTAACACAGTAGCACAAAGCTCTAGTTTTTATATGGTGTTAGGGAGGGGTCATGCTCAGTATGGCTCAAGTGTGTCATTGAGACATGGTTTCAGGCACGTCAAAAAAATCCACACACACTACTGTTATTGTGTATTGAGTTATCTGCAGTTTCTGCCATTTTACCACCTTGAAACTGAGGCCTTAGTCTGAGCAAACAGGATTAATCTACTGAGTCTCAATTAAAGGGCATGACACACTGTTCCCTGTGGTAACCTCACTTTGCAATTTAAGCTGAAAAGATGGATGTATTTTGATTTTTTTAAAAAGAGTCTTGTTTAGACGGGTTTCGAGAACCTAGAGGCTCTCTCTCATTCACAGGTGAATTCTGGTTTTGATTTGCAGGTTGCACTGAGCCAGCTGAAGGTGAAATCCCAAACCTGCAAGGGAATTAAAGTTCTGGTGCATTTTTTTAATAACCTCATTTTAAAGCTTCAGGTAACGAAGTAGGAGAAGGCTGTTTAACTCTGGTAGAAATACTGCCCTTCATCCAAATCAAGGGCACGTTGCTGATTTGCTGTTCGTCAGTGGGATCCCACCATGCTGGAAGGCATGCAAACACACACATTCACACAAATTTGAGATGCATTAGTGAAGCTGGCTGGTCTTCAACTACAAAACCATAATTCTGTGGTGGGTTATTATGAGTGGGAGTGGGCAGGCTTTTCGCTGAGGGGCTAGAAACACATCCAGCCTGACCTGCTTCCCGTACACACAAACACACAGACAGTGTAAGCACATTACACACGCACACACACATAAACATTGACAAGTCTGATGTTGGAATCAGCTGGGGAGAAAATCTTTTAAGTGTCCCTCACAGACCCTGTGATCTGCTCTCGCTGTGATCACATGATGATGGATGGGGGGATGGAGTAATGAAATAGAAAAAAAGACCTTGTTCTCTCCCATTAACTCTACCGTCGCCTTCTCTTTCTCCACCCTATGCGTCTGTCGCTCACTGTATGTCTTTGTCACTCTGTCTGTCTGTTTCTGTCGCTCTCAGGGGTGAGAGAGAGGGAAGATGAAAAAGGAGGGAGAGGAGGAGGGAGAGGGTTGTGGTCCTCTGTTCACACCTCATTAAAGACCACTTCAGCAGACATAGATTAAGAGGAGTAGTGTGTGTGTATGTGTGTGTGTGTCTGTATGTGTTTGTGAGCATGAGATCGTTAAAGGAAAGATGCAGTCTGAGTTCCACAGGAGAAAATAAATGAAAGAAGTTTTAGAGCAACTTGAGAGGCAAACCTTGTTAGTCATACACATGCAAAACAAAACAAAAAAAAATCTTTTTTTCCTGCCATCTTGCAAGTAACAAATTCAACCCCTGATATGTTTCTTCAGATCAGAAATCACAATTGGACTGATGTGAAAAATCTGCCTGAAGATTTTCTTTCTTAAATGCCAATCATAATCAGTGACTTGAAAAAATGACAGACTAATACAATTCTAATGTGTACAGACATAAAAAATATTTTTGGCATTTTTTTGTTGTGAAATTAGCTCAAGAAACCGAGGAGGAAAAGCTAATTATCATTAATACGTGATAACTATTCTGTTGTTGTTGAGACATTTCACTCCTAACTCATTAGGATTCATTCAACGAAACAACAAATAGTTGTTGTGATAGTCCTAAGTGACCAAAGTGGTGGACAGACTGACTAATATTGCCATCCCTGGACGAAAGCTCCCTGAAGAGTATACAGTCAAAAGCTCATTCAGATAATAATGTCCTTTAGATGTGTGTATGGCCTTTAGATGTGTCGAGAATTAGTTTTTTCAGTATAAGTGAGCAAACCACCCCAGCTGAGACCTAATACATTAGCAGATATGCCGTTAAAGTGAATCTGAAAGACAAAGCAAGACTCGAGGACATTAATGTGTTGGATAAGTTGGCAAGCATGTCTTCAAACTGGACTTAAGCCGGAGGGAGCTCCTGAGCTCTGGAAAGGAGAAGACATTTGTCAGCAGCTGTCAGGGACTGTTAAAATTTTGCAAAAGTAACTGGCTTCCTCAGGGCAGAGGGGATAAATGGACCACGATAGATAACCAGCAAACTGAACTCACTAAGTCACTTTGTCAAATATAGTTTCTGCTGGTAAATAAAATAACCCATCTTGATAATCAAAAGAAGATTAAATGACAATGAAAACACCATAAGGGAACAATACTTGAGTCAGCTGTTGGAATTAAGTGCTACTAGTTATTGCACATTACTGCATTCTGTCTGTGTTTTTGGGAGTATATTGTATTTTTGAGAGGCTGTCATCAAGTACTTACACAGTATTATTGTGCACTTTTCTTTTCAAGGCTAAATATACAGGTCAATAGACTGGAAAAATGCCATTGTAAATTGTTAATGTGACCTCAACTGAAGGAAAAGTGCTTTCATTACCACACAACAGAACCGGTACAATTTTCCTTCAGCGTAACGGATTTCAGGAACAGCAGTGACTGCACAAAATGTGCAGACCAGTCAGATATACAGAACAGTTCAGTGTTGATGAGAATAATGACGCTGTTGCTGTTGCATGTGATGGTGCAGTGTGGTTTCAATTTTATAGTTCTGGAAAAATTTTATTTTAGAGGGAGGACCTTGCGGCTGTTGCCCTGAAACATCTGCCTGAAGGCAGCAGGTGAAATGGAGCAGAGTCAGGATGAGTGCAGTCTCTGATGATCTCTCTGATGAAGTGGATGGCATTTAACTACTACAAGAGGAAAACAGGGAGCTATAAAATACATACTGTATCAGAGAGCTGGATTTAGATTTCTTCAGAAGCTCTATCATTTAGCACTTTGAGGTTTCTATTGAGAGAATAATTGTCATTGTTGTTCCCCCCATTGCTGTGATAGCAGCACTGCAGGAGGGACAATAGTCACAAGCTAGCTTTATTGCTCTTCTTCTACAGCAGCAATTGATTGACCAAATTTCTAAACATGCAACTCAACCATCTCAACATATACATTTTTCTGTTGTTTTTAAAGGAGAAGTGATCATTTCCCCACTCATACATCTGTGCTTGTGATGGTTTGAAAACACCTGCATGTTAGCCATCAGATCTTTGAAGTATTACATCAGTGGTGACTAAAATTAACTGCAGCAACTTTTCTCAGAACAATACAGACTAAACCTCTCTGAAATGGACAGACTTGTACACACGTGTCGCAAAATGCTTTGGAACAAAAAGTTGGATTTGTTGCTGGATTTGTTGCTTGTCACCTGCCATTCCACCTCATCCTCAAATCCCCTGGTCCACTTCCTGCCAAAGCTCTGCTGGCTTTAGATCTGTAGACTGTGTAGGTTTTTGGAGTAAACTGAATCTACTGGCATGTTCCTGGAGCCATCCTGGGATGATGAGTGCTTTGTGACATGGCAGGTGATACTGCTGGAAGTATCCATTTACTGTGGCCACAAACACAGTGAGCAACGTTCTGAGTAAGCTGCGGCTTTCAAATAATGCTCAGCTGGCTTTGAGGTGTCTAACGTGGGCCAAGAAATGTCACCCCACACTATTGCATTCCCACCACGAGCCTGTAAACAAGGCAGGATGCTTCTATGGATTCATGCTTTTCATGCCAGCCTACTATTCACAGCTGCAACAAAATACAATGCCATGTTTTCCTCTCCTCATCATCCAGTTGCGGTGATGGTGTGCCCACTGTGGCCTCATTTGTTTAGCAATTTAGCTATCTGCTTCAGTACTGAGATGTCCTTCGTCGCACCATGGTTGTACTGTTCTTTCATTTGCACTTTCCAATATCTCCATGTCTGGGCAAGCACCTCTGACCTCACTCACTGAATTCACCTATAGGACTGCTGCTAACTGCTTATATATACACTGTATTGAAAACTCCATAAGGGCAACAGTTTCAGAGATGCTGCAACCACCAAGTCTGGCACCAACAGTCATACCATGTAGATCCAATTCTGTCTTGCCCATTCTGATATGTAGTCGAAATGTAACAGAACCTTTGTGAGCTTTGTTGAGTTGCAGCCACTTGTTATGATGGATATTTCTGAGGTGCAAAAGATAAATCTTTTATCTGCAAGAGGATGCTGCTTGTTAAAAATGAGCTAGATGCTCTAGGAGACTCTCAGAGCTGAAAGGGTGATCTTTGAAAGCACTGAAATATATACTATTGGGAAAAGAAATGAACCCTAAAGAAATGACAATGCAACACTCTGAGGATACTTGTTGAAAAATACCAATATAGAAACCCTGAACAGAACACAATAAGGGTATATTTCCTTATTGAAAAATGTGTTGTTTTAGAAGATCCATCAAAACAATTGAATATTAGAGGGCTCATAGGCTGGGACAACACATTCAGGGGAAATCACATAAATCACATAACTGCAGGCATTGGGAATAGCTGGAGTGACTTCACTCTCCAGTGAACGGCTTTGAAATAGAAAGGGACTCTACATAATTACTCACAATGGTCATATATGGTACACTGAGATTATTTGCTGTAATGAGATGTCCTTTTGAATCTGATGCATACTTTTTGAACCTTGAGCCACTGTAAACATTTGCACTGCCGAACAAAAACTGTCCACACATGGATCATGTGCGACTAATCATGCATGGCCGAGAAAGAGCTGCTTGTTAATTAGAGAGGCCTGTACTCATTACTCACCTGTTTCCTCAGTGGGGGCCACCCGCCTCAGAAACGTGTTATTCACTCGACGATAAGGACGGTGGGAGGAGGGAGGGAAGGTGATATGTTTCAAGCCGCCTGGCCTGAAACATCCCAGAGGGGAGGAGTTGAGGATGAGTCAGAGAGGAAGGAGATGGTGGCAGAAAAGGAGTGGAGCTGCAAGAAAGCTTGGGGTGCTTCATGAAAAGGGTTTCACGGCGGATAGAGTGGGAGAGTGAGACAGAATGGGAAAAAATGTAGATGAGAAAGTAGAGATGATGGGAAACATCAACATGTAAAAATGCTGTTTGCTGCTTCTTAAACAACAGGGAAAGTGCATGTGAGTGTTACGGGTCTGTTTGGGTCATTGCTTGGGTGTGAATATGCTTAGTAATGGAGGTCAAAGGAAGAGAGTGGGCTGGTTAAAAATGTGTACATGCATCTTGCTGATTGTCATTCTGTCATACCCATTTTTGTGTATAGGATCATATTGTCTCAAACAGATGTTTTCACATTTAAAAGCAGGTTGTGGATGTCTGGGGATGCTAAAGAAAACACTGATTAATTAAGATCCTTATTTACAACAGAAATGATACAGTGCAACAGTGTCCATGAAGTTAGCACAGCATGGAATAACAAGAGAAATGTATGGAATCAAAGAAGTGTCTAAAAGAGATCGTGCTTGAGAAATGAAATTCAGAAAAAAATGTTTTAAAAAAATCATTAAAAAATGTTATCATTATTAACATTATTAACAAAGCTTAGTTTAATTTTAAACTAAAGCACAATAATATAATAGAAAATAAAAATACATTTCAAACACTTTTTTGACCCCACAGGGGTTAAAGCTCTTTTCCTTTTTTGCATGTTGCATATGACTTTGAATTGTTGCATAGCAACAGATGCATGTACTTCCTCCATACATGCCTCTAAGTTAAGTGTCATTAGATGCTAGAGATGCTAGTTTAACACGGGTCCTTGCAGGGGTCATACATCATATATGACTACATGACACCTGGTTGAGTGCTGTCCTTTACAACGTCAGACATCAATTGTGAGAACATGTGACTTTTGGCTGAGGCTTAAATACCAGCTGGCCTTCATGAATGTTGACAAGGCAGCAGGTGTGATGTTGAATTGTACATGCAGGTTATCAAACATTCTGGATGGTAAATGTTCTTTAGATGAAATCCAGCATTTTCACATGAAATAGATAGGTTCCTGCAGATGGAAGTTAAAGTGCTGCAGACCAAATTACACACACTGTGAAAAATCAATTTTTACCTTAAAGTGACAAAGTGATAAAAGTGATTACTGTATTACCACGTTGGCATGATTTCCCTACTCCTTCTCCTGAATCCCCCATCGTCTCTATCTTACCCTTTTAACACCCTAATAGTTCGTCTTTAGAGTGTCTCTGGTGTGAAAATAGACTCAGGAAATGGTTGTTCCAGGCTCAGAAGCACTAAATTGTGTTAACATGCAGGTTTCTGCTTTTGCACTGCCTACAAAATACATTAACATTCTGGAAAGTTTTTTCCTCTGCAGGGGAATTGTATTGCTGCAGCATGAAAACAACAGAAAACCAAGTGAATAAAAAAACAAAAAAACAGAATGGAAATGATGTAACAGAAAATCTATGAAGAGGCTGGTGTACAGAATAGTCAGCTTGACAGTTTAGCACATGCAGAAAGCAGATCTCTCTCCAGTTTCCACTGAGCATGAATATGCTTGAGAACCATATACAGATGCCGGCAATTTCTACGAGGCAGAGTCGAGGAAAAAAACTATTGATTCATACACTTTCTTCCATATACTGCGTTCTCAGCAAGCATCGTTTGCCGTTTGTCTTAGCTTTAAATTTAACTACTCGACAGGCAATACCTATGTACTTCCCTGTAATTAAAAAGTGAATTAATCTTGAGTGCTGGTTGTCATAAATTCCCTCATTTTTCCCCCAGCCTGCTTTCCGGTTCCCCTCAATAAATATATTCAGAGCAATCAATAGGGGTATTACTATGTATATATTGCTGTGGGAATCAGCTTGGCAGGTTGCCTTTGGCAGTGCTACACTTCCAGCTTTGCCCATGTTATCCTCCAAAATGGTCGTCTCTAGTTCTATATGAGGACTTGGCTGCTGTTGAGGGCACGGTGGGAGTAACATGTGTGGGAGTGTTTGAGCAAAGGGCTGTTTAGCTGGAATTTTCTTTAAAAATGTTCGAGAAAAAGTTAAAGAAACAAAATGGCAAAAAATAGACTTTCATGCCTGCCTGGGCAGGAACACACCAGAGAAGAAGAGGAGAGAGAAGAAACACCGCTAATGTGACAAGTTCTGCTTACTTGAACATTTGAAATAAAGTGAAAGAAAGTTGCAATTAGGCAGATGTGTAAACCAAGGCTGTGTGCTGTAATTAATCATGATTGCGTTAATTACACTTTGTTTTCACCATAATGAGGACTAAAAAGAGACAAACAGCAGAGGAAAATATAGAAAATGAAGGATCTTATGCCAAATGACACTCTGCAGCCTCACAGTTGCTATATTGAGATTTCATTGCTGTGGATATTAAAAATGCCAATTCTCTCCCCACGGCAAATAAGTCCTCTCTCATTCCAGCTACCCGAGCATAGTGAATTACTTCTCTTCTCCGTCTGTAAAAACATGTCTTTTAAGTCCATTATTTCCCTATTTTCCATAAGCAAAGCCATTTCTGATACAATCTTTTAATTAAGATTTTACAAGTTGCTTCCTCCAGCTCAAAAAAAGAAGTTTTTTTTTTTAGTACTAAAGCACGCTTCCCAAGGACAAATGATATCTTTGTTTAGCTTGGCAGATCACTCATCTTGCAGAACTCTTCTGCAGTAAGGACTATTTTTTATTTACCCTGTGCTGCAGGAAGTTCTCATTACACAGACAATATAATGAGGATCCCTATAACCCTCTAATAGAGACTGTTTAGAGGGACGGTGCCTCAGTAAAGTTGTTATCAGTGTAATCGCACATTCAAACTTTGATTACAGATACAAGCTTGGCCGAGCCTCCATTTATAAACTAACTGACTGTGTTACGACCAGTTTGAAACATAATAAGCTATATTCCAAATATCTAAATGCTTAACTGGTCAACAATTTTCACCTCGTTTTTCCCATTCACTCACAGTCCAGTCAAAGTGATGGTGGGTGATGATGGTTAATTGTGCAGTTAGAAATCACAACAGAATAGGTTACAGAGTCAGAGACTTTATAACAACAGGAGTGAATTTATCTACTTTTTCATTTTTATTTAAACATTCTTATAAACGCCTCTGTTACTGTTGTGTTTATTGTATTTACTAAGAATTTCATTGCCTGGTTTCGCCCACTGTTACAGTTGCAGAAATAAAGACCTTTGACACATATATTTACTAGTATAAATTAAATAGTACACTTTCATAATACAATATGACCAATTCTACTTCTACTTTTACTAACAACAGCTCAATGTTGAAGCAAAGAGGGAGGTGCCTTCAGATGCAGTTCCTCTAATGGCGGCTAGAAACCTCTGACTACATTGAAGTGACTGGAACCAATGACAAAAAGACACACATTTTAATAAATCTGAATTATTCTAAAAAAAAATATTTTTTTCACAAGTTTGATCCTCAGTTGTTATTCTTTCTTTTTAATCTTAATTCTTCTTGGAGGCAATATCAAAACATTTTATTTCATTACTGAGAAATTAGGACGGGTGGTATTGTTCCCCAGTGGAGTCTGACAATCCAACCCTGGTGACCCCGTACCAGATTCATATTATGATAGGTAATTGGCTTGTCATCATTAATGGAGGAAAAATATGTTGCCCAATGAGAATGGACCTAAGTTCAAAGTTGGTTGTCTGCCTTCAACAAAACCAAAAATGGAAGTTTTTGTGGTCCAATATCCCCCTCAGCACACTTTAGGCTTTGATTGCACCAATCTATCCACCCCTTGTGTGCAAGTGACCACTGTATAAAATCCATATAACACTTCAGGACATGCTTAACTGTGATGGTGATGCAAGACTTTCTAGGTGCAGATAAGTATTATTGCTATAGTCTGTTCCTCTGTAATACAATATAGTCTGTAATAGTGTCTGTTTCTCTACAGTCCACTCTGAGCAAATACAACCAAACTGGACTTGAACAAACATGTTTCCCTCCCAACGTTCCAGTCAAACAAACTGGGTTGATCAAATATTGGCATTTGACTTTAACCACTGCGAGGTTTGATTGCTGGTGCCTGAAATGATTTCAGCCAATGTTTTTGGCACTCGGCTCAGCGCTCAAACATCCCTTGGAATGTTCATTGAGCAAAGCACAAACCCTCTGCATTATTCATCAAAGCTGCCTCCAACATACCTCTGGAAAAAAAAAATATGATTAAACCAGTGGGCTTAAGCACTTCCATAAACAAGGATATGATCATCGTTAATAATAAAAAGCTCTCAAATGGATGTTACATAATCAAAAAAGAAATCCTTGGCCAGGCGAACAGTGAGGAGGCTTGCATCTCAGAGGTGGCATGACATCATCTACTGAAAGGCAACCAAAACCTGCTGGTCCCTCAGTAGCTATTGTATAGTGACTGGAACAGTCATAACAGCCATTATTCAATTTTGCAGATGCATTTAAGCAAACTGCACCTCAGCTGCTGCACACTGATCCTCCTCCTCTTCAAATAATATTCTAACATCCTTGTGCAATATGACTAATAAACATGACTGAATTGTTGTGATCTGTGCAGTGATAGTGGAGCAGATAGCACCTCTCTTGCACATTCTTTAATCAGTCTCTCAGCTTTGTACCCTCGCTCTAGTCCAACCTTTCTTATGACAAACACACACACGTGACCTTCGTTACAGCCCTCTGGCTGAGGACCAACATATGAACCTGGGCTGTCATTGACATTCTCTTGCACCATCAACGCAAGCTTGAAATGACACTGTGACCCGGCAGGCACACGATTGTGATCAAGTGATATCACAAGGAGAGGCTATGACCGTGAGATAACAGCTAGTTTGCCTCCTACTCAGTCCGTCACTGCCACTGCACAACGTGCTGCAGTGCAGAGGTCTTCATGGGTCCACTTGGTTCCTAGTGACCAAGATCGAAGTCAGGCTGGGTACAAATCCAGTCTGTGCCACCATACATAACAGGAAAAATGACTTACTTTTATGGCGACTGCTTGTTAAATGGTGGTGCATCATGCTGCGCTCACTGGAATGCAAACATATGCCGTTTTGGGGCACTTGCTGAAATGACTGATGCTGTTGTTCTTCTTGGGGCGAAAAATGGGTAACTGGTAGGTCGCAGAGGCTCACAGGTGAGCCGACACGAGTGTCTCTGAGCGACACCTGTGCAAGTCTGCTACCTTGAAGCCCGGCCTTTAGTTATTTCTTGTATGTGTTCTGATGCATTCTGGTCTGTAGAGAGTAGTCATAGAAAAACCGGTATCTCTGCCTTTTCTACCATAGCATGATTGTTGAATATCAGAGCAAAATGCCAGCTCTGGAAAGAAGCCTATTCTCAATTCAAGCTGACATCAAAACCTGACATTTAAAAATGATGTTTTAGATACTAAGCTCCATTGCAGCTGCACTGGGAGGATCTTGATATGACATTGTGTCTCCTACATTTCCACACAATACAAAACCCACTCATCTGTCAATCCAAGATATAACTCTGCTCCTAATAAGACAGATACCCATTATACTTAATTTTATTTATTTTTTTTTTTTTCAGTTTTATTACTATGCATTCTTGGCTTCCCTGAGTATGAAGAGCACTAGAAGAATCAAATGTGATTTGACTAATGTGAGTGACTCATGTGAGCAGCCTTTATTGCAGATCTTTCAAACACCCCAACCCCACCTCCAGGCTGCAGCCCACTTGTCCCTCTCAACCTCCTGCCAGTGACTGCTTAGTTTTGGTTAAACCCCTGGCGCAAGCTGTTAAGTGCTCCCTTGTGTGAGTCAGTAACCTCCCACACCCCTAACACACAGCTTAAACCCTCCGAAACACAGAGACTCTTTTTTTTTCTTAATGAAAACAAAACAGTTGGCATAGAGGCTTCTCAACAATCTGTTTATTATTTGTCCTGCTCACCCATTCATTGCACTTGCCAACCTAATTAACCCCCCCCCCCCCATTAAAAACGGTGTCTATTTGACTTGAACTCTATTCCAACCTCCTCCTCCTCAGCTTGTTGCCAGTGGCCTGTTTAATTCCTGCTTGGTGCCATTTCTGCACAGTGGCCCCCTATTGCAGAGCTATGAATCCCTTCTCCCAGCTCCGCCACCATGCCTCCCATCCCCCTTCCTTCTGCCCTCTCCCACCCCCACCCCCTCTCCCTCTTCCTTCCTCTCAACCCCTTTGCCAGTGGCCCTGCAAATCTCCGGAGGCAGGCAGTGCCAAACGTTCCAGCTGTTTAAACAGGTCAGTCGTTGGTGCCGTGTGCCAGCAGGGGTAGCTTTGCCATTGTGGTGCCCTACATCGCTGGTTTGTGCTAACCCCCCTGAATCCGTTGTCCCCAAGGGAGCTGTAGGGCCCAAACTGTACTGGTGCTCAGCTGAGAGAGATGCTGGATTTACATGCATTTTACTGCCTCAACCCCTTTTTTTTGTTTCTGACTTTTGATTTGTTGAAAAAAAAAGAGTTTTAAGGATTGATGAAAAGATCAGAGCTGTGTCATTAAGGCATGAAAATACACTAATTTAAGCTGGCAGTGTAAAACCACTGAGTGTGCAAAATGTTAGGACAGCCTGCTCTTTTCATGAACGAAAATGATCCAGGTGAAAGCTGTGAACCTTTATTGATTTCACCTTTTAAATCCACTAGTCATTCAGGGGAGATGTGCTATTCATAGATGAAGAGAAGCGGGAAAGACATTTATGCAAGGTTAAGCCTCTGGAAAACTGAGACAGGGGTTCTGCAAAAATAGAGTACAACTCATTACAAGCAAAGCATTTCTGATATTTTTTGTTCGCAAAGCCACATTGTTATTCTACCAAGACATGCAGTCAGCACAGTTGAAGATTGGCGAATTTCTGCGCCTGCATTTATTTTATGTTCTGTTCCATTTAGTTCAAGAGTAAAAAAAAACAAACTCCTGCACACTGTCCTTTTCACTTGAAAATACTTTCATGACCTGACCTTGGTCGGTCAGCACACACAGAATTATATACCAATATTGAATGAGGACAATGAGTTTTTTTCTTTCTTTCTTCTTTGATGACTCCATGGAACATACAGACTTAACAAACTCAGACACTAAACTATAAAATAATTGTGTCACCTCATAAAGGTCAAAGTAAAGGTCACTTTTTATGTTTATGTCAAAGGTGATGTTTAATTTTATTTTTATTTAACCTTTATTTAAGCAGGAAGTCCCTTGAGATTAAAATCTCTTTTCAAGGGAGACCTGGCCAAGATAGCACACCACTACAAAGTTACAAAAATTATAAAATAGAGCATGTCAAAAACAGACAAGGGACAGTTTAAAAGAAATACAGCATGTACTGTAAGCATATGCAATAAAAGGCTTCAATCGTGTGAACAGTATCAAGTCAGTTTGATCAGAGCAGTTCCACATGCAGGCAGACTGCAGGTCGACTCTGTAAATGTAATCTAGCTGGACGGATTATGAATGTTAACTAAAGCAGAATCATTCAATGTATATAAGATCAGTCCATTGAGATGCTATTGGCCCAATCTTCTCATTGTAAAGTAACAGTCGCTCATTAAAAGAAGACCTGGTGCCCCAGGAAGCTCCTTTAACTCTCAATGAAGCTAATGTTAAAAACAAAGGATTTGCTAAAGGATTTGCACAAATGCAACATCAGGATGGTAAGCATATAAATACATTTCTTTTTCTGTATTTCCCTGCCCATAATGGCCTCTAAGGGAAATGCATGCAAAGACTGTAAAGCAAACAGAATTATGCAGCAACCCCTGCAGGCCAATTAGCACAGAACACTACTGCATTCATGTTGGGGGACAAAAGAAAATCTGTGTTTTACTCATAATAATAAGATCTTTCTTTTTTATTGTGACAACTCTTTCCTACTATAACAAGGAGAAAATTAAATCTTTTGTGTTATATTAAGATTCTTTACCATAATGAACATTTCAAGAGAACTTTTCTCATTGTAAGATCGTATTTTTATTTTCATGGCATATTTAGTTTTTATTATTAAGAGATTGTCTGATTTTTGTTATTGACATTTATCCTGTGAACTTTTTGTGTCATAAGATTTATCTTGAAATAAAACAATCACAGTGTTGATCGCAATGAAGGAATATGTTACACAATGCATAAGCTACATCAGGTTGTGGCTACACTACTTGGTTGACGTCTCTTTGGGGCAATTTATATTAATGCTTAAAAGGTAAAATAATATCTGCTTTATTCTTTAACCAAGTAATTTCAGCATCTAAACTAGACTTTAAAGGTACATCGATTGTTTTTTGTTTTGTTTTTTTGGACACTTGGGGGCAGCAGAACAAGTTATAAACACAACATCTGACATATCGTCACCTTATAAAGTTTTTATGCGAACGTCTTAGCAAACAATTCCCTGTTTACATATCCAGCAAATATATTATACAATATTCACTATCGTTTTAGCTCTGTTTTGGTCTCAAACTCCTGAGAAAAATATCTGGCTAATTATCTGTTAGAGGTTCCACTTTCTTCACATGCTAGTGCTACCTGCTGGGCAGGTAGCTGTGGTGGGTTTATCAGAGCTGTTTTCAATGAAAACAGCTGCCTGCTGCTGGAAACCAAAACAACGAGCTAGAAGAGGCTAAAAACTCCATAGAGATGAGAGTCGGGTGATAATTTTCAGTGGGTTTGTATCTAGGAGCGACCCCTTTCACATTACAGATATTCATTACTACCATGGAAATGGCAGAAAACCTCACATAACTAGTTTTTGTACTGACAAATTATTCTGTTATTTAGGTATGAGAAAACACAAGAAGGAGAAACACAATGCCAAAAACACTTTCTATTGTCACAGAGGGGGGCACTTAGGGCTAATGATAGGTCTGCCCCTGTATATATTGTAAGAGATAGTTCATTGAAATTACAATCTAATTTAGACATGCTCCAGATCTGTCACAGAGATCTGTCGCTGAGTTGTAATAAATCTAGCTCTATAAACCCACAACTCCATGTGAGTTGAATATGAATTAAGCATATTTGAAGTAGACGAGTGACTCCTTATTGAGTATATGGCGGTGGCTTCTCTCTCCATCTCTCTCTCTCACACACTCCTCTCTCATGCTCTCTTTCATATCTCTGCATGTGGCAAACACATTTCGCCCACAGACGCAGCTGACCAGCCACCTCTTTCACCCTCGTGGACCTGAGCCGCTCGCCCACAGACATTCCACATCAAAGTTAATTTCCGGACTTGTTCAGATGATCAAGCAGTATGTGAGTGAGGTCTTGGCTCTGCTGACCCGTGTGATGAGGCTTACCGCTGTGCACGGCGTACAGTGACACTGGCATGGGCAATCAGCACAGTGGGCGTGTGTGTGCATGTGTGTGCTTGCGATTTTGCTCAAAACCTGACTTGATACCTTCATCACTGCTATGAACATGACAGTCTCACTCCTTCGGGCCAAAGCGCGAGATCAGTTTTCACAATCGCAATCAATACACCACCCGTGCATTCTGTCCAACCCACATATGTGGTAATGATCACTCATGGTGGGCGGTGATGGCTGTTTCAGCCGCCCAGGCAGGATTTTAATTGGCTGCTTTAGCTGTCAAGAAGTGCAGGGACCTTTTGATTTGGCCAGACTGTCACACAGTGAGCCTTAATTGGCCTGTGGACAAAACATGAGGGAAACACATTACTTGAAGTGCTCATGCATGAGCCATTGTAATTTATTACAGAGACGTTGCAATCTGAAATGCCATTAAACTCAAAATGCCATTAAACTTTAAAATAAATTAGGAACTGATTGTGTTATGAGGCTCTTAAGTACTCATCGCTAAGTCCTGTATGTCTTTCGCTTATAATATAAATCATTTGTTTATTATATAGCAACTAAACAGAGTGGAAGAAGAAAACTGTGCAAAAAACAGAAGAGGAAACAGGATGGCAGACTGAGAGTAAATAGCTTCTGCAGAAGTTTGCCCATGGCAAAGAACAGCCAAGTCTCCTCCAATAATACAAATGCACACGTCAGCAAGCCACAGACAACCTCCGCTAGGAGCTACCTGAATGCAACTTGTTGACAGGAAATGGCCTCACCTGTGGAACACACATCATTGAAGAAATGGCAGCAGGCTAAAGCCCCCATCTCTATTATTGTTATTTTTTTCAAAGTCTAGATGGGGAAGGAAAGAAAACCCGGAGGCACAAAGAGAACCTGGAAAGTTCAGTCTGTCACAGCTCTTATGTTAGGACCATTACCTGTGTGAGGCCAATAAACAACAGATTTCATCTTGGCTTCCTCCCTGCTTGGCAGGTCACTACTGGGATAAATGGGCATATACAGTATATGGCTTGTATGTACCATACTGTACCGTCATAGAACTGACAAATAAATGTACAGTGAAAAGCACAAATCATTCTTTAATTATAACTTTTGTGGCTCACTTCAACCACTGCAACGATTTCTGAGGTGGTAACTCTCCAGCTGGCGGGAAAATGGCTCTGAACTGTCACCCCCATCACCCATCCACCCCCATAATTCTCTTCTCAATCTCTCACTGTAAACTCGCCGTCTTTATTTCTTGAGAAACATTGTGCTTTCTCATAAATAAATAAAAAGCCTCACAATGCTGCAAATACGCCCCGAGTCACTGTTCTGCCCCCGCCCCCCTCCTGTTAAACTTCAACATAAGCGCCATTAAAATAACTTGTCATGACAGTGTAGCCTGCGAGCAGTGCAATCAATTTCCATTACATCAAGGCCCAACTGGGCATCGCCACTGAACTAAGCGCTGGTAAGCAATCTCCCTGACTGAGGGTTTGTGTGGTGGCGTGTCTGTGTGTGTGTGTGCAGTATTAAGGGTGTGTGTCAGCTTGTGAAGGCAGCAAGAGGAGTTACATTTTCCTCCATGGGTTCCCTGCCTTACCAGTAGAGGGACTGAAAATAATTGTATTCATAGGGACGGGACCATTTCATCTTCTCAAAACATTTTGGTCACGTTCCAAATAAGGAAACAAGCCTAATTTTCCATCACAACATCATGTGAAATTATCACCAGCTGAACAATTCAGTCTCGTCTCAGTGTAGTGAGTCTCTCCCTGAAGTGATTTAGAATGCACCTTTTGTAAAAGACCAATCTGCAACTAATTAACATCAGAGTAATTTATGCCACAAAATTGATTTTTGCTCACTATAAATTATGCAAAGTCCTATCCACCGTCCCTTCCCACCTTCTTATCTCTCTTGTGGAATCAGTGGATTGACATGTGGCTGAAGTGTCCTTGATGGGGCATTTCTACAAACTGTCAGAGCTAGGGGAGGCAGGAAAAGAGGGGCAGAATATCTTCAAAGCTACAGACGCATGTACTCATGGCCTTGAGAGGAGACATAAATCTTAAGTCACTCAAAATCAACCCAAAAACAGAAGTACAGACACTTAAACACAGCATTAAAGTCAAAAAACACTTTTTAAAAATGACTTTTTAACACAGATGTACGTGTTTAAAAATTCTGGTTGTCTAAAATTTTTAAAGCGATAAGGAACTTTAGTTTTCCAGATCTCTTACTTTGATCTCTTGCTCCATACCACTGTGATGTGGAATTACATTAACACTAGTTTAGCACTGATTTTCACATCTCGAAAGCTAAGGCACTAAGTGAGTGCTAATTAGTAGAGCGAAGGCATTAATTATGTAACACGTCATCTTAATTAGCAATCCCAGATGTACGGTGTGTCAGAGGAGCATTTGTAAGCACAGTTTGCTAACTGATAGATATTTGACAAGATGTATGACAGAAGCCCTCTGCAAAGGTGACAGTCAGTTTGGGAATCATAAATCAGCTGGAATAACACTGAACTTCTTTGAGGGTGAATCATTTTAAGGAGGAATAAGTTGGAATAACATTTCTACTTTATTATTCATGCGTGCACATTTTTTACTTATAATGTAAAAAAGAGCAGAATAAATAAATAAGTGCAGGAGAGATGTGGTGCAGGACTGAGGAGGAATTAACATTTATTTTCATTTCAAACTTACCTTTTCAGTTTCAGCTGTCTGAGAAAGCAATATTAATCTAAAGCATCATTATACCTGTCAAATCGAGGAACATGTCAAATAGCTGCCCACTGTTAGTAATTAGGGTTTATAAGCTCTTGATCCCACTTTCATGCAGGGGGATTATTGTCAGGGATTCTGTCTTCCTTCTTAAAACAGCCCAATCAGTGTGATTCAATAGCTGCACAGGCACCAGACCACCTGACCTTTATGTATTTTTGCACCATCTGTTCTAACCAGCATCACATCTGTTGCTTGGTTTCACCTGCTCCATGAAGACCTTGCCTCTTAGGCAAAGACGTTTTGGTAAATATTCATTCAAAACTGCTCTGGGTTCAGATTTCTATACACAGGCTGATTTAATCACACATTCACAAAGACCAGCACAAGCGATGTGTCATGAGGACACAAACAATGAGTGCTAACCAAGTGCAGCTGCCATTATTGTTGCCATTTTGTGCGTCCATGAGCAACATGGGCAAAAGAGTTGGCAAATGTGGAGTATAAATAGATGGGTGTAGGGATGAATCATTTTCTCAGCCAGTCAAATTATTTCCCTATACATTTTAAATATCTGGGCTAATCACACATGATGTCTCAATAAATGAAGTAGACAAACCAGACCGACTACACCAAATATAAGTGCTTTGGTTGGTGGCCAAAGTTAGCGTTCTTCCACAATGCAACCCGCAGCCAGACATTTGATGCTAAAGTTTTTGAGTTTTCTCTCTGTTTTGAGTGTATAGTATGGTAAAGGTATGGTTAGGTTCAGAAACTAAAACAATTGACAAAGGTTATGGAAAGATCATAGTTTTTTTTTTTAAGCCAACATTAATAGCTCGTCTGGGACAATTTCTGGCATGACTGATGAACATGCCCATCCACCACCCCAACCTCCACACCTTAAAAGGCAACAAACACTGGTGGCATACGACATACCTCAGAACACGTGCACCTGCAATCTTTGCAATAGCAATACTTTGTTTTCCCATTCCTGGGAATGATTTGTACATCTATACAACTGTCCAGATACTTAGCACTAAAAATGCATTACATCCTCCAGTCCACCCTTGCTAGCCCTGTGTCCCACATCTTGTGACAAAACGCCAAGGGAGATAGTCCTTTGTTTGCTTAAAACAGCATTTGTGCCCAGAAAGTGCCACCTCATCAAACAGGGGGACAGTGATCAAAGTCATTTCACCTTGTGGAAAGCTGGCCAAGTCAAACTAATTCCTGGAGCTCTTCCTCGCCAGTTTGTTCATGGGGCTCAGATCTGCCAGGCCCTGCCAAAAATGAAAAAAAACAGACATCCCGAAAAACATTGCCAATTACCTGTCACCGTTTCTCGGGAACAAACAATACAACACAAACACTGCAGATGACCTTAGGATATAGAGGGATACATATGTAGAGAGATAGCTTCCCCAAAGCTCCGTATCTATTGTTTTTTTCATCTTAGGGATTCACATCCAAATCATAATGTTGAAACCACCTTTTTGTGCAAGTCAAAAACATGTTTGACAGCTATACACACATTTCTGTGAAATTACAGCCTGTACTGATATACAGTAACCAAGTAACCACTCCAGCCTGAGAACACGGTGCTCTGCACATGCTTCATGCTCAGATATTCCTCCTCCTGTTTCACCCACTTCCTCCCCTGTTGTAAGCTCTGCAATCACATCTCCTGTGTGCTGCTCCTTTGATGGCGCCAGCAGTAGGAAACCCACCGGGATGCTGAGTGTGCACTACAGTGTACACACACTGCTCCTGGATTGATCAGAGCACAGGGTTGAGTTGACTTGCCGGGCTGGGTAGTGATGGCGGGGGAACGCATAACAAACAGCCTGCCAAACCACCAGGGGATGGGGGCATCGCTGGGAACATGGGAGTTATGGCAAACAGCTGGACACAGTGGAGAACTACAGCACTGAC
Source organism: Macquaria australasica (assembly GCA_005408345.1). Taxonomy (NCBI): domain Eukaryota; kingdom Metazoa; phylum Chordata; class Actinopteri; order Centrarchiformes; family Percichthyidae; genus Macquaria; species Macquaria australasica. The sequence continues at coordinate 572,432 of SEMN01000089.1, read as the reverse complement.
TGGGGGAAATGTAACATGGAAAATCTCCAGCTCCCAGAGTCCCAGTATGTGTTCTTTTTGACCATTTTTAATAATAATAATAAGCCATGTTGGGGGTTAGTAGTACTTAGTCTTCAGCTCACTGTAGCATACAGTACACATGCATATGTTGATTAGAGGATCTGACCCTCCCTTTATGGCAGTATAACTCACATTATCGTCTATACACTTCAATATCACTATCATATCATGGTTTCTGACACATTTTCTAGCGCCTACTAATACTAATTAACCTCCACCTTAGCTCCCCCAGTCGCAATTATGTGTTGCTGCTACTATTGGTCAAACAAAACAAGCAATTTGCAGACATCACCTCAGGCTCTGGGCACTTGTCATGGGCATTGTTCATGACTTTTACAGACAAAGATTATGTGATTAATAAAAAAAAAAAGTCGATATTGTGATATGAAATGGTATCCTCATAAGAATGAGTGTTTTTATGATTCAGCAAAAAGGCAAACAGTTAATGATCCACCATGGGAAAGGCAATATTTCATTGATCATCCTCGAAGCAGCTTTTGTTAAAGATTTCTCCGGCTGATGTGCCTTCTGCTGCACAAGAAAATCTAATCTTTTATCTAAAAATACACCTGCCTCATCAACCTAAATCACAAATAAGAGCTGCAACAGCAAAGAGTGCTCATTCTCCACCATAAATGAGACCCAATTATGTCATAAACCCAAATTAAATTCTGACATGTGGTATGGTCAGTGCCTTGGAAATCTTCACTGGAGCACAGCGAGTAATGAATTGAAGCTGAGGAAAATACAAAACGTCCTTGTTAATAGCGCTGAATGAGTGACGCTTCTGTGAAAATAATTTGTTCATAACCTCTGGCCTTTCCAGCTATTAAGGAAATAAAATGTTGGTAACTTGACTTTTAGATTATGAATTCCAACACACAAAGATTACTCTCGCTGCCACTCAGGCTTTCTAAAGTACAAAGTGGTTCATTGTTTTGTTAGACTATTCTTAGTTGTGACAAAGACTGTTTCTACAAGGTAGGCGTCCTCTGCTAAAATTCTCTCAGTGAAACTTTTACCTGACCTCTATGTCTTTGTCTGAGTGGAGGTCAAGGACAATTTATTAAAAGAAAAAAGCCTGAGGAAGAGACTGCTTGGAAAAACATCCACTTGTATTGAACAGAAACAATAAATGCCCTTGATGCAGGATTAAGGGCATGTTTTCAGTCTATATCTGGTTCAGTGCTAAAAACTAATGACTTTCAGCATGTTAAAGCCTCCATTTGCACTACATAGTCTTATTTTTCACTTATTCTGCATTGATTTCACTAGACCGCTCGGTATTCACAAAGGTTTTGTTCACTTTAGAACTGACAGACCTCAGGTTGCAACATGTAGTATTGATTTCTGAATGGTGTTATCATGGCTATGTCCTTTTGCAACAAGGCCTTCAATTTGGTGCCATAGCTGACTATACAATTTAGTTGGTGGCAGCAGAAGAAGAAGAAAAAAAGCCACTGTCAAAGCTTGAGACTTTCCATTATTGGCTGTAAAGGAAAGCCTCAGGTTCTGCCTTTCACCTCTGATTGATATTTGGTCCTGACTGGGGTATGAGAGTGTGGCAGAGGTGGGACATGACAAATGATGAGAAAAGGGCTGAGGCAGAAAAAGGAGGTGATAAAAATAGATGGTATCATAAATCTTAAAATACTAACACTATAATAACAAATATACCTTGTCATTTCAGATTTGGTATTTTGTCTTGCATTATCCTGCTATTTACTTTGGTGATTTTGTGTTTTTTTTATAGACAGACCAGCATATACAGTGTAACATGTGCATGGGGTGTTTCCTCTTTATATTCACCCAGTAGACCCTCATCCAGTAATTCATTTAGGAATACAAGCAGCAGGGCGCATGAAAAAAATCATTCCAATTGATCAAAAAGCCATCCACCATGGTTTAAGAGCTCTTCACTCAGCTTGAAGTACATTTCATAACAGCACACAGCTGCCTTCCTCTTCGCAGGGAATCTGCATGGTGACAGTAAAGTCTATGCACCACGCTGGTGACCATTCTTCCTTCTTTCCATCCAGGTTCTCCATTTATTGCTCTGTCACTTGTTTTTTTTTTGTCTTATACAAGATTATCTTTTTTTAAAAGGCCAAACAGCAGCATTATGTTTTGTGAAAAATTGAGTCATGTATTGAATGTATTATGTCATGTGTGACAAAACTATACTCTCCACATACTAGCTTTTAGAGAGGTTCAAACCGCAGGTCAGTTGACATCACGTAATATTAGTGGTCGTATATGGGGGGAAATTGTGGCTAGATGTGACTGATGAAGACTGAAAATTATACTGAAATTATTTTCACAGGTGCTATTTTTCATGTACATTTTCTTTTGGCTAACTACCATATCCTGTTTGTTTTTCCCCAAATGCAGCGGATTAACCTGTCATCAGCTGGCAAATACTCCATAGTAATGAAAGACAGTTATTTTTGTGCAAATGTAATGAAGGAAATACCATTAAAAAGCCAAGTAATTATAACAGCTCCATCACCCACACCGTTAATGTAGGTCTACCCATTCAATATACTATAGTAACTGCAGTGTGAGCTTTACAGTCTGGCAGGCATGCACTCTCACACACAGAAATATGGTGTCATTGAATGCTTCCCTCCTCCTCATTTTTCCCATCATGCTATTGTATGTATCAACGTGAGAGATAAAAACAAGCCTGGTCCCAGTGCCCATGGATAAGCCAGAAGGTTAAAAAAAATATTGTGAAGGTGTGAAGATCATAATGCAGGTATGACAGCGTATGACATGAAATCAAAATGAACCTATCACTGAGATCCAACAAGTATCTATGTGTATTTCCTGCAGGCAACTTCCATAAATATAAATCTACTAGCTACAACAAAAACACTAGAAGACATTTAAGTTTAGCAAGTTAACCATGCCGTGCTATAATGAATAACTCTTTAAGATTCAGAGTCGAAATGCACCATTGGCCACAGCGGGAGACGATGAATTCAAATCACAGCAGACTTATGGAATAATGACAAGCTTCATTTTTATTTATAAATATGTTCTCTAATAAAGTGACAAAACATCAAAGGTAATGATATAAAAAAAGATGCAAAAATTAATAAACCTCATCAAGCACCTGCTGATTACACGGTGTATCAAATTCACAAGAAAAAAAAAAGGATTACTTTCTGAATCCACTCAGTGAATAGTCTTTTCTTCTCCACCAGCACCTTGGCCAGATTAATTATCTTCCATCAATTAAAGGAGCAATTATATTCCAACCTCCTTCATATGTTAATGAGTCAACTCAGGGATGGGAGAGGAAATTGATAATGGCCACCAAATGGTGCTGGCAGGAGGTTTATTTTGCAGAATAAAGGTGTAAAAGAAGCAGTAGTGTCATATTGAGCCAAAGAGGTAAACAGTTTATTAGGATTAACAAGGACATAGAGGCCCTGTTAACATTTTAGTGATCACCGAATGAGTTCAAACTGTGAATGATTTAATACGAAACAGATATTTGAAGTTATTTAAACTCTACAGCTGGTGTTCTTGTGATACAAGCTGTCTGTGTTTCTCTCACTGCCACCACCAAACCAAATGCGACTTTTATTTTTACTCAGCAAAACTAAAGTCATTTAGTTGCTTCTGGAGAACAATAGACTAGACTGAAGTATAAAAAATCAATATGTTTCAGCTTTAACAGCATTCATCATGGTGACAGGATTGCATATATTATAGGTAATGACATCCAAGATGTGTCAGGTCAGGATGCAAGAAAACATTGACTCCAATATTGAAATGAAAGCAAACAAAAGTTCGTCATACGCAGCTTTTTGATGAACTTAAGATAGCAGGAAGAGGAGGAGTTGGGTGACCACCTCAACATGTTGGCCATATTCTTTTCCTAAAAAAAGTGGCCAAACTGTACAGATTGCATTTACACCTGACTGAGACCCGATCACAATACCAGCCAGACCGTCTCCAGATGTGGTCTGGGTGATCTGATTGCATTTACATGTTGCATTAACAATTAGTTTGCTAAACGGCTTTGAGTTTGTCCCTGCTTGTCAAGTTTCTAAAAACTCATGGTGAAAGACATAGTCTTGTTCTCTACTTAAAATTCATGTTCTAAACTTGTACTGCACTCCTGTTACTCTTCATTGTCTACATTTGCAGAAAATAGCCTCTAGCTTACAAATGCACGGCAGAAAACACATATCAAGGGAAAGGTTCCCATCATTCAAGAGCGGTGGTTGAGCTGAGGAAGCAAAATAGTTTCATTTCCAACCAGTCAAGTCGCTGTGCAATAATATTCAATAGTAAGCAAGACACTGAAATAGAATGGTGCTATACAGATAGCAACCATTGTTCACTTGAGAGAAATTGGTTTTGAATGTGCTAGACTGAAAGACTGTTCAGAGAATTGCTTTAAGCCATAAAGATACCATAGTATCAGATCTGTCTTTTCAAAACACGCAGACTTAAAGGACATGAGAAATATCAGGTGAATGCATCAGTCAGTTTAAGGAGGAAGGCAGAGACATTTTATGTGGAGAGATATTTTCATGATTGTTTTCAAGCTCTCAGGCTTTTCGGCTATTCACACGCTCGCGCTGCAAAGCACGGCCCTTCCCTTCCTCAACCAAATACACCTCATTGCGTGCTGGTTCAAAATAAGAAAAGCAGGTTAACAGCATCAGTCCCAGCTCATTAGCTACACCAACAGTCTATTTTACACACCAAAGTTGCTGCTCCCCTGTATATCTATTTCATCAGTGTTCCTTTACTCTGCGGTGTTTAATCTAAGACATCAAACGGTGCACCTTACAAAGAAGGCATAAAACCCTAAATTTTATATAAAAATGAATGTTGCTTCCAATTACCCAGCGAGGGAGCTTGTTATGATTTTAGCGGTGCTCATTATAATCAAATGGAATCTGACCTTTTGTCCCATTGCCCTGCTGTGAGAGGGCCTGTAGGCTGTTGATAGAGAGGGGAGTGACAAGGAAGGTTTTGATGGTGAATTGGAATTATCTGTAGGAGGTTGATGATAATATTACATAAAGGTTCATGTATACTTATTGCAGATAAAAAAAGAAAGTATGCAGATGGGAAGGTCAGGTCTGAACCACAGAAAGCCCTTTTCCACTGCAGGAATGTAATGAAATGTAACATGATGTGTAGCCATTATCAGAGGTTCTGCTTCTGTTTCCACTGTTCTCCACCTTCGTTGGGGACAAGTTCCTGGAACTAAACTTTTGCACTGCTCAGGGGGTGGTACTAAGTGCAAGTTCCAGATACTTTCAGGGGTTACCGGCAGTGCTGCCAACACATATGTGCCGTCACATCACAACAACAATGATCAAAACAAACACAATGGTAAACACAATTTTACTACTGCCTCTGTACTGACTAGGACAACCAGTACTTTAAAAAATAAATATAGGGAACGCTTGCTGGACAGGACCTTATTCATTTTTTTGGGGATACTACACACAGTCAAACAGTGCATGGAAATATCTGAAACATTAAAACAAGATTTTCACATATAAACTATAAATTATATGTATAAAAGAAAATGTATAACAATATAAGCTCTACTTTTTACATTGTTGTCTGTCCAACAACTGCTTACTGTACTCGCTTACAAAATTGCACATACAATGACATTTGTCGTTTTTAATGGCATATATCCCAAATGTCTCAATTTGTAAAATACAGTGGAAACGCAAGTAAAAACCTTGTACCATGACCTTCTAACATGTTTCTTAAAGGTTTAGGTTATGGTGAGTCCCTAGAAAAGGACTAATCAATACAGTAGGTGGTACACACTAGGTTCTGGCTCACTTTTGAGAACTTGCCTTTTCTGTCTTAGTTGGTATAGCAATCTTTTTTTAGCTCTATTGTGAAGCTGTGTTGTTACTCTTTTCAATTTCATACTTCTTCTCACTGGCCTAGATGGGTATATAATGGGGATAAATGGCGGACAATTTCCTAAACAATTGAACCCTAGAATGCTTGTTATCATGATTCATTGTGAAAATTAGACTAACTTGAGTGTTTTGCACACACAAGTAATGAGTGTTACAACTAGTGGAGGACACTGATGCAATATGAAATCAGTGGATCTATCAAAATCTGTGTGTTTTTGGAGGGAAACTGAAATCACATAGACTGACAGGGTCTTGCATCATTAATTGGTGATGATGAGCACGTGAGAGTTTAAGGTGGGATCCCTTTTACAATTCAAGGCTTCTACATTTGCTGGTCCAAACACCATGCACAGGAGTTCTTTCCAAGAACAAAATCTCCTTCCTTATAGGACGTGATGTGTTTCATGTGTACTGAAGCAGCAATGGCAGTGAGAAATAGAAGATAGATCAAAAGAACTGGCTAGTTAGCATGATCAGTACAGCCACCATGGCTGCACAAAAGGAAACGCTGCGTACAAAAACTCAAAACTTCTTCAATCAAAAACAAGAAAATATATAAATAAATCCAAAACTCAGAGGAAAGCAATTCTGCCTAAAAGGAAAGCAGCCAAGCCAAAAGCAGAGTAAATACTGGCATTCCTCTCCAAAGCAATCCAAGTTCAGACAGAACAATGAGAACGTGTATTGCACTTTGTTACCTTGAGGCAAAACTGCATCTTGTAACTTACAGTTAAAGTCAATTTTGGGTGAAACTATTCATTTGCATTTCTGCATCCTAAAGGGTAAATCTAAGTATACCAATAAACTAATGTACCAGTATGTATTGCATTATTTAGCGCCATTTTCTCTACAAAATTTAAAGTAAATTATAGGTTTTTTGAATTTTGTGCCAAAAAACAACAACTTCCTCTTAAACCAAAGCATCAAATAAATGTATATCCATCCATATATTTTCTATGCTGCTTAGGGGTTGTGAGGGCTGGAGCCTATCCCAGCATGCATTGGGCAAGAGGCAGAGTAAATCCTGGACAGGTTGCCAGTCTATTAAAAAGGTTAAAAAGAGACACACCTACAGGCAGGCTGGATGTGGTGGGAGAAGACCCGTGCAGACACCGGTGGAAGAGTATATTTCTTTCTAAAATAAATCACAAATGCCGCTCCTACTGCCACTGCCCAATCATCAATCATCTTTTGCCAGCTGTTTTGAAATGCTGAATGTCTCCAAAGTAGATAGAGAGATTAAGGCTATTCCCCCAGGATGACATTTTGAGGCTGGTGAGAAAATGATTGACGACTTAGCTTGGCCTTCACTGGAGTCTGTCTCTGTGTCTTTAAAGGGACTATAAAGTGTAATCAGGTAGCAGTTAACAATAAACACTTTGTCTGACCCCCACACCCACATTGTGCGATGGCAGCTACACTGAAACGTTAACAGCCCCTCTATCCATCCACAACCACCTTCACTTCTCTCTGTTTTGTTTCAGTCTGCGTCATCCTGCATTTGTTCGTATCCTTGCAGACGTGAGCCACCACAGGAAACGTGAGCTCAGCCAAATGAGTCACAGAGCGGAGAAGCTGTCGTCGTGTGAAATTGCCCGAAGCACAGGAACACTTTTACTCAAATAACATGAGATCCACTTTCAAATGAGCATTTTATAACTAAGCAGGTCCATAATATAGGACCATTTTAAAATTAGCATTTGATATGATTGGCCCTGGTACTATTATTATTTCTCTGATGATTCATTATGTTCAAAGCTTGTTAGAGGAAACTTAAAAAAAAAAAACCCTTTAAGATCTAACATAACAGCCAAATAAATAAAACACTATTAAAATACAATGTAATATTAGCTCTGTGATGCTGTTGTTGTCTAGGACAACTAGAACTAATTCCAATAAGACAACCTAAAACAAAAGAGGTGTGTATAATTAAGTTGTACATTTTGGGTTCTCCCTATCCACAGTACTGGCTGTGTCAACCTTGCCAGTGACAGTGTCAGTGGCAAGCAATCTGTCACCCACTTTAGGTTCAAGCTTAAATATTTCCACAGCCTTAAGAAAAAATGCTGAAGTGGCTCTGTGTGAATTCCACTACTTAGCAATTAAAGCAGCCTAGAAGTCACAGAGACAGCGGCACTATTGACTGCGACACTTTGGCAAAAGGTGCAGGGATCAGCTTTTAAAAGCTTAATATTTTAACAACAACAACCTGAGGCCATGTTTTTCTTTGCCAGTTCACAGTGTAAGAAACAATCTGTAGAAAACAATGACCAGACACTGTGCACAAAGGCATGAGCAACAATGAGGATATTCTTTTATGGGGAAACAAGCATTAAATATAAATATATTTGCATTGAGGCTTTCAGCGTATACTGACATTCCTTTTTGCTGGCGCAAGCACTGCAGCATTCAGGCTCTCTGTAACTCTTTCAGTAACTGCCAGTGCTTAAACATCTCAACAAAAGTAAGCAGGGATGATTCTGCAATCAAAGAATTTGCAGAATTGAAGAAATGTAAATTTTTTCTTTACCTGTGACAGATAGCTCAGTAGTCCTCCGCACCACAAAGTTCCCAAACTGTAATTCGCAGGTGTAATTCCCAATGTCATCTTCCCGTACTTCCTTGATGGACAGAGTGTCCCTCCTCCTTTCTATGGTTTGTCTCCACTGCTTTGGCTTGCATTCCTTTATTTAAAACACAGAAAAAGACCATGGGAATAGAGAATGTTAGAATAAAGTAAATACACTGTGTCATTGTGTAACTAATCTTTATAATCAGCAGAAAACATGCTTTTACTTGCATACCTCTAATCAACTCAAATTATGCCAGATTTTAGACATTAGTTTGGTGTACACCTGTTGACCCTTGTACTGTTTTAAACAGTGATTGAATGGTTGTGTGTTTATTATTCTGAGGCAGGACTACTGTACTGGATTTGGTTGCACTAGCTATTCGTCAGTCCATTACTAAGTTTATGTGTAAAGTCCTTTCTAAGTTCTTAGTAACTACCTGCTGGTTTCAAAGTAGTGACTAAATCTGGTTGCACCATCAATACTTAAAAAAATGTCATAGCTAGTAAAGACAAGAAAGTTACAAAAGATTAAAACATCACACAGATTAATATGAACTTCAGGGCTAAACTCTGACCTCACCACACAATACACAACAATCTAGGGTATAACATGGATTGAGGACTCTTATTCTATATTTCTACAGCATACTGGCATGTAGGTGGTGAGTATGAAGTAAGTATGGACTTCCAGAAACAACTATGACCTTTCAGATTTTGGGCCACTGAACACCTGAGGCAGAGAAAACTGGGGCACACCGTGGGTTTGGTTTCGAACTGTGGTCCAAGACATGCCTCCCAGAATTCAATCAGCCCCCACTGACTAAGCGAGAGCCAATAACTGGAGGGTGTGGAGCCCACAGTCATTATCTGCTATTTTAATTTGATTCAGTGGGAAACCGAAGAAGCGATGTGGCCACCTAACCCAGCACACTTTCACCGCTTGATGAATTGGCCCCCAAGCTTCACCTAACAGCTCTGTTAAAGTGGCCTGGCGGACACGGGAGGTCTGAGTGGGTCAGTTACACGGTGGGCGTCTCAACTCTCCGTGAGCAGGAAGAGAAAGTTCAAGTTTAAAACACAGGAAAGAAGAGATGTGTGAGCATACAGCAAATTGACTTATTTTTGTCAGTTTCAGAAATCAGAGAGGAGATGGAATTAGAAGCTAATTAGATCTGAACATAGGTGACCTTAACTAGGTTATTCTTCAAATAAATAAAAAAAAAACCTTCTGTGAAGTAGCTTTTTATCTTTTATTAAAAGGTTCCATTTCTAAGTATGTGCATGATGGGTTTCAGGTGGCAGACAAAACCCTTTGTTTAGACTACAACTTGCACCTCTCCAAAAGAAATTAAATCAGTCACTATTATTTGTGCAAACACCAAATAAAAAGGGTTTATCTTACCTTGTACCACACAATCTCAGGATCCACTCCTTGCTGTATATAATCCTCAATGCCCGGGCAGGTGATGTCTTTGCTTTTGCTTAGTTCTGCCTTCTCAAAGAACCTCATTTTGGAGTTGTAGCAGAGGTCTGTGTCATTCTCCGCCACTGTGAGAGACATGGACACCTTCATGCAGTATGTGGAGTTCCTGCAAAAATACAGTTAATGAATCAGTCGGAGAAATAAATGAGTTTGTATCATACTGAAGTCTTGCCAGATGCAGCAAAGAAAAGCTGCCAGCAGCCAATCTCTGGCTTCACATAAACTCAGAGTCTGTGCTATCAAAACCTCCACCAGGCTCATTCATTAGATTCCAAGTGAATCACTAAATGCAGCAGAGAGAGATAGAAAAAAAAACCTTCCTGTGGAAAGCAATTAATCATTTTCACAATTTATCATTTTCTTTAGGAGAAAATGTTCCTTTAATGCTGAGTGTTGAATCATCGTCTCCAATATGACCCTTAATCTGGACAATTACAGGTTCTTACAGTGTTTTCCCATCCATTCAAGTATACCAATAATGCACGATGAGCCTACCTCTCTAAACTATTAATGGAAAACTTAAAGTGTGTGTGTATGTATATATATGATGTACACGTGTGTGTATAAGGTGCAGGGACACGGGCGGTAATATGGAGCGACAGCTCTGAATGTCAACAGCACTTGAAGATTGATTGAGCCTTTTGTTTTCACGTGTTAAGCAGATACAGTGCAAGCTAGCAGAAAATTACTTGTACAACTGATGCACTGTAACTGCTCCGGTCATATACATAAAGAAGAGGATTTATAATGCAAGAGAGAGGAGGCGTAAAATGCAAGATTACTTGTAATGTTTGGAGACTACATGCTTGCCTGGACTCACAGATACTGGTAAATATTCATCCACGGTGGAATAAACATTTCATTTTACTGCTTGGTATTGCAGTACGCCTTCAGTGGATTTGTGTTGCCCTTCTATTGAAACGCTTGTCTCGTAAAAACTAAACCAATCTGTGTTGAGCCTTCTCGTGTAAATGCAGAACCGCGTAGGGATCCTGATCAGATCTCCTCGGGCTCAGGAGAGCGATGTTCCACAGCCACAAGAGAGGAAAGATACAGCTGGTAAGCATTTACAGCTATCCTGTTTGGGTCATTAATGGGACAGCGATTTTGAGATTGGATCTGCTGCTTGAGTAATTCTTAACAGAATGTGGGAATCAATGAACACATTGATTCACTGTGAAAGTTGTGCTTTTTGAAGGAGGGGAACAGAAGCAAAGGTCCTTAATGATCAATGAATTCAATAAGAGCACCTTTTCTTTGGCCAAACTGGCTAATAAGACTGTCACAATTGACAAGTACTCCGGCCTGACTGCAGCAAATCCCTCCTGGTTAAAAGACCAAACAAATTGGCAGTGTTTAGGAAAATCTCATTGCTAATTTTCCAACTAAAGCTGGTTACACAAATTGAGCTGAACCAACAAACAATTACAAACATGTTAAATCCTTACATAATTGTGCGGCATTAGCTGCCTCGTGGATTAGTACAACACACGCTGGTCTTCGCTACAGTGTCGGCAAACAATCCCTCGCACTTCGAACCGGCCAGTGCCATGCGCTCTGCTTACAGTGAGTGTGCCATTTTCATGATGCAAATGTGACATGATGTGGAGATTATCCCAGACAACTTCTACCAGATGGACACCTGTGCAAATGAGATCCCACGGGTGCACTCTCTTCCCTGTTAAATATTCTGGGCAGCACTGATAAACTCGCCCGCTGGAAGAGAGAGAGAGAGAATTGTGTCATCTGCTCCGCATGAGTGATCGATGGTGTGGGCCAACACTTTGTCCTACGATGTCTTTCCAACATTTCACATCCATCACAATGCCTTTTGAGCCTGAAGAGCCAGGTGATCTCTTGGTTATTCACTCAGCAGGTATAATATTCATGAAGCCTATCCAAAGAACTAAGCAGGAAAATTATCCTACTGCTGCACACTCCAGAGACTTGAGTGCATTCTACGCACTGAGCATTAGCTCGTGGAACCCTCTGCGTACTGCAGATACAGTGATAACAAGCTGGGTGATACCATGGCATTAATGGGCGAGAGTGTCTGTCAAATGTGTCAAACTGAAGGGGATATGCAATGTCGTGGCAATGATAGATAGCATCCTGCATACAGCAACTGAGAGAAGTGTCAGGCTGACAGTTACTGTATACAGCTGGAGGGCAGGCAGAGGACTTGAGCTGCAATATGCGGCAAATGCAGTGAAATTATGTGCAATGGTCAGTTAGGAGTTAAGCAGCCTGCTGAAAGGATTATGATTGTCACACTGTGGAAAAACACTGCAGTCTCTACTTACTGCAAGATATTCATGGGATTTAGCATTGGTTAAATTCACAGGTTAATTTATAGATTTATGTATGCAGCCATTGCTACTTGCAGAGTTAGATACCTCCTAACCAAAACCACCCACCATCTAATACATATTTTTATTTATTGTATTGAGGAGGATGAAACCAGATGGAGCCTGCCCTTTAACTCAGCAACTGTTCGCTCTGATATTAAATAATAGGCAGCAGAATTGATTTGAAATTCTCCTGAGGATCTATGGCACCTGTGGGGAAATTAATGAACTAACTTAATGGATCTCTTAATTAAAATAACTCCTCTCTAATAGAAATTGGATGATGAAATAATTGCTGATAACTCATTACAGCTTACTTTCAACTAACAATAACGTTCTCAGAGAATTGTCTCAGTGTAAAGCACACATCACAAGGCGAGAGGTCCAAAGGTTGATTGAAGGTTACCTCGGCAGAATGTCATTACAGGGCAGTGAAATAAACCCACCACAGGTTAACCCTTTAGACTTAATATAGCATGTTGACCTATGCTGTACAGTAACATTAAGGTGTTGTCTCAGGACGTCATTAGCATTTCAAAAGGGATGACTGAGGTTTATCCTAATGCAGATAGATACAAATCATTCTGTAATAAAATAACATAGAAATGCACAGAAATATAAATATTTGTTATGTGTTGTAAATGGCTTTGGTTCTCACTGTATCTTACCAACACTGTGAAACTACTTACAATAACTTTTAAATATAATGTCTTCAAGAGACATGCAATAGCTTGAAAACTGAAACCTATATATCAGCCTGTTTTGAGAGATTGTCATTGCTAATATGGCAGCATCCCAACTGTCTCATCCAGAAGGTTAAATGGTTGTCTTCATCCAACCAGGCACGTCCTCCATCACTGTACCTCTTTAAAAGGTTGTGTAGCAAAAGCTAAAGAGAATCACATCAACAGGGGCCCAAATATATGAATGACATCACTCTTACTATCCATCTTGTTGCCACTGGCGTCAGCATATACCTGAGATTGGATCTGAATGCCAACAAAGCCTACGTCAGTATGTGGAGGACAGATGTAAAAACAGCCAAGATCTCTCCTGAGAGAGCACATACGCGGTGGTTAATGCAGCCTGGCATGATTGGATGTGCCCCGTTCCTTTGGAGACAGATGTAACAATGGCTTTAGACAGGCAGGAAAAAGTCTGGTCAACATCAGAAAGTGGCTGAGACCAAGACAGGTCCAAGTCCAAACTGGCACAAGACTGAGCAAGTCAGAAAAGTGGTCTTGATACTGAGCTAGAGACTGGACTCAAGTATTACAGTTCTGGACACAGGTGTAAACCTATCTTCCCTGTCCACACCAAGCCAAGATGAAGCCAGACCAAGGTAGGGCCGGCCCAGTTATCCTAAATCAGTATTTTATGGTCCCTGCATTATTTATGGCCAGAGCGAAGGTCATAGTGAGTAGTGGGAAGACTGGGGCTCCTACCTGTAGCACCCGCTCATAACTCACCTGTCAGCTCTAGCACCAAGCCTGCGATGATTAAGCACCACGGCTCCCCAAATCTGACTGTGGGCCAACTTGCTCATACTTAGCCTCTGTCTAAGAGTGTGGCACTTGTCTGCCATGCTGGAACAACCGACTCCTGCCTCCATTATAATCCATCCTCTCTCTCTCTCTCTTTGACTGCCTCCACCTGCCCAGCCGCCCTTTTCTCTCTTGTCTTGTAGTACACAATTTCTCAGGGAGGAGCTCACACCTTTGCGGATAATTTAGTTTTGCCACGCTGTGAAAAACACATGCCTGCTCCCGTCTACACACTTGTATCCACACATACAAGCATACATGGACACAAAATAAAGATAGACAGATATGTGATTCTTATAAGACCAACTACAAAGATAGAACAGCCTCCACAGAACTTTATTAACAGTAAGGGGTCGATTATGCAAAGCAGTGAAATGTCTGGAATACTTTAATCTTAATGCCTATTTTTGGTTCCTGAGCAATAAAGCTGTGATTACTTGAGATGTTTAACTTGAAGCTGAAGGAAATTTCATTAATAAGTAGGGTTATAATGATAACCTCATGAAGAAAACGAGTGTCTCTTTAGTATTTGGTAGCTACAGAGCTGAAATAAAAAAAATCAAACTTGCTCAATTTGCTAAACCCAAGCCTGTAAAATGTTTTCATGTCACAAGTGGACATCTATTAGACCCTACAGACCCCAACATGATAACATTTTGTTGATAACACTTGAGATTTAGCCTCAATGTGTGCTTATGTTTTACCATTACATTTGAGTCACAGAGCATCTCTTTTTCCCGGCAACCCTTGAAACACCAGAATGTTTTCCAGAATACTCAAAGACTGGTTTTGTGTGACAAAAGGAAATGAAAACACATTATTTTTTATGAAAATATGAAATAATGGCAAGTAACATCAGTATAGACAAATATAATATAATTGATCATAACACTTGAGCAAGGACATGTTTCATTTCCACCCTTACATCCTTTTTTGGATTAAGAAATTGAGTCACAACTTGGTAAACAAATTAAAAGTATTTTTTATTGTGCAGCAAACTGCATATTGAATATCTTTTCACCAGATGGCTAGAAGAGGATTGAGGATTCTGAAAATACCTTCAAAACAGCGGTAAGTGTTGTTTAACAACCTTCTGGGTTTATTTTTCAGAAAAACAGATGCTTAACTTTGTAACTTTAATGTAATGGTAACACATGAAAGATGCAAATTAGACTTTAAAGGCACACAAATAAGTTGAATTGTTATTATTCTGTATTTTACTTGGAATTATTTCCAGTGAAGACCATACAAGACCTCTTGGAACCCCTTGAATGACCCCACAGAGTCCCCAAACCCCACCTTTAAAACTATCCATCCATCCATCCATCTTCTTCTGCTTATCCGGGGCTGTTCTAAATATACACAATGCAGTACATATACAGCGGCAAAAGCAATCATCTCATCCCAAAAACCTACATTAACCGAATAACAACTTGTCGGAGAATTCCTTCCCTGGAGTTGTGTGTCATAAACTGACAGCAGCACTTCTTGTGTTCAAACGCATTACTCAGTCATTTCCTAGTCGATGCCTTCAGGGAACTCATTTTCCATTCCACGACACCCTCAACTCATTGTTATGCTAGCAACCTGATTTCATAACAAGCATAAACAATTTGTCTCCATTGTATTCTCTTCTAACTCCGTCATGACCTTATTCATTGGTCCCCAGGCCATCTGGGTGTAATGTATGTGCAACCGTACTGCTGTGCATATCAAATATAAGCCATCTCATACTAGCAATACTGCTTCTGGAATGGGCTGTTGCACTGAGGGTATGGGCCAGCTAAGAAGGTACAACATGTAAATAAGGTCACCTTTTAGTTACTTTTGGTGGAGGCTACACATCCAGCAGTTATGGAGCAACATTATTATTCATTTGGAGTCATGTTTTGGTTCACCTGGCAAATGTTAAGTCTAATATTCATTCTCTTTTAGCTCTGTTTTTGGTCGCTACCATATCCTGAGGGAAATTTTTGTTCACCAGCTACTCGCTAACTGTATCTATCAGCTGTTTGGTGGCGAGCAGCTAGTGTTACAGGGGGTTTTTAGAGCTTTTTTTTGAGCTGAAAACCAACATTATGGGAGCGGTGAGAGTGAAGCAAAACAGTAAAGTTGTGGGCCGGACAGCTAAACAAGGGGAGCTCCAGATTCAGGTAATAATTCTCTGTAGGTTAATCACTGCAAGCGACACCTTTCACATTGTCACATTGTTTAAACATTGTCATTGGATACTGTGTTGTTAAAATTAAGTTAAGTTTTATGAAATTCTAAAGAGTGTCGCACGTCCCAGCCACTTTAATATTATACTCTCACCCTTAGGATTCAGGCGAGCTGTGAGTTCTCTCCTACACCACGGTTTGACTGATAGCTGCAGTATTGCAGATGTCTCGCTTGGAGCTCCACCGCTCACAGTCCAGGGGGAAGCAAGGGGGGGGGGGGGGGTTGGCTGTGGTGCCAAAGTGATTGTGCTTGGGGAATGGTATTTCTGACATTTGTCTGGCAGATAAAAACCACCATCAGATATGAGGAAGAGAAGGTCAGTGTCCCTGCTATCAGATAGCGATGGTTTGGCATCTTGTTTGATGACTTCCTCCGCTCAGTGTGGACCAGGAGAGCCAAGAGGCTGGATATATGGGGGGGGGGGGGCAATGCTGAAGATGTGACTGAGAAAAATCTCTCAGTTAGGGATGTGGAAATATTTAACCTGGGTGATATTTTGCACTCTATGGTATGTTAAATGTTCAATGTTAAATGTTCAAGTGAAATGAATAAAAACCCTCTGTATATTGCATGTGTCCACTGATTAACATAAAAATCCTGCAAATAAATAAATAAAAATTGGTCACATATGACTTTCTGGTCAATTGTCCTGGGTAGTCATGCAGATTGTGACAACTGATTTGAGTCAAGAGGTCTCCCAGAAAAAAACCTCCAAAGCCAACCTTCTCTCCCTTTGCTCCCTGTAGCCAGGAGCCATCTGAGCTCAGCTTAATCAAATGGAATCGAGCATGGGACAAATGTCCAATCAGAAGGAGCGTGAAGGGCATGCAGTGAAATTGGCTGAGACCGTAATGCAGGCACATAGTGGATTAAATTTATATTCCAATTTCTACAAAGAGTACCCAACTTACATCAAAATGAGCACATGTAGGGCTGGTTAGAAATCAGAAATGTTGAAATTGAATAAATACAACAAATATCCATTCAGCATACTTGATTTGGCCCATGAAAAATCCTGGTTTTACATAGTTATGGAAACCCCAAATGAGATATCTAAATTGAATAAATACAACAGATATCCATTCAGCATACTTGATTTGGCCCATGAAAAATCCTGGTTTTACATAGTTATGGAAACCCCAAATGAGATATCTGGAATATAAGACTATTTGTGCACCTGTTGTATATGGTTGGTTTTCAGTGTTTCTCCTTTATATCCCAGTCGTATTTATGATTGGGATATAAAGGAGAACACATATATTCTTCTTATTTTAGCCTGTATTTATTATACCTGTAAGCAGTACAGTAGGTCATGTGTTGATAACACTAATATACTATAATGCACACATGGAATAATATTCATCTGCACTCTGTTTTCAAGCTTCTGTCCCTTTGCTTGTAATATTCTGAATAGGGATCAGCGAAAAAGAAAGAAAAAAAAACTATTGATTTAAAAGTTGTAAACAAATTAATAGTATTTTGAATACATTTTATTTCCATTTGAGTGCTAGATGAAAGTCTATTACTATCCAGCACCTGTGCCCAAAATGGTTCCATGTGCACACTCTTCTTTGACACAGCCATTGTAACATCAGACATCCACAGTGAATATCTGGCCAAGTCCACCCAGACACATCACACGGCTGAATAAAGCATAGTGTGAAAGGTGGACTAAGCCCAAACAGCAGCCCATACATCATCAGACAATGGCTGCTGGAACAGCCTCTACTAAACCGCACAGAGCCAACTAAAAGGCTGTCCAAACACTGTGTCGACAGCAGTCTCTCTATACAGGTGTAAAGAATACTGAATATAGGGGAACATCATCAATAACCCCTGGCTGGTGGATGAAGCAGCTTGGCAAATCCATATCACACAATTATCTAAAACCCCACCTGGGCACTGTGAATAACTGCTGCCAGAGATTTGGCACCAACTCTCTCATAACCTCTTAAAGTAGTAATGTGGAAGATGCTTTCTTCTCCCATCAGTTATTGCTGTGGTGTATCTGTGCTGCACTACTTTCTTGGATGATCTGTTGATGAAGTTTATGTAGCTTCTGTTCAGCCATTATGGCCATCACAGCTCATGTTAACTGTACATTTCTTCACCAAACAAACTGCTGCTGCCACATACATGAAGCATATCATGGTACCTTTGTAGCCACACTAGCAGTCAGACTCCAGGGATGGCAATGTTGGTTGGTTGGTTCACCACTTTGGTCCAGAGTGAACTTTGGTCCCTATATACTCTAATTCATTTGCTTTCATGTGCTTTGAACAGCAAATGTAGCTTTCAAGAACTGCTACATGTATTCTTCTAAATCAGATGGCTATCAAGAGTAGCAAAACCTAATGTTTTAATGAGTTAGTAATGACATTTACTATCATGAAAATTATGTTATGACCTTTACCATTTGCTGTGGTTATCTGTAATTCACTGCCACAAAAACCAATGTGCCCAAGCAGGTTAAGTCTCAAAAAATGCCTTTTCAATGGCTTTATGCTTCAATAACTTCCCATTTCTGTTGGGAAAAAAACTGTTGAAAAGTGAGAAAGCTGACTGACAACCACCCACTGCATATATAGACAATCTTGTGAAATAAAAACTATTTTTAAATGTTACAAATTCCAGATTATTCAAAGAGAATAAATTCTAGAAATCAAGACATGTGGTAAATTGTAAGATTACATAGGTTGGGGGCAGGATATTTCTTATGTTCGGTAAGATTATTGAATGAAAAAGTAATTTCTCATTTCATTGTGACTTCAAAACCTCATCCATATGTGCCTCGACACTGCATAGCACTTAAAAATAAACTCCATTAATAAACATCCATCAGGCAGCCATTGTTATAGCCCTCCTCGGCGAAGCTATTCCACAGAGCCACAGCTAAGTGATTGTCTCCTGCCAGGTAGCTTATAACACAAACACCATCCTTATATTATACATCATCCATAACCTCTGGCAGCACAAACCGTCCCCACTGCTCCTTAGTCTAGCGTCTCTCATTGGCTTTGACAGCTGGGCTGGATCAATTGGACAGGCCCTGACTCGGGCTGAATGACAGAGTGCTCCAGACGGCCCATTCTGACTGTCACTTCCCTGAGAGATCACCAGCCACTCCTGCCCACGAATACTAACACAGTCAACATGGCTGCAGTGTGGGATGGGTGGGAAGTGGCTTTTAATGCATGTGTGTTCTCTGTATGAGTGTGTGTGTGTGCAGGTGCCAGGTGAGGTGCATTCACACCAGCAATTCAGGCTTAAATAAGCAAATAGATGCACACACACACACAGATGCACACTCACTCCTTTGTTATCTACCCCTCCCATTGTCCTTTGCTGGTGACAGCCCAGGCATTGCAGGACATGCAGGAAACACATTAATAAACTGGGACAGTGGCAGCATGCCAACACCGGTGGACAGGGTCAAAGGTGAAACATTAGCTACCTGCCAAGAAGTGGGGTCCTCCCTGTGTCCTTAATCTGACACTGTAATCCTTGCACTTTCCATGGCGATCGATGTGGATGTGTGCACCTGTTTTGGCATTTGTACGCCCACAAGTGCTGAGTGTGTGTATGGTGCATGCTTAGGTCTGTGCTCGTTTCTGCAAGAGTTTGTGCATAAAAAGGAATGTCGATGTGTTGATTTAAAAGCAGTTTGAGAAACATTATGGCATTTAAAGACCATCTACTAATTACATTACTGTCTGACCTGCTGTTGTCATTCGTTCATTAAAATGGCAGAAACACTTTTTAAAAAAGATCTTTATAGACTTATAGACAGGAAGAAAATGAAAAGAATAAGGCACTTATAGGCAACTTCAGTCAAATACTAAAAGTCTGATTTCTCTATAGTGGACTCAAATTATCTCACAATGCAACATAAAAGAAACATCGACTACCACCATGCATTGCACACAACCTGAATAGAGTTATTGATGTTAGGACACATTATTTTCCACACATATTTCAAAAGTGAACAGTCCATTAGTGAACAATTAAAGATTCCACAGTGGGGAAACACCTTAAGATTACTGAGACCTACAAAGACTAGAAACCTCACACATAGCAACAGTCAGAAAAGGTGATTAGAGTGACGTGAATGTGCATGTGATTTGCCTTGCTAATTTACGCCAAAAAAGGCAAAGCAACGAAGAAAACATGCTACAATATGACGAGAGGGTAGACGGAGAGATCAGGCGGCATGGACTTCAAACTCTGCAGAGAGCTGGCAGTGACTGAACTTCCAAGATTGAGGTGAACGTCAGGTGAGCTGTGGCTCTGCACTGAAACCAGGATGAACTGGATTATAAAATAATACCCACTCACTTACAGCACACTGCACCATTTTAGCGTTTGCTCGCCATTTTCTTCTAGCTGCTCCTGATTCCAGTTATAAACATAATCAGAATCTTACAAATACAAAAAAAGACAAAAAAATGTGAATAACTGTATTCACTCGTATGATTTTATCTAACCCAAATCATATCTATCAAATACACCCATCCTATTATTGTAGATCCATATCCAAGACGCATACTTTGAGATCTCTAGTGAATCATTTCCAAACATCTACTCCTTGCTTTTCCTTTTTCCTGTCGTGATGTTAGCCAGACCAGCTTTTACTTGGCTGTCTCTGCTGTCAGCGAGGTATAAAATAGCAGGAATTAGCAACTTTGTCATACTAATAGGCTTACAGTGGTGGGGAGTTAGTGGTATCCTCCAAGTACCCGGATGGCCTGTGTGTGTGTGTGTGTTGCTCCACAGTAAGTGACACACTTCACCACTGCAGATGTTTTCGCTCTGCATACGACAGAGTTCCTCGGGGGTATAACATCTGAAACACCTTGATTTGACACACAGCACTGCTCATGTGCTCCCTTCCACTCCTATACTTATGTGGTTTGAGCGGTCCCTCATCATATGTCTGTAATGCATGTAGATCTGTGTGTATGTGTGTGTGCAACAGAGTAAAAGAGACAGACATGCATGCCCAGAATGTTGAGTGTGTGCTTGTGAGTGTGTGTTTTGAAGTTGGCCTGCTTTTACATACAGATTGGAGGCGCATTAAGTTCCTGTCAGTAGCAGCTAGTCTCAAGGGAGCTGAGAACTGACATGTCGCGTCTGTGTGTGTGTGTGTGTGTGTGTGTGTGTGTGTGTGTGTGTGGTAGCGTATGACGAAGCCCTCTGACAACCTTAAGTGTAGCTGAGCAAATACACAAAGATGTGATGAGTGCGGGCACACACTGCTGTATGTGTGTGTATGTTATGTTAGGAGAGGTAGGTATGCCTCAAGTGCAAAGGGGGGGCATAATCTGCATGCATCTGTTTGTGTGGGAGTGCATCATAGAGAATCAAAGAAATACATGATGTAATAACTGAGGATGTACATTATACGCTACAAATAAATCCATCCTACAAGCAATTTAATGTCATATTTAATCTAATGTTTTAAACAAATGACAAATTGTAGTGCTGTGAGATAGCTCTACTTCACAGCATTCACACACATCTTGAAACAAGGAACAAACAGGAAGGGAATATGACTCAAACACTATTAATAACATGCCTCTTGATGAAGAAAGTACTTGAAACTAGATGATTTGAACTGGAAATAATTGTGTTCATCTGCACCCTGTTAGCACATTTTCCCCCAGCTGCTTTTCAGACTCAGAACTTTGCTAACTGCAAAACTTATTAAGATGTTTGTGTTTTTTTAGCAGTGCAGATGTGTCTCTGTCATCATCTGTCTTATGCCACATGGTGTCCAAGCTGCTCACAAAGCATATTTCTATTATACTTCACAGGGCTTTCATTCACAGGGGCGACACACACTGATAAATGTGTGCTTTATCTTTTTTTTTTTTTTTTTTACTTGTAACCCTGACAGTTATAATGGCTTGGGTACAACAACACAGTTCCTTGAATCTCAATCCTAACAAGGCCTGGGTGATATGATTGAAATTATGTTGATATTTTTTCAGTAGATATATACAGTATGATAATATGGCAAATGCATATTTAATGCAGTGGACTGTGTTTCACTGTTATCTATGCATTACATTGGACAAAACCTCCTATGTGTAAAACAAATACTTACATAAATACTTTTTTTTTAATTACAATATGCTTGGAATTATGAACTTGGGACAAGAGGATTGTGCACAAACAACAACACATTGCCCTCTAAGTTTCATGGCGGTAATCCGGCAAAAGTGGCCAATGATGCTGCAGCAGTGTGTGTTCACTGCCTGCAGCCATCCTGATGTGGGTGTATTATGAATTTTATGCCCACGCTTTTAAGCTCTGCCTAGTGCAATGACACCTGTCTTACATCTGTTCCCTGGTACCTGGACAGCCTGTGGACAGGACACACGAACTGACAGTCCCTATATCACTGATGCCATATGAGAATCATGTCATAATCTCACAGCTGAGTAGCTACAACAGAAAGTATGTTACTATATGATATGATAAAAGTAAAAAGTACAGTATATTTATTTGTGATGCTTTGGTCTACATGACTGTCAGTATATTGTATGATATAATAAATTAAAACTATGGGATAGGGATATTATAGAACTATTATACAAGGTTTGAAATAAATTAAGTTCACAAATGATTTCTTTATTTTTTTTTCTATTTTGAGTGAGTATGTGCTGATAGCGTTTCCCAACTGTATACATTTTTTAATGCAACCCTGTTCAATAATATCCCTGTTTAACAAATCCCCTGCTGCTTTCATGACAGAGAAGCATAATCAATAACAGATTTTTACATTTAGTTTGGTATGTATAGGGAAATGGTTAAAATAAGACACCAAAAGAAACAAAGCAGTAATTTGACTGTGTAGGTTTAGGATTTCCATAGATGACTTGGGGCAAATATATGATTTAGAAATCAAAATGTTCATATCATTATAATATTATTCCATTGAATGCTGAACATTAGTGTTAAAAATGAAATAGAAATGGTAAATGATGACAAATACTATCACAAAAGACAGTGAAAAGATCATTTCTAGATGTTTCTAGAGGACAAGAACTTCCTTAACATTCATGCGGAACATTCTTGGGTACAAAAGTCTCTATCAATACCTGCTTTGAGACAATAACATCATGGGAGCCATAGTAACTGGGACTGAATTGTTATAACATGCTCAAATGTATCCAGTGAGAAATTATTTATTGTTGTGCTATGATTCATTCGTTCCACTGCTGAGCGCTCTAATTCCCTAGGTCCCTTCGTGTTTCAAAAGGGTGAGGATCCTCAAATAAAAACGCTGCCAAGAGCCTAATCCAAATGTGATATGTTAACATATGCAAGTGCTGATCATCTATAGGACCCACGCTGCTGAGACAAAAGAGAAGAGCAATCCTCTGATTTGGCTGCGGTGACTGGAAATTGAAATGAGTCACGTCGACACAACAGCTCGACGCGCTGCTATGTGGTTGTAAAATTGGATGAATCCAGTCCTGCAATTTTTAACACATTGTCAACGCTCGAGTGGAAAATTTGGAGAATTTCACAAAAGCAAATGTTGATGCAACGACATCATACTGTAGCCATTTTAAGGTTAATAGCTCAGTCTTCAAAAGCAGTAGTTCAGGTGTTATTACTTGGAGTGGCTCTTTTTAACCTCATCATGTGAAATATATGTAATTTGGGGTCATTTTCAGACATTTTCTAACACATATAGATTCAGTTTTAGTTCATATATAGTATGAAAAGCAATCAAAGGAATGTTTCCTTGAAACCATTGCTCCGTCAGTCATCTGGACTGGGCCTTATTATTGTGGCTCCACTCAACACAGTACAGTATATGCTAATACAAGACTATAAATCGTTCTAATTTGATGGTCCCATGTGGTCAGTTCTGATGCATTGCTATGTACTTCAGAACGCTGCATTAAACTAAACATGTGACACACACACACACACAGTATCCAATAACCTAATCCTCCCAAGCCTTTTGAGCAGGCCCTTCCCCCTGTTAAAAGCCACCGTATGCCACTGTATAGCGCTGACTAATGAGCCAGTCAAGAGAAAAACGCCCTTTACCTACAAGGTTAATAAGTTATTAATATATAATAAAGCATGTGCAACACTGCACATTATTCAGCTTATTTCTTCAACTTAACTGTTGCAGAAGTGACAGTAAACACCTTGTGACAAATGGACGTTTCTCCCTTTATTTTTTGTACTTTGGGGCATTCAATTAATACAGCTGGTGGATTAACTTTAAGGAAATCCAAGCTTCTCAAACCTGAACATTAGCTGCTTTCTTCTGTTTTATATCATTCTGAAGCGTTGGACAAAACAAGCCGCTTGAAGGTGTCGTCTTGGGCTCTGGGATTTTATTTCACTATTTCATAATTAATTGATAATTTGTGACGGTAAACATGGTGGTTTTAAAAAATAATTTCATCGTTGGTCTACATACAATCCCATCATGGGCTTGTGGGAATACTCACATCATAGCATGGTCTTACTGTGCTGGAGCTAATCAGTGCATCATATGTCTGTTTCCTATAATTCTCCCTATACCCCCAGCTGCATTGGATGCTTTGATTAACACTGAAAATCAGTGGAGCTGATTGTAGCATCAATGCTGGGATTGTGAGTAAAGGTCAGAGTTGTAAATAAGCCGTTTGAGTGGCAAATATTTAGAGTTGAAAGTTAAGGATTAAAAAGTGAACGTCCTTGTCCTGACTCTACAATGTAAAAACATAGTTAAAACCTGCAGAAAGCAACCATAGGCAACAAAAGCCCAATGAAATGCCTGTAGAGAGAAATCCTGTGCGATGGAAAAGTGCTCTGCATTCAGAACTATTGTTATTTCTCTCCATGATGGGCAAATAAGTGTTGCCCCTTAATTTGGTTCTGAATGGCGGAGACTGGCGACAAAGCAACACTACTCGTCCAAATCAAATCTCATGGCTCTACTTTCTGCGTGATTACACAATAACTCTGAGCTGACTGATTGTCTACCTCCAGAAAATGCTGCCAACGTCGCTGAATAGAGAATTGTTGGACTGGTGCTGCCCGTTTCTATTCATGGCGGCCGCCACAGCAAAGGGGAGAGTGCTAATGGTGATGAATAGTAATGGCCAAAACCTCTTAGAATTGAGCTTGTGAAAGAAACCTATGCTGAATGCATCTGCTCAAGAGTACATCATTCACCCATTTTTTGTCAGTGTAACAAATGTCCTAAATCGTTTGTGTTTAGATTGAAATTCTGAATTCTAAAAAGATTACACTCCTATCTTTCAGGGAGATGCGTTTCAAAGTTCCCCTTGTCCTGTGAAAAAAGAAATAGTTATGGGCTCCCAGACAGCGGCTTTGCCTTTTCTGTCTGACCGGCCACAGACAACCTCAACAGTAATGAAAACTTCTGCCAATATGAGCCAGAAATTTCACCACATTATAGAACTCACAAATCAAACAATTGTCTACCTCCACCATCAGGCAAGTGGAAAAGGAAGATAGTACGAGTCCCCTGCTTTTTTTTTCTTTTTATCTTAGCTGCCTTTCCACTTTCCTCATTCTTCCTGTGCTGTATTACTGACCATCCTCTTTCATCTCACTCCTCGCTCTTTCGTGTTTTCAGAAAGAAGGACTTGTGAGGGCCCAAGAGTTATGGATTTACCAGTTGCACCTAATGGCTTACTGTCCCCCAGAGGAGAATAAAGAAATAATTTAGCATATAAAGCGAAGCAAAGGGGCCTCATACTGTTAGATGATGCTCTGTGGACCAAGGACCAATGCTCTTTTGGCCGCAGATAAGATACTTCATTAGAAATCAACAGGGGAGGACGTTAACATAGCTTTACAAGTGCCCACAGGGTTCCAGAAAATGTTATTTACCCCCACTATTTTACTGACATACCGCTGGCATAAGAAGTCCAAAATGGTGTAAGAGTTCCTCGTGAATGCTTGCTCCAGTTGAAGGGAAAAACAATAAAAACAACTATTTACATTTAAGAGCACTGAAGAGAGCAGCAGACAGTATGTCTCCAGTTAATACTGGTTTACAAAAACGAGAGGAACTTACCTCAAAACGCAGGAATAGTAACCCACATCGTCCAACTCTGCTGGTCGAAACCATATGGCATCCTCCTCCTTGCTCATCCTTGTGCCGTCAAAACTTATGGGTTCCTCAAAGTCCCCGTGTCCTGCACTTTTGTACCACATAAGGCTAAGTCCTGCGCTCTGCGCATGGGTGTAGTTGGCCCGGATATATCCATAGAATAAAGCGCACTTAATCCGTACAGGTTCCCCCAGAAGCACCTTATATTTCAGGTAGTCCACCGACCAATCCGTGCAGCCTTCCACTGAAAGAAAAGGACAGAGAAAAGGAGCATTAAGCAGGACTTACTAGAAAAGGGTTTGAATTCTTTTTGAGCCAATTTGCATCATTACCAAGGCCTGTAGAGGAGATCTGTAATGATGAAAAGGGTATGTGGCAACCAGGACAAGACCACTTTCAGTGCTGGCATCAGTCTGCTCATGTGCTTTGCCAGCAATCCTTGTATCACAATCAATCAAGACACTCTTTACCTCCATGCAGCACTGATCTCTACAATGTCTCCTGTTTGTGTTTCACAAGAACACACAAACCAAAAGAGGCTATTAGCACATATACACACCTCTAACATATGACTTCCTAGGCGTGCCTAAATTAATTCAGAGCTAGTTTTAAAATGACAGAGAGAAAGAGAGAAAGCAGGTATCCTATAATGTGTAAATTTGTTCACATGTTTTATTACCACAATATCCTTGTGAGTGCTAAACTAAACTCTCAACATGTCAACTGTTGCATTCAATCACTGTTCCCTGTCTGCCCCTGCCTTCACCTACAAAAATTACTGTATTTATATTTGACCTGTGTGTCACCATCTCATACATAAATTGAGTCTCCTGGCAATAAACTGTGTAGAAGCCACCGTTGATGTTTAAATGGCAGTGATGGCACTCATCTACATATTACCTGAGAAAATTAGGAGCTGCTGTGCGTCTGCATTCATTTCCTAAAGCTATCAGAGCAGCATCAGGTCTCAAATGCTGTTTTCAGTCAGATAAATAAAAAAAAGTAGCTCATCTCATATTGCACCGCTGCACATGCCTAGGCTAAGCAATAGGGGTCTTCCTGTTAAGACATCTAATAAAGCCCACCAACTGTCAATCAAAAAAGTTACAAAGATTGAATAATACCTGCATTATTCATGCACAGCAGGCAAAGGGGTGGTTTGGATTCCCAGACTTATTTTCCATCTTTGGGTGTATATAAGATTCATGAGAAACACCACATATTAAACTGACATTTAATCCTTACCAAGTTCCCGCTCATCAGTGGAAACTCACACAGACAATACCAACTCCTGAGCTGCTGATTGAGAATGTCACACGTAGTGAGTTGTGTAAAAAGACAGAGGTACAGTAAGCAACAGTCAATGTATCAAGCAAGCAACACATTTGGTTGTTTTTTTAATAAAGGGGTTCATAATTTTCAGGTGAGCTGTGGCCTGTATCATAAAGTGAGACTGGTGGGTTAGCCAGCTAACGGTGGGCTTAACTCAGGTTTTCCTGTTTCGCCAGCCTGGCACAATTTTAACTTGGGTAAATCACTATGGTAACCTATGCTGCTCTTCTCTACTCTAATGTCTTTCCAGCTTTATTTCTCTTTGCTCTATTAAGTCACTAACAAACCACTTGTCTTATATTTGAAAACCAAAGTGGGTCTACACCGAATCAAAAACCAGCTCTCTGCCTGCTTCATCTTCCCTTAGCCATTTTCCCCTTCCAGTTCCTGACATCCTCTTTTCCCTCGCTCCACCTCGCTGCATCACTCTTCCTTTAAAAACAGCTGGCGAGCACAGCTGCCGCAGACTCAACAGGCTTCGCTAATTGAGCCTCTATAAATGTTTTATTTACCAAAGAAGCAACTCGGCCGCCAATCAGCGAGTTGCGGCGCGTGCGGCACTCGTAGGAGGGGTGTTGGTGGGGAATTGATTTAACCATGCTGATTTATGTTATTGTATTGTGTGGTACTGTAAGGGCCATGCTGGGAGCAGCAGCAACAGCACTGGTGGGTGCTTTAGAAGCTGGAGAAAGGATGAAAAAAGGGAAAAGTATACTCTAAATCACTTGAACAGTAAAAAATGAGTAAGATATAAAGTCACATTGAGATACTTCCAGGGCAGCTGCAGTGGAGTTTAATAGCCACTATGTTAAGGAGCCAAGGCTGCAACTAACAATTATTTTATTATTGATTCATCTTGTCATTTATGTTTTGATTAATGAATTAGTCAATAAAATGTCTGAGAATAGTGACAATGTCCACCACAATTTCCCAGAGTCCAGTCTTCAAAGAGCTTGTTTCCCGGCTGGAATTCCAAACGAACATCAAGGACAATCGTCCCGGGGCCCCAGAACTCCAGGGCCCCTGAAAGCTCTTCAAAGGTTTCTTGAAATGGTAATGGCCTTGAGGGTGGCCTTGCATTTACCTGATCATAAATTTATCATAAAACTGGTCCTTGAATTCACTTAACACCAAAGAGTCAAAATATACAATATACAGCTTTAGAGAATTTTAAGGGTGAACTTTTCCTGTAGATCTATTGCCATTAGCCCTGTAAATCACTGTTAGGCAGATTTAACAGCTCATTTT
The DNA here is from genome assembly GCA_005408345.1 of Macquaria australasica. NCBI lineage: Eukaryota > Metazoa > Chordata > Actinopteri > Centrarchiformes > Percichthyidae > Macquaria > Macquaria australasica. The sequence goes on along the minus strand of SEMN01000089.1, from coordinate 543,611 downwards.
ACCCGTAGCAGCTGTGCCAAATCTGCAGCACCTTTCCTGGCGAGACTGAGAACACTGCGTTCAGATGCAATGCTTTGACATCACCCTCTGAACCTCTTTTTGATTTCCTCAATTAAGTGGGTCCTCCCAGGAGCAAGACAATGAAAAAAAACAACCTACATTGTACATAGAGTGAATAACTAGAAACCAAATTAAGCAAATACAAATGCTGGAGAAGACGGCATGTGCTCTGCGAGCTACCCAACACCACAATCCTTTCATTGTGATTAAGTCTAACTGTTGCTATGGCAACAAAGGGTCTACCCTCGCTTATCAAGAACTTGCTAATTAGTTTGTGCACCATAATAACTTGAAGGCTTAAGGTAGGAAAACCACAGCCAAGATGGTTTCACTTCTAATCATGTGTCCTAATTGAGACTCTCAAGTGTTTTACTCTCACAACTAATAAAAACAGCAGGGGAGTGTAAAAGGTCATACTGTATAAGCAGGCAGCGGTTCACACAGACAACAAGATTAGTTTGGGAAATGTGCACATGAAGTTACACCTAATCTGTATAATAAGTCTCTTATAATAGGTGTACATACACAAAACACACATAAGACTCTTAAAACGTGGTTTTCTTCTGGGAGTTTATGGTGCAGTGACTTGCGAATTGAGAATGGACACTGAATGTGGCCATTTGGCTTTTACTTGTGACGCTTAAGTACATTTGATTTTAATACTTCTGTACATAGATAAGTTTTAACTCCATGACTTTTACTTATAATAGAGTACATTGAAGTGTAGGTGCTCTTACTTAAGAGAGGATCTGAATACTTCAAAAGGTATCTACTATTCCAAGATGACCCACTAGCTGACCACTAAACCAGTCTTTGGACCCTCACAACATATTCTGCTGGCCCAGGCAGAAAAGAAAAAGACAAATTTACTCCAAAGTGCTTTCAGTTTGGCTGCACAGGCTTGATTTGGTACCAAAAAAAAAAAAACCCACAGTAAATGCATCACTGCCAAACATCAGACAGCCTGGCTTTGTCTTTGCCTTCCCCATCAGAACTGCAAATAAACGCTCATCCACTCATTTTCTCTCTTACTGAAGAAGAAAAATGTCTCACAAAATGGGAAGGAGTTAGTTTGATGTTGTCCAAGTACCAGATATTTGATGTGCTGTACTACAGTACATCATAGCATGCAAAAATATTACAAATGCGTCTACATAGCTGGTTTAATGGAACATAAAATTACACATAATTAAATGTGGATATAACAATCTTTGGACTGAATAATTTAATTACATACATATTAGTATGCATCTGATAAAAAGACAAATGAAAAAATTAAAAGTGAAATGGTTGATTACTACTCAAAACATAGGCAACATGTAACAGTGGGCCTTTTAATAGTGAAATTACTGTCAGATTAAAGATGTTTTTTAAACCACCCTAAGGCATTCTATTACTGCACAGGGTTTTGAAAATATCCCCAGTTTAACTGAGAAGCTAAAGAAAAAAATAAAAGCATCAAAAGTCCTAAATTAATTTCTCTTTAAGGGTGAACTCCAGCCCAACTGTTTCAAAGGGCTTGCTGTATTTATCTCTAATACCGCCACGAGGAGCTTGCCAGCGCCAGTATCTGTTATCTTCCACCTATCCTCAAATTGCCCGTTTCAGATTTTTGACAGAGGGTTATCGTTCATTTCAGTAAGTGAGGATGGGGATTCTGCATAATCTGTTGGCAGGAAACAAACATGATACAAAGCCTAATTGAACTCGATTAACATTTCCCTGCTCACCAGATTTCCATTCTGCTGGATCACAATTGGTGAGGGAATTGGCCAATCTGCTGAGTGATAATAACAACTCCAGCAGCTCTTCAGCGACTGGGACCATCAAGCATAAGCAGCATTTGCGGCTGCGTTACACATGACCCGTAAGTAAAAAGGGGTAATTCCTCAGTCGCTGTCCCTGAGTGTCTGGGGTCCAACAATTCTGTTTGTCAACTGGATAAATGGTAACTGCTAACTGTCAGCTGTCATGTTTTGCCAAATGATCACAGAACAAATGTTTGCACATCACTCGGCATGGAAATCGGGATTTAATAGAGCCACATTCACTGACACCACATCGAAATGAGGTCTTCTAGCCATATCCCGACTGAACCACGCCATTAAACAAAGACAGGGCCTTTTGTCAGGCCTGCCTTGTTTTTATGTTTGTCTCATTTGTCCAACTGTGTAAAAGACTGTGACCCCATATATAAAAAAAGGTTCTTATCCTCATATTTTATGCTTGTAACATAACCAAAACCAAACCAAGGATGTGAGTTATATAAAGAAGAAAGGGGAAAAAAAGAGGGTAACAAACAAACAAAAAACTTCATTTGGATGCCAAATGTAGGCCTAATTAGCTGCATAGATGCATTTTTTCATATTAAAATGTATTTGTAAAAATCATCAGCCAAGGTTTAAATGCAAATATAGACTTCAGTTTATATTAACATCCAGGTTAAGTCAAATAAGACTTTTACAAAGAAGGTCTTTTGAGTCTTATAGCTAATTATACTTTCACATACCATATACCATTATTCAAAGCACAAAGGATCACACTGGAAATCGGCCTTGAGGCATTTTCCACATATCTACTCAAGTTGTTTTTCTGAATTTAAAATGCATTAAATATAGCTAGCTTGCCTACTTTAGTGGAGCTTCTTCATGTTGGATACACAGGGCAGGGTATTCTAAAATATATTCAAAAAAATAAATCTTGTGAGCAACCGACTGCTGAAACGATGTAACACAGATGCGACCAGGACGCTAGTAAACATGGATTAAAAAAAAAAAAAGCATGAAGCATTTTTAGTTTAAAGGGCACCACAATAAAGCTAAACAAATGTTATGTCATCGTGTTCCTGCTACATTTTACTGTCACTTGAGAACGAGCATGTGCTCCTTCTGGAGAGGAGGTGATCAGCTCATAAATTGGGTTACAGGTCTGCTGAGGGGTAATCGTATGCAGATTGAGTCAGGTCACCACGGAGACTCCCACAAAGTGTCTGTTCTCTCATAAGCACTCAAGGAGATGGTTCACTACCATTTTTCTCTATAAAAGCTCCAGTGTAATTCAATCAGAAAGGCGTGCATACATTAGGCCTAGGCTGATTGGATAAACACACAAGCATGCGTACACACACCTACACACACACAATCTATGAGGTGACGTGACATCAACCTTTACTTGCCCTCATGAAGTGTAGTGTCTTAGCTGGCCCGGCTCCAGGGTCCCTAAAGGAACTTATCAACTTCACAGCCACTTTTGCCAGGGTAGGAGAAAGATGTCTCCAAATCTTGACCTGCCATTTTCCACCTTGTGAAAACGCTGTCGCAGCAGAGTGGATCTCAATTAAGAGGAATATAGCTCTGATGTGTGGGAATGGTAACCTCTCGGCTGCTGGCGTGCAGGAGGAGATTACCTGCATGATTGAAGTACCTCCAGCAGGTTGAAAAAGAGAATGAATCATCAGCCAATAAAGCAATCAGCCACGGCCCTCTGCATGTGAAAGTATATTCACACACACTATACACACACACACACACACACCACAGGACCTCTGGAGCAATAAGCAAGACTCAGGCCTTGTGCTTGAACAGAAAATAATCTATTTCCAAAATTGTAGAAGGGAAATTAAGGGCTGTATACTGATGGTGTAATGGCACTGCAACAATAAGGAACTGCTAATGCTAAAATGACCAGAGTTATGGGCCATATGGTGACTTGAGAAATGAGAATCTACAACCACCTGGGTGTGAACAGTGGTCTATAAATGTACAAATAGGCAGTGCAGAGGAAGGAGAATGTTGAAGGAATAGTCCAACATTTTGGGAAATATGCTTTTTCACTTTCTTTTCCGAGAGTGAGATAAGACGATCAATCTAATGTTTGCACGTTATCTACGGTGCTGGCTTAAGGACGTGTTTAGCTTATCTTTGCATAAAAACAGGAGGCAGGGACAAACAGCTAGCCTGGCACTGCCCAAAGTGATAAAATATGCCAACCAACTCCTCTAAAGCTGACTAATTCACTAACCTAAACCAGATCCCTAACACTGCGCTCACTGACCATATCAAGCACCCTGTGCTGCAGTCGGAGACACTGCAACAGAAACTGAAATAGCTCCAAACACGCTACTAAACCTAAAATCACAAATTGTGTTTTTACATTCTGTTCATGTACGTGTTAAACAAATAATATACAACATTTAAACAAGTCAGTATGAGTGAATTTCCCAAAATATTAAACAATTCCTTTAAATTCAAAGAAAAGGAACCCTACATTAGCATAATTGTGTGTTGTTTTCAGAAATTACAATAAAAGATTGATATTTTTGCAGGGAGACTCCAGCTGCCCAGCTTATTTCATGATTGCGGTGACATTTACCTCCCATCCTCCTACCCGCTCCTCACAAGCAGATAAAACAGCTCTATCTCTCCTCGTCTCGCCTGCACTTTACTCTCATGACACTTCATCTTCATTTGTCTCTCTTTCTCCAACTCCCTCTCTTCCTTGACAACCACCGGGCTGTCATTTATATGCAAATACTCATATGTGATTGTGGAAAAAAAGCGAAAAAAAACAAAAAACAAAAAATAAACATTGCCCACAATCTTGCCGGATCCCCTGATTGGACATGGCCACCAGAGAGAGTGGCGCCTGCTGTCTCCAATCATGGGTTAAATGCTGACGGGGACAGGGAGCACAGAGAGGTAGCTGATGGGAAAGGGGACGAGGCTGAGTTCGCCAGGATGGACCATTGCAGGGAGGAGAATAAGGAAAGGGGTGCAGAGGAAAATAAACACACACAGGTAGGCAAGACTAGTTTGATAGAGTAGAAGCTGTTCCTTACGGTCACAGTTTCTGATGGCAGTATATATCTGCACCCATGCACCTGAAGCAGATACAAATCAATCATTTTACAATCTTTTTTAAAAATCTATTTGACAATCAATGAATTTTAGCATTCCATAAAGATTTTCAGATGTCTTCAAACGCGTGCACGCTCATTTTAAAGTATTTTCTGCACTGTAAGAGGTAGTCTATTTCAAAATTTCACTGAAGTGGGTTTTCTGGGGGGATTTTGGTGATATTTATGGCGAAATTGCACCAGAAAAAGCAAGACAATCACCACTGAAATTGACTTAAATTTAAAAAAGAAGACCCTGTTTTTGAGGACATGGTTCTATTTTTCAGTCACAAGAAGCAACAGAAGTCATAGCAGCTGAGATTCATAAAGGAAAGATGTCTGCTAAGGAAGTTCTTTTTTCAAATGGTCTTGCTTTTACTTAATGTCTGTATGCAATGTATTTCAGATACAGATTTCTGCAAATGGGGTGATAAGTGGCCACTTATGTGCTGTTTATGCACAACACAAACACAAGTTCTGGGATGCCTTTGTCCTTATTTATGTTTCTGAGGGTAGCACTCTGTGGCTATCACTGCTAATGCTAACTAGCCAAATCTTCTGTTAATTTAAAAAGAGAAATCATGTGAGAGGACTACTTAATGGGAAGGACCTTCTAGACAACACAAATTTAAAACAGGAAAGCTTTCATTGAGTGTAATGACTGAATTCCTGTTATATAAACTGGCAACGTAGTAGCAAAACATTATATATGAAATGTTTCCCTAATTCTATTTTGTTCGGTGCATTATGATGATGCAGAAAAACCTGCATATGAAGTAGATCTGCACTCAACTGCATAGAAACAGAAGCACATTTCTCTTCAAAGCGGTATGTAAATCAGCCTGTTTGACTCTATATAGGTGATTAGGCCTGTTTCTCTTTCATGCTCAATAGCACTCTTATCAAATTTGTCATCCAACACTCAGCTACGTCCAGATCTGACAGTGTCTCATCATCCCATCGGATCATCTCAGCGGGAGAATCTGTGATGACTTCTACTCTGACTTTAAAGGGGTGATTATGTCTCCCAAACAGCATTTTGATTCTCCTGGGCAATCAAACTATGAAAATTGACTTGTATCCATATGTTTACTCTCAGTTCGAGCCTATTTCAGGGGAACATTTGACAAGGAGCAGATGTAAAAGTGATCCTGTTATGGCTGGGGTGTCTCCTCCAGAGAGAGCACTATATAATCAGAAAATCATCCTTCTGTTCCCCACGGCGCCAGTAATCCTCTCATCTAACAAACAGCCTTGAGAGGCGTCGAGACACACAACATAAACAATACTGACTCCTGAAAAAATACCCGAGTGCTGCATTGCAGACATGACTGCGCACATAGGACAAGAGTGTGGATAAGACATTTTTTCCACACACTCTCACCCACCCACACAGGTACAAAATACACGGCGAGAACACACACACACACACACACACGGAGAACGGGCCACACAATCCACGCTGCCTCCGCTGGCAGCCCTGTCAGCCTGTTATTCTGTGCTGTATCATGGCGGTGTGGGTGCGCTAAGCCGGTGACTCAGACCCTCGCCGGTCCACTACAGACACCGACACACCATTTGGGCGTTGTGCTCTGGTGCCCCCGCGAAATGAGCGTTGGTGAAAAAAGAGCGTGCCCAGATGGATAGAGAGCCTTGTCACATCAGCCTCTGTGCCAGCCGTCTGTGAAATGATAAGATGGCAAGAATATGTAACAACGCAAGCAGCGGGCACCGTCCTGATGGACGCTGGTGTCAGCTCTCATACGTCAACTCTGACCTTATTTTTTGTCTCTCATTTTTTCCCACACTGTTAACTACCAGAGCATCATCTCTTTCTGTTTTCTGCCTTTGTACTTCCCTCTCTCTCCTCCTTTTACCCTTCCTCTATCTCAAAGCTGTTCAATTCTTGTACAGAACAGTGGGAGGGTGAGGGGAGGTTGTGCCGGCAGTTCAAAGAGAGAGGAAGAAAATTATGATAGAGAAATGATTCAAGCTGCAGATTAGCAAGGACAGTAAGTTCCCCAAAAGCCACACAAGTGAGGGCGTCCGTACTGTCAATCACTTCACCATTGGCAATTGCTAATAATTCAGCAAAAGTGTCTGTGACTCAGTTTCTTGTCTTCACAGTCTAATTTATATATATATATATATATATATATATATATATATATATATATATATATATAAAAAAAGAATTTCAGGTATATTGAAAGGAATTCAGAGGTGAGGCAGGGGAGCTCTGCCAGGCACACACAAGCTGCACATTTGCACACAACCATGACCGCTTACTTACAATAAATATGCACAACGCACACACACATACACGGTACAGTCACACACTCGCACAGGCAGCCAGGGGTCCAGGGAAACCTAGTGGCCTGGAACAAGAGTAGAGCCAGAGCTTCCCATTAGAGGACATTACTGTCAAACACTGGAACGAAAACTACCTGCTGTACACTGATTACCAACCTACCTCCCGCTACAATTCAATTACAAACTAGATAATATGATGCGCTGCACTCATTCTCTGTGACAGTGTTCAGCCAGTGACATGGGGAAGTGAGGACAGCTGGCTGAGATGTTTCCTGAAAATGCCGATGCCTGTATCTTTCTTACTTCTGCACCTGAGGTGGTATTTTTGGCTTTGTCTCGTCGGCATATCCATCGCTTTGATTGAGTTTTTTAGGATGGGACAGCACAGTCTCATAGCCCAAGAGGGTGAGTAGCAAGATTTCCACTTTAAGGATGTCACAGGTAACGAACGGGGTATTAAAATTAATCGTTTTGCTTGCTTGTTGCTCCGATGAAAAGTTGGACACGGGTGAAGTTTTACATTATTCATCAGATCAGAGCATCATGAAACAGATCAAAGCTGCAATTAATTAATAAATAGCCAGGGTTGAATTTAGTCATCGTTGACAGCATTGCAGCATTTTGCCTACAAAGCTTCCCATCTTGCCCAATAAATCCATCACATGGAAGTTATTTAACAAAGAACTGAGTGACAAATCATTAGTTTTCTGTAAAACAAAATGTCAGCCAGTGCTTTGAGACAATTTCAATAAAAGTTGAAAGTCATTAAAAGCATGTTGACAGTTTAAATGAATGTGTTCATATGACTCTCAACAAATTAATTGCCTTTATTTAGTGATGCAGCACTGAAAACAAGTGAAGTTATCTCTCCCAAATGGCAATTTTAACAAAAATATAACTGAATGACTAGTTAGGGTGGACATTGTGGGGTGCCAGTGATGCAGCCCACAACAGTCTTCAGGTACTCCACTGAACACAAATTGCAGTGTTTGCAAGTGGGAAGCCGGTGAGGGATCATGTCCTTGTTACTACACTAGCAACTCCTGTTGGCTGGTTTGGGTGCCTTCATGGTGGTGGGTGAAATCTAGGGAAGATAGTGTTAATGTCTGAACATGCCCAGAGGAAAATAAGCTGTTGCAACTTGTGTAGAACAACATTGCTCTCTCCTCCCTCCCCAGGCCAAGACTGGGAGTTACCAATGATAAGGGCAGCAGTGTGAGGGGAGCCGCAGAACAATAATTGATAACGAAGGCAGGCCATTAGCTGACATGCACAGACTCTGCCACAAGTCAATCATTTCCAGTTATTCTCTCCAGACTGAAGATGACTAACAGTCTCAAACTAGCCTTTTTAAAACAATTTTACCGTTGGGAGGAGATTCTCCTGACATTACAACTCCAATTATAATGCAGAGCGTGGAAGAAAGCAGGTCTGCAAATCACACAGTAACGTACTCGTACTGTAAATCCAGACAGGAAAGTGAGTCCTTTATTGTACCAGTCAAGCTGCCAGCCTGCAGATAATGAATTATTTAAAGTTGGTCTGAATGTAAACTGTTCCAAAATCTCTCCACAAACGGTCTGAGAGTAACCAACCTAAAGCAAGTACAATACGCTAAATAAATTAGAATAAAATAGAATATGATTTTGGCAGTTTTCACTTTGTAAAAAAAGAAATAAACAGAAACAATGCAAATTCTAAATGAATAATATGAAAACGCTGCGAATAGGGAGTACTTGTATTTAGGTCAGAAACACTTTCAACTATGAAACTAATTAAATAAGAGATGATGGTCATTTTGAGCTACTTTTTTATTTTTATTATATAACCATGCAGGCATACTTTAAGCCACACACACACACACACACACACACACACACACACACACACACACACACACACACACACACACACACACACACACAAACACAGCTATATGTTCTACACACACACATACACACAAACACAGCTATATGTTCTACTCAATACACACAAAATACAACACACAAACTGCAATTCCCTTATCCCTCAGCCAACCGGCTGATAACAAGCAGTTCATTTTCCTGATTCAAAATAAGCCATACTATTCTGCTCCAATTAGAAGCTTAGTAAGAATTCCATTACCATGCACCCCATCTTCTTCCTCCAAGTGCACCCATAGTTCACAGATGGGGATTGTGTGTGTGTGTGTGTGTATTTTTTTGGGGGGGGGGCAGTTGTGGGTGCTGAGGTGCATAACAGTTTAAAAAATGTATTCATGCACAGTGTCAGCAAATTAGAACCTTAATGCAAATTGAATTTACAATAAATCCACCTGGAGCTGCCATAGAAGAAGAAAAAAAAAGGAAAGAAGAGGCAGAGAAGGGAAAAAACCAAGAAAATGGAAATGGAGATCCTGGCACTATGAGCATACATTTGCATATACATAATTAATTAAAATGGGGTTCACTGCTTTAGATGGATGACCGTCTGAGGGGAAACTGGGGAGCTACTGAAAGAAGAACAGTAATAAAAAGGTTAAAGAAAAGGTGATTCTTATTTAAGGGAAGAGAATAATTGCCAAGATTCAACTCACTGACTCATCAATGTATGTAATGCATACTGTATTACATGTTCTGTATGTTTGAATGACCCAAAAAAATAAAAAAATAAATAAAAGAGGGATGAATGCCAATTAGCGCCACTCAAAACAAAACTCAAAAATAATCTACATCCCTCCAGTGAAAGACTCGCTGGGCTTGTTAGCGAGAGTCGCAGGTTCGGGCGAGGTAACAATGGGGTAATCCAATATAAACAAACTATCCGCAGAGGTGGTTGAGTACACTAAATTAATGCAATTGTTCCTCGGCTGTTCAGACTGGCTCTCTCATTTGGTAAGTGCTCCCACTGCAGCCGCTGAATGTGGGCATGCAGAGAAGTGTCACCAGCTCCCATAAAAAAAAAAACAAATACAAAAAACAAAAAAAAAACAACAACAGAGGGGCAAAAAGGTTTATATCTTTCACATCCTTCCAGATGTGCTGGTTTACATTTTGTTTATAGCTGCAGGAAAAAGTTGTGGTGTTTGGGAGTTGGCGAGGAGTATGAGTCTGTAACTCCTCCCAAAAAGACATCTAAAATTCATTACTGCAGTCTGCTTTAGAAGTGAGTTAGTGGACAGAAGTGATTTTTACATTTGAAGCTCTTTGAGCAGATCCACATTTGACGAAAAGTCTAGATTTGGAAGGTTACAGCATCAAATCATTATCAAGGGCTCCCTTTCAGTGCAAAATAATTTAAATAACAGCAGATAAGTGTAGTAAGTATGACATTATGAAATAAATGATACGATGAATAAATACAGACAAAATATGACCATGAAATTGTAAAAACATTTAAATTCTAAAACGCAGCTCATCATTATGAAATTTCGTCCTTCTTCTTGTCACAACAACAGGACAAGTCACTGCAGGTAAGTTTTATTTCTGCAGTTTTTAATTTCTAAATGTCCTTTTACCAAAGTCTGTTTTTACCTCGCAAGGCCAGTTTCCCCAATGTGCGTTTAATTTATTTCATAATGCAACTCTCCATCACAAAGTTTTTAGTTTAGTTTTGGTTGCTGCATAGCTGTTTATCAGGGGTAAAAAAGATGATTCATTTCACTCTAGGGAACATTTCAGAGGTGTTATTTACTTTACAATAAGCTCAGTTTTGATGGAGTCTTCACCTTATTTTTTATAAAAAGCTGCACTCACTGCAGTCATTCCTGTTTCCTAAGAAACTATGGGCCTTGAAACAGAAAGGCTGACCACTAATGACAAGGCTGTTTAGGCAGAGAAAATTGGATACCAGATGGTTGCATCAACATCCTCTATCCATGCTGTACAATGAAGCAGCACATCTACAAAAGAAACGTGAGAGGGGAAAATTGCACTTTCCTTCTGTGGCTAATAAAGTAAAGACGAAACATTCAAACTATAGCTTGGACCTGCAGAACTCCGTCTGTCCCTCAGGCTACTTCAACAGATAACGCTGTAAAGGGCTGAAGGTCCAAGTAAAACAACTCCAACTACAGTATATCTGTGCAGTAGCTGCACTGGATAAAAAGCAGTGGCTCTGATATTGATCAAATGCTAAGACCGGTGCTTCAGTGTATCAATCAAACCAAACCAGCTCTGCTGTTGAGCCATCAATAGTAAAGTATGCCTACCTGGGTTGCAACTCCAACACATTTTAGTCCTTTTTGATATCACTGGCAATATGAAGGGTCTTTTTTTTTCTTTTCTAATCTGCTTCTGTCTCATTCATCCTCCCTTGGCTGTCCCTCCGCCAGTAATCATGGAAAATCAAGGAGGCAGTGCCCTTGGTTGGACTTTAGACAAAAAAAACATGATAAAGGCTTTAGGCTGTAAGAGAGCCATGAAAAAAGTCCTAATTCCCCTGCTGAGATGAAGAGGATGTCATAAAGAAATTGAATTAAATTTTTCTTGCTGTTAAAAAGCTAAAGAGGTCTGATGTGATGAAAAAAGGCAGCCATTGTTAGACTTTGACAAAGCATCAGGCTAGTACCCGCACAAAGGTTTGACAGTGACACAAATGATTTCATATAATGCACTAATGTTGAGTGTTGTGTTAAAAATGGATCTGCATCTGGAAAAACTCAGAAATACACTTTCACAAATAAAACAACCGACAAACAGTATCTTACCAATTCATATATATAATCAGGAACTTTTGAACCTTAAAGGAATAAAACTTAATCAGATTTCAAACAAAAGCCGTCATTGTAAGATTACTTCAGATGTCAGTCACACTTTCATCATTCCTTTTTTCTGTCAGTCTATTTGACTTTAAAGTCAGTGCAAATGAGATGTGCTAGCCAAGTTGTCATCTCCCTTTTCCCTCTGCAGAGAAAATTATAATATGAAATGCAGCGTCAGTATTTTAAGGAGGACACTGTCTTCTTTTTTTTTTCACTATGCCAGAAAGTTGCAGTTTGCAAACCAGTGTCACATTCGTCTGAAAGCTGCCTCTGTTTTTCCACGGTGTATGTGGAGCAGTGTAGTGGCATAGTGAGTAAAAAGACTGCATTTCAACCAAACAATTCTTAGTTCCTGCTTTAGTGTCATTGAGCGTGTGTTTAGGAGCTAACCCTGACCTCTCTTTGAAGGGAAGCAAGCCAATCTAGGATTTCCCTAAAATGATGTATTAATCTGCAAAGCATATCCTTATGCAAGAAGAAGGCAAGAAGAAAAATAAATATCAAAGTTTGTTATTTGACAAAAGACCTCTGTCATTTGTCATTCCTCTTCTCCTTCTATCTCTCTCTGTCTCTGCCATCTTGCTCGGCTATCTAATAAAGCAGAAATGCCATAAAAATAACCTTAAAAACCCTTCAGCCTGCCAAATTCAGACACCGGCCCAATTGAGATGCCATCATAAATTCTGAAGTCTGTGATTCTTTTATAGACAGTATGGGAAGAGGTGAGCTAAATGGATAAGAGAGATGGTTGCCAGTAATGTATGAAAGGGGCAGAAAAAGGGGGGAAGACACAAATGCAGAGCGAGAGAGAGACACAGAGAGAGGGAGACAGGGAGTGTGTGTGTATGTGTAGAGGGGGATAGAAAGAGACGGACGAAAACAGACTCAAAGACAGGCTGAGAGCCCATCTTCTAACTGCGTGCATATTAATGCAGCACTGCGGATATCCAGCCAGCCAGGCAGCAGCCAAGGTCACCAGAGATTACCAGGACCATGACTAAACAGGCTGGCCAACGATTACCGAGGGCACCCTCCTCTCTTCTTCCCATCAGCCTATCCATGCAGCCCTTCATCCCCGCCACCTCCCTCACCCTGCATCCGTCCGAGTGCAGGCTCAATCCGATGGGTGATCGCTAATAAACCAACAAGTCGCTTCTTTCTCAGTGATCCGCGAGAGTGGGAGGCGGGCTGAATACATGAATTTTGATCAGGGTGCACATAATACCAGGGGTTGTGATGATGTAACAAGACAGAGTTTCTTGCCTCTTCTTCACGCTCTCTCCCTCTCCCTCCATTCCCTCACTCCCTCCTGCATTCCTCTTCCCAGCAGTGTGGGTGGGGATGACAGAAAGGAAGGAGGGACGAAAGCAGAGGGTGGTGGTGGTGGTGGTTGGTGTCGACTGATTACTTTAGCCACCAATCGCAGATGAGACTCTGTCCAACCCCAGCTCCCCCCTCCATCACCTCAATTAAACAAGCTGTGTCATTAATGGGCTATTTTAGGCCAACGCATTCCATTATGCTCACCGCGCCCGCTCATCTGAGGAAGCAGGTTGGGATAATATATACATACACAGTACGTCATAAAGCATTGTGGGGAAGAACTGCTGGCAACAGATGGTGGTCACACGCCATATGTGGGCTTTCAGAGAGACTCTGGGATTGAAGACACACATACACAGTTACAGATGTACTTGGAAGCACCGTAATTTCCTCAAAAACCTGATCTACTCGCACTCAGACACTGTGATTGGAGTGGTGCTATAAAAAAGCTAAGTGTGCACCAACACACACATACACAGTGACTTCTGCACACACACACACACGTCCAGAGTTTCTTTAGACATCCTCGGCGCATGACTCCCTTTCGATTAACAACCAAAGTTTCCTGTAGAGTCTGAATATATGGCTCCTCGCTGAGCGACTACACAATCGATTCTACACTTTGATGATCCTCTAATGAAAGCAGTAAACATGCAGATTAGAGACTGTCAGTGGCCTTTCTAAAGGTCTTTCCTCCTCCCATTTTATCTACTATCCACTATTAGGAAACCATCAGGAATAATAGATCCCAAGAGAAATAACACCATTTGTCAAAGTAGCAGAAAACTAATTTTTGGTTTATTTATCTTGTTAATATTATGCTGGAAACTAAAGAAAACTATGTCAAACTAGTTACTGTTCATATAGGTATGTATCAGGTAGGTAGGTATGTTTTTCAGCAATTTAAACAGGTCTGGTTTTGTGCTCATTGTGTGCTGTCTCAAGGTTGGAACCATCCAATCAGAACTTTATAGGCGGGGTAATAAATAGTGATCTTCCTGTGCCAGAGCCAGAAAAATCCATGTAAAATAGCAACAGGATGCAGCTTTTGTGTTGACTGAAAATGACACCGGCCGGTACGAATACATAACTTGCTACTAACTGGTTTGGGCAAAACAAAAATCGGCTAACATGAACATGATGTCAGACTGAATGAATGAAGTGAAGTGAAATGGTGGAAAGTAAGTACATTTACTCAGGTACTGTACTTAAGTACAATCTTGAGGCACTTGAGAATTTCTATTTTTAGCTATTATTCTCCACTACATTTCAGAGGGAAATATTGTACCTTTAACTCCACACATTTATATGATAGACAAGAAGGAGGAAATGTCCTCTGTGGCAGGGGATGTATTTAATCACAGTCAAATTTTAAGCCCAGGTAGCTGTGCGGGGCTGACCTCTGTGTGGCTACTTCCAACCTGCAGGGATTCATTTGTTACTTCTGTACACTACAGCGGGCGCGCAAATTGAAACTTTTGTTACAGTAGCACCATTATCATGCTCTGTGTAACCCAGCGGCCAGGTGCCACATTTTCAGGTCAGAATGCCAGTTTCTGTTGGGGAGGATTTTAGTGAGTTCGATTTCTTGAATTTAAATTTAGCAACATACTATTTTTTTTCTCAAATAAGTTTGCCACTATAGGGTATGATAACTGTAATGAGGTCCTGCAGTACATTTCAATTTCATTTCTTATCCTGTGAACCTTGTAAACAGCTTCTCAGATCAACACATTGACAAGCAGAGCCGGCGGTAATGACTTCTCTTTTTTTATTGGAATTAATCTGTCTTGCAGAATGTTGGAGGAGATAATTAACTGGTGCTTTCATCTTCATTTTAAATGGCATGTTCATTAACGTATTTGCCGTATCCGGTAAGAAAAGAGACCTAATGTTTCTGTTAATGAAAATAAACAAATAAATTACTTGGACCAGAGGCAATCAAGTTGAGGCAAGGTTTTTGTCAGGGTGACAGGTATCAAGGCGCGCAGAGCCAGCTTCATTAGCAGGTATAGGGCAATCATGTAAGGATCATGCGGGCCGCACGGACGTAATGATCATGATAATGTCAGCTGGCAAATAATAAAATGAACAGGTCCCTAAGGCTAGGCTGTCACCACAGTATCAAATCCTGTCTTCATTACTTCCTGTACATGTTGACATGGAAGGATAATCATAAAATGACTGCTTTTTACAGTATCATTTCCAGTGGTTACTGTACTGACACTGTGCAGTTCACCTTGTCTTAGAAAGCAACAATACCTCAACATTTCAGGAAAACAGTAACTGCATTTTCACATTACATATTCCTGAGATTTACAACCCATGAGGAAAAGACAGGACTCTTGGGCACTGAAATACACCTGAATAAAGTCAAACTGACTCTGCTTCATACCTCGTCAGATGACTTATCTAACCTCGATGCTTGCCCAAAACCCAATATTGGGTAATGGAGCCCAGCTGTCAAAGATGCTTAATCTTTCTGTCAAGAAGGCGGATATATTCTAAGAAGGGAGAACATATTTTCCCTATCTATTCCCTGAGTAGCTTCTATATCTCTGCTCAGGCAGTCAGAACGGTACCTGAAATATCATATTAAAATAATAAGGATGCAGATAGTCAGATAGATAGCGGGGCAGAATTTTGAAAACCAGCAGAAATAGAATACAGGATGGGTGAAACTCACTGTTTCATGTCTTTACTGATTTTTCTTTTAAGTTCATACTGATATACTACTTTTTCTTTTGGATTTAATGTTCCCACACATTCAAATTTAGATTGTTTTACCGCTCTTTACCACAGTTTACAGTAAACATGGTCCTCTCATGATGAGAGCTCAGAGTCCCTTTAAGATGTCAAAAGTACAGAAACTGCACATTTGTTTGTCAGAATTTTTGCTTTACTACCATTTTTTAAAACTTTCTGAGGGGAAAAAAGCCCTATAGATGAACTCACACCTAGCAATTTTATTTATTTTATTTAAATATGCAAAATGGCATTGGTATATTTTTCTTATTGTCAACGAATTCCATAAAAAGACCAACCAACCATGCATTAGTATGCCTTTCAATACATTTCTGCCTTCCCTACCCTGCCTCTGGCACTCAGCCCTGAGCCCAGTCCTTCCTACTCTGGAAACACAGCCATTAACATTTATTCCTGAAAGGACTTTCGGCTTCCAAACTGGACCAAACTGAAGCACTAAGAAGAACCCAGCTAACCAAAATGAGTTTTTTGTTATTTTTTTTTGTTATATATGCATGAGGAAATCCCTCATCGGAACTTCAGCCTCCTCTATATGCAAATTGTTAAGCCTAAATTTCCTACAATATTTAGGTCTTACTTGATACATAAACAACAGGTACTCCCAGCCAATACATAATATATCCTGCACTCCTCTTGCTGTGTATACAATCGGTGTTACATTAAACACAGCATTTGCATATTACCTTGTTCAATCTGCAAAAGATCTTAGTGCAAACAAAAAAGTTTGCGTACCGCTTGGTAGGTTCCCTGTCGCATTTTGAGATAGCTGTTCATACAATTGCACTCTACTGGCTTATCGCCTCGTGTCTCATCCCCCTCCCTCCCTCTCTTCCTCTTCTCCCTTTCCTTCAATCCTTCTCCTCTTTTGACTCCCCTTGCCTCCTCTCCTCTCCTCACTATAGCTGTACACAGTATTTGTATATCAGTCGCTGAGGAGCTGTTTCTCTGGTGGCAGCGGTTGTCGCCCTAGAGTATTCTTGTCTGGCATCACAACACAACTCGGAGATCAGAGAGCCGAGCACTGTGCCTCTTAATGGGAAGATCTCCCCCCACAGGCTCCTCTACCGCATGCATTCTCTGCTGCTTTCATTTAATCCTCTCTCTTCGCCTGCTCCTCTTATTTTTCCCTCCTCTCGTCTTTCCTCCAACCCGTTTTTTTCCCTCTTCCTTCCGCTCTCCCCTTCTGTAATCCTCTCTCTCTTTCCTCCTCCTCCTCTTCTTCTCCAGTCCTCTCCATCTCTCTGAAACCTCTCTTAACTTTAATTCCCCCCCCCCCTCTTTTATGCTCTCTTCCTCTCGTGTGCTTGTTTTGAACATACCAGAACCAGGACATGGGTCTCTGGGGGTGCCGGGGATTCTTATATAACATTATAAAAAATTCACATATTGCATGTTCTTATTACGGAGAGAAGATGAAGAAGAAAGGGGGAGGAGAAATTTGTGGGGGGTGGGGGCTGCAACCACAAATTAAAAATAACTTAGGAGTGTGTGTGTGTGTTGGGGGGGTAAAAAATAGTACAAAACAGCCGTCAGTACCATTTTGGCTGCCGGGATGTTGAATCCTGCCAAGACGCATGATCAAAAACAAGCTAGCCAGCTTATAAACCGCCTCTAAAATACAGAACGGGAGAGAAGAAACGCTGCACAATTCCTTTTCATATCCACCACCACATCTACATAATGCATACTGTATTGCACAGCGCAAACTCATTTCTTCCCAATATTACTTCTCCGATGTTTGGTTTCCTCATGAAAAAACAATACAATTACCATTAAATTGAAGCCTGTCATGCCACGGCCTTATTTCCACATGATCAATCATCAAAGGGGAGTTATTGTGGAAGCAGCGAAGGACTCTGGTGCCTAATGGTGCACCACTTACAATGTTCCCATCGTCAACAGATATGAAAGGCATTCCAAACAAATATCATAACAAATTCGAGCTTCCCATTCATGAGGCTACTCATTTTTTCTGCAAGCCACAACAAGTTGAATCGAAATTGCACCACCAATGGAGTCATTGGTCATTTTCTTTTTCGCGCAGGCATGTAATATACCTGATTTAAAAGCCATAAAAGCCTGTTTACCACTGCTATTCACAGATCATCTGCAGAGCATGAATTATTAATCGACCAGAGTGTCTCTTTCTCCCTACTCCCTCTTCCTTTCTCGCTGTTTAAAACGCCATCCATAATGTCATGCAGAGGCATTAGTCATTACTCAACTACCTGCTAGGGATTGGAGGACTCTGGGTAGGAATGTACAACATGAACTGATGTTGCCAAATCATTTGATTCTAGTGAACATCTGCAAGGTCAAATAAGATGGAGAGAGAAAAGAAGACAGGCAGGCATAATGTTGAATTCTCTTAATTTTCTTTCTCTGCTCAGAACACACACAAGAAAACCACTCACATCATCACATCATCTCCTTCTCTCTTTCTCATAGGTTTCTCAGTTTTTGACAATCCCTGGTTTTTTTTTTGTCTCCTGGGTAGAGTTAAGGCTCAGCGTTGCTCTAAATGTGGCCTAGCATGGTTGTTTCTTAGCAATGGAGCCCTTATGTCGTCAATGTTAATGAGGAATTATCAGAAATTAATTAAGATTAAAAAAGGTCCCAAGGTGAAGGACTTGCTTATTACAGTGCCATGTAAATCTTTTATAATCCGTAGCACAAGAGCAAGCCAAACACTGCAAAAACTGTGAAAATGCACTGCAAGACTGCATTGTTCACTTCCATACACACTCACATTCAGCCCATATATCCAGTGGGCAGGACAGTACATTTGTGCGCACAACAGTATATACATACATATTGTACAAATAAGCCCAGCTGTTGTTCCCTACACTCACCATACAGGCTCATAACAGTGAGATGTGTAGCTGAGCAAAAATGAGAGGCAGCTATGGGACGATGGGACAAGCCCCTGTTTTCTGCTAATGAACAGGTGAGGAAAACAGCACCGGTGCTGGATTACACTGTGTCACGCAGGGCCACAAATCCCGCATTAGCGATCCATCCTGTGGTGTGTGCTGATTTGTTGACAAATGGACAAATGCCAAAATATTTTCCAGTTGCCTTCCTGCTTGTATCATTTGCTGCTTCTGGCGTTGCTGGCATCACCAAGCCAAAAAAGGGTCACAGCATTACAGTTAGATTGACGACCTCCTTGTGCAGTGCTATTTAACTACACACATGCATGCTGGGCTTCATGTCAGGGGCTTTCCATCCAAGGTGGGCTTATCATTATTCAAAGGTGAAGAAACCTGCTGTGTTGCCACAATGGACGGCAGCTCAAGATTAATCAGTGCCTGAGAAAAAGCGGCCCTCCCATGTAATAAAGGCTATGCTTGTTTCTTCCTGACTGGTGGCGCATTATGTGGTAGACGCCAGCAGAGCGATGTGACAGTTTACATCAAACATCTCTGTCTCACCCATCATGCATCTCTGGGGTACAGGCCAAGTCCTTGTTGAGATCTGGATGCCCGACATGGAGTCGACAGCAGCTCGGGCTCCGATCACACAACAGAGTCATCTCACACAGACACATGTACACACTGACACAGCAGTATTCTCCGTAATAAATAAGAAATGAAAGCACGAAGCGCTGGCTGGCCAGCTTCTAAAAAGTTCACCATCAAAGTCATCTGCTTCTGGCTTTTTGCAGTTTCTCTTCTTGCTTTCTTCCTTCTTGTTTTAGGTTTTGTTTCTTGGGAGGAAGGCATTTTATTGGGGCTGACAACATGCTGCAGTGTAGGAGGACGGTCCCAGCAGGTGGATGAAGGAAGTTTAATATCCAAAATATGTCCAGTGGTGTGCACCTATGAAGTGCTCCAATGTGAAGGCCATGAAATCAAGTCACAAAGTTTCTGACACTGTCCCAAAAACATCACAGTTCATAAGTTTTTGTCACTTTAACAGTGCACCCAATTCACTGAGAGGAAGTGCACCTGTCTTGCAGCCATCTCAAAACCACCTTTACAGTTACAACGCAAGAAGCACCATAATCCTTAAGTTTAACTGTGTTTCAGTACAATGTTTCAGTAGGATTAAACTAATACAAAGATTATACAGTATGTGTTACTGGTAGCAACTGGCATACCACAAATGTCAAAATAGCCTTCATTCCATGGGGGTACTGTTTTTTGTCTACAAAATATTTGACCTTCTTAATGCTTTTTTTGTGAGACTGGATGTCCCATAAAACAAAGCAATGATATCAAAGTGCAACAAACAGGAAGTTGCATAACTTCATTGCACTGCAGCATGGCAAGAATACCAAATTGTGCAGATTTTCCACATACTAACCCGCCGCTCTGACACCCCAAAGCCAATAAGGCTTCCATTATGAAGGGGAAGCATTCTGTGAAACTGGGTAATACCAGAGCAAGGCATGTTAAGCCTGTTTCTAAAATGGCTGAAAGAAATGTTTTTTTTCCTCCCTCAGTCCTGTTTTAGGAAGCAATCTAGCGTCTCGAAATTTGCATTTCTTTGCAGGAGAGACTCATTAATTCGGAATGATTGTGGAAACTGTGCCATTTGTTCCACTCTTGTGACTTTTAATGCACCAGAGAAACAGGGTTGTTGCACAGGGGAATGAAACCACACTGTAATTCTCTGGTTCTAACAACAAATTCAAGTTGCTGCACACTGGCAAATGTGCACGTATGCATACCTGATAGGAATAACACTGATGATTAATACATTTACAATGCAAACTTTCCATTTATTAATTCTTTTGCAGATTTCACAGTTAGCTTTTGTAGCTCCTGTCCTGACATTTGGTTTAATGAATTATGGAAGTAATTTATGTTTACTTTGTAATCACCAATCACCATTTCAAGGAATTGATCTTTTAATAGGCAGAAAAATGATCAAGTGAAACCTAATCAACAAATCCTAATGATGACTAACATATGATTTGAGTTTTAATAACATTAACTGCGCTCCAATTTGCAGAACAGGCTGTTAGTTGAGTCAGTAGAAAGGAAATCTATGCAATTGTCCTGGCTCTAGGAATGCAATGAGCATTAAACTAGATATATATACAGTATATATATATATATATATATTTAAATGCAATAATGTAACAGCAACCTCTTCTTCTATTTTGGGAAAGCACCTGTGCAAAGTGGACCAGCATACCACTCTGTACAATGGACTCATTATTCCCATTATATACAGCACAGTCACAAAGTAGTAGGGCACTGACACATATTTCATTGTACTTTTCATTGTGGTTCTATTGTCTGACTTTTAGCATTAATTTGAGGGTGTTTACATCCACATGAGATGAACAGTCTGGGAATTTCAGTCTTTTTTATACATAGTTCCCCAATTTTAGTTTATTTGGTGTCAAATCCTGAAGTCTGGGATCCACAGACATCAGCAGTCTGTCAGGCTTGTACCGGAGCCAGCATCTCTTCATACTTGTTTCTGGCTTGTTTTTTGCTTTTCGTTTGGTCTTCAGCAGTGAAACACATCATCAGTTGGATATAGGTCAGGCGACTGCAGGGCCAGATATACTCCAAAACAGACGTTGACATAGACATTGGGTGTCTGCATACACAGATGTGTTGCAGTCTGCGTGTACAGTCCTTACAGTCAAACATTTTGGGCTGCACCTGGATGATCCACATCCACCCCACATGGACCCTAGCATACAAAATCTCCATGGTTTCCTTGCCTGAATGTCAAGGATCATTGTCCTGCTCCACTGCTCTAAAACTGGGGGGAAATGTGTAAAAATGTTTAAAAGTCTGGTCACCAAATGGATGTGAATGCCCTCAAATTGAAAATGAAAGTCACCACTTTCATCTCAGAGTCACTGTTTCATGTCAAGTCAAAAATGCTGGAGTGCACAGCCAAAACTATGATATCACTGTCTCAATACTTTCTGCTTGGATTGTACAGTATGTGTCTTATGGCAAATCACAGAAAACACAAAAAGGAGAACTTTGGCCACAAGCAGCAAAGTGTGACATATACAGCAGGTATGCACACTGTATAGTCCCAAACTGCAGAGCTTTGAATTTCAGGCAACAGTAACCATTTAATCTTAGGTGTCATCAAAGCAAAGCAAGGAACCGGAGAGGCCACACAGCGTCTGTATCCAACCAATTTACCCACAATGCTACCTGAGCTGAAAATAGCCCAGTGAAGCATTTTTGCTGCTTAACTACACAAAATAGAATATTCAACATATCAGTTTTTGATATATATAGGTGGCAAGTTATCAAATTACCCTGCCAGCCTCGCTGTATTTTAAGTCACTGAATATTATACAGCAAGGCAAATTGAATAATGTGTCCGTTTATATTCAATTCAAGGGAAGCAAAAGCAATTTATTCACACTGCATAAAAGCAACCCAAACTCTTTGAATACAGTGGATGTTTTCATATGAACAAGGATGCTTTGGACCTTTTCTGAAAGCTGTAAAAACCATCCCAGACTTCTCCATTACAATAGCTGTATCCTAGGTTAGGCATTTGAGAAGTCTATGAAAACTTAATGTGTTGAAGAAAAGAGGCACTCCAGCCACTGGGGCCATTTTCCCTTCAAATATATCCAAACATTACTGAATTACAAACGGAAAGCACTGCTTAACCCTTCATAATTGGTAAAGGCCAAAATAATGGTAAAAACAAAACAGACAACTCTTAGCCTTGCATACCCCAATGAAGCTTAAAAAGAAATAAAAAAGCATCAACAACATCTTTGCCATCTTCTGTTCTTAAATCTTTTCAGCCTGGTATTCTAACTAGATACAGTTTGAATACACAGTAGGATTTCAAGCACTCTGTCTTGGCCCTGATCCATAATTTAACTGAGAACTGATTCAGAGCACAACTTAAGAACTCTGTATAAAATTTTATTGGTACACAGAATGAAAGGATGTTTCCTCCCTTATTTTAAAAATGCTGAATAAAGTCTTGCTTGGTCATTAAAATTCTGTTTTGTGGAGTCAACAAAACAGCTTGGCCCTCAAACAGTTCTTATTTACTTGCCAACCGAGGTTGCCTGCCATGTTGTAGGGTAAAAAAGGAGTCTGTGTGTGACAGTAAAGGATATAGTTCTGAATATAATCATCACCAGCAAAAATCAACCAAAACCACACCAGAGCCATAACGGCAAGCATTAAAACAGTAAACAAACATTTGCACCATCTTGAGATAAAAATGCTGATTCAATATACCCCTCCTGATTTGTTTTCTGCCAACTCTGCAGGTGTGTGAAAGATTCTCATTTTTTTTGTGGGCCATTTAAATGAATCAGTGTCATGCATGGCTGGCGCCATCAAGACTCGATGAATACTTTTGCACATGAAAAGCGAAGGTGGGGAAGAGGCGGCGGTGAATCCATTAGCCTTGCTATGTCTCACTGACTCCATTGTTTTATTCTGTTTCCTGGCAGCAGAGGATTCACCTCCGCGATGCTGCCGCACAGAGAAGAGTGGAGGCGATGAAAAGCATGAGCCCGGGCCACACACAGATCCAAACGGGAGAGCAGGCAACACGGCAAGGAAATGAGTGTTTGTTGTGGTTGTGTGGGCGAGTGTGCATGTGTGTTGAGAAGGTTTGGGGTGGTATGTACTGTAAATTATAGCTAATTCACCATTGGGGATTTAGCTCACTGTGACCCAAGACCAAGCACGAGTCAGACAAGAACCTAAAAAAAAACAATTGTCAACCTGGGCCTCTTTTATCCTTTTTAACCTCTCATTTTTATCCATTATGATTATTGGTCATGATAACATTTTACTCACATCTGATGTAGAGGTTTGTGAAATTCATCCGTCAACAGGAAAGTTTTTCTTGATGCAAAATCAAACTGCCTACTCGCAGGTGTCAACAGGCCTCTAATCCGCAGCAGTACAACACCTCTGGGTGAATCTGTGCCTTAACACCAACCACACATTTACATACTTCCCTTTGACTGTGATTGTGGTCATTAACAGGAAAATACCCAAGAAAACTCCAGATTGGTGCAGCGGGGCAGCTTTGTTCTAGCACCCACTGTGCTGGGCTTTAAGGGGCGCTCTTGACATTTATATTCAGCTGAAACACTGATTGCAAATAATGGCATTAGAGCCACACACAGATGCGAGATGGACAAAGCAAATGATAGCAATGTGGGATAGTGTGTGTCAGTAAAACACATTCAGGACTTCAGAATGTCAAGGTTATCAGAAAAAAAGAGGCTTGTTAATAAATATCAGATATTGAGTCAAAGAGATAATGAGAAATATTCATATTACCAGATTTTCACCAAAATTTGTAATGATTCATTTGATTATGAAGTTAGTAACAGACAAGACAATCAAAGCCATTCACCATTAAAGACATTTGATTGAATTCATTTTTCTGTCACGAGCTGTACAAGGAGTGACTGTGTTATGTAGGTCTTCATTTGAGCGATGTTCTCTTGTACTGTGCTCACTAATCTATTAGAGGACAGATGTAACAAAATGAAGGCCTGATGAGAACGAACAGCTGAGCAGTGTGAGTTGTGGAGCGAGAGAAAGGTCAGCCAGAGTGATGAACTCTTCGGGTCAGGTAGCATCAAAATGAGCATTGATCACTCTCCTGTATGGATCCGTGTAATCAAGCTGGTGCCTTTGCTTAACACACCTATTTGTCTACACAACGTTGCTGATGTCTATAAAAAAGGCAGGAAGTAATAAGCAATTCTGTAATGCTTCACGCACACAAACACACTCATACACGCCGGCCATTGTCCAACCTTAAATGAGGCCTGCAATCCGACACACTGGGCTTTACTGCTGAAGACTGCAGCTACAGGATGGGTGTCGCAGTCCTAAATGAGTCCAAGTGCCCAAATGGGAAAACTGTGGATCCTAAATGAGGCATTACTAAAAGAATTTGGATTCCTCCCACTGCACACAGAGAGGCTGGAAAATAATATTTTATTTAGAGTTTAATTGCAGCTTGTGGGCCTGAGTGCCCCATCAGACAAACTATAATGGAATCTAATATGATCGTAATGGTTACTGTCTTCACTCTGCTTCTCTGTGTGATCCTGGAGCATATGGCACCGCAAGCATTTGTCCTTTTCTCTTACACACACAAAAAAAAGACGGATTGCACAGCAGTGAGTGGAACACTAACAAGACAGACAGATGCATTGTTAAGTCTTTTAGATTATCTCAGGCTCATGCCCAAAGCAGCATACAGTATACTGGTTTATGTAACAGAAAGAGCTTCAAATATTATAAGTGTGCTGTAAAGGATCCAAGTGTCATAACAACAGCAGAATGTCAGTAAAAGTAAAAAATATTCTTGGGAGTGCATATAAAAATGAGTGAATGAGCATTAAACACTTTGTATTAACACATAGGTCAAAGACGATGTACTATTCTGCTGTACAGTTAAAGGTCATGTTTTCTTTGTTTGGAGAAAAATACATGCTTTTTTTTGCAGCTTACAAGTTGTGCAACATGCTTTTCATCTTTTCAAGTGATTATGTGTGAGGAAATGATGAGGAAATGGAAGCTGATATGAAAAAACATGCTAGATTAAGAACTCTTTCCATTTTATTAAATTTTCAAAATGCAATAAAGGTACCATTTGACCATTTGTACCCGCATTTGTATCCCTTGGTTATTGCTACTATCAACTGGCTGATGGAACCATGAGCCTACGGTGAAGTCTGTGCTGCAAATAAACGGCCAAAATTGCTCCAGCACCAGGGAAAACCACGTGCCTTCTCTGCTCATTATAGCATGTCTGACTGTGAAGCCCTCAAGTTTCATTCACAGCAGGATTCGTCATGGGGCTGGTGTCTACTTGCTTCACTTCCAGCTTCAGTTGTGAAGAATTCATCACAAGAGTAGCCTTTGACTTCACCCTTTGTTAACGTGGAAAAGAGTTCGGAGAAAAGGATAAAAGGGCAAGCACACCCAGCGTCCTGAAGGCCTCGTCGGGATCTCAACAAAAGGATCCCGAACTCATTGAAAGCTCAACGCTACAAAAGTAACATGAAAAGAGTGTTGTTTTGACATCACTCTTTTAAAAGCCAGTCTCATCCATTTTATTCATAGAGGAGAAGATAACAATGCCGAGAGACAAGACCGCCCGAGAAGTGATTGTCAAGGGGAGGGAGGCATGCGGCAAATGACATGACACACTTCCAAAGGCATGCTGGCAGAGACAACAAATCCACCCACATCTTTATCTGTGATCAAAGGAAAGATTTATGATTCTCCGCATTTGTAGTCCACCCTCCTTCCCCCTATCTCTCTGCCTCCTCGCACATTATCTCTCCAAGTTAGGGCTATCAGAACGAATTTGCCAGCTGACATTTTTGACCCTCCACCAACGCGAGGATGAAATTTCCCCAGAGTGACACTTTCATCAGGCCACTTACTGTCTTGACCTTCTGCAACTTGTGCCCTTTCTGTGGTATAAACATGGCTAATGCGCTTTAGCCTCAGAGTCTCTGGGCTATCTAAAGATGCATGGAAACACAGGGCATATGCTGGAGTCACAGTTTGTCTCACTCTCTTCTCTGGACTGACAGACAGCCAGCAGGCCGGATGGATGGTAGTAGCGGCTGAGACAGTGACGGGTTCACTAAGCTGGTGATACTCAAAGGAACAGCTGTGTGGAGCATATGGAGCTAGCTGACATTCTTGATTTGTCCGGGTTCCCTGATCACCGTGATGGGCGCTGGGTTTGCCCCGAGAGTCCGTGAATGAGCTGGTATCAGAAATCCTCAGGCAAAGTCAGTTTCAATGTTTACAATAACATGACACAGACACACATATGAATATGTCATATGTTTGTGACTCATAACCCCTTAAACAATACAATGACTACTCTTAAACCCTGCCACAGACTTGCATATGCAGAGCAGCAAACAGTTCAGCTGAGGGATGACCTTTCCAAGCTGTTTCATTTGAATATCAGAGGCTTAAAAATAAAATATAAGATGTAAAATACTGAGATGTACCCCAAAAAACGGACATGATATTATGTTTTCTGCTACATTGATCATCCGCTGAGTCTCAAGAGCCACTTCAGAGTCCCAGCCGCTAATTAAGACCATGTAGTGTGCAACACAATATTAAACCTAAATGACAGAATACATGCTCTGCTGCCTATTGGGATATTTCTATTTTTCCCCCACTAAATCTCTCTGTCACTTATGTTCTTCCCTGCAGTCACAGTTCCTGTCATTCACAAATTCTTACATCATAATGTCTGCCAATCATCTTTCTGCCCATGTTCCTTGAGCCAATTGGTCCTTGGATGCTGCTCACAAACATCATTGCAATCCTATTACCCTGCCTACTATTGAGACCTATTTATCTGTCACCCCTATGGTTAAAGTCTAGTTATGTTTAGGCAATTAAACCTACCTGATTGAGGTTAGAAAAAAAGGTTGTGGTCATGCTTAAAAGAGGTCGAAGTTGACGGAAGCGGGACGCAAACCACAGTCTATGATGTTGAAGCCATCCTTGCTAACCTCCTCCTCTCCCGGATTTTTTCTCTGCCTAGTACTCCAGTAATGCTCCCAACTTCTGTCTCTGCTACATACAGAGGATGATCACTATTCACCAATTGCAAGAGGTTGCTTGTCCGGAAAATGTAAACAAAGATCGTTTAAGCATTTGATTAAATGATCAAAGCTATTGGTTTTCTGTCAAAACAGTCTTGGTATATAAAATAGGCTTCATTCTGTCTGCATTTATATGTGTTGATCTTTCTCCTCTCTCACAGAAAATATGTACACAAAAGAAGATTAGAAGGACTAAACTTGAGAGCTAAAGAAATAATATTTATAAGCAGCATCTCATCACAGTACTTTTAATCCACTCCAAAGGAACGTCTCACTAAATACAAAGTATATTATCACTGTTGTTTGAGAGCTGCCCTTTTCCCTGGTGGACAGAATAGCTTATCAGCAAGAAATGCATTAGCACAGCTAATAAACTACTCGCCTGTAAGAAACTTGGAGTGACACTCCACTGCCACTGTCTAAACTTTATTTAAGCAGGCAGGTTGACTAACAACACTCTTTCATTCACAGTGACAGCCTGGCAGCGTTTCTGCAGAGAGACAAAGGTTTGCACTACTGCTACAGTTTTTCAGTATCAACCACTGGTGCCATTGGTGTTAAATGCCTTGCTAAGGAGCAGTTTGGAGGTATAATTGTCTGAGGTATGGAGGGAATGTGCAGTATGAGTTTCTTTCAGTTCCCGCATGCAGAATTTGCCTCCTACTTTGGGGATTTGAAAACGCTACTCTTTCAACAACAAATACACTTCCCTTTGCATTAGGCTATCACTGCCCCAAAACTTCATATTGGTTTTCTAGAAGACTGGAACCAATCTGCACGACAGGAAGCTTTCCCCAAAGCTAGTGCCAGACTACCTCCGTCTCACAAACAGCTCAACAGGCCTCTATTTGTGCATCCACTTCTATTCTGTTGGTGCAATTGCATGTTCTTGTGAGCAGGTAATGCATAATGTATCTGCATATGAAAAATGTCTTCATAATAGGCAATTGCAGAGATTATAGGCCAAATCATGTGATTGTACAGACAAGAGCATATATTTACGAAACAAAAATACAGAGCAGAAAATGCCTTAGAATTGCATTACAGTAGCATGAACAGGGGCTCTTTCACTGCACAATTCTGTGTTTATCCAGGGTTCCTGGTGGCCCACAATGTAGCTCTCCCTGGGTTAACAACCGTTTCAGAAATCCGTGGAAGGTTAAACCTGATTCTAACCTAGATGGCTTTGTTCCAAAGGAGGGCTGGCCCCAATTTTTACAGGGTTATCTTCTGAAAATGGAGTAAACCCAGGGTTAATTGTTGTCAGTGTGAACTCGGGGTTAGAGTTCAAATGACAACTGAATTACATTTGTATTATTCAGTTAAACTTCTTAAATACATTTTGTTAATCTGCTTGTGTGTTTTTGTGTGTTAGCCAACAAAAATATCTTATATCAAAAGCTTTTATCCTGTCCTTCAGATACTGTAGCTATGGTTACTTTAAGCCATCCTGTCCCTTTGTCGTCCATTTTCCTCCAAAAATAACAAAATTAAAAATTAAACATGTCTGTTCTGTATTAATGTAGAACAGACATGTTGTATGGGTTAATAAATCAGTAAGTCATTTTTAAGTGTTTTTCTTTTTTTAAAGACCAGTATAGATCCAGAATGTGTGTGAGAAAACATATAGCGTATATGTCACATCAAAACAAACACAATATGATGGTTCAAGGTATGATCAAATCAAAAAACATATGACAAATCAAAAAATTAGGTCTAAAGATTGAAGTGTAAAAGAGGTGTGAGGTTTGTGTATGTTTGTAAGTTAATACTGATGTTGCTGAATTAGCTAGATGTACTGGCTGTCGGTGCAACTATTCCCCAGCTGACATACTGCACAAATCTCTTGTAGAGAAGTAAGAGTGAGTTACTTTAAGTCAGCAGTGCAGATTGTCATTGTGTCTGGCGCTGCAAGGATGAACCTGTGAATGGAAATAAACCGATGCGCAAAGGAAGGGACTGAGGCATGATGGGATGTATTTCAAAATAAACATTTGACAGATTGGAGTTTGAGTTATTTAAACATTTCTCAGAGGCAGGGCTGCTCTGGAGGATGAAATGATCCGGCTGCTTTAGTTAAACCTTGCTGAGAAAAGGAAGCATAAAGTCAACTCACTGGCAAACATGAATGTCCAAGAAAGGACAGGTAAATTGACAAATTGATTTTTGGGATTTAGGGGACAAAATCAAAAGAGAATTTTTTAAGTCTGGCTGACAAATGTGAGAAAAGAAGCTGCAGATCAATTGAGGTTTACCACTAAAAACCACAGATTGGTTGTTGTGTCTATAGAAGGAAGGAAAGAGCTTAGCAACCAACAGACACTGCCTCTTTGCCCAGCATTTAGCATTCAGTTGTGTGCATCACTTTTTAAAGGTTTGTGTGGGCAGTTGACAAACCTGCAAATTGAGCCAGGGTGATATTAAATTACCATGTTCTCAAATTTGATTTCCAGCAACCAGTTGCAGTGTATCCATACAACTAGAATGGAGGAAACAGAAACACCACCAGCAGGAGTTCTCTGGAGAAGGAGTAGTCTGAGCTACTGCACATGCCATGTTTGAGACCTGTATCCATGGCAATTCATCTACAATGCAAGCAGTAGGATACCTTTTGGAGTGGAAATGTAAACTCCAAAACAACACGGAGCGACAACAAAATGCAAGGATTCATGGGAATATAAAATATTGCATTGGAGACTGTATGTCAGTAGCTGCCCGTGCTGCTTTGGTACAAATAAAGTCAAGCTGGAGTCAGTTCAAATATGGACTTTGGTATACAGTTAGCCTGTCAGATAATGTTTAGTCCTTTCACAGAATGCATACAGCCACAGCGCTATGGCAACAAATTGCCTTGTACCACTAAATGTAAAGACTCACATTATTCTCTGAATATTCCTGTCAAAAAAAACCTTTCCAAAGCCAAGAAAACAGCAGCAAAAACCTGACAAGAACCGGTTTTAGTTTATTCTCGGCTGTTCTACTGCATACTTTTTGATTAGATGTTGAGGTGACTGTGAGAGCACCCCTGGGCGCTGTCTGGGGTTACAGGAATATTTTTCTGACAAGTTTCTGACTGTCTCTCCAGATTGCAACATTATCTAACAGACAAATCATCTTCTTGCAAAAGCATGGCAATAATCTTGGGTTAAAGCAACCCTGAGTCTATAAGGTGTGTGTGGAAAGGGTTAGCTGTGGTTTAAAGGTAGTGTAGTTGTGTGAAGTGGCCTATGGAGACTTAAGTGCTGAAGGAAGCTCAATGTGAGCATATCAGGTCAAGATGGGTAACTGAGACAGTCAGTGGAGTGACTGTGCATGTTCCGCCTGTGTTCATGGGTGCATCAGTGTAACTCAGATTGCTTTAAGTGTGTGAGTGTCACAGCAAAGTAAATGTGTGACTGTCATTTGGACAGCTGAGACCTGCCGCGTCCTGATGTTTGCACAGCCGCCCACTCCAATATGTCTGCAGAGCCACGCATAAGCTGCTCAAAGCGCAGAGAAAAATATTCAAGGAAAATGTTTTCCACGGGCAACGATCCCTGCCTGTTCAGTAGCTCAAAAGCTCAGAAAGACACACTCGTACACATCTACAAATAAAATAGCACAAATAGATATAAGCACACAAAAACAGCAATTGAAAACAAGTGAGCCATTTGCGGTCAGTTTAGGAGAGGTTATCATTTTCCTCCAGTATGCTTCAAGCTAAAAGCCCTGTGTTTTCACTCTTCTAGTCTTATCTAGCATCTATATACTTTATTATCTGACACCTGCAACTGCACACTGCCTTTAAGAAAGTGAGCTGCTCAAGAAAATGAACATTTCTGACTCTGGGCCATTTAGGAAGCAATCACAGCGAGCATAAATGGACCACTGACCCCTTTAGCTTAATCCAAAGAGGTTAATGCATTAAAGATGGAACACTTCCAAGCACTAAAATACAAGGACATTCTATTGAAGATTTGCTTTTACTTTGAACGCTTAAGTACACTATCCTCAATACCTCAAGACTTAGTTATTCAGATTTTGAATAGAGAGTTGTTGCCACAAGTCCAAGAAGAAATCTTTTCAAAACGGTTTAGGCTTTGACTTCCTACTTAATCATCACACAAGCTCTCACACACACAAAACATTAAATACGTTTTGTACTATTTACAGACAGGTGATAAATCAAAGAAAAAATGGAATAAATGAGTGGGAAAACACAATGGATGCAACAATTTACATTCTAACACATGTACAAAGATACTGAGCAGGCCCAACTGATCTTGATTTTTGTGACTGCTACACTGGCTAGTTCATCAAACGGAGCAGTGACATACAGTAAATGTGACCTACATTTTGATCACTGCCTGGTTCAAGGCCTCTGAATCTGTACCTACTTCTTAGATTTGTCCAACGATTAAAATATGTCCGTGGGGGTGCGCATTAAAGGCTATTTCAGCCAGTTGGAGAAAATCCTGACCAATCAGAGCTTTGAAAAAGGGATTAAGAACTGGTATGTCATCTTCCTACATAACTAGCAAGCTACCGAGCTACATTAATTGAACAATAGCAACGGAGAAAGGGTGGATGCGATTGACTGTACAGGTGTATTGGTGTATTAATTCTTAAATCAGCCCTCCAGTAGAGTTCCAGCAACTTAAAAGCTGATAAAATGTCAGTGTTGTATTCAAAATGCATTTCTGCTGCTCCCAAGTGGCCAAAACAATGATATATTTCAGGTTTAAGGGAAACAAAACACAACATTTACATGAAGTTCATTGTTGGCACTTACTTGTTAGGGCACAAAATGATCAGTGCAAGTGTCTTGCAGGCTGTCAACAACAATCCTTTGCTGACGCATTGAATACACATTCACAGTGAGTTTAAGCTTTCATCCACAGTGGCCTTGGAAGACCACTCAAGAAACATTTCCATTACCGGAGAGAGCAGCAGGCACACTTGGGGGGGGGATCACTGAAGCAGGAATGTATATTGAATCAATAGAGGTCTGCACAGTGCAGCAGGGACAAACATACAGAAGAGCTCTGCAGGGTCTACAACAGGCAGCGAGCACATAACCACAGTGGTCTCTGATGTTTAACCTGCAGGAACAGGGGATGCAGTCGGATGGAAAGGAGTGTGTGTATAAGAAGGGGTCAGAGAATAAATGGGGGGGGGGTTGCTGCAGGTGAAGCCTTGCTGTGATTGGTTAAGAGAGGAACAAACGTGTGCCCTGTCCCTGGGAGCTGGGTGGCTTTAGTGACAGGAGACTCCATGCCAGCGGCGGCAGATGAAGGAGCAGGGGGTGCTGGAGCTGTCCGGCACCCCTGTGCCCACATATACAGTTCTTTGTGCCATTGGGAAATACCTATCCTAACCAACTGCATTACAGTTTGGTATGGGAATTGCTCTGCAGAGGGTGGTGAAAACCGCCCAGCGCATCGCTGGAGCCTCACTTCCTGCTATTGAGGACATCTACAGGAAGCGTTGTCTCAGGAGAGCAAAGAACATCAGCAAAGACTCCTGCCACCCAGCACACGAACTGTTTGCCCTCCTGCCTTCTGGGAGGCGCTACAGGAGTCTCCGGACCAAAACCACCAGGTTCAGGAACAGTTTTTTCCCCATCAGCTGTCTCCCTACTGAACTCTGCCCCCTGACGCCTCCCCCCAACACACACACACACACACACACACACACACACACTTACCAACCCCCTTGGACCGAACTGAATTGACTTGAATTGACATCACTGCACTATTAAGTACTCTTTTTTTAATCTGCTTGCACTAATAATACCATTGCACTACTGTACATTCAAACTGCACATTCTGCACTTTATGTATACTTTCTGTATATATTGTAAATATTCATATACCCTGTATATTTATATTCATTATGTTATTCTACTGCTTATGCACTTCTGGTTAGATGCTATCTGCATTTTGTTGCCTTGTACCTGTGACATGTGCAATGACAATACAGTTGAATCTAATCTAATTTAATCTAATCTATTTGTCACTATGAAACAAGGCTGTGCACAAGGTTTCAGTTTTGAATGTACAACTTTACAAAATGTCCACAGAGTGCACTATGTTAGAGTCTTGAAAAGGACCATAGAAAAGCTATTTCTCTTTCAGTTTCATTTTTATTTTACTGGCAGCTGTCAATTTTGCTGGGAGATATTGCCCTCTTTGCTTTCTGACTCACTGGTTTTCTTTTATGGGAAAATGTCAAATATTATCTTTCACACTGTGGGGATTATTTGAGTTGCACATGCAATGAGTCAGGTCCATATACAATGATATCCTTACATAATTTAGGGTACTCACGTATTCTGTTGTTTACCTGCCCTGCATTTACAACAATCCTTATGAGGTTATATCCAAATTATGAAAGACCCAAATATGATGAGCTGTGATATGCTGATTTTAGCAAAAATACTGAGGCAAGTCATCACTTTCTTCAATTGTTTCCTGCAGCCTAAGCAAGTCCAGTCCCTTATATTTCAGATATTGTTTTTATCCAGGTAGAGTTTAGCCATTCATTCTTACACTGTTGGATATTATCACTCTGTAATGTTTAATACATTCTAGGATTGTACTGTAACTTACGTTTTTCATCAACTTTGCCTGTATCTTCTGCTTACATTTCCTTCTGGTAATGATTACCTACATTTCTGACAACACTTAAAGATGTAGCTTGAATCTCTTGTGTTCAGCTGTGGGTTAATGTGTGGGTGGACAGAGCAGCAGTGACAGCACAAGTGGAGGAGGAGAGGTTTTCTCTGCTCAAGAAAATGTGAGGGGTGGCTACATTGCATTCTGGGCTTTTGAGTCTACTGTTGGTAAAGAAATTGGTATCTTCACCACCTCTACTATGGATTTCTCCCTGTATGATGACTGAATGTTGGTGCAAAATGTTGAGTGGAGAAAGAAGCCTCTGCACTTTGGATTCTGAGCTGAAAATGTTTGTGCTGTCAATTGCTACTGTAGCTCCACTGGAAATATCTGGACATAATGTCATGTTGCCTGTTTGGCCACTTACGAGAAGAAAAATACACAGTTGCCAACATGGAATCAGAGATGCAGTGTACATCGCCGACAGCTATTTTGTAACAGTATGAAGTCGATTTTTTCTTGAAGCACTACATGTGCTAAAACTTCGCTGACTTGTCACTGAATTAAATCTATATCATCAAAACTTTGTAAAAGTTCTTTGAGAACTCAAAATAGCTCTCCAACTTTTTCACAGTCAATCCAGAGCCAATATGTTTTACTATTCATTATTCCACAATGTATGGCCCAAAACCCCACAAAGCAATATTATTAATCTTGAGGAGGAGGGTAATTTATTTTCTCTGGCATGTAAAGATAATTAAGCAAGGGGGCGGACGGGATTTTGAGCGTGCTCACTTGCTGCCGCCTCACATGTCTTGGCATCATTCCCAACACTTTGAGTTGACATCAAAATACAGTTACTCACCCAATAAACCACCTTCTGTTCCTGTGGGAAGTGCCAATCTGCATATTGCAGTATCATGGTTAAGATGCATTTGAATGAGTGCAGTATGGATATTTGTGTGTATTTAATAAGTCATGAGGCATCTTGTAAAACCAATGCCTTAATGCATGGTATTTCAAAGAAAATAGTCCCCTATTTTTGGACTTCAATAATAGTTTCAAATGGTGCCTCTGTGTGTGTACACTATGTGAATGTGTCTGTGTACCCATGTTAAGCTTTCATTTAATTCCACTTCTGCCACTTAAACTAACCTTCAAATTTCAGTCAAGCTGTGAAAAGTCCCTCTTAAAGAATAACGAGAGAATAAAACCTGCTCTTCCTAGAAATCAGACTGGCCACTCAGACTGAAAAGCAGGGCAGCCAACAAATTTGTCATAATGGGATCAACATGATTTAAGGCCAACAAGTCGAGCACTGAAGTGTACTATCAAACACATACATGAACATAGCCTTTCAAACGTGAGACAGACTGACACATCTTTTCAAAGTAGGGCATGACTGGGACATGATTTCAAATTTGATTTGATATAGTTTTAACAAAATCAAACACCAGACTTCTAACTTGGTGCCCAGTATTTCTTTTAGTAGGCCAGTAAAGTACTTACTAATGCTCTGGTTGAAGGCAATATTATAAAAATATAATGCAACATGTAGTTTTCTTAGAAAATGTGGACATTTTTCTCTTTAAGGCAAGATGATATTTTGTATTTTCATTTTCCAGAAACTAAAAAAGTGCAGATTACTTTTGACCATACCATACCAGACAAAATCTGGATACAAAGATGCAGCATTCTGTGACTTTGTCTAATAAGATAAACTTTTACTCTTGGGTAAGACGTCATTTGTTTGTTAATACATTAAATCACCATACAACATGAATGATACCAAAACCGTGGAGGCCAACTACTGGCTGATTGTAGACATCACTATAGTTCTTATTTTACATCATATTTAGGTGTCAGTACTGGAGAGTTATGGTTAGACTTTGCTAAAAGTTAGCTTCTTTATACAAAGTGCCTATATAAGTCTGACTTTTTGCCCCGAGTTTTTTGACTCATAAGTTGAAGATGTTTCATACATACTGGCCCCGATTTTAGCCTGAGAGATGAGATTCTCAGGAGAAAACATGGGCTAATTTTTATCTCAATAAAGACGTGAGTGAGTGGGCGAGTGAGCACACTGCAGCACAGTTCAATATGATCTGATTATAATGTCTGCTGAGAAAATACCGCCAACATATCCTTCACAACAGCTTTAAGGTTTCTATTGTGCCTTTGTTTCCCATACTGAGGTATCATAGGATTCCTATCACTGTCAGTGGACATGCTGGCAGTATGTCGGGTGCACTGTGGCCTGCCTGGGGGGACACTGACTTCCCTACAGCCGTTCCCTGTCACAGTAGCCCATAATTGGACCCCTGCTTCTCACCAGAGAGTGCGTTCGTGTATGTGTGTATGTGTGCATACGTGTGGGCGCCTGCGCGCTCGCCTGTCAAACTCTAGGATGACGCACAGATCCATGGGCACCGAGGAGCCCTGAACTGCTATGAAGACATTCTGTCAGCTTAGAGATGCTGGGAACTGCTGAGATAGTTCAATCTGCAAGCCTTTTCACAAGGTTAAATTTGGGGATTTTCGGGAAGGATGTGCCATATCTGATCGCAGTGGAACAGTGCAGAAATAATAGATGTATGCTGTGGAAATGCACTGCAGGGAGCGAGATTTGGACACAATGGTAGAAATGTGATACAGAAGAACAATTCTTTGTTATCTGTTGGAAATGTGGGCTGTGGTGCTGAATGAAGCAGTTCATACCCAAGTCGTGACTCTAATTTGACGCAGGTTTTTAGAATGGCAGGACTTTGCTTCCATGTAAACAGGGCTGTATGAGAGCTTGTACCCAACACAGGAGATAAGAAAGCACGGCAAGGAGAATTCAGGCCGGATTCAAAAGTGTGTTTTCTGTGCAGAAAACACAAACAGCCCATTAAGCTCCAACCAGGGAAAATACTCTGGCACATTAGGTCTCTAAAGAGGCTAAGAAACTCTGCAATAAATCCACACAAGCCTGATACACGACACAAACACATGACTCCAACACAACTATGTTCTGCCAACGAGGGTGGGAATCAGAGGGTAACTCACCATATGATGTTATTACTACAAGTTAACCAACTGAACGATGGCGTCATGACGCTGCTGATGATTCTGCAATTCCACACGAAATTTTGTATTTTATCAGATTACTTTTACTGTTTAAGTCCTGCAAAACATTTTCAAATCAAACAATCTGCAAAGAAAAAAAATGCTTTGCTTGAACTGCTTACAGCTTATAGTTATATTCAGTCTGTGGCAGGAGAATATAAGCTAACTTGTAGCTTGCTAGCTAGCTTGTCCTCCAAGAAACCATTCTCTTCCTTCACCCATTATGCTTTACCTCAACTGATATGATAATTTCTGCCTTTAGAGCAGCTATGATACATGTTTTTGTGACTAAAAATAAAGCAAAGACACAAATCTTTGTAATTAGTTCAAAGCATGTCAGTGTCTACTGCATGAGGCTAATGGCTGATAATGGAGATGCGATAGCTAGCAGGGATGTCTGTAGATCTTCAACACTTATTAATGTCATGACAGATGGAAGGAACATGTATTACTTCACCTCCCACCTATTCTCTGGTATTCACGGACCAACTGAGTTTTATACTGTAATATTTCACAGACTAAGCAAAATACTGTATGTAAAGCATGACAAATACCAAAACCATGATCCTATCTGAGAAACTGATGTCTATGTACACTTATTAGTCCAAACCCTCTTCCCTCTCCCCTCTCTGGACACTGGAGGTGCTGCTCCTGTTGACAAGTGAGCCCGGGGGGAGATGGTGGTAGCGGTGAGACGTGTCCATCCTCTGGAGAGCTGAGTCTGACAGCAAGAAGACCTATAAGCGGAGGTGCTGTCAGATTATGCAGTAGCCCTGAGGCGCAATGCATTAGGGGGGGTCATGAGAAGAGTGCGGTTGTACATGTTCAATAATGACTGTTTGAAAAGCTGCCATTTATGCTGGGCCTCTTAAAAACTTGTGATTTAAGGGGTCATATGGAATATATACGTTGAGTCCTTTTTCTGGGGAAAAATAAAAAACTAGAGATATTAAAAGTCACATCAAGACACCTGGAGTAGATGTGTGCACGTGTGTGTACATACTGTATGTGTACTGAATGCTTGTATGTGCAACAACGGGAGCCAAGGACAATGAAAAAGAAAGTAAGCCAGAGAGAGCAATAGAAGCAAGACAGAAAGACAGAGTGAGTCATCACAACACTAAAATTTTACAATACCTCAATCTGTACCGGTAAGCACATCAAGTAATACATTTAATCTGTCAGCGCAGCAGCATCAGTTTAGTGAGGTCGATACAAGATTTAATTAAGAAGAGCGTCACAGTTATAAGGAACACTGCTACGTTTGGTGTCACAGGGCTTCAAAATGTGGATTGTAATCTTTCTTGATAGCAATGATTTACATTAAGATGATACTTAGAGACAGGAAGCAACAGCACAAGAGGGACACAAGCTTGTTTTCCTAATTTCAAGATGTGAGCAAGAAACCATTGAAAAAAATCAGCTTTTCAGCTGCTGTGCATGACTCTACATTGTAATGTGTTGTTGTGTAAAGAGCAGAGTTTAAACAATACTACCAAACCAAGAGGAAAAATGATTCTCATTTTATTTGTGTGCGTTTCTTTTGTGTTTTGTGTCTATTGTTCACCTCAATGTATGAGCTTCAATAAGTACTCACATGCACGACAAGCTTCAAGAAAAGCCAATTTTTGTCACTGAAGCCTTTTTTTCTTCAGGGGTTGCAGTTATCAAATCAAATCAACCATCAAATTCATCATTATGTAACAAATCCAACACCTAAGATCAAACAGTACATTTACTTCTTTACCAGACAGCATTAAATCTACAAATTTGTCTCAGATTTCTGACATTATAACAATTTCTGGTCTTTCCAAAGTGTCAGTAAAACAGCCATGTTTGTAGAACAACAAATAATAGCGGTTTGCTGCAGAGATGATTAATGTAAAATATATTCAGAACAACAAATTCCAAGACAAACAATCAATAATTCACTGAATGTCACAATTACATCAGTTATTCCCATTTCTAGGCTTTAAAGTTTCTGGATCCTGCTGCTGACCTTATTCAACTTCTTTAGACAGCTGATGTTTGCAACAGTATAAAAAGCTATTCTAAAAGGGATAAAAGTTTTATTGAAGTGTTTTTATGTCTTATCAGCAGCTGCCATATCCATTGCTTGCTGGTACAGTCGGTGGGCAGCTCCTTAAGGTTCACAGGCTAATCTCTCTTACCCAAAAGTGCCATTGCACCACCAGACCTGCCTCTGAGCACTCCTACGACTCTCCAGTCACACAGGAGACGCAATGTTCAACGGAGGCAAAACCCACCTGAATAACTACATTATTTAAATTTGGCAAGTAGCGTTTTAATTTCATACATACATACACATCTATAATTCACAATAAATTTTGCTGCAGGATTGTGTGGAAGGTGAGCCCACCTCAGCTCACTTCTAAGGAAAGGGGTATGATATTGGATATTATTATAACTTTTGTTTGTATGCATTTTCACAGACAACACTAGGACGATTAAACCTGAAAATAAAGTGTTTTTGATAAAAATATATTTGATCCCTGACTGGATTTCATGGCTATGCTCTGTGCCTTGCAAGAACAGAAAAAGAAATACTTGTAATTAGCTAATGTAGGTTAAGAGGAATGATTTGCATTAAGTTTAATGCACTGTCAATCATCAGTGATAGTGTCGGGAGTGGGCAGGAGACAGACAGAGATGTATGAGATGAAGTGAGGAGTAGGTGTACAGAAGAGCAATTCAGAAATAGACATACTGAAGGAGGGTATGTAGAAAACCAAGATGAGAAAGAGTGGAAGATAAGGGGAAGAGAAACTGAGATGGAGACTCTAAGAGGCAAAACTAAGAGTGGAAGCGATGGGGCAAGAGTACAGAAGAAAAAAAAAATGGGGGGAGTAGAGCCACAGCAGAGATTACAGATTCGCACGCAACCTCTCTTTTCAGCTGACACAGGAGAAAAGCTACACTGTAGACTCGCATAACGAGACCACTGGACCATCATTAAAATCCAGAGGCTGCAAGACAAACCAAGCCCCACCTGACTGTCGGCTGTTGTTGCCCCCCAGAGAAACGCGCCTTGTTGAACCTGCTCCTCTTCTGTCAGCACTTTCATAAATAATTCACCGAGCACTCTGGGGCAAGAGAGCCATAGAGTGTACAGTGCTTCTCCCCTGACTTTCTCTGCATTATTTTATTGCCCCATATTTGCACCACACAAACAAGTTGAACTCATTTACATAGTTGGAGGAGACCTCGGGGTGCAGGTCATCAGAACGGTCCATTCAGAGGGAATTTAAACAGCGTTGTGTTGATACAAGGCTCTGTGCTGCAGGAAGTTTCATGTGTTTATTACAGTAAACTGGAGAGACATCCAGCCATGCTTCAAAATCCTGATCACTAGTTTTTATATTTATCAACAGAAAGAAAGAGACAGCGTTATGAAAAAACACAGCACCACAAACAGTAGGGAGTCCTCCCCACCACTACCTCCATCCCTCACACTTCCTCACAGGTTGCACAGAGGTCCCTGCTCGCTGCCTCATCTACATAATCAGCCCTTAACACTGGCATCAGACACTTGTTAAAGTGACACTGAAGCAGCTACGACAACCTCTACTGCTAGAAGTGTTAAAAAGGGTCCTTGTTGAATTAGAAAAAAAGTATATTAACAAGGAAAAATTTTAATGTGTGCTATTAAATGCATTTTTATTTTTTTTATACTTGTGACATTTTGACAAATTGATCAGAACTGTTAGGTATCAGGAATAAGGCTATATTCAGGAAGTAAACGTTTGTTTTCACAGCATCTTAAGAACCATGAAGATTAGACACGTTAGACAGTATTTTTCTGTGATGTGACGAGACATCAACAGAGTCATCAGGATGCTTTTTGTAATTTACTGTTGTGCAATTGTGATGCTTCAATAGATAGTGAAACAGAGACGTGCAGAGGTGGAAAGGGAGACTGAAAACTCCACATATACAGGCAATATGCCTGTTTCAAAAGCAGCACATTTTCTGATTTCATCAATGAAACAATTACTAAAATACTTTTTTTCCCCTCTCTCTTCCTGTGTCACACACTCTCTGATAATCCCTCATGCTTTTTAGACTAGTCGGGAAACCAGTCACATAATGGTTGTTTAAATGCCAGTAAGATTAAATGCATTTCTATACTTGTCCTAACACTGATACTAGTGCTTGCTTGCATCTGAGTGAATGCTGAACACGTTGTTGTTGAGGCTTGTGTGACACTACTACTGCAAGGTCCACACAAGATTCCTGGACCATTCCAGATGTAGGGAGCACTAACTATAACTAAAAAAAAACCAAGACTGGATATAGGTTCTTGCGGTGCAAGTGCGGGTTAAGTTTCCGAGTCCCTCAAAAGGTTTATAGATTCCTGGCAAAGTTCTCACAGTTGAAAAGAGCCAATGGTATCCTGCATAAATATACCTAGAAGATAAGATGCAGGACCTGATCCGTAACTACACATGCTGAAACTCTCTGTAAACTCAGTGTAAATTGGTACTTACTGCTAAAGTAGTATTAGCTTTCTTGCCTGTTATATCTGGTTTATATCTGCTTGTCTCCATATCCACAAAGACTAAAATGATTGAATAGCTTTCTGATTATATGTTTTCTTCTCATTCGTGCAATGTGAACTCAGAATCACTTTTTAGTGATTTAGAGAGCCTTGAGGGCCTTGACGGGGATCAAATGAAGATGTGCACTCAATATTGAATGTGCACTTCCACAGCATGATATGCATTATAGCTGTAACTGTATATTGAAAGCTGGTTTAATAAAAGAATATACAACTCAAACAGCAGTACACATAACAAGCTATGATTGAAACGAGTCTTGCACCTCAGGTAACACATCAAACATTACTAAAGCCTGCTGAGACTGACACCCCCGTTATTGTTACATTAAACTATGTGACCAGAAAAATTCATGGAGGCATTAAGAGATGTTTTGTTTCTTGCATCAATGCTTGCATCACAAAGGATGAATTCACAAATACGCATGATGCATACACACACACACACACACACACACATACCATTTAGGACTTTTACAACCTGTTTACCTGCACATTCTAGACACTTAAATATTTCAGCAAGTACATGTCAGTTTTAGTTGTATCGTTTACCAATCTGCTCTGCGGGAAATGGGTCATGTGGAGCCAGAATGGCTTTATCAGACGAGAAAGTTACTGAACCGTCCTTCCTCACTGTCCCTTTTCCCTCAGAATGCACCCCTCTATTTTTTTCTTTTACATCCCAGCAGACTCTGCACACATCCCTCAGTCTCTCCTCCTCACTGACCCACCCACTAACATCCCTCTCCCGTCTTATCTTTATTCTGAGGGGTTGAGGACAGTTTCAGTTTAACCATTTTGACAACTGTGGACAATTGTTAGATCTTTTTAGGCGGTATGTGTGGCTTTTTTGACTATCTGGTACAAATTGTCAAACTCTGCAGAGGTTCAGGATTCAAAACCCTTGCGTCAGACTGGAGCGGCCATAATTATATCAGGCATGTCTGGACAGACCTGAACATGATCCTGGGTAATGATATAAATCTGATCACATTTTGACTGTCTGCCACTTGAAAGACAGGTGTTAAATGCACGTGTGATGCAGGGTCTTTCTTACAATTGATTGGGTTTGTGCCAATAGACAAATTTGACCCAGTGGCAATAATGGAATGTAGAGGTCAGTGGACAGTTTCATTTGTGATTATATCATAATATATTGAATAATTGATTCAATAATAAATGCTTGCCCCTACATACAAATCAATTAAAAAATACACTAGCCAAATACACTTAATACAATAGCCAAAAGTATGTGGACGTCTGATCATTACTCCCATATTTGATTGTTGAACTTTTCTTTCAAAAACCATGGTCATTAATATGCTGCTAACAGCTTCCACTCTTCCAGGAAGGCTTTGGTTAAGAGTTTACAACCTGGCTGCAGGGATTTGCTCCCATTCAGCCACAAGAGCATTAGTGAGGTTGGTCACTGATTGTGGGCAGTAAGGCCTGGCTCACAGTCAGCGTTCCAATTCATCCCAAAGATGCTGGATGGGGTTGAGGTCAGGGCTCAGTGCAGGCCAGTCAAATTGTTCAAAACCAAAATGGGAAAAAAACATTTCTCACCTTTTCAAAACTATTGCCACAAAAGAAAGAAAGAAAGAACAAAAGATCGTGTACTTTTGTGTCCTGCTGCATCACACAACACCTGACAGAGGTTGTTTTCTGTGTTAAAACAGAATGCAATGACTCATCAAAGTGTTCTTGAAATCATCACACTATTCATTTAACATTAGAAAAGACAAGTGGATCATGTCTAATTTTCTGTGTTGTCTAATATCTGGAACAATAGAAGGTCCATTAGCCACAGTGCACAGACTTGACTAATTTAATCGCAGTATATGATAAAGTGAGAAACCATTTAAGACAGAGGAAATGGAAATGATGAGCATTTCAGCTAGATAATCAGATTTACCCAGTCC
Organism: Macquaria australasica; assembly: GCA_005408345.1. Lineage (NCBI taxonomy): Eukaryota > Metazoa > Chordata > Actinopteri > Centrarchiformes > Percichthyidae > Macquaria > Macquaria australasica. Next base: position 499,731 of record SEMN01000089.1, on the reverse strand, counting down.
TTTGGTGCGGTTTCAGTGCATTTAAAAAAGAAATAAAAATCCCACTGTGTAATCAAAAACTACTTATTCCTACTTTTGACAAACTTTGTGTTTGTTTGTGTGTTCTCTAATCGCTAAGAGTGAGGTACACTGTGATCTCTAAGTGCTGAAATTTGCATATTCTCAGTAGCTCTCATTGATAATCATTTATCAAACTGATGAATGGTTGTCACATTATGCATGATTTGTATAGACTCTCCACAAACGCCTGACTGAAACAGATTCTTTACAGCAGCGACTGTTCAATGAGAAGTAGGGGGTAAAACCAAGGCTTATTGGTGACTGAAAGGTAATTAGTATCTTGGTGTTTTGTGTATTACAAGGGGCGAAATATGCTTCAGCTGCTAATGATGAGCTGCCGAGTGAAGAAGACACGATTCCTTTGCTGAGCTGTTAATAAGCAGGAACAAAGAGAATTAAACCAAAAAGTAAGAAATGAGGAGTTTACAGTCAGACCACCGGTGCTTCTGCCAGCATGCACACCCCAGGGAGTAATTCAAGAACTTACTACTAACAAGGTCAACACGCAGATACACAGCACCACTCCCCCTCCCAGGTCTTATTACAGTAATGCATTTAGACAACTAGCCTCGTTTCTCCAATATGAGCTCATATATCCCTGTACTTGAAGCCCCACAGAGCCACTGCAGTTTACCATGTAGGATTCAATTGCTTCAAAGAACCACACAGTGTCCTCTCTCATCAGCCTCCTATTTTTCATACTACAGTATCACCCATTACTGGTTCTTTTCTATGCACAGGTGAACTGCCCTTTTTGTTATCAGGTCATAGGTCTGCGGAGACGCTGCAACGTCTCTGCAGTGAAAACCAGACAAACAGAAACTGGGATTTGGTCTGATTTCATGGTAGAGCAGAGGTGACTGACAACTTGTAAGATTCATCTCCGGCGCATGCTAATGGAGGCTTGGAATATGGCAAAGAAATGAATTAGGGTCTCATAGGGCTCGTGCTTTTTGGCGAATTGCTTTGAACTATACTTAAAAGAAAATCCCTCAAGTCATGCTGTGAATATTTGCTATGGCATCAATGGTCTTACTCAAGTGCGCTATAAGTGTGTTACCATACGCCTGTTTTGAAGTGCCTTTTGAATTTGCAAGGAAAGGGGAATGCCAGGATTTTATAACTAACAATTAAATGTTAATTAATTTGCTCAATATTGCAAAACATATTTTCTGTTACAGCTTGACAGTTCACTCTTGACCTTAGGAACAGCAGCTGACAAAACAATACAAACTCAAGGTCCACTTGCTAGCTTATTCTGCAGCTTTAGACCACATGGTCTTCATAAGAAGACTGACTTGGCCAACTTTTAAACTAACATGGATGAAAAGTCCCAGAGGTGCTCAGAATCAAGGAAGGTTTGGACATCTAATTTCCATGACAACCGAGCAAACTCAATCTGCTGATGAAGACCGTGTGATACAGATGGAAACACATGTCCATTCACATTTTACTTTTCCACCTTTTTGGAAATTCATGCTAGAATTTCAACACTGAATGAAAACATCATGACAGCATCCCAAGTCAGCAAGTCTGTTTCTCAGAAAACGATTTCTTTAATAGATAAGACCTCCCGTTCACCCACTGCCACTGCTCTTAAATGGGTGTCAAAACAGTTCCATTCTGTTCCATTAGTTCAGTAAGTGAAGAAAAAACAACAAGTACTTCAGGGCAGCTTCAAACTTTAGACTATTTATGGCCAACTGGACTGTTTTTGCCCAAGGGGTGGAAAATCCTTCAGGTGAATCCCTGATCCTCCTTATCTCTTCTCTTAGCCTCTCCAACCATGTCTTATCGCCTCCTGGACAGTAATTAACAGGAATTACACAGAGCTCCTATCTGCTGAGCCCACGTTGTTACCGCAAAGAGCCCTTTCCCATTTAGGACCTGTCTGCTGGGAGATTACCACTGGAGAAGGGCTCCTCGGTCAGGAGGCACCACACAACTGTTGTGCTTTTGTGCCAAGCTCGGCTACAGCTTTGGTCACTTGTGCAGATAAAGGCCAAGAGAATTCAAGCAATGTCTTAAGAAAATATAAGAATGACTGCTATTTTGTTTGTCAAAACCAGAAGAAACCCCTAATAAGAATGTGTGTAATCTATATTTTCCTTAATCTAACAACAATTTGTCTTACATAAGCGGTTATTAAGACTAAAATATTGCACCAATACAACTCATATTCTATTTGAAATGCACCTCACCTCTACTTCAGATATTAAGGAGATATTGGCAGAGATAGCAAATTCAACTGTACTGTAAAAATTATGCCTTTAGGTAAATTAGAGGTTTGTGAGCTGTATAATTTCATGACTTCCAACTGTGTTGCTTGGTTAATAGAAACGGGACCTTTAACTTAAAACCAAATCGTGCAAATTCACCCACATCATTTACACTTATAATTGAACGAAAAAAAAAATATGGATGAAAACACGGACAATTGTCCATGACACATCTCCACTCTCTTTTCTCTCTCGCACTCTCTCTCCGAGCCCTGCACACTAAATGTTTAACAGGATCCTTGAGAAAAGCCTCTCCACTTCTGTTTCCGTGGCAACTGGCATGCATTGGAATTGATGACATCTCCTGATCGCCCACTTACTTTGCACTAAAAATGCTCTCCCAGTGAACTTCGCCAATGCCATTTCCCTCACAGAAAGATGACGCCACTTTTCCCACAGTAGAGGGGAGACAGAGAGGAGAAGGAGGCTTTCTATTTGACAAACATGCCAAACATTTTTATTCTATCTGTCAGCATCAGCAAGGTTGAGAGAGGACATTATTTCAGAAGAGCACCAGTGACCAGTTCTTTAAATAATGTGTAAAGGAAATAAATTTAGGGCATGAGACTGGTCAAGCCTGACATGACAAGCCTAACAGGGCCTCAATAATTCACGGCCTACTGAGTGCCTGTGGTAAGATTTGTATACCCCACGATTACCGAAACCGCATGATTCGCTGTCTATTTAGCTCCACCTCGAAGCTGCAAACTCGTTTGAGAGAAAGAATGAAACTCTGTCCTTATTCGGACCATCTAGTTAAACGTTTTTGTCCAACAGTGTCCCCATACCTCACACTTTCATTTTCTCCCTTAATTAACATAGACGGGCAGCCAGACAGCTCCGGAGGCCAGAACCCGTAGCAAGACTGCTCGCTGTCACCTTGTTACCACCATAATGGGTTCAGACGAGGTGCCCCTGACACAGGAGAGAGGGGAAATGAATTCATGAAGCACGGCCTCGTGTACTTTCCACTTTGCCTTTGTCTCCCTTTGCCCTTCCTCCCTTCCCACCATCCCTCCACCTACACAGCCTTGTTTAAACTGTTGGCACCACACAACAGAGAGAACATATTCGACATAATCACGCTGCACGCACCAGCAACCCGATGCACAATTCATTCAACTTCATTAAAACCACACACACACACATGCGCGCTGACAGCAAATTAACAAACACATTCCTAGAGTGTCCATTAAAATATATTCATTAACTCTGAGCCACATTTCATCCGCTGTTGGTTTTGTTTGTAAGCGTTTACAACTCAACAATAAAAATGCAAATACTCAAAAAGCGTTTGGTGAAGTCAACAGCATTGAGGCATCTATGATCGCTTGTTTAAACATTCACTCTAGTGCTACTACCTTCGACAGCCAAAGGACTGCAAAGGCAGGCCGCTCTGTCAAAGAGCTGGATGTCATACATGTGAGCAAGAGGCAAGACACTGTGCTGTCAACCCAATTAGCTGCTCAGGCACACACTGACATCCATTCTGTAGGCCTGAAAGAGGTCAAGGAACATATAAAACAGAGCCATTTCCCGAGCTAGCCAAGACTGAAAGGCAAGAATGTCCTTTATGCTTAAGTCATTAAGGGTGGCATACAAAACCTTTGTGGGAAAAATATCCACACACTGACCAATTAGGAGAGGGACCAACATGTGTGAAAAGCAAAAGAGATAATTGTCATGTCTTGCTTTAAGTTGGCAATGACAGAAATCTCGACCATCTCTCAAAGTCATTGCTGGAGCATTAATCTTGTCTAAATTAGTTTTAAAACCTGCCTGATCCAAACAGCTAGTCCTTCAGGGGCACAAACAGTCCACCAAGGAAGTGTTTCAGGCGCTTCATTGTTCTGATTATACATTCAGCACGCTAATTTGTTTGTTTAATTAATTATTTGGTGACTCTATTCTGCAGATTTCTCTATTTCCTTTATCCCACAGTCAATAATCCTTAACCCCCCCTCTGAGCCAGTCGCGGAAGCCATGAATGCCCACTGGGTTGTCAGCCCCGAGCAAATGTACTCTGATCAATTGTACACGGTCAGCATGGATGTTTGACTGGATAATCTGCGCCTCACTGTCTCACGTGTGTGTGTACAGAATCAATATTCCAAACAACAGAGGTGTATGTAGCTTGAATGCTGATTAAATAAGTGTGGTGAGCTTTCAATCTAAATTAAATTTACTTAGTTTCAGAATAAACAAATAGTTGACTTGAAGAACTTTGTTTTGGAAAGTGTTGAGTGTGTATTAGCATGCTTCTATCTATGTGTTCGACCGCACATAGTGTGATGGTCACTTGTTCGCCTGTTCTCATGGGTGAACACAGTTTAGGAGGATGCGAAGCAGGAACCTCTAGATGGTGTTCTAGATGGGTTGGATGCATCATGAGCTACCCTGAAGCGCATTTTGAAAGGGTTAAACTTTCTGACGCAGCTACAACTGCAGAGGTAGCCCACACACAAAAATTAGGTCATTTAAATCACTCAATTATACATGTTGACATTGCATATGCATTGTATAGCCCTAATGCTGGGATCACAATTCCATGATATGAAATGTTTCCTAATCCTTCCTCCTCCCCTCCGCACCGGAGATCAAAAGAAATGCTGGAATTGCTTCCCATGGCACATTTGAAATGGTTTTCTGACAGTGTAATACCAAAGTCATTTACCCGGCTGCATTTGGCTTTTGCTATGAATTGCAGAGATGTAGTTTTCTTATTTTGTTTGATGTGCCTGAGCCATGCAGAGAGAGTCATTTAAATGTTGCCATGCGGCTCAAATGAAATACTGACACATGCCTTTGACTTAAATTAATAATACTGAGTCATGTTACTGAAACCTTGTATTTTGCCTGCATGTAGCAGCTGTAATATATTAACTCTTCATGCTGTGTTTTAATGAGAAGTAAGCATTTCTTGATAAGTATTGTCCTGCAAAGCACCCTGGATGCCATTTGTTGTTGAAATGGTTAAGTGTAATCTTGAGAAGGAGAAAAAAAAAAAGGTGTGGATGGTTAGCATCACCTCCTGGTAGAAATAACTCACATGCAAACAGTTTCCTCCCAAAGCTAATCTCTCATTTGCATATTAAAGGCAATGAAAGACACATACAGAACCATAATCCTTAGCTGTCCTTGTGTTTGTCAAGACCAGACACTTGGTGCACAAAAAAAAGAGACAGAGAGCCTTAGAGAGCGTTGCGAACAGCAAAAGGAGGCCCTTTAAATGCCTATATCACACGATTTTAAAAATCGCTGAGGGTGGCATGCACATTAAACATTATAATCAGGCCATATTTGAATTTCAATGCCGAGCAAATGAATGGTGTTGGAATCGGATTTGGATACTTTTATTTTGGAATTGAACTGGAGTGTTTCAGGGCTGGAACTGGGACAGATGACTTGTCATAAATTAAAATGGCATTACCATAAACTGCTTTGCTTTGTTATCCTTTTCCCAGCTGTTTTGCCAGATGTGTTTACATTAAACCTAGACAGACAAATAAGATGTAGATTGCAAGTAATTTAAATAGCTTAATGATTGCTAATAAATAATCACCACTGTGGCTTTTAATTTATTATCTTTGCAGGTGCGGAGAAGATTGTAAGGTCAGGGTCCTTGTAAAAAGGGGTGTTAATGATTCATCAAGCTATTTGATCTGTTTCTCTTCCATCATCTGATTTGTTGATGGGAAAACAATAGCATCTCCACCACTCATTAGGCCCTATGTGAATGAAAAAAAAAACACCTTGTGTCAAACAGCAGCTAGCAGACTTCACAGTTAAGCTATGAGCCTCATTACACATGCTCAGAGGCTAACACTTCAAGAATCAAACTTAATTGGCTGCCTGAACATTGCATTTTTATACAGCAATTTATTTTAAGTGTTTTTGATGTCAGATGATATACAGGGGGAAACTTCAGTGAGAGGCTGGACAGAGCAGAAACAGTTTAACTACCCTGTGGCAAGATCACATGCACAACACAGGCAAAGGTTGCGGAGAGAGGAGAATTTTGAATCCTGTTTCGGAGGGTGAGATTGTGTGAGGAGATATGCTGAGAGCGCAGAAACACTTGGGATTGTGAGATTGCTGTGTGCTGTGTTGCTTGGCTACTGGCAGGATACAGAGATGCAACGCCTACTAACATCTGTAGTGCCCTTCAGTTAGCAGAAGATGCTAATAGAGACTCTAAGCTCTTTGGATGCTGCAGCCCCTGTGCTGTCACAATGAAGGCAAAATCTACAGTACCTCAACTGACTCTAAGCAGAAATGTTGTTGTTTTGACTTAAGAGGCTCCCTCTGTAATGACAGTCACTCCCTCTACATGTCTCTTCTCTTTTTAACTCCTCTTTTCAGCTCTAAGAAAAAGGCATTAGAAGCAAATTGTGTACATCTTCAGGACTGAAATCTGCCATGTTCTCATCTCTTTTATTTACGTTTCACGTTTTACGAATCTAATTGTTTTAGAAGGCCACTGGGGCCGTAAAAGCATTTCATGATTATTTGAGCCACAGCTGAGAACTTTTCACATTTACAGAGCTGCCACTATATAAAAAGAAATAAATGAAAGACACTTCTTGTAAATTACAGATGATGATGACCCCCCTCTTCCCCCTCAAACCTCACTAAGAAACATACACTAATGCAGTTCCTCTGTACATGTTTGTTTCAAGAACGCAGAGGAGCTGTGGGGGAGGCTGTGCAGTGCCACGCTGTGCTGTGATTGGCCGATAAGACCAGAGAGAGGCTTATCCCTGGGAGAGGCCTTGGAGATGACAGTGGAACTTAATTGATATGTAGAATTTATTGATCATTGCACTGCAGGGAAATCAACTGCCATCTTCTACCATTTTTTGGGCCCTGGAGGATCATAAATAAGAGGCCTTAAATATTTCAACCATGCGCCACATCAAACGCAAGCAATAAACATGACAGGGAAATATGTGACGGAACTTCACTGTAAATCGTGCCAAATGAAATTACAAGGCATGCTTACAGGAAATAGTTGAGCTGAATTTTGAACAGAGTGGAGTTTTAAAAGCAAATTTGGTGCGTCTTAATTAAAGTAGCATTTCTCTCCCCAAACAATAGGTACTTTAGCTTTGGATAAAATGACATACTTTCCTATGGGGGGAATACCAGGTAATTCCCTGCTAATTATAATAAAAATGCTAAGCAGTAGGATTTGAATGGGACCTGCTTGTATCTTCAGAACAGTGTTGAGAAAAGCAGCCAGAGCCTGGAGAATAGAGTCAACCTGGTTTGTTTCCAAAACTCCTGCAGTGCGTCAGTCTCCTGCAACCAACAAAGGCGTACTCCTCGGCAAGCGAGCTTACATCCTTTCTCCCTTGCAAAAAAAAAAAATAATAATAATAAAAGACAAACTGAAAAGCCCCAAACTTGGCAAGACTCCCTTGAGACCTGTAAGGATTCACTATGCCTCTGCTTGTTGCAGAAATAGGTTGATTGTGCTTTGACCAATCCTAGTTTGACTAAAAAAAGACTGGAAAAAAAAGGAAAAACGAAAGGAAAGAAAATGTACAAAGAGAACAAGAGAGTAGTGTTTTTTGTTCTAAGCTGTCATTGAGCGACGGGGAGACTGAACAGGGAATGAACACAGTGAGAGGATGTGTTCAAACTTTCCAATAAAGGAGCATTGAAAAAGGCCACACGCTGAGTGCCTGGCTGACGCGAAAGAGCTCGACAGCCTCATCAAATGCTACGTTGTTGGGAGACTTCCTGCATTAACAAAACTTCACCTCTCAAGCGACCACAGCCTCATTGTGCAGGGAGAGCTAATTAAAAATCGCAATTCATGCAGTTTCTTTCACAACAGCGAGACTGAAGGCAGGAAAAGGCCACAAGCTTCCCATCCAGTGACATTAATATCAATCATCTGAATTTTCCAGCCCAGTCTTAACAAGCAAATAATTGGTTTACAAGGTCAAATGGGGGAAGAGAAAATGAGTCATCCCATCCAACAGTTTTCCTACTTATCCTTAATTTGACTGACAACACATATTCATATGAACATGGCATAGAGATCCTATTTACGCCTGGTATTGACATTTGTGTCTGGATACAGTATGTGGATAATAATGTCCCCATTGTGATCAGATCTCAGTTAGGTAGGCAGACCTAGTGGACAAACATGGTGCATCTCAGGTCAAGGGAAGCAATGCAGGATACTCTCGAGGGACTGCTATGACATGCAATGCGAGGGTCATGTGACAGACGGAGACAGCCAGAAGCACCCATAGACTACATTTTGGTAGCCTTGCTAGCTAGACTTATCTTATCTTATCTTAATTATACTGTAAGAAGGTAATCAGAGCCAGTGAAGAAGATTGCTAGCACTAGCGTTAGCTCAGCTTCCCCCATCAGTCACATGACCCTTGTCTTTCACATTGTGGAGGTCCCTCGAGAGTCTCGAGTTCTGTGTTCTAGCTTACAGACACAGAAATGTTGTCTCTGACCAATATGATTTTTCTAAAGATCCATAACACTGGAAAATCTCCACCTCAGTGGCAAATTATTACACTCATTGTTGGAAAAAAAAAATACAAACTGGATTTTAAAAAAATAACAAAGTTGACTTATTAATCAGAAGTAATCAAAAAAGTGAATGAACGTTGGCTTTGAGGATCCATCTTGGTAAGTGTTATTTTTAGCAAGGAAAATGTACCAGCTATTTAAATACATAATAAAGGCATGTGCACTTTAAGGGTAATTTCACTCCCTAACTAATGGAAAAGCATACTCATTACTGTATAGAACAGTTGTCTATAATCCACATCCTGCTCAGAGTATGAATAAGCACATTAGAAAGCTATAGCTCCTGCACTGAAAACTTCTTTCAATTTATTTACTTAACTTTCATCCCATCATCTTAACAAATACAAACACATCTTCCCTATCGTTCCTGCGCATGGACAGAAACATCCCCAAACTGATATATATGTTGTTATGGCAACAAAACACTGCAGACTAACTACTGTGTGTGTAGCAGTGACAGTCGTGTGGAAAGAAGATGAAAATCTCATCTTTTGTGCCAAGCCATCAATCAAGAGAAATGATCCTTGAGTAAAGCTATAAGTCCTTGGTTATACAACGCGTTCTGTTGAACACAGATGGCTAAAAAAGTAATGCATGCTCTTCATAAAAATATATTTTAAGTGTGATATAAAAGCAGATATGCTTTTTTTCTTGAAAATTATTCATCTGAAATGTAATTCTGCATACAAACATCAGCAATGATCCAGATGAATGATCTTTTGGCTGGTGGTGCTTTTAAAATCCTGGTACTGTAAATTGGAAAAGCAGCAGGTGAAGTATGGGGCTAATTATAGAGGCTGATAAAGTTGGAAAATGACGAGAGACAGTGTTGCCATGCAAATCAATGAACTCCCCTCAGAAATCAAACTTAACTGAGTTGCATCAGCCTAAAACAAAGTTAGCGCTTCAATCAATAGAAAGCCAATGTACTCTAGGAGTCGCAACACTGAAAAAAAAAAAATTGAATGTTTTGGAGATTGCAAAGGCTGAGACAAGATGAAATCAAATTACCAGTTTGTCTGATTTCCACAAATGACAGAAAAAACCCCTCAATACTTGTCTTTTTTAACAGGAGGAGGGTCTGCTCTTGCTTCTCAAGCTAGACCTCTTATCAAGGAGGGATGTGAGCTATCATTAAGCCCAATCTCACTCCACTCAAACAGATACTGCAGGTGTGTAATTTAAAGGCGAAGCATAGAATTTGGTCTCCAGTCTCCTCATATTAGGAGAGGTACTATTTTCAAATTAGATCTACAAACAGAAATCTCAGATGCAGAAAGGGGTTCTTATGTGAATAAAACAGGTCAGGTTTTCAGTAAAACAGCCTCTTGGTTTAAACCAGTTAAAATCTAATGATGATTATGGGATTAGGCATCAGTATATTGCTTTAATTATTCTGTGAGACATCTATCTGACTCCCCAGTGATCCTGTCTGGCCTCCAGGAGAAAGTCGCCAATCAATGGAAGCAATAACCATCGCTTTCTATGCACGGCGGGTTGAGGAGAAATGTTAGGTGAAACGTAAAGACAGGCAAGGTAACGGAGAGAAACGGCAGAGAGATCAGAAGGGACAGCAGAGCCACTGAGATTAAGGACCATTTTTATTATTGAGAGGAACTAAAAAGAGCAAACTGCCATCTCAACTGTGACAGACGCGGGAAATGACAAACATAAATACATAAGATTGTGCTAAGATTGCTAGATAGACAGACGGATAGACGGCAAAGAGCCATGCAGAGTGAGGGGGTGTACCCACATGGATTAATCATGCAGTGCAGCCCCAGGTTAAAATGTGTGATATTTTTGGGTATAGTCCCATCGCCACCTCCAGGCGATTTGCATAGTACTAAGAGACTACAGCTTCATTTCCCCCCGCCGCTCAGCTTTGTGAGAGCCAAGCAGTCAAGGGGAATTAAAATAATTTCCGGGACCATTACTGTTTATGTCCAAATTGCCCTAACCTTTTCACAAATATAACTTATTTACTTTTCTTTTTTTATTATTTGTTTTTCCTTTCTTTTCTTTTCTTTTTTTCTTTGGGGAGTTTTATTTCCCCTGAAGTCCTCTTCCTTAAACCTGAGAGTCAGATTTTCTTAAATTAAGCAGTGGCCAGCCTTCTCCATGTTTAAATCCTCTTTCGGACTAAAGCTCATTATCATCCACACATATAATCTCTCAAATTGGAACCAAATGCCCCAGCTGTTAAAGTGGGCTGCATAATTTGCTAAGGGATCCTGAAATGAATGTATTATCTTTCAGAGAGAAATATTAAAAGTGGAGATAATGCAGTATATTGTATTTAATGTAGAATGCCTGCAGACAGTTGAGGTTCCAAGACAATGAACAGATAGAGGAAAGCACAACACATGAAGGTGGGAAGAAAATTGAAGTAGAGAGTAGTAGAGTACACAATTCTTATATATTTCAAATTTTAACCCTTTATCTGAAACCAGAAATTAAGAATGTTCAATTTTACATAAAATATACATTTCTGGGAGCGGTCTAAAAAGTACCAATAGTAAAAATGATGTCTGAATTGTATCTGAATTGTAAAATGTATCTGTTTGATTGACAGGTGTCTGACCCCATTAGCTCCACCCACACTTCCACCTCATTTCCCAAATCTGGATTTCAGTAAACCCAAATCCAATCATCCCACAGGCTTCATACGCCTATGGGTGACATTTTTCTACAGTCAATGCCTTAAACCCAAACGCGTCAAATAAATAAAAATAGCTGTAATCGTATACATCTTTGATCCACACACAGAAGAACTGACAGGGTATGTGAGCTTTAAACACCTCAACCTACAGCTAAACACTGGATCTTCACTGAGCTGCAGCCTTCTACACCCTTTTCCTGGCATTTTTCCCAATTGCTGTGGTGTTGTAGCATTATTACAGGTCAGGAAACAGGCCACAGAGAGACTATCCCGCTCATAAATCAGGTGATTGATCGTCATCCATCTCACACAGAGGACTGTGGCATGTGTCCCCAACAGCGAACACATATCCATAGTAACCCCAGTTGTCAAGAGGCCTATATCTGGCACAGGGGGCATTTAATTTCTAATATCATGTGTGTGATCATTCTCCCTCGCAATGAACAGGCGGTGCAGTGGAGGCAATCATTCAACATTTGTGGCAGGTATGTGGTATTGACCGAGGGAAGATGAACCGTGGGTATTCAGAGGATGTGTGCCTCTGTATGTGTGGGTGTGTGATGGAGAGAGAGCTTGCATTTCAGCTTTCAATCTCAGCTGAAGTTTCCTGGATTTCTTTTAGAAAGATTTCTAAACCTAATTTCGAGCCTTTACATGCCAAGCTGTTGTCACTGACAACCTCAAGTGGTGTATAGTTGATCTGATGGCACTTCTATATTTCTATTAATGCAATTTTTATTACTTATGCAAGAGTGATCTGACATTCAGTAGTTTTCATGTGTAAAAAACTGACAGAGTGGAAAGGGTGCTCTGCACTGCTGTGCCCCTTCTCTCCATCAAAGTTCTTGCTGACAGCTTCGTGCCATATTTAACGTCCTTTAATATCAATTACAAAGTCAAGTGGCTTGCCATAATTGAATTTGTGCTGTGCACTGACGTCCCCTGTTAGGAATCACTGTCTTATCCAATTAAGAGGAGCCTTATTATTGGCCAAATTGCGAGTAGCCCCATTAATGTGGGGGGAAGATTTTATCCTTTAACTGGCGTATTAATGTTGACATCCTCCCAGAGTTGTGTGTTGCGATGGGTGTGAAGACTGTAAATTTAACTGACTGTCAGGATGTCCTTGATTCTTCCCCCAGCAAGAGCGGATAGAAGAAGTCGGCGAAGAGAGGGAAAAATATATGTTGTGGACCTACTGTAGCGGCAGTAGATAAATACACGGGGAGAGACGGATGATGAGCGGCTGCTCTCTAATGGGAACCAAGGTCTTGTTGCGGTGGCGTGTTTTATTTACAGCTACTCTTCATCAGAGTGACATGCCGGGCCCTCGGACCATCCTTAATAGAAACTAGAAGCAGAGAAGGGATTCTGTATTCCATTTCCAAATGGGAACACATGTCGGAGACCGGCTTTTTACATATGCATGAATAACAGAATGATGCACGCACTGTGAGTGAGTGTTATGGGTAATATATTGCTGGAATTACTGGGAGACTGTGGAAAGGTAAGCATCATTTGTCTGGGGACTCATCAATGTCTGGTGAAGAAATGGGGACTAATGACTGTACAGCAGAGGGGAGGACAGAGGCCAAATTTGTCTCAATCAATGTCAAGGAATATGATTGTGTATCTACAAGTGTCATCAGTGTTCACTAGGGAGACATGTATTAACAGTTTTGTTAAGGGGTGACTTTTAGTGAATATAAAGCAGAAATGTTTTCTGCACAACTTTAAATGCTGAAGCAACCAATTGGTGCACCAAAAGGCTGAAAAGCTGCTTGTCTGTAAAAATTACATGCAATTGTTCTGAATAGACGGAGCTCCTGTGCCTGAGTCCACAGGGGTAAATGGTCGGTGGCTGACAGTGATGATGTCCCTGGTTTGCCTCATTAGAAATCAACCATGAACAATAAAAACTCTTGACAGCCCATTTTTAGAATGGTTTCCTAACTGCTGTGTTGTTTTGGGACATAAAACAGAATCTTGTAGTTTTCTTATAAAATGTATGGTAAAATAAATCAAGCATGGACTCAGAGGAAATTCACTGAATATTATTACATTTTAGCCCAAAAAAGAAAGCCAGCTCATTCAAGAGCTCAAATGTTGGCCTTGTGGTCTCCGTAACAAAAAAGACAGCAGGTCCAATCCTCAAAACAGCAAGTATGTTATCAACAGACGTGCTGCAAAACTGCTTCTAAGCAAGAGGCATCACAGTAAACCCCTGGGGATAACAGAAACTCCTGATGCCTGGGAAGTACGGGTGGCTGCATGGAGTAAAACTGAATACCAAAGATAACGAGACATAGCAGAGTTCACGGCGTAATGCTGGTGAATGGTGATGCCCATGAAATATTTTAGAAAGCTGCTACACTATTTAGGAAATGTTCTGTTTAGCCGCTTTTGCAATGTGTGTGTATGCCCTTTTTATTCTATTCTGTATTCAGGTCTGCCAAAAGTCATCCTCAGTAACCTCCGAAGCTCCTTCTCACTCTGATTGTAATCCATGTTCAGAGGTGAGAAAAAGAATAAATGCATAGTTATTACTTCAGAGAGTCTAAAGTGATACCTTACATGAACTCTCGAGTTTCTATTTCATATCAAATGAAATGCAGCTGTGTGGTGCACAGAAAGAGGATTCTGCTCTTTTTAACTCACTGCCAAGCAACGCAACAAGCACTTTTAGGGAGTTCTCACACGGCTCTTCCAAGCATCTATTGTGTAGTATGGCACAAGTGGCCAACAGGGGAGCTGATTGTGTGTTTAAGACAATAACAGGACCACAACCCATTTTCAGAGACAGGATCTTTTTTTTTTTTTTTTTTCAGAAATAGTCCAACAAAGCTAGACTTTGTCCATGGATCACTCAAATCCAGAAAGAGATATAATTCACTTTTAATTATCCAGAATTGAAGAGTTTCTAATCACTCAATTTTTGCCAAAAGTTGGTACATGCTAAGCACCTAATATAATTTCTCTAGCAGTTTTTAGCTTTAAATGTCAGCAGTTTGGCATTTAAAGTGATGATTGATGAGCTAAGGGTAAATGAAGGAGGTCAGCAGCCGGTGACCCTACAATTTCATTAGTCAGTGGTACTTATTTCAATATGTGATGTGTGAAAATATCTCCAAATGATCATATGAGTATCTTTTTTTTTTTCCACTTTCAGAGGTTTTGCCGACCACCTTGTTCTTTTCCTGGAACACTGCAAGCCTTACAGCACATTCAAGCCACAGTCATATGTGGGAGCTGACATGTACAACCAAAGGCTTCTAGTGTTGCTACACAAAGAAGTCTCGCTGAAGGCCAATTTTACAGTAGTCTTGTCAGTCGTTCACTTTTCCCACGAAGATTTTCCCACTGAGAATGCGACAAGCCCACTTATCTAATCTTTAGACCTCTGCCATCACACCAAATCTGTTAAAGTGAGATGTGCGTTCTGACCACAAACAACTGTGAACACTGATTTACAAGCAACTGGGATTTCAAGTCCCTGCTGTAAAATGGTAAACCAAGATTAAAACTACAGTATTTATTGGAGGATTTTTGTATTTATGGGTGCATTTTATGATGTATTTTGCTTATTACACTGATAACTAGTCACACATAGCAATCATATCATCACACAGATACATACAGTGCCACTAAAATACTGTACAACAGGAGAAAATGTCTTAGAGCAACATTAAATCAGATCAGTGTTGGTGTCAGTTGCATTGATTGAACATCACAGACAACAGTGTATAACAACAGTGTGGAAGCATCCAAGAGTGGGGGTTTACTTCAACATCTGCACTTGATGTGCTGTATTAAGCAAAAATATACGTAATTATTGTGTTCGCCCAACCATCCAGGCCATATCAGCATTCTAAGAAAGAGGAACCACAGCAGAGGACAAATGGATATGTTCTCCTACTTATGCATGCTGAGGATTAGTATGGCAGATATGCATTGTATGTTTTTGCACTGTTCCACCCCGAGTACAAATGCAGACAAAGCATTACTTAAAGACGAGTGTTTTGAATTTAATCACCTACAGATAATAGCGGTGCACATGCAGCACTGTGCAGGGGTTTCTGGACCTGTTTGTGTGCAAGTGTGAGCACAGTGAAAGGGAAAGCCAGTGAGATAGTGGATTCATTGTCCCTGAGGGAGTCAATCAAGCCATTTAATTTCCTTTAATGGGCTGACACTTACAGGTTTGATTGTCTACAGTGAATTTCTTTTAACAAAAGGTACAAACGAAAAACAATACATGTTTACAGAGTTTAGACCAGCTCAGTTTTTCTTATGAGAGATTCAATCAGTAATCTGTTTCATCAATTTCAGCTGAAATCCCATATTGTAGATACAAATTTAGATAAAAAGCAGACTTTTAAGACTTTTGATTAAATGGAATTAATGTCAAAGTATTTGGCTCATATTGTTAGTATATCACATGTAAACAGTGCCAGGCCAGGACAGTTTTCTATCAGAGAAAGCCATGTTGAAAGCCAAGTGTAGGGTTTTAAATGAGACGATGAGCCTGACTTCATCCAATTTGCAATAAAAATATGACCAAATGAACCGCACGCAAGTTTTATCCCATAAACAAAGGAACCCCAAAACCTTTCTTTGAAAATATACCTGCTATGACACCAGGATGCTCACCTTCCTGCCCCGCTGTTTCTCTCCATTCCATAAAAATGAAAGCAATGCAATTTCAAACTGGCTTTCATTGCCCAGAATCCCTTTTACAATGGTGCTCTAACTTGCAACCAGCATGGCTTCTAATAAAGACCTACAAGCTAAAAGAGAAGGAACAAAGGATGGAGGTCTGGCTCGGATGGGGTGTTCATTTATCAGTGGACACGTTTCAAATCTTTGCCCCAGGCAATGGCTCGTGAAACATCCGAGGAGATAGCCCGTAGGGACTTCTGCTGGAAAAGCAGAAAACCCTTTGATGAGCCTTGGGCCATTCCTGCACCTGTGTCTAATATGCATGGGTAAAAACCCAGACGCAAGCACCCTCTGGATAGCAAAAGACTTCCTTTATGTTTCATGTTAGCCAGTGTGGATTGTTCCTCTAGCTTGCATCTATCCTCCTGTAGAAAGTAATTATTTTTGAGTCTGGAGAGGCATGCAGTATTAGTGCCACAACCATGTTAAATACTTGTATATTCCTACAAAGGCCACAGCTGCATCCTTAGATAGTGCTTCATGGATCCATAAAAGTAACTCACTCATATCCTCATTTCATTCATTCACTCAATCACTCACTCACTCACATTTAACCTTTGCACCTAGGGGGACAATTTGAGGCAAGGGAATGCTCATACACATCACTAAATCAAGATCATTGGCTCACCTCCTCTCTGCTATACTACTGAACTGAGTAGCGTTCATTGCATACTGGCTATGTTTGGTAATACCGTGCTTTTGTGAGAACAATATTGATTGTGTGAAAATGCATGGAAAGACAAAGCTAAAACAGGAATGTAAAGAGATAATGAAGACAAAGTACAGTCTTAATGAGACCAATTTTACACACTAACAGAAGATCCGAGTATGTGCATTTCAGTAATGATGCACAAAGTTTATGTGATCTGTCATTATGTAATTAAGACATATGTAGCAAACCCTTCAAGAATAAACAAGTCCGTGTTCTTATTATCTTCTACAACGAATGAAAACAAGATTATACCATGCAACTGATCTGCAAAGATCAACAACGAAATATTACATCATCACTCAGAGAACCTCAAATTGAATAATTGAGTGTTTGTGGAATCAAGCTGTTAAAAGACATGACAGTCCTGTTTTTCATCATGACTGGTTGGAGTCTCCAAGTACAACAGCACAAGGCCATGTGATCCCCCTGCTGTTGACTGAAACACAATTTGTGCTTTCAGGCAAAGAAAGGAGCCTTGAAATGTTGGCAGGTTCAAACCTGTACCAATTAATGTAGCAGTAGCTGTTTATATTCAATTCAATTCAATTCAATAAATCTTTATTGCCCCTGGAGGGCAATTCCGGTGCAGAATAAACAACAGAAAACACAAGTAAGATTAATACTATTGAGCATTTTTCCCCATTGGTTCTATCATTAGAACAAAAGGAAGATACAGCAGAAAAAAACAAGACTTACCTGAGCCTCTCTTCGACACCACTTTCAGGCAATGGACCACAACGGCATGAAGCAGGATCAGAAGAGGAATGGGAGCTTTCATTTTTTACCAGTCCTATAAGGGAACAAAAGCTTGAGTTATTAGCCAATAATTACAGAACTTTTACAAGACCTAAGGTCAACTGGAAAGAATCCAACACCCCTATGTTCAAATCCAAAGTGTCTGCCTCTGCTTTATTTATACCAGTGTCTCTTCAGGGACTTACTGTATAATCAGGGGGAGGCTGTTGATGATATAAACGTCAAGACGCATCTCTATCAAGGCGAACCTGGCTTTGCAGCTTTGTCAACCACCTACAACACTAATTCAACTTCTCTCCCAACCAACATGACATAATCAGGTGCCTACTTAGATCAGGATATCTCTCTGTTAACATACAGCTTTATATAGGACAGTTAGTCTGAGATGGTGGATAAAATTTTATATGGCCTAAAAAAAAAAAAGAATATCGGCCAATGCAATGTTATCAGATTTTTAACAATTTTGGTCTCAAAATGTCAGGCTCTTTACAAAATAAAAGCTTGTTTTTGATATCTGCATTCACATCTTTAAGTAAATGTTAATCCATTACGAGACGTGTGGTTATTGAAAGATAATGTGTTGTAATCTCATAACAGCACAGGTTGGAGTGATTTATCCAGCCACATGCCAATGATTGGAATATACATACTGTTAATTCATATTTTGGGGTCAATGCAAGCTTTATATTATAATTTTGTCCTGACAAAATGGAATAAATATTAGTTAAATGCTTCAGCAACTAGGTGAAGCCATATCCTAGTAACAGCTGAGTTCTAGTTCTAGCTATGAGTAATCATTAAGAAAAATAATAAGGCTACAAACATGAGAATCATGTGCTTTATCTGATAATAATGCACACTCTCTAGCCAATCAGAACTGGGGAGACACTAAAAAGTCAAGTTTATCTATTATAAAATAGGACTGGTCTAAAGTTCATTAAAGTTAAATGTTTTTATTCAGATTTTGCCAGAAAGTATTCCTCAGTGATAATAGTAAATTAACGTCTGCAAGTGACTAGAATTCTTCTTTTTGTTTGGCTAATAATTAATCTCCTTGCTACAGGCTTAAGTGCCATCTCTGCTACAGCTCGACAAGATGTCCATGAAGGCCACAAGTGTGCTTCCATTGGCATTTCAGTCACGACAAAGATGCTTCACATAGATTCCACAAAGCTGTATCAGAAAGCCTTTGAGGGGAAACCCTGAAAAGCCACAATAACCCTTGAGACACTCACAGAGGCATGCGAAACTGGACAGCAGCCAAAGATGGCGACATTGCCGTGTTCTCCTCGTCAAAGGCCTATTGTCGTCAGCCCTTGCCTCCTGCAACCAATGCCACCTCAGAAAAGCTACACGCCACCACACAAAAATCTTATCTTTTTAATTAGTTTTCCATGTTGGGAGCAAGTCTGCAACATTAGCACAAAAGCTGTGGTCTCTTTCTTTGGTGATTCAGTCGTTTCCTCTGTCTTCAAACCAGTACTGCTCGGTCTCCCTCCAGCTCACAGTGATATCCTGGACTGCTAGACATCAAAGCAAACACTTATTATCACTGAAAAGGTTAAAAACATGCTCTTGCGATGCAGGGCAATTCATTTTTTGTTGATACCGACTATACTGATGATGTTGGGTACACTGATCATACACTATGTCTGCATGTGTGCAGAGAGCAAAAATTGTGGATTGTGGGATTAAACATATTAAAGAATCACATATGAAAACATGAAATAGTGCTTTGCTACAAGCTTGTGTGCAGCCCTTGACAGTAAAATGGCTCCAGTGTGGGTTCATAAAGCCATTTCCAAGGACACCGATATCACAGTTTTTTTTTTTTTATGTTACTGAACGTATCTGTATCTCCTGCCAGACAAGCAGAAGGGTGAACAGACTTAGGCTGGAGCAGATGATGTCCTTAACTGTTCTGTGGGCTCTGTGTGCATACCCCATCTCGCTGTTGGGCAATGAAATGATAATGATGATGTTCTGGGTGGATTTCACCATCCACTGCAGAGCTTGTGTGTGGTGCCAGGTTGTCATCTGAGAAGTGGGGATACTTTCGACTACCCCTCTGTGGAATTTTGAGGGACCCTGGAGCACACAGTACTTGTATTTAGTAGTATTTTGTGGAGGTGTGTCCGCCCATCCAAACTGTCAGTGGTCTGCTGGTGAAGAAGTCCAGAATCCAATTACAGATGGTCATACTCAGCACCTATGTCTGACTGTTGTTTGACAAGCTCAGCAGTCTTGGCCTGTTAATTTTAAAGCATGAGAGCTGAGTGGAGATGACATCCTGTGGATCTGATTACACCAAATGCAATCCAGTTGGGGATCTTTAACATGCTGCACAACTAGCTTCTCAAAAGACTTTGGCAGTGAATGCCACAGGTGGGTAATTGTCAAGGCAGGAAATTGCAGACTTCTTTGGTAGAAGGACAGAAATTGGTGTTTTGTAGCAGGTGAGGAGCTGAGGAGGTGAGGAGAGTGACATCAGCTAAATGTTGGGCACACGTTCTTAGTACACTGCAAGCTTCACATTCCCCCTCAGTGGGGTCTTTCTCATATCCGCTGTATACACAAGTGCCAGTTCCTCTGAGGAAAGGGGAGGCTGCTTTAATAGCTGGCTCTGTTGAGGAGATCAAAGCAAGACTAAGAGGTGTATTGATGCAGGCATTCTTGCTTTTGTAATACATGGTTGCCCGCCACATGTCTCTGCAGTTGTTATTTGCGTTGAGGGGCCTTTCGAGGCTCTACTTGATGCTTTTGCTTTGTGTTCATGATGGCTGGCCATCTAGCTCCTGTGGTGTTACAGTCTACACTTCCACTCAACTGAAAGCAGTGTTTTTGGCTCTGGATAAGTCTCTCAACCCAATGACTTTATTGTCTTTGTCATCACAGCATGATCAGCTGGCTGATTTATGATGAAACAGTTGATGCTTAGTCCCCTTTGTTGGTATGGTTGCTATGTGTCAGTCCCTGTGCTCAAGCTGGAGAGCTGCTACAGTCAGTCTGTAACTTAACCACTGATTTTACTGATGACTTGAGTCTCTTAATCAGCTGGGAGTAATCTGGCAAGAGAAGAAACAGAAAGTGGTCTGATTGTTCAAGATGGAGGCGGAGAGGGCTTGTAGCCACCAGTAATGTTTGAATAAACACTGCAGAAATCCAGCAGTAAAGGAGCACAATGCAATCATGGCAGTGTTTCCCAAAATACAATAAATATTATGGTTAAATTTGACTATGTGCTTTATCTTTGATCCCCTGCTTCTGATGCTGATGGAGTGTATTTGAGAAGATGGCCACCTGTTTGAAGAAACAAGCTACTCAAGGGTTTATCAAGGTCAAACATTCAATTTGTTATCAGTAATCATGAAAAGGGTGTTAATGTATTATTGGCACTATCGTCTTGTGTCTTGGCACATGGTTATTAGCTACTGAGAAGTGAAAGATTCAGTGCATCTGTCTAACTGTCAGAGATATGATTGGGGGCACAATAGAGCAGAAAAAAGCAAGAAGAGTTATCCCCTTTCAACAAATGAACGGATACTGGATGTCCAAAAAAATATGACACCTTGGGAAAAAATTGTTCTCCCTTAAAAACCCCACAGTGAAAGCTTATCCTGTCAAGCATCTCATAGTGTGCCATTCTTTAAAGAAAAGCTCATCCAAAAGGTGCTGTCACCTGCTTCTCATTCTGTGATTGTTTTTTTCCTCAAGCATCTACTTTCTCCCTTCCCTGACAGTGTTTCCTCCTTAGCGGATTCATCCAAAATTAAATTACTTTCGAGGAGGGTTCAGCCAGAGAAATGGGGCACTCTCTCAACACTCTTGGGGCTCAGAGTTGGCCTTGAGGAATGCAACTCATTCTCACACAAACAATTTCAGCAATCGACGACTGAGGCTTTACTGCTTTACTACAGCTCGCCAGGTGGATATTGAGATGATGATTTATACGGATCTCTCATTTAAAGCCTCTCTTGCTCTGTCACACATTTTCTCGGGCTGTTCACACTGAAGGCCCTCATGCTCATATCTGATGTTTCTGGATGACTGTTCATATCTTTGTAGCATGTTACCCATATCAGATACCAATGGGAACAGACAGCAAGAAGCAATAACTGACATCCGTTTTTGCGGCTACACTTCTCCCACTTGTTTGGAAAACATTTCAGGTCTGTGCCTTGGAGTTTTGATTGAATTGAGGTGTAAAAGATGGACATTTTGGGGCACCCCACCCTATTAGCTCCCCTGGTAGAGAGCGTACCATATAAAGCCAAGTCCTTACCGCAGTGGCCCGGGTCCTTTGCTGCATGTCATCCCCTCCCTAACTCCCGCCTTTCCTGTCTCTCTTCCTCTGTCCCTATCCAATAAATGCAAAAAATGCCCCAAAAATACTTAAAATAAATAAATAAATAAATAAAACAAAAGAACTTGGACATTTTTCTGCTTTTTGTTCTTCCAGTATTGACTCTTGTCATCCTGCATGCAATCTAATTTTCATGGCAACACTGAACTGTTGTTAGTGGAGTGTCAAAAAAATGTCAACAATTAGCCTATTTATCTTATTTTTTGAATATATATCATCTTAAACTTTTTTAAAAAGAGACACCAGAAGAGCAGTTTTCTTTCAAGGCCCAAGAATCCCTAGTTTTGGATCTGAGCTCTTAAATGTAAGTAGCATTATGGGTCACATGCATTGAATCAAATATCCAGATTAGAAGTGAAATAAATAATCAGCACTGCGACTCTCTCAATTTCAGTTTGAATGTACACCCTCTCTGTCTCTGTCAATACCCCCCTCCCACCCCCCACGTCACCCCTCTGCCCCCTTCCTCCTACCTCCAGTCAGAAAATTGATATGTACTCTGCTTGGTGAGTTATTAACATTTCTATTTGTGAGGAACACTTTTCAAGCCCTTACACCCTTGGCTGACGCACACATACACCCACACGAGTCTGTGCTCTCCTCACTGAATTATTCCATTTTAGATTATCTAATAACCCTGCAACCACAAGCCTCCATGTTCTTGACATGCATGCAGGAAGTGAGAGAGAGAGAGAAGAGGACACTTCTCGAATGCAATCGACATCTCTAAATACTTTTAACACTGTAAATGTCTTCAAATCAATGTTTCTTCTGTGTTAGTGTAAAAATATGCACACAGTCCATTTCCTCCTTGGCAACAGTGAGTTAAAAAAAAAAGGCAGAAAGCATCAAGAGCACAATCAACAGATGAGTAAGGAACAATGAAAGACACACACTGTGTGTAGCACCATTATGCAATAGTGTATTTTCATCAGTTGGTAATTTGTCTCTGTGTGTTGAGGGTAACACAGAAGACAAGTCATGTCATTACAAAATCTGTTTCAGGAACAGTTTTTAAAATTGCGGATAGCTGAGTTCCTAGTGACATATTTTAATCACTGGCTATGACATTACTTCAAATATTCTTACCATCCAGCTACAATATGTTGCCATAGCTCTCTTCATTTTCATGTAGATGCAAAATTATTACTAATCCGAGCCATAGCCAGGATTAATGAAAACAAAAAAAAGTTAAAATATATTTCACATTTTATTTCCATACACCATGGTCTAAATGATGTTTTAAAGCCTTCTTTACAATTGTAGGAATATCACTGTGGTGTTGAAATACTAAATACCTTTAATTTAATTCGTTTTTTGGATCTAAAAAAGGTGAGAATGACTCAAAAAGTATCAGAATTTGATTTAAAGAATATATACTGTATATCACCATGTGTAATTTGAGTGCAATTGTAAAACTCAGGTTGGTGAAATAACCAAAGTCCAACAAACAATATTGAGGACATGAACTCTGTCCTCAATGCTAGCTATGTCCCTGGTACTAATAAAAAAATACATTGCAGTGCACTCCTCTTCAATTTACCACTGAAGCTTCAGTTCAGTGCACAAAGTCATAATTATGACTTCCAAAGTTGTAAATGAGTTAACGAGGAACACATGAAGACAATATTATTACCACAGTGACCACTTTGAATTTACACTCACTACCAATTAGTTTGGCATACATTTTATCCAAAATAAGTGTAGTCTTCAGTTAAAACATGACAACTTTAGATATACAGCAACAAAAAACAGCTAGCTACCTAACAGCTAGCCAGGCTACATCATGTATCTGAAAATAAGAGCCTCTGTGCCTCTGGGTTCAGGAAATATTTTGTTGCCGTGATGCACTGTTGAACCCAATAAATGACCAAATCAACGACTGGTCTTAGACTTAAACTGAGCTATTGGCTTGCCATTTGACCCCAACAGTTAGTAAGCTGTGTAGAGGTGACAGAAACTGCTGTCTTTAGGTGAAATATGGCAGACACAGTAAATAATGTATAATTTATATGTTTGGTTTTGGGAGCTGTTAGCTACTGGTCAGGTTGACAAAATCCACTTTGAAAGAATTCTATGGACACACACAAATGTGCACACACATACAAACTGTCTTTGCAGTCATGTCCAATTCTTAGTCCCATTACCTGAGCTGCCTGCTAACTAGATTCTTTATCCTGCCTGGATGTCAGGGAAATAAGGATGACATTAAATGAACGGAGCTCTCTCTTTGGATATTCCAGGCCAGGGCTAAGAGGACCGAGGGAGAGCCTGCAGGAATCACTGAGAGGAAGAGGTGAAAGGGGAAGAGAGGATGAATGAATGCTAGAAAAGGGAGAAGAAGAGGGAATGAGACGAAGGCAGCTATGAGAGGCAGTATCATGAGATGGTGCCAAGCTGCAGAGCACTGACACACAGAGAAGAAAATAACCGGGGAATATTCTGGTAACTGTAAATTCTTCTGCAAACTCTCCATATTTTGACATCATAGTGATTAACATCTGAGATTTACTGAGTTGACTGTCTCTATAACTGTCTATAAAAATATGTTGATGTGATTTTGATTTTGAAGATTAAACCAATTTGTCGTGTTCGCAGAGAAAACTGAGTGTTAATAGATAGATTTTTCAAAACACAGACAATTATTAAGGTTGTCAAAGAGTTGTTTGTTCACTCACAGCTGCTATGGGCACTAAAGCTGCTATTCAAACAGTCCAAAAGTTTTAAATTAACTCTGATGGATATGGATTTATAGCAAAACAGCACAGTGGTGACTCACATGCTGCTAAATTAATACTGACGATTCAGCTCTACTGCTACATCGCAGATCATTTGAAAGGATGTCATCACCCTCAAAACACACTTTTCTTGTAAACATGTTATTGGCAATCAATTTCCCAGATCATGTGGCGCATATAGGACACTACTGAGCAGAATTTCTCCCTTTATACTGTCAGAACAGCCACTGCACACTTATGTTGAGGTAAAAAGAAATATCTGGCTCATCCAACAACTTGTACTTTATTGTAGCAGCTACGTGAGAAGATCTGTGTCGAGTGACTTGGATTTGCTCTTTCTCAAAGTTACTTGTGTAACAGAATCCAGGAAGTCAGGTAAACTCGTGCGCATGTCTTTTTTTCCCCCTCAGGCTTGATCTGTACTGCTGGTGTCAATCAAACTCTCAAACACGATCAGAGAAATAGGATTCACCTCGAGAGGAAGCGTGCTACAGTAGCGGCTGAATGACACATTAGCTGGATCTAACTATAGCAGCAGTAGGTGTACTTCACAGAAACATTCCCAACACTAAATCAAATGAAAATTCATCAAGACGAGGTTGAGACTTCCAATAGCAACGATGAGATATTCACGGGCTGCAGCATTTCTCTCTTTATCTCTTTCACACACAGCCTCTAACACACATTTTTACTCAACACCTAAATTTAAATCTGTGACACAGACTGATCTGCTGCTGAACCGACGAGTCTCTAGCTAACTCTACAGTATGCTAATGCTATTCATTGGAGAGCATCAAAGTCTGAGTTCGTCAAGGAGCTCTGACTTTCAGAAAGTAAAAAAAAAAAAAATAAAAATGCATATTTTACAGTATAACAGTAGGAAAAGATTTCATTGGATATGTTTTTTTTGGGTCGGCCTTTAAAGAAAGCAGGATAGTCGAGATCCTGTAGTACTACAGCTTTTTATAGATTACAGGGAAACACAATAAGGGACCATGGAAATGTCTAACATAAATGTTCTTAAACCATAAAGATGTAGAAAGTAAAGGCCTACATAAATGACAAATAATGCCCTGGCAGTGTTTGTAGTTTGCCAGATCACTTCAGTTGAATATACTGTCTTGTCTATGCAGCAGCACTGTGGGCTGATTTAAGGGGGAATGAAAGAGGATTGTCAGATTATTAACACAAGTTAATAAACGCCTACCCTACAGCAACTATAATTGTTAAGGCTGCTAAACATTTATCTTGCTGATTTTTTTTCTTATCAAATCAACCACTAGGAAAAATCAACTTGAGCCAAAAGCAGAGCAAATGCACAATCCAGCCAACAGCAACAAAACAAACAAAGGCCTTTGAACGAATAATCAAAGTATTTCTTCTAACAGACAATGTGCTTGACACTGCACAGTCAATTTATCTGACTTTGTCTGTTGAGGTTGTACACTGCTCAAAAGTACTTCAGCTTTCATCACTGATGAATGCACAATTGTAAGAATGATGATGGATGTGCAGCATGCAGCTTTCGAATGATTTGACTGGAATATACAATATATTGTATTATAGCAGGAAGTCTGTTTATTTTAATGGTTAAGTTAAACTAAACAAAGCAAAGCATACATCTCTTCATAGGCAAGTAACACACTTGGCAAGTAACTGTTTATATGTTAAATATATTCAAGGGTTCTACATCGCAAAAGTAGACACACTCACAAACCCGTCAATGTGAAAGCTATTTGTCTTCACTACACCTTTTCTCCAAAAATGCCCCTTGCATGTCTGAACCAAACAGCCCTGCAAGCAAAAATAAACTTAAGTGCTAAGGTGAGCAGACATGCTGTAGTTACTACTGAGAGCTTAACGGCACAATGCAAATAAGCTTTCACACAATAACAGACGACCCACATCTCCATGCTAGGCAGCCGAGATTCAATATTGTAGGACAAGGAGTGCTGCGTCCCCAGGCCCTTCTTGTAAAGTGGCCCATAAATCAAGAACCCTGTTGAGAGACGGTCTCTGTGGGTCTGGTCCAGTAGGGGGGAAACAGAGTCGCGCTCTGGCTGGGAAAAAGCCACAGCAGTACCCTCCTCAGTTGTAATGCAAGGGATGTCATAGCAGCATAAAATTATTACCATCATTAGCCAAACTGGGGATTGGATTATTACTGGAATTGTTATGTTTGAATATGTAGATGATGCTGTGGCTGAGGGTGTTCAGCCATGCATGTAACTGAACTGGGTCAAACTGTATAAACTTATTATTTCAAAGCTCACATAGTATAGTAAGGGCTGGTAGAAAATGGGGACAATCACACATGCTAAAATGTTCTGGCACTGACTATTTCTTATTTCCATGTGTACAGGCCGACAATCTCAATGAGATCCCTTCTAAAGAAACAGAGCTGTCCAGCCAAAATTCAATTCAATTCAATTCAGTTTTATTTATATAGCGCCATATCATAACAAAGTTATCTCAGGGCACTTTTTCGAGTAGAGCAGGTTAAGACCGACTCTTTATATTTACAGAGACCCAACAGTTCCCACCAGGAGCAAGCAAAATACCTGGCCAATCGTCATCTGGCAAAGCACTGCATGGGACAATCAAATTTGTGCATTCTAGGTAGTTAACTTTGTAACATAAATGGGGTAAATCTATTGTTTACGATGCAAATGGAGGATAAAATGATTGATCTGCGATAACTTTACAGAGCTGTAAAACCCTGCCTCATAGTGCTCCAAACTGCTGTGTAGTGTTTCGGGGTTTGTACTGTATGCATTACTCAAACTGAACTTTCTGGATCATATTTCATCTTCTCATCTGTACATATAGCAACACACCCACACCTACACAGCCACTTGTGTTTTCTTTTGAATCGTTCTGATGTACACCACCAGACCCATCTTGTACTAGAGGCAGGTTGAAATATATGTATAAGATTAGCTGTAAATACTATGATGCCCCAAGTCTCACTTGTAGTGGCTAATGACAAATGAAGAACTGCTAATGAGGCGCTTCTTTCACTCACTATTAATCCCTTGACGTAGTTGTTCTATTTAAGGTCCTGCCTGGCTCAGAGGGGAGACTTTGGTGCGAAACACTGTCCGGTTTCCTCCAGAAGCATGTATGCATTCATATACATTATGCAAACAGTCTGTGTTCATGGATATGTACGGTGCTCCAACTCATGTAGATGCTGTATATAATAGTATATAATAGTTTTCTTTCAGTGAATACTTAAAAGCCTTTGCTGAGATCACACCATCTTAAATGGGGTTGTAAAAGGCTCTGCTGAATTCCCCCAACATCTCAACACCAGCCACTTCAAATAGAGGTCAAAATGTGAAGAAGGATTGATAGTTGTGATAGTGTTTTGATAACATTAGAGAACCGTGTCTCTTCTGCTATGCAGTTAGCCTGCACAATAATGTAGTCTGGGTCTCCCCCCCCCCTGCCAACTGGCATTTTTTATCTCCACACCAATGTATGGAATGTCACAACAAAGCCTTCATGAATGATTAAGCACAGAACGGATGAAGAGAGGAGGGGAAATGGGAGAAAGAATTGCTCATTTTGCTTCCCCTGGCATGCAATTTCCATCCTCTATCCACATCTCTCTAAAAGCTATCTAAAACACATCAACTTCATCTTTCCAGGCTGGATGGGCCTCAGAGGATCACCTCCAGACATGGCACGATGACAGTGAGGCTGAAAAGAAAGGATGAAAATGATAATTCTGTCCTCTTGCTTATAGCAGTGGGCTTCTAATTTTGCTGCTGATTAAAAAGGGGGAAAAAAGCATTCATTTTAAACGTCACTTGCCCCTAGCAAAGAAAAATACTGTATATTGAGGTAATTGATCATGCCTCAGATGGCCGTTTCATCAGAGGAAGTGAAACACAAGTATTTCATCGCCTCTTTCTTCATTTTAGCCATGTTAGAGTTGACCAGCACAACTTTTAACCTCCGGAGCGTGCTACACTGTGGCTTACCCCGAGTCCATTTATTTTCTGCTGTAACAAATGGGAAAATAAAGCGCTTTTAAGTTGCATTTGATTCTGGTCAACTTTATGCTTTGATCCCCCCGAAGACACACACATACACAGAATAGCCTGCATATGTATTTTTAAAAGCAATGTAAAGGCACAGTCGAAATTATGCCATTACCATCCTTTTATTGTGGTATTAAGCGCTGCTCTGTTAGGGTAGGAATACCATTACAAGCAGAAAGTACATAATGCTTGCATAGCAGAGGCAGACACTCAGCATAGTTTACATCCATACATGAAGGCATTCAGATCAAGGTCTAAAAAATAAGTGGCCCATGATAATGACTTCTATTCTTTTTGATACCTCTCCACTGAATAACAGCGGGGAAGGGAAGACAGAGAGCTCAGGGGCCACAAAGTGAATAGGGGGGCCAATTCTGAAGGCCATTTATTTTTCCATACAGCCTAGTCTCAGCGAGTGATCGTGGTTGCTATGTTCTCTGAAAGGGACACGAGGGCTGAGATCCCTATTTCTGCAGGAAGCAGATTAGAGGACAAAGCAAGTATCTTCTCTTGAACTCCATGGTGGAGAGGAGCTCGTGTGGCTCGGGTCTGTCTGGCGTCCTCCCGGATCCATATTCTTCATAAATATTATCTATTTATAATTATGTCATCCAGATTGTCCGTATTGTCATTGTACTTTGTTGGTCTGTTCTGTACACACGACATCTATTGCATGTCTGCCCGTCCTGGAAGAGGGATCCCTCTTCTGTTGCTCTTCCTGAGGTTTCTTCCATTTTTTCCCCATTAAGAGTTTATAGGGGGGAGTTTTTTCTTATCTGAATCGAGGGTCTAAGGATAGAGACTGTACAGATTGTAAAGCCCCTTGAGGGAAATTTGTAATTTGTGATATTGATATATGTATATGTAAATAAAATTGACTTGACTTGATCTGACCTGTTATAACCTTCATTGTGGTTGCTGGAGTCCACCAGTCAGGTATTTACAAATTTTGTGAAATCCAATTCTTTAAAAAAATATTCTTGGGGACTCCTTGGGGTCAGTAGACCCAAGGGGTCACAACATAAATCTGAGGGGTCTCCAGATAATTAACATGTAGGAAAGAATAAATAACACAAAATTATATATATATTTTCTTGTGAAATACTACAGTTTTACCGCTTCAGGCCTCTAAAGATTTGTTCAAATGTGGGAAGCCTAAGAAGGGGAAAAAAAGAGGGAAAAAACATTTGGTTGCAGCAACCTGCAAACTGTGATGGGAGTCACAAATAGATACTGCTTCTTCTCAAAGGGTTCACAAGCCAAAAAGGCCACTGCTTTAAAGAAAGGTCTCCTTTCTGTGATCTTGCACTTTAGCTAAGCTAAAAAAAATAAACAGAAGGTTGAACCTGAAAAGACATTTTGAATAAAGCCTGAAAATGCATCAATAGGTTGAAATGTTGGTATTTACCCGTGGTAGTCATGATTCTTCTTTGTATGGGCGAGGTGACATGCCCAGACATATTGTAATCTACCTGATCTACCATACTTGTCAATTCATGACATGATGGCTGCAACAAAAATAAATAGCTCTGAATCAGATCGATGCCCATTGATTGCGATGGAAAATGGAACAAGGCTTGGGGAAAGAGGAATCTCATCTTCACGGGAATTGGATTTTCAAAAGATTTAACGGAGAGAGCGTCTGTTATGCATGTAGTCCACAGCTTCTAATACTCAGATTTCACAACAGTCAATAAGTCTGCACAGCAGTGCCAAGCAGGAATGGAAGGTGCTCAAGCTGAAGTATCTATGTACACACATGCTGTCACACACATACATAAACACACAAGCTGGATCACCTCTCAGTATTTCCATTTCCCCTTGAGTCTTATTAATGTAATCTAATAGCCATGATTGAGGTGGCCCCCTCTCAACTTCCTCTCCAGCATTCTTCCTCACAAATCCTCATCAATTGCTCCAATCACTCCTCACACAGAGCCAATATTCCACAGCAAGACAACCCTTATTTCCCACCATATTAATGAAGTCTTTCATTTGAAAGCCTTTGACTGCCCGCCCCTTGATTGTAATGCCAAGGCCAATAGGCCTTGGTGACAGCTCCTTGAAAATTAAAAGTATCAATCAAGACAGGAAGGGAAAAAGCTTGTGATGTATTCAGACCCTCCTGTCTACCAGAGAGAGCATTGTAAGTTCAACTGGGTCAAGTGCTATTTGTAAACGCTTGCCATGGTGCGTTTTAGCTTATTTTAGTGCCAGACGAGTGGGGTTTGCCTCATGAAATAGGAAAATACGATGACATGTCAATTATTATGGGCAAAACCACAGGGTTGATCATTGTCTAAATTTGTCAATTACATTTTATGGCACATCGTGATGTTGTAAAAACACCACAAATAACTAGTAAATCGCTGTATTGAGTTGCAAATATTGTAAAACTGTCTGTGAGGCTTTGACGTCAAGTTTGGAAATTCAACTGTAGGGTTTATTAAGAAAGGGAAGCATTCAAATGTGCTGTGATGAAGTATTCAAAATTATACTTGAAATATACCTGCCAATGAAAAAACGACTTTATTGGTGCATTAACATGCCCTTTAAACCTACACTTAATTCATCAAGGAACAGAGGAGGAATTCAGTGCCGCTGGGTAAACTTGACCAGCATAAAAAAAGTGCCAATACTGGATGACATAATCTCTGTCTAAATCAATTTCTGTGTGAGAGTACTCGACTCAGCTCAATATGTAGCTGCAGGGCTTCCGCTAAGTGGCCACTGCCACTTACCTATTAATTCATGTGCTGCTGGTTGGCCCTGTGGCAAAGCTTAACCCCAGATGTTGGAGACGAATAAAGATGTTATAAAAATAACATCATAAACCGAGAAGATATCACCTAAAGCAGAAAGGGTCAAGAAGAGATTGGAGTGGAAAGATTTGAGCAGAGCACAATGCAAGTAGATTTTGGAGCAGTTGAAATGGGGAGAAAACATTTCTGTTGACAGAATTAGAAAATCATATGTGATTAATGAGGTCCTGGCTGGCTTACACTGCCTGTAGGCCTTGGCCTTAGCGATGGTTATGGTTTGTAACAGATTTACAGATAGAAATGAGAAAAGAAGCATCTCTACAGCAGTCGTTGTTTGATATAACGGTGAGATGCAACCTGCAAGGTTACACTACCTTCTGTAAATCATCTGTAGAGGAAGAAGGAAGGCATCTGCTTTAACTTTACATCAGTATCACTTCCTGATTCCCAAATATGTTTAACTGGCAAACCCCAGTCTGGTCAGAGCCAGAGCTCCAACATCCATCTGGACAATCATAGGCCATCATCCATCCAAGCAGGGGAGAGGAGAGGAAATACAAGCAAATACTGAGGAGAGGCACAGAGGGAGCTGACTCGCCAAGCAATCACTCAGCAGAAATAATTTGAAATAACTAAGCTCGGGTTCTTCTCGCCTCCCTCCTCTGACACACACACACCCACTCTGGGTGTGCGCACATGTGCAGAAACTCGTGTACACCCACCGACACACGCACGGGATCGCGCACTTCCACAGGCGCACTCACACACTGCTGACGCACCGGGACGACACGCAAATGCGCACAGTGTTACACAATTAACATCAAGACAAAATAATGCGTAAAATTAACAGCTCGTGTCCACTGACACGCTGTAATAGCTCTGCTTGGATAATTAGGTTTTACTAAAGAATACAGAAGACTTCAACAGTCCACTTCACTGTCGTACTGCAGCCAACACTTCCACTGAGGAGGCTCCGTCCGCAACTAAAGCAATAAGAGCGACTGGGATTCATGCGTAACTGAGGGGAAAACATGTTTGCTCCAAATAAAAAATGTAAGTGCCGCATATGAGAAGATCGTGAATCCGTTTGTTAAAGCGCGTCGATAGTGATGCAAATCTGTGCACATGAAATGTCAGCGTCACCCAAATGAATCGTTGGTGCCCACAAACTGGTTCAAACATATCTATATGGCAGCGTGAGCATCTAACCAACTTTGGAAACGTTAAGATGAAAAAATAAATGTAACTTACCCACAAGCAGTTTCCAAATGATCGCGTGCACTCTGCTGTCAGTTCTGATAACCCCACACCATCACGGTGTATCAGAATCTGTTCTGGTCTACAGAGTAAAGCAGCAACGTTTTAAAAAACAAGGAATCCCAGCTGTGAAATAGTCCACTTCTCCAAAAACGCAGCGTCTATCCCAAAATTACATATTGCCAGCCTTGCCTGGCGCAAATCAGAGCACAAAAACACCTGCAGCCGGTCACTTTGAAACAGCAGAAGAGAAGAAAATGAAGAAAATCATGACAGTGATTAGGGGAATGGTCGACAGAATCAATGAAGGGCTATATCAGAGGAGGCAATTAGTCTGATTATCCTATTAAAGCAGTCGCTCAGCCGCTCACGGCCACACAGCCCCGGCAGGTGAGCACCGCGTTAAGCAGGACTGCACGAGCGCAAATTTCCAAAGTGATGTGCAGAAAAAGACACATCGGATGCCGTCTCTCTCTCTCTCTCTCTCTCTCTCTCTCTCTGAGTGCCGCTGTGCCAACGCGAGATGCGTCAAGGTGCACAAGTTGACCAAGACAGCACAGGACATAAGGGGATTTGCCATCAAAATAAAAGCATACAATTTCTCATCAAATAATAACGTGTTTGTATTTATAGGCAGCATAACTTGATTCTACACGGTAACAACAACATTGGTGTATTTTCACACGTTCCGTTTTAACGAATTCCTCGTCTATATTTTAGTATTTAGGGCTGTTCTCAATACAGATGTATGTTCAGGGACAGCTTTTATTTTGACGAACAAATAAGAGGTGTTATTTCCTTATTCTGTCTGGCTTGACACTGGTACCAGTGTGAACATTCCCAATAAGACCTGCGTTCCTCTGGAGTCCTCATCCTCTACATGGCGCACTGTCTGCAACCTTCCCAACAAAAGCACATGAGGAAATTATCCTCCTTATGCGCCTGTTTCGAGACATAAATTCGCAATGTGGGAATTACTTTTACTGGCTTACACCAAGGACAGAGTGCTGAACAGAGTGCACAGGCAGACAGGCAATGCAGTGCAGTTCAAGTTTGAGGATAGACGCACTGCCGCCCAATGGAAATAACAGAAAACGTCTGAAATGCACTGTAAAAAATACTCTGAACAGGCTTAACAAGTCACGAGTCAAAACATCTTCTTATACAAAAGAAGTGAAAAAAATGAAAACAGACTTACACAATTCTTTTTGTGATCATGAGACAATAAAAACATATTTCTTCACAACCTCAAATAAAGAACTCAACAAACTGACAGTTACTTTGCAACCTTATTGTGTGATCACCAGGAATCAAAGCTTCTTATGTCCAGACCACTAAATAATAAATAATTATAGGACGTAAATAATCACATGTGTGCGTCTTTTAATATTCCTTACGTGAAAAAAAATGCTTTGGAAACAAGATGAATACTTTACCCAGTTTGCAAATTCTGGTTGATTTTAAAAGCAATATGAGAATAAATGACGTGTTGTGACTGTGCATAAACAAAACCAATTATTTCAAAAGATCCATATATCCACAGTGTGTTTTATAGGAATTTAGTAATAATATGAAAGTACTAAGATAAGGCCAGCCAACCAAATCCTGTTTAATTATGTACAGGAGCTATGCCTGACCTTGCACAAACCAGACCTTCATTTTCAACAAAAAATGGTCCAAATGCTATTGTCCATTACAGCAAAATTAGATTCCCCCCCCCCCCCGTCTACGTCTGGTAGGCTTATGAAGGCAATCGTGTTTTCATTACATTTTGATGAAACACAGGGACTCTCCAATTACACTGACAAATGGGCCTCTATTGAGAAGTGTACTTTTTTATAGTCAAAATAGGCCTCACAGTGGGCTTAGTTTGCATTACTGTGCAGTACATCCACACCTGACACCAGTATTCATTCCATTGTATCAACATTTATCACCATCTTTTCCCTGTTCAACATTAACCACACCCTAAGATGAATGTGGCAAGTCCACTGAAAAGCCTGAAAGGATTTCAATCCGCGCAGTTCAGGTATTGCCAGTATTTATGAGTAACCAAGGACTCACATCCAACAGGCAAGAGAAAAAACCCTGAATCACTAAAGATGATGAATGGACAGTAAGGCTGCCTTCCTTTATTCCTGAATTGGAAAGGTGTGGAAAGGTAAGGACTTGCAGGTAAGAGGGCCTCCTGGTTGGCCGGCCAGGCCGTAAAAAAGGGACTCGTTTGATTTCCCTCTCACTGGGCCACCCCTGTCAAGACTTTGGCCTCTGGCACAGCGTTTCTGTGAGGCGAATTTCGATGAGGGGAGGGCTTTGAGGAGGAGAAAAACCACCCTCCTCGGACTGAAAATGTGCACTTGTGAGCTTTCTTTGTCGTATACAGACCCTGACGTGAATAGAGGTTCCTTAATGAGCAAAGAAGTGGACAAACAGGCATTGATTCCCCCTTCTATCCGAGGTTGTCGTCCGCAAATGGCCTCAACTCAATCAACCAGTTAGTGTGCAACTTTGAGGACAAAGTCTAGTGAGGGTTGATTGTTTGCTGAATTTTTTTCTGCTGGTTTGAGGATTTGGGTGTGAGCCTGGAAGAGCAGTGGTGTGGTGTTAGAATAAATCCATTGACATGATGTAACATTCAAAATTAATGGACATATTTTTCACATCTTTAATTTGCTCTAATGTAAAATCCTGTAATTCCTTTCAGTACATTTTGGATTGTTCAGTTATGCTCCTCTATGGGTTAATGGTTTTATGAATCACTCTCAAAACCCATTTTATAAACTCAAAAGCACATCATCACTGACCTCAAAACAAGACTGTTTTCTAACCTTCTCAAAAGCTAAAAATTTAGGAATACATTTCCACTTGACAACAACAGTATGAAGCTTTATATGTTCCAATTAAAACTGACACATCTACTGATGCACTGTGTGGAAAACATGTCATGTGTTCTTACAAAATGATTAGCTACATGAAGGTGAAACTCAGTTTGTGAAACTTGTAATAAAAAATGGAATCATAAATGATTGTGAAACTTTGAAATATTCATTTGAACCGTTAATTTGAGGTCAAGTTTGTCTTGCAAGTGTGGAGGGAAAACAGTATCTCGCCTACTTTTACTTTAAGTAAAACCTTTGAAAAAAAAAAAACAGCATCTGCAACAACAAAAAAAAAACAAAAAAAAAACAAAACAGAGAATCTCAGTCAGATCTTGAAGCACAATATCATAAAAGGACAAACTATAGACGGTGTTCTCCCTGGAGCGATGGAAAGATGTTGAGATGAGGAGAAATGCTCTTAAAGCATCTTATTTAATGACTCAAATGAATACTAAACCACAGGCTGGGCTTTTCAAAACCTCTGCATGTCTGAGGTAATCTTGTACTATTCATGTAACTATACAGAACAATAGTGGTATTGGTACAACCTTGCTTTAAGAAGCCACAGCATACACCAGACAGACTATGAACGGTGCTGAAATACTGATAATTAACAAGGTTATATGATCAAAATACACCTGTGTAAGATGATTACTGTATAAAACTGTTATGATAATCCTCAATTACGACTGGACATATAAAAAGCTATTTTAAGACATGTATTTTAAAACATTTGCCACCTTCACAAATCTTGGACACCACCCAAACCCAGCCCCTCACACTTTAGTTACGGTGGCCTCTAACTGACATACGTAAGGCATCTAATAGTCACATTTTCACAGTGGAGTCAGCAACCTCATTAGAAATCCATCAAAACATCTAGTGAAGAGGTTGTCTGGCTAAAAAGCTGCATGCTAATAACGAGAAACTTAGAGGCATTATTCCAAGATGGTTTCCCCCACAGATGGCGTGGTAATCACATGATTTAAATTGCCTAAATTAGCTATGTTTGTTGTGCTAACAGATTCTTAGATGTTAGTTAACATGTGAAACCAGATACAAATAGTGTATACCTCTTTAGGAATGATCTGAATCGACCATATTACTGTTAATATTGGATATTATTTAGATGTTCTGCTAGTGATGGTGGCTTTGCAGCCATTTTGCCAGCAGTCTGTTGACACTTCTGTAGTTCTTATCACTAGGCGGGAGATAGCATAGCTCTAAGAAATCCCAGATATCTCACGCTCAGAATTACAACTAGGAGACTGACAAAAGCAATTTTTCAGGCTCGTAATTACGTTCGGAACAATATGACATGAACGCAGCATGTGTCCGAAATCGTTCACTCATTCACCATTCCTTACGTCAAAAACACTCAATCTCACTCTGAAAGTAAATGGAGCAGTAAATGAAGATTTCACGGTCACTCATGATAATTTCGTGCCAAATTTTCACATCTATTAAAGTCAAACCATCGCACTGTGATTTCTAGCAAACTGTAGCGTACATGCTATGGACACTACTGCACTGGAGAGCAAACAGGAAGTGATTTTGGACACAGTTTAGGATTGCGCTTAAGACTGACTCATTCTGCAGAAAATTTGGAGTCTAAAAGTTTCTTGCATGCTAGCTAATTGGTACAATTACATTTTCATAAGAGCACTGGTTGACTTCTAATTTGGGCCGGGCTTGACAGTTCTTATTTAAGAAACACAAACAACCCACCACTTTCCCCCCGCTTTTACAGGACAAAGACGTGGCAGGAAGTGTGACAAAGTCTTCCTGGTTACTGCAAGTAATCTAGAAGTTGTGAATATTTGTTACAGTAATCCTGCTGCTTGTTTAAATATTACATTCCAACCAGACATTGCTACAGTACTTATACCAGAACGTATGTGATGTATACCTACAGCGTTGGATAGCTACTGTAATATTCAAGACTTGCATTGGTCAGTAAGAAACAACATGGGTGTTATTCAAGATATTTAAACATCTCCTAAATATTTATATTCTATATGACTCTCCAAGGGTTATTTCAAATGTAATAATATTCTTTTTGGTTAAATGAACTAAGGATGAAGAACCCACTGCAGCAAAGTGTAAAAGGCACAGCCATATGTTCCTTCCTCAGCTGCATATCTCAACCTCATTTGGACTGGGAGTGATAATCAGACATCACTTTGTGAGATGAACTGTTTTCAGAGAAGGCTACAATTTTAATTGGGGTAATGAGGTCATTGGAGGAAGCCTCGAAGCCCTTCTCCAATTACTGCCTACCAAACACAGAGTACCTACAGGACGGAGCAGAAAACATCTCAACATGACAAAGTTATTATTGTGTAGCACACAGATTAACAAAGCGTGACCCTTCCTATTAAACCAATAATGCATGTTTTAATTTGTTCCTATGCTTGAATGATGGTGCAGGATGCAGAGGGAACATTTTCATCTGCACCTTTTACAGTGGGTGGGTTGAACTTGCAAACACACACTGCACAGTCAGAATCTTCTAATAACGGGGGTGTATGATTAGTAGCAAAAACGTTTTCAAGTGATAATTTCTGACAACAAGAGGACATAACTTCTCTTGCAGAGATGTTGTATGTGCGTGTGTTTTTGGGGTGATGTCATCATGCAGTTGATGCATAATTCACCGCTCATCTACAATTCAGTTCAGCTCCCCAGAGAAGATTTAATAGGACACAACTTGACGCAAGTTTTGACGTAAGAGTCCACAGTGCTCCTGCTGAGGTATGTGTTTGGGACATTCATGGGAACCATTTTTCAGCTCTAAAATGTTTAAAGTAATTATTCTAGCCATATCAATGAGCTTTTATTTTGTAAATATAACGCTGTCCCACGTTAATGTAAAAAGATATTTTTTTCAAGAACAATCAAATATGAGTAAGCGACTCCTATCAGTCAACAGAGAGATGTGATAGCAGTGTAGTTCACTTGGAGGCTGTTGCACACAAATCGGTTTGAAGTATTGTTGAGGCACCAAGTGGTGAGCATATTCTGTCTCTGTGTCATGTCTCTTTCAGCATGCGAGGGAAAGCAACACATCGGGTGTTGCAAAGTCACAATGAACCACTGCTGCGCCAAACAAAGAGGGACCAGACAATTTGTGCATGATGGACATTGATTTCTGTGACAGTAGAAATCTCCGTGTCATGTCAGCAGTGGGAGTCCATTTATTTCATACTGCATGGTACATTCTGCTGGGGAGCGAGGCATTCATATAAACATTTTTTTTGTTTTGTTCAGGCTTTTGTGGTGCTTACTGACTCTCAGAAAGAAAATGTTGGCATGGTTTGCCTCTGTTATGTTGGGCCGTGTTAGCAAACATCTTAAAAA
This sequence comes from Macquaria australasica, assembly GCA_005408345.1. NCBI lineage: Eukaryota > Metazoa > Chordata > Actinopteri > Centrarchiformes > Percichthyidae > Macquaria > Macquaria australasica. The sequence goes on along the minus strand of SEMN01000089.1, from coordinate 460,574 downwards.
TAGTGATAAAGACACACATTCAGTGGTCTACAACAAAATCCCACCTGGACCGTTTTTTTCCCTCTCCAACAGCATTCTTTCCAGCCTTATGTAAGTAAGAAAAAGTCACTGAACTGACTACCTGCTTTCCTAAAATAAATAGTTGCATGCTCTGGCAGAGGTAAGTCTGGTTGCAGATATTTTTATAGCCCTCCTGGCCTACATCTGACAGCTCAAAATGGTAATTCTTGTCAGGGAGCCACTATTTACTCTTAATGCATTTTTATTCTTGAGCTTGTCTGAATGGCTTTGCCAAAAAAACTGAACAAAGGTGTAAATTTGGGGTAAAATGCCCCTGACTTGTACTGCACCACCAAATGACCACATTGAATACCTGAAAATGGAGATCTCTGTCCTCTTTAAAATAAACTGCAGAGAGGTTCATAAGGAGGGAGGATATAATCCGGACCAAAAACAGAAAAGCTATTTTACAGGTATAAGGCAATGGATGGTGATAGCTGTAGTCACTAACGCGTGCAAAGTCTGGCACCACAAAATGAAGCAATGCTACATTTCTTCACGGGTATGGACTTTCATGCTTTGCCAAAGTTACAGACACTTGAATCCAATTTGGTTCTACTCCAAACTACCAAAGCTGCTACCCAAACTCCAATGTGACTTCTGTTTACAAGCAGAGGTACACTTTTAATTGGGTTGCATGAACCTAATGAAACCAATTATAGAAATGAGAGCAAATAACTCTTTTGCATCACGGTTCAAACTAAAGAAAAAAAACTGTAGCGTTGGCAGACTCCCGCTGGGCCCCCAAACACTACTCGTATCCCACCCACCTCAACCCCCAGTCTCTGCATGATGGCATGAAAGGTCTACGAGCAGTTGAGAGAAAGCTGCTGTGCTTAGCTGGGAAATGATGAAAGCACTTTCTTTGACTGTGAGTGTTTGAAGCTCTGTCTACAGTTTTTTACTTTCTACAGAAGCGTACAAGCTTTAGAGTAAAGGGATGGAGTACAGAGTGCAAGGAGCATGAGCGACCTGCTAACCTTCGAAAAGACTTTATTGTGAAAAGTGTGTTAAAGGACTGGCCCTTTAATTAGCCACATTACCCATGTTACACAACTGGCTTCAGTTGCATAACCTTATCCATACCTTAATAATACCTTTTTAACCAGATGTGGATATTGAAGTAAAATTCAATTAAAAAGTGTTGGAAGTCAATATTTTGCACATATGTTCACCATAAATATTCTGTCTGCCATGCTGAAGAAAAAAAGCAACCAGCACCTAAATTAATTTTCTGTCATATGTTGAATAAAACAGGAAATCCAAGCTCTGTACAGTCCCTCCAAAACAGATTTTACTAATCCAGAGAAGTTGCATATAAACGGGATTCATAGAAGTTTGCAGCCCTCTAATCATAATTTGATGATGCAGCTCGAGAAGGAAATTAGGCCCTAGATATACATATATATATATATATATATATATATATATATATACATATATATATATACATACATATATATATACATATATACATATATATATACACACACACACACACACTGGGGAGGGAGGAATGAGCAGCATTATATCTGAGGCAAGTGGAAATATGTGTTTTACATCCTTATTCAATGTGTACGTGCAGCTTGACATGTTTTTTTTTTGTTTTGTTTTTTAAATATTGCACAGACGTATGCAGGAGTGCAGCACAGATTTCTTGCCCTGTTCAAAAGCAGTCTCTGTGGGCTCTTCAAAATCAAAAATAGGTTAACTATACATGAGACAGGACGTAAGGTTACTCATAATAAAAGCCAATTGAAGAAATTACTAATTATTTTACTAATTGGAAAATTCTTTCTTTCACACACTTCAAAAAAATATAATTAAAATCCATCTATTACAATTAAAATACAGAGGATAATCTAATTTTCTCATTTAAGAGCTTACAAACCATTCTGATCTGCTATAACTCTGTGCTGTTAATAACATAAAGGCATAACATGATCTAATGATCAATATAAAGACAGACAAATTCTGCTTTTTGGCATGCCCATTTAGATATAAACTAGGAATTATTCTTGAGATCTAAAAAGTATACAATCTTTCCTATTTTCTTTAAGCCCCAGTTGGTTTTTGGTGTACGGTGCCACTTCTGTCATGTGGTCTGCATTCCAACTGGGGCTCATGGTCAGTATTGAAATGCAGAATGTTTGAAAACTTGATGGTTGGGCATAAACTACGCTTCAGGCCATCATGCACCAGAGCTTTAAATCAAGTCACGTTATCTTGATCAAACTCATTGTAACCGGTTTCTAGAAAATGCTTAAAATAAGTCAAAGTGCTTCATAAAGACATACAAGAAATGTACAATTTGAAAACTGAATGAGGCTAAATGGACTTGATGAAGGACATGTTGTATATTATTGCTTCTGCTATATGGGTCACAACTTCAAAAAGCCAACCTATTCTGGCATTTGTGTGTTCAATGGAATGTGAATGCACCAGGTCTGATCTATCCACGATGTGCTGCATGTTTCCCTGAATTGTTGTTTAGAGGGTAATTGAGTGATATGAATAATAAGTAATTCCCGGTGAGGTCTGTTTGGCTTTGTAGTGGTAACCAGGCTATCCAGGCCTTGTACTTTGATTTATGAATGATGCATCAAGCGGTCCAATCAAGATATTCAGTCCGCTGAAACAAAAAGGCTCCGTGCCTTCATATTGACATCACGCTTCACTTAATTAATGGAAATAGACCCAGGTGGTTCATGTGTGCTTGATGTCAAACCATAGATCATATTTGAAATGCGCACCTCAAGATGAAACAAGAAATATTCATTAATACTGACGATGAAGGACTGAGCTGCAAGCGCGGTGCTTAATACGGATTCAAGTTCATTTTGGGGCACTATGGGCAATGTTCCCAGTGACAAACAATAAAAGCCCTATTGGTAAAGGATTAGAATAATGTGGGCATCTCATGTAACTAATAAATGACCATTCAACTGTTGTTTCCTAAAATGCATAATGCCTCCCACACAGCTGTCAGGAGAGCTTGATCTTACCACATCACTTGCTACTGCTCACTGAGGAGTGCCATGCTCTCATCCAAGTGTGTGAGGTACAGGATTATCCAATTTTAAGATATTACGCAGGGCATGTATCGCCCTGGTGAGACTGTCAAAGATGAGTAAGAGCCACTGGTTTGTGTTGGCATAAGAGCGGAGAGGTTGGTACATTACTCCATCTATTTCGGGAATACCTCACTGTAAAATTATTCTGCTCTGAAATGGTACCCATAATGAGATTCTTGTCTTCAGAGTCAATACTGTATATAAATATTGTTAATCAGCTATGGACACTGGCCACTCCTCAGTGACTCTTCTTAAGTGGAAGGAGGAAAGGTAATCTAAAAGACATTTGATGGATGACTATCTGGACTTGATAAATACAGAGAGAGCAGCCAGCCTTCTCAAAGAGCTTGGTAATGGACTTACTGGGATTGTGAAGAAAGTCCTGAACTGAGGTGTCTGTTTGGCTTTAATTATCTTTGATTTACTAATGATCCTGTAAACTCATCTATGTCACCACTGCAACTTCCCAGTCTAACAAAGTAATGAACTGAAACCCACCAAAGAAGACGAGGAACAGAGGAGGCAGTTAATATTTGGAAGCCTCTTGCTAGTAACTGGGAAACATTCAGGCTAGTCAGTCCGACCGAATTTAAAGTTATAATCCTTTTCATTTCAGTCATGGTTGATTTGGCCAACCCTGTGGTTGCTGGTGGTAACAGTAAGTGTGATTTGATACTACTGCAAACACTTGAGCTGCTACTTTGTCAGAAATACAACAGAAGAGATAAAGAAGTCAGTCAATAATTGGCCTTTTTCCATCGCTCCCTGAGTAACCACAGTGTGATTTCATGCTGAGTACATTTCCACATAACAACAGTAACATTCTTTGTAGCTTGTCACCTTAAACTCCTCATCTAACAGCTCAATGTGGCTGCTCCTTGTTCCATTACTCCCTGCAATATCTAAAACTGATCCGCTGTCAAAAAACACCTAAAATGATCGTTGACTTACTTTGTAGACTGAATTTGATGAACGATCTCCGTAAGTGCTAACCTTGTGTTTCCTGTGACTGCTTCACAATGAAAGCCACGCCAGTTGAATGCTTTTAATGTGAAGTAGCAGTGGGAAATGTTTGCATGAGCAGTAACTTAATACAGCTCTGATACGGTTGTAGGAGAGTGAACAGTAGGGTGATATCAATAAGATAAAATTACAAACAGTAATGCTGGATTACATACATGTAATTACTGCCAATCCCTTGTGTTGTGAAGGCAATTTGAATCCTGGGGGGAATGGCAGACTCTGCCTAACAATGAAAACTACCATATATAGAGGTACAGGGTTTACTTTCATGAAAATCTTTGTACTAGTCAGAGCTCCTAACTTGTGGTTCTTTGGATCCACCCAGCTTTAACTCAACTAATGAGATTATTTGAATACAACAGTCTGTTGCAATTGAAAGATTGTCAAAGCAATTTCACGTAAGTATTGGCATTCATATTTACATGTAGCTATTTAGACTACATTTTACTCATACATTAGTCTACTTGACCTGATCCACATGACCCTAAACCGTAACACAAAACAGAAGAAAGTTGCAGAATAACATGGACAGCAGCAGTGATGTCACCTGACACCTGTAAGTGTAGCTGAAGCTGCAGTAGTAGAAAGTAATGTTAATCAACTCCACAAAGAGCTACATTAGAATTTGGTTGTGAAAAAAATGCATTACCTTTGTGTGTGTACAGAGAAAATGAAGATTTTCCGTTGACTTATGTACAGTTCTTTTCATCCATTCAAGCAACTGCATCTTTTGGCACTTCCACATTCACTTTAGCACTCAGCCTTCGTGTTAGCAAAGAGCAGGCACCACCTTTTATTTAACACTTAGTCAGAAAGCCTTCCTATACTCAACAATGAGTAAACCCACAACCTGTGCCTTGTCTCCATTAATTATAGCTTACGCAATGCAGCACATGATAAAACATTATTCTAAAATTATTCTGCAAGGTTGAGCACAAAACACTCTCCTCTGAACTACACGTCTGAGTTTTTGTTCCTTCTTTAATGGGGTCTCGGTTCATTTGTACTTTAAGCTCATACATTTCTAATGGGAGCTTTTTATGTTGCTTGCAATATCTCAACTAAAACAGAATGCATCTACACTAACAAAGGTTTCTGAAAAGTTCAAACTAGAAAACCAGAGAAGTCACTTAAGACTAAAATGTTGTCTTCACAACTGGATTTGAGGGAAAACAGTAAATCTTGAATGCCATTATTTGAAGTTGTTACATTTTCTCTTTGTCTTACTATATTATTAATTCATCAACATAAATTAATAAAGTCTGTTGAAGGTTACCTGATTAATAATCACATGAGAAATTATTTTACCGAGATTGCAAAAATAAGTCAAAATAAGTCAAAACACATGCATTTTGAGAGAAACGCCTCTGAAAGGAATCCATTCCAACACAACACTATTGTTTCAACCAGCTGCCCTTGAAATAGACAGATCGAGCCTTCAATGGTAGAACAAAGCTTTTTACCACAATTCCCAGGGCTATGATTACAGATAAGACTTCCCTCAGGCAACTCCGAGTGAAGGGCAGATGAGGAATAGAAACCTAGCATGTGGTCTAACTATGAGCCAACTAATTGGTTACAAAGCCAGATCCAAAAGGATGATTTCTTTGTATACATATGGTATATTCATACACAAACAGACAGACAGAAAGATTGACAGATAGAGTTTGCAGTGATTGTGCCTTTTCTCCATATCGAGAACCGATCTATCACTTCATGGTAGCTCTTGGCAGAAAATGGCGATCAGTCTCTGATGGCATGTAACACAGCTTTGGAGAGCCATCACGCTAAAGGCCAGGTTTGTTTGAAGTTTGCTTTGCAATGCATCAGTGGGGATGACCTAGATTTCCTATCTCTCGTTCCTCCAAGAGTGCAGAGAGAGACAGCCTCGTTTCAGCCCTTTCCATCTTTCTAACTATGTCAGCTCGCCTGTAAACATTTGGCACAGAGTCACATCACTGCATCTCCCTGTTTCCCCGGAGACGACTCCCTTTTCCCGGTGTCAACTCTCGACTCCCCTCGTCCTCTAGGATGGAGGTGGAAGGCTGAGCAGCTGAGTTTTTCCTAAGCTAAATGAAAGGGAGATACAGTACAGGATGACATAAAAACAAACAAATAATGAAACAAACGCATAAATTGAACTCTCCTGCAAGTGTGAGGGAATATCATCACTTTGAAAGTCTTTTTTCGAAAATAAGTGGGATTAGAAAATACTGCATAGTATAGGCATGTCTGTTTCTCAAGACTGTGCAAAGAAAAATCAAACTCCTAAAAGAAGCATTTGGAGTACTACTGACGAGATTTGGGTCATCATGTTCCTGTTTTTGTACCGAGTACCATGTCTAAACTTCTTGTGGGGGTAGATCATGCGAGTTCTGACCCATGAAACACAACACAGGTTAAACCCCAGGTGCACCCTGTGCTCAGCAACATGGCCTGTCTGCATGTCTTCCAGTCTATCTCCCTACTTCTATCTATCTGCTTTCTTGGTGTGTCTGACTCATTGCCTGACAACAACAAAAAGAAATGAACAAATTGCAAAAAAAAAAACCAAAAAAAGAAACTCACAACACCATTGGGAGCCGGCCTTGTGCCTCTGAGGTACGATGTTTATTTTGATCGTATCTAAAAGCAGCCACTAAAAAAGAAGCAGGCATTAGCCAGCCATCTCTTCCTCCTTTCCTCGCATCCCTTCTTCCCCTCCTCTCTCCTTCCCACACACCCACAGGGGACAGTTGTCAGTGCAGAGCACACTAGAGTGAAGGCACAAGAACAACATTAAAAACTGCTTCAGCTCAACAGCAGACTCAACAAGCCAGAAAGAGTGTGTGCCACGTTTTTAATTATGCATGCTGCACAGCATTACATAGCCCTGTCAGTCAGGAAAACTGCGCCTTCTTCACTATTTCTGCTCAAGTCTTTTGTTGGTTTCCTAGGTGACCATGTAATCTGACATCATTAGACAAGTACAGTATGCTAGCCAGAGTTGCAGGTGCCTCGTTCCAAAATATCCGCCCTACTCCTGCCTAATCCTGTCATACCAACTGCCACTACTACCTCTCGCTGTGCAGTAATTTTCATTAGAAAACCGGTTTGAACAACTCTGTCAGACCCTTAGGATGCCTGAGTGTCTCAGGAGTGGAGCGAATTAATGTTCTTTTGTGGAAAATCAACCGCACACTGTAGCCTTGTGTGTGGGTTTGAATTTTGGCTTGGGTCCTGGCTATTTCACTAGTTCGGCTCTGCTTCTTAATATCCTCTGTGTGCAATAGCAGGTGCAAATATAAAAGAACACCGGAACATGATGGATTGCTCAGCTTCCTCACAGCAAATGAAGATGCACTAATAAAAAAATCTGTAAAGAAATAAAGTCTAACTTACAGTCTGTACAGGTTCTTTATGCTAAACACTCAGAAGTCAACAAGGACTCGATTTGCTTTTTATGTTTTGTGCTGTAAAGAACTTTCTCTGAAATCTGAGCCTGTAGCACATTTTGTTTTCATCGGTTTTTCACGTTAAGACTTTTTCAACACAGTCTCCCCTGGACTAACACTCATACACTCATATTGGACAGTTCTGCAGTACGTGATTCAGGTCGAAAGCTAAAGTTCCATGCCAATGAATAAAGTAACATACGTGATGTAATTCATGTGTACATTGCTGTCAGTTTTTTGTTTAACAGTCACTGTAAAGTTTTGGTCATAACTTGTTTTACAAAAATGTGAACACAGGAGGTTATCTATTGTAAGATGAATCTTTAAATGCACGTGTGTAAATTCTGGTAATAAGCTAATATAAGTTGTATCTTTGTGGGAAATGGATATTAATGATGTGAAATGCATATGAATAGTTTGATCCGAGGTTCAGTATGTTTACAGGCAGAAACCAGGTTACCAGGTTATGCAAGTAATCGGAGAATGTTTACATGCACTGTAGTAATCTGGTTACTGTAAATCAGTGCTACACGCGGCAGGTCAGTTATCAGATTTCTCCTACACCAGACCTTATTTTGGAAGCGTGGCTTTCTTATTTTAACTGTGTTAGTAATAGAAGATGTTGCTTCTTGACTTGCTATGTGTAAATATCGCTTCTATCTGCTGCTGTCACAGAGATACTTTCCCTGTCAGAGGTGTTTGTCTTGCACATGCATACATATGAAAAGCCAATTAGAAACTGGTTATGGTTATACATGGCCAGGAATTCTAGATTATGGAAACCAGGTTTCTTGTTTACATGACATTTAAATTGATAATGATTTTTGTTCTGATCTGCTACCCTTATGGTTAAGGTTTGGTTAAGTTTTGCCAAATAAACCTACGTGGTTAGGATTAGGGAAAGATCGTGGTAATGGTTAAAAGAACCCAACATATAGGCTCCTGTTCGTACAGTAGTAGTCCATACCTTGTAAACCCAACCATTGACCCAGACCTTTACTCTAAGAGGTTTGTGGTGCTATAACAATGTCACACTTCTTTCACGTTTGCTACTAAGGGAGGAAATACAATATTCACACAATCCAAAAAAGGTCACTTGTCAAGAAAATAGAAACATTTTGAGCATTTGAACAAACAACAAATGCTGTCATTTTTCCTGGTGACAAAAATGACAATATAATGGTACAAGTTCCCTAAAATAAAAAAAGTGTGTAAAAGACTATTTGTCTCAGATGCTGTATTTAGGTGACTGCATCAAGATTTCTACTCTACTCATATGATGTGGCTCGGTTTAGAGGACTGCAACACATTTAAAAGGCATCTAGAAAAGTACTTCACTTTTCTGCTATAATGTGGGACATGTCAGGTTTGTTAAACTAGACAAAGACCCACCCTCTTCCAATACTTAGGACTGTTGATGCATAAGAACTGAGTGTAATATAAGCAATAAAGAAGACAAGTGATGGGATCTCTCTTTTCACAAGCTTTGGTTGGTATCGTCATAAAAGCCTGCACAATCCTGACCTTTTGCTTCCAAAGATGATTGTCAGGCTGAGGGAGAGATGAAACACTGCAAATGTTTTGAAGTGTTTACTATGCTCGTGCCTGTTTGGTGGAGCAGACCTTCAGTATTTGTGGGAACAGCCTTTGATAAATGAAAAAAATCATATGGATGAAAAGGTGATGATGAAAAATGTCGTTTGTAACCTTTTACAAAAAAAAGAAATTACAAAAAAGTAAAGCTCAACATCCAAAGTATACCAAACACTTCCATTTGCAATGTGTCTTTTTTAAATAAATACAATGTTATTGTATCATCTCTACGTAACATTTACGGTGGTTACACTCGCAAGATATGAGTCTGAGGATTATTGGCATGTCTACAAAAAATGTGAACGTTTGTTAAACGTCTGGCTGAGTTCGCAAAATGATACTTATCATTGATGGAAACCACTGCTTGTTTCTGTCACTTGACTGTAATTATCAACACAAAATCCTCAAATGATGAGTACATGAGAGGCTCAAACTGGGGTAAGGCTGATGTCAGGCTGATGTCACTTTCAGTTTTAATGGGTATCAGATTTTAGGGCTATCCCATAGAAGATCTGGGAAGATCAGGGAGAGGAGGGACATGTTTTATCTGGTCTTGATCATGACACATTTTCTGTTAAAAGATTCAGCCTGTACTCTGGCACTTCATGCACAAACTAGAATGAAATATTTAACTGGATGTCTCTTCAGAGTTTCCTTCCTGACTTAACAAGCTACATAACCACACAGCAGTTTTTCTCTTGCACAATTTGTACTGACCAATTCAAAAACAACAATGCTCAAGACTTTGCAAAATGTTCCGGCTTGCAATCCTGCAGAAGAATTATTTCTCTTTATCTCTGGAATGATTTCTGTTTGGTAACCACTGATATTTTGACAGCTGTGGGGTTTAACTATCAGCAGTGCAAAGTGTGCAGCTACATTAGACCCTCGGGCCTCTAGTGGACCTTCACCTATCCTTTGAAAAAAAAACAGCACTGGTGGATCAGTGCTAGAGTTATTGGAGTTATTGCAGGGAAGGACAGTTGAATTTGATTCCTGTCAACACAACAGTCCCTTCAATCTTCACTATATCAAATCAGAATAACAGGTTTGTGTGATCTAAATGTGTTTTATGTGCATCCCCTTTATGTACAGGGAGAGGGCAAACCAACACTACAACATTACATTCAATATTCAGTATATATGACTGCTGCTTTTATTGTCTCCAGCCCCTGTATGTTACAACACTATCAGCAAACAAGACATTAAATTCCGTGATAACAAGAGGAACTAAAGATATTCTTCCTTTTACAAATGAAAAGATTGAATTCATAAATGAAACACAACCTTGCTTAATTCAGCACACTCAGGAGTTTTGTCCAACAGCCTTAAATGGTCTGGTCTGACCACTAGTTTACAGTGGCTGATGTAAGCTAATGTTAGCAAACTTTAGATAGATTTTGCTGACATTACAAAGTCAGTTGAGTGACTTTATGACATTTCTCTACTTGTGCTAATGTTACGTCATGTTTCAGCATTTGCCAGGACCCTGTAGCTGTCACTTGTGGACACAGTTCTGCAAAAGAAACCTAATTTAATCCAATGTAGCATAATATAGTACACTTGAATGTATTTAAGACATATGCAGCTATTAGTTACAACTGTACATGTAACTGTACATTTTAAGATGCATTAATTTGTTCCAAAATAATGCATTTAATATGTATATGTATGGAGTGATTTTTATGTCCCCGTGACATTTCATTAGCATCACTATCAAGTCAAAGTTTGAATACTTTAATGACACTGGTTAAATGGCAAAGAAGCTACAGTATATAAACTAAAATGCAATGGCTAAGTGGTTTTGGCCAAACTGTGCACTCTGTTGGGTTCTCTCTAAACAAAAGAGTCACCCCACATCATCCAGTTACATAGATTTGTGTCATTTTTTTGTTTAATTGTACCCAATGAAAAGTGCCTGAAGAATTAGGAAAAACACACAGTTTTAAATAGAGACACAGTGCTGAATTTTAAACTGATGACTGGGAAAAAAAAACTGTAGCACTGCAGATACTAATAACACCTGTCATCTGATTCAGATAAATGTGTTTAAGGCCACGGTACCTCAGCTCTTTCTAACCTTTGAAAAAGATTTTAGTTGGCTCCGCTGCAATCCATCAAAAGTGATTTTCTATTCATAGAATTAAAGACACGTAAATGCCCAGTGCTTTTTAAATGAAGCAGGATAATATCTTCATGAATCATGCGTGTGTGCTGGTTGAATGGCACGCAACAGACAACAGTCAAAAATGCTTCACTCTGTTTAAATCACATGATATACAGGGTTAGCACTTAGTTTCTGCTCATGGAGTACTGAGTTTGCCCGTCTCCCTGGAAACCCAGTGCATTTCATACAGTAATTGGAGCCAGCTATAATATACTGTATATGAACTTAGACACAGCTGAGAAGTGTCTTGGTTATTGATATCTTGACATCTTGGCTGCTGCATGCTCACAACATGTTTGCAGCATTTGGGAATGAACTCATTCTGTCTGGTGTTCCATTACAACTTACATTGTTGCTCCTTTGCTCTAACACATCTACAAATCTACAGGCATGTGTTGAAAACTGTGAATTTCTGTATGCAAGAGTACTGCAGCTACGTGTGTAGCATGTAGATTACTCATACCTTTCTGTGGGCAATTAAGTGACACAAATAATGTGTAATATGTATAAGAAAGTGGAAAATACAGTAGAAAAGAGCCTTAATTCTTTGGCACAGGCTACAAGCCTGGATGTAACATGGGCAGTGGGCCACAGACTAAAAAGAACTGAATACGTGTCTTGTGTTGACAGTTCAATAATGTGATGAGTGAAAAATAGCCTCACAGAATTTCTGCAAGCAAGACACTTTTAAGCTATTAATACGGCTTGTAATGAGCTATCTTTCTCAAAATAACATCTTAAATGTTATTAAGTTCAGTGAAAATTGATCAAATACAAATTATTCCACATTCCTTGGAACCCTTCTGAGAATCGCAGTTTTGGTACGAGGCCAAGTTGGGCCCATGGATTTCACTTTCAGCAGAATCTCGGGTAGAGCTTTCTGAAGCTTTTGTTATCTTTATTGTCATTTTGCTGACACAATTCCCAACTCAGCACAGGTACACAGATACGGCTCCGGATTTGCGGATAGCAAAGATTCCTTACAAAGCAATACCAGCTACAGGAGTTCACAGGGGGACGGCTCTCTAATGATTTAGTATTGGAAACTTTTTCAAACCTATTTTGAGGAAACTCAATTAAATTTTCAATTCAAACCAATAAACTTAATTTATCCCTGCAGGGCAATATTCATGTCAGGCATAACATATAGAATAAAACACAATCTAATACATAAACACGCAGGACGACAAGCAATAACATTATTTTATAGAGAGCATTACTTAAATTTGAAGGAGTAGCAATATTTTTGATATTCCTTAATTCAATGCTGAGTCTGTGCATGTCTGTCATCTTCTCACACACACCCACACACACTCTGCACGTGTGTCCTCTAGACTGGTTAAGGTGATGCTGAAACAGGCTTTTACTGGAGGAAACTGACAGGATGAGAATGAACTAAACTCTGTGCCTTTTATAAAATAGTTCTGCTATTTAAAAGTCATTATACAGAACATATTACAACTACATATTCACAGGATATGCATGCAGAGAGTGTATCAGTACTGCAGAGAAAACAAGGTTAGTCTTCTTCTAATATTTCTCTTAAAGTATCGCTGTCTCAAACTTGAGTAGAAATTATACTTTCCATGTCCACATAACCATCTTTACAGCCGAATTTAAGACACAATCAAGCCATGATCAACATCTGATGTCCCCTGTGATACATGGAAACAGGGCATGAGCGCATAGCAGAACATCAGGAGGGCACCTGCTGTGAACTCATAGTAACAAGCTACATTATTCCTACTACCAAAGGACTGAGGCTTGGCTGTAGCTATAAAAATGAAGAAACATTAAAGTGGTAATCTGCAAGATTACCACTTTAATGTGGACTCCAGTAAAAAACATTAACCTTGTGAGCAGTGTAAAAACCATAGTCTTAATGGATTTTATTAAAGACCTCCTTAAAATGCAGTTTAATTTGCACTCCCTCATATTCTAATCAGCAGAACTATCACAAAGCTATGCAGATGTTCCTGCTTATTAAAAGCATTTTTTTCCGTGCAGTTCAATTTGACCCGCTAATAACAGCTACCTGTTCTCCATGAAAATCCTACGAAAGAACATGTGTGTGAGGTCAGGTCGAGGAAAATATCTGATCAATAATTCACTCCAAAGCGAGGCGGAAAATAGGTGAATTCTACACAAGAGCTTAAGCTGAAAGGAGGAAAAATACTGAGTGGGTGGGAAATCACATAGATCACTGTGGATCAAAGAGGAGAAACCATGAAGGAGAAAAACTGATGCACACCTGGGATGAAAAATGTCTCTACATGCTTTATCAAAAGCACCTCCAGGTATCTGACAGGTGGCACTATCTCCCTGTTGTTATTGGGAAATATTACTTCACATGTTTACGCTGGTGATGACAGACAGTTTGTGCACTACAAAAAATGTCCATCTTATTTAGTGCAAAACAGTGTCAAAGTCAAACACACCATCCACACTGACCTCCTCTATAACATCCCACTGTTTCTACCTTTACATGACAACAAGAGGTCAATTTGAACAAATGACCCATGCAATAATTTTTCTGTTGAGGACAGTCTCCAAATGAGAGCTGACTGGAGAGTTAAATATCATAACTAACCTTCCAAAGGACTAATTGGAACCAGATGCACTCATGACAACCAATGTCAATTATCCTCTACAGAAGAAGTGTTGTCTTCTTACAGACATTATAGCAGGTTCTATAAACAATTAGCCCTGCATGGTTCTTCCATTGTTTATAAACTGCAGTTAGAACTTTGTTTGGAAATTGTCACATAGTCTTCTTCACAGCACCTCAATGCACTCTCATTTTCATGCGCTTTTTACACATGGCCTTGAGGCACATTTAATGCATTTACATGAAATAAAGTAACCAGGATATTGTCGGCTTTCTGCAAACCGATTTCTTAAACATCATGTAATGAAGAAACCGTTTCCTTTGGTTAGTTACGTTTTTACTAAAGTAAATTCCAGGCAGGGAATTTATCACTGACAGCAGTACGGTGGTCCATGTAGTCCATTGAGAACATGCAAAATGTGATTTGGTCAGAAGTACATGGAAGCCCAAAGTTTTAAGAGAATAAGACACATACACGAGTCACTACTGTGTTGTGGTGAAGCATAAATGGCACACTGTAACCAAATAGAAATGGAGGAGGCACACAAATGGGAAATAGCATTTGAGAGCACTTTGGGGTTTTGGGAGTTCAGCACAATACCATCAATGTCCCCAAGTACATTTCATCTGCTTATGGAATGATGTATGGGAGAGCTTAACCTCTGATTAATATCTCTGCCACAGTCTTGGGTGATAAGCTGCAAAATAATACTCAAAGTGGGTATTCTGTGTATAAAATACAATATGTACAGGGGCATCTATTCCATGGGTTTTATACTCCATCCCAGCAACCTCCATGAAGGGCAGATTTACTTTTCATTCCCTCTTTCCAGATATCATTCAGACAAAGTCTTTGTTAGAAGTGTCCAAGGGCAAAGTGGAAATACGTGACCCTCTCTCCTCTTTTTCAATGGAGGGTTGAGCTCCAGCACTGCTGCCAGTGTCAGATGCCAGCATTGATAAAGCCAGAGGCAAGATGGCAACTGTCCACCCTGGAGCCTGCATTTTAAAACCGCTTCTGCCTGCAGCTTTCAGATGGGCACTAACTGCACAGACGAACTGTCTCAGGAAGCCTTTTAGTCTTCTGTTCTGTGTTTTTTCTTGAGGTTGTAAAGATTTTATTTAACATACTTTTCAAAATAATATAACAATATTGTGCTGTGATGAGCTATATTACAGACAGATATGACAAAAAAAATGTTTAAAAAGTCTAAATGCAAATTTTTGGAATCCTCATTTTAATTTATTTCGGCCTTATCAGTGAAGCTTTCAGGCAAGGAACACACTGTAAAAACTAACATTTACAGCACGACAAATAAAGCCATTAGATGTCTAGGACCTCAACACCAATCCAGTCACACATGAGCCACTCAGTAAACACCCTGAACACACCCTCTAGCCATGTTTCATGGTCTCCAATCTCAAGATTGCAGATTCTTTATCTGCAAAAAACACCTGGTAACTGTGCCTTTGACAATCTGCATCTGTGGCATCAAAGACTATTTCAGAATCTTTCCCCTGAACTGCTTAACATGTAATTCAGTGGCAAAGATAATTAAAAGAAAATGCAGGTGAAAGAAAGCAATGCCATGGTTTTACGATGCTTAAACACACCTGCAGAAAATTGGAGCGGAAATGGTATTCAGACTCAGCTTCCCAGCATGTGAGGCTGAAGTGTACAGTAAATGTGCACTCACAGAAGCCAAAAGTAATTAGGTCACTGAAACACCATTCAACCAGGCTGATATTTTACCTTAAATAGCTCAACCAATGCTTTTCTTGCAGCTCAAATTATTTTCCTTGAACATTATTTTAAAGTAAGTGCTGACCTCAAAGAACGTTTTCCCAGTTTGAAGACTTACTGTAATAAAGTTCATGTGGAACTTCCCTCTGGCACTGTGCCATCTGCTGTTGAAACAGCAGCAATTAAGTTGCAATTAATAAGCCCATCCCGAAGGTTTAAAAGTTAGCCGTTAATGATCTGCTTGCTACTGATTCTGACGTACAAGCTTTACAAAGCCACTGTCACTCATAAACCTGTAATCTCCAGCACGGTAAACAATAGTATACTTCTAGGTCGTCCTGAGAGCTGCACTGGCATCATTACTTTTGTCCTGGTCAAAACAGTGTGCTATATCCTTCCCCACAGTCTGACCTCTGAAGTATTGTAAATTGAACTTTTGTATACCACAAGGCTAAAGTCTCCATCTACATGTTAACTTGTTGTATCAACCGTTTCATTGTTACACTCATCTCACATTAAACAGATTGATGACTACCAAGTAAAACCTAATTCACTATCATTTAACCTTTGTACAATCACTGCGAGTGACTCTGTGTCTTCATACAGTAAGGTTAGACTGGTTAGTGAGCACTTATTTAAATCTGTCTCCTGTTTGTGTGACTGAGAAGTTTGGTTAGGCTGGTGTGTGTCTGAGTGTGTCTACAATCTCCTAATCTCCAGTTGTGGCTTGGCAACAATGGCGTCCTTCTTGACTCTCTTTTTTATGTCTGGTAATAGTTACGGCCCATGATGCCCCTGTGCATGTGTCAATCTTATTGGACCTTGATGTGTACGGCAAGGCTGAATTCTCGGCCCACTGCTATTCTCCATCTGTCCTTGTTAAAGTGTAACTTAACCCGACTGAAAATCTTGGTGGTTAGAGGTGAAACAGACAAATGTTAAAGACTGAACATAAACGACTGGCATGTTTAATCAGTGTTGCCTCATGTCGATCAAGAGCATAGATTAAGAGCAAAATTGCAATTTATTATTTAACAAGAGCTAAATGCTAACGTTAGCATGCTCACATGCTCCCAATGACAATGCTAACATGCTGAATGTTTACCATGTTAACCTTAGCACTAAACACTGACAGACTGACATTGATATTGCTACAGCCACACCGCTAGCATGACTACAGTAAAAGATTATTACTTAAAAAATCTAATTACCTTGTCAGGTAACCAAATCGACAGGTTGTTTTGCCTAAAAGCTGTGGTATGACAAACTAACTTTCTAGAAGTGGAGTTGAAGGACACAGTTTCTTTCACTGTACTCGGTGCACACAGTCATCTTCCTGGTGTTAACAGCACACTTTAGCTGCACTGAGGAGGCTGTCATATGTCGTCATAGTGCCGGTTGCCTTGTTACCAAAGATATAATGTCAGCAAAATCAGCCAATGAAGACTACAGTATGTCAAAAGAGATGGCAAATTCTCTCGTCTACGCAGTTTTCTTTTTTCCCGTAGCTCTCTTTATCTTGTCCTCCTACACTCTCCACCCTGTTCATTCACTGTGCAGAAGACATCACTCTTTCTTTCTCCTCCTCTCACTTTGTCATATAGTCTGTAGCTACAGGGACTGTATAGTGTCTCTCTATGTGTGTGTGTGTGTGTGTGCACGTGTGCACGTGTGTGTGGGTGGGTGTGGGTAGGAACAGTGTTGCTTCCTCTTTGAACTCTTCCCAACGATGGCCAACCAAAGCTGTGATCTATAATTTATCTGCCATGAGACCTGTGTGTGCACACAAGTGTGAAGAGAGTGCAATTGCATGTGTGTGTGAACGTGTGTGTGTGTTGGAGTGAGAGAGAGTGTGTAGAGGAGGAGCCTTGAAAGCCATGCAGATTGTGACTAATGACAAGAATCTAAACTCAGACCCATTCTTAAGTGACAAGTATAGAAACTCTTATGCAGAGTAATGTGACATCTGTGTTACTGCACGTTACAGCCTTGAATAAAGAAAGAAAAAATACACTGCTTGTCCATAGCATGTGGGAGGTGGGGGTGGTGCGTGTGTGAAAACCAGAGTGCAGTCAAAATGATTAAAGTTGGACATTTACAAGGGGGAAAAAAAAGAAAACCTGAGTTTAAAATAGGAAATTTAGGACAGAGAAAAGTAAATTGTGAAACAGGTCTAAATTAATTTAAAATCAGAAAGACAAATCTGGGTAGAGAAACATTAATAAAAGTTAGGAGCCTTTGAAAGTTAAAAGGGAAACTCAATCAATTCAAGTCAATTCATTAGTCATTGGGTGTACTACTCAGCCTGTGAACTTCTGTGACTCCAGAGGAGCTTGCATAAGTGACTTGAGTAACTCGGCTTGAACTAGAGACTACACATTTCTGACAGATAGCCTGTGTAACAAACTTTATAAGATGCGGGCATATATCAGGCAGGGATGGTCTAACGCTTGACTCATACTACAGACTTGTATATCTTGACCTCTGCTACATCAGACTATTCTTTTTTTTTTTTAATCCGTCTCTATCAAGTCAGTCCCTAAACTTTATGGAATTACAATATTAAATAACTGTAGTGCTCTTTTAATGCTGCCAGGAGAAATCACAGCAACATTAAAGAAACATTACTTTCAGAGACA
This sequence comes from Macquaria australasica, assembly GCA_005408345.1. Lineage (NCBI taxonomy): Eukaryota > Metazoa > Chordata > Actinopteri > Centrarchiformes > Percichthyidae > Macquaria > Macquaria australasica. The sequence continues at coordinate 442,232 of SEMN01000089.1, read as the reverse complement.
TGATGATCCCAGCAGATATTATGGATATATTCTGCAGAAAAACAGGATGGACAGGCGTGTACTGAAGGTTTTATGGGTGAGACACAGCTGCATGTATTTGATTGTCTTTGTACCGCTTAATAATAATGTGCTGACTTAACTGTAAAGGAAAGTAGCTTTTGACAATGTTGCTCGAATCCTTCCACCAAAATATGTGTCTTCCTAGTAGATTCAAACAAAGTGATTCCTGTTCTGAAATTTAATAAGTTTAATTTCAAGTAATTTCCAAGTCCTTTCTCGAAAAGATTTTCTTTCTGGTTATCACAAATTGCTTTGGACAAGCTGTGCCCAATGCCCAATATGCCTGATATGCCATGTAATTAAGGGACAAAAACATGAAACCAGCTTTGATCATGTGGTGAAACTTAAAAGCTGTTCTGGACAAGATTACATACAGACATGTTATCATCTCGCATCACAAAGCGTGGCTTCCTTGAGGCCTGTGGATTCTCTTTTTTTTCCTAAATGAAGTTCTGGGATAATCTGATCTCCGCCCACAGGAGGTGGTGAATTGAAACTCTGTCAAATCTAAACTCTGTTAACCTGTGAGCTGCTGAGTCCAGCTACACCACATCTTTTGATCATTGTTTTCTTGTAGTTTGCTATATTAAATTATAGGCCAACCAACCTATACTTCACTGTCAAGTTACTTAATTTCTAAGCATTAAAAGTTATATTTTTATGCAGTTCTGCCCCTCTCTGCTACTTGAAGATATCAAAATATGAAATTGCCTTGCACACACATCTTTGAGTATTCAGCAGGACAGTGAAAGTTAAACAGATTAGTTGTAACTACAACATATATTGTTTAATGCGATTTGTTCTGCATTAATTTGGTGTAGATGTGTTTGAGTGTCTTTTGTCTATTTTCTCTTATCTCCAACTTGCAGACTTAATTACCCGTGTGAGTCCACGTGGAGCGCACAACACAGAGAGGTGGTGCACCACTTGTGCTGGTAATTATTTTGTACTTCAGCGAGCTTGTAGACAACCCACTGGAAATGTAAGCAGCATCCATGATGACAAAGCATCAGCAATGGGCTGCTCAGGGCTGATTACAGAGTCGTAGCCTGTAAGATGGATTACGCAGAGAGGAGCAACATTAGCCATCTTGACGTAAAGGTCAACTTTGTGCTTACAGTTGGATGAGTCATATTTTCTTTCAACTCATTGTACGTTTGACTTTAATCAAAGCAATTCCATCAGTTCAAATGAGAGTATTTGGATAAAGAATAAAAGGAGGGTAGCAGCAGTAGAATTACTCTGATTTACATTCGAGGATGGTAAACATACAGTTAGTGTGCATTAGAAGATTTAAACGTAATGACAACTGCATTTTGCCCCTTATAGTTTATACTTGGTTTTACAGAAAGAAACTGACATTTCCTTAAAGTAACTATAATTGGTGACCAATTACCAATCAAATTAAATTTTTGTATTGTGCCACTAAGTGTAATGTAAAATAATGAGACAGATTTAGAGGTGTGTTTGTGGCACTTGTCTTGTTTCCCTCCAGGGTCTTCAATGTACATAAATAATATTTCTCCAGAGGGAATTGAAAAGTCGACTATATTAACATCAGAAATATTGTGATACCATATTCTGTAAGTGAAGGTTCAAATTTGCATGAAAAGTGCAGAAATGTGTAAAATAACTGTAGGTTATTTAATCTGCATTGATGCATGCAAATATCCTGAGTGACTAATTTATTAGCTAAAAACCACAAATGAATCACTAAAGAAGCCTATTAAGGCAGTACATTAGTAAAATGCCACTATGATTATTATTGTTATGGGCATGCATGTAGGCTAACTCAGTGTGTCCAGTGCTGTGACGCCTTTGAGTTTGTGTTGTCATTGTCTGTTCAGACATGGTGGCTGCTGCTGCCAATGTTAATTATCAGGTTCTTGATTATTTAAAACAAGGTATTTGGTATTTTTCCCAAGTTTCCACCATGTTTGAAAGCTATCTTCTCACACACACTTGTTTTGTTGTTTCTTTTTGCAAAACTCCCATAACTTTCTTAACCCTTCTTAACAAATAGAACATAAGAATTCAACAAAGCAAAATTGCTAAATTAGTTGTTTAACTTTTTTGCACACCACACTATAGTATCTCTGCTGCACTGCCCAACAACCCCAAAGTTCCTAACTTAAAGAAAATAAGAGTCTGCCGGTGGTCGTGTGCTTGCTTGTCAGTTGGATGGTGATGGTAACCAACAAGAGACAGGCAGGTAGAGCTGCAAGTGTCTTGCCAGCTAAGAACTAGACTTTCCTCTAGATACAATGATAATTCTTTACTTGTCCTCCTTTTGAAAACTTGTTTTTAATGTAGTTATCTGATGTGTTGGTACGCATGATCATATGTGGATGCAAATGCAAAAAAACAAAAGTTGTCAGGAATGGCTCTGATATTTTCCAAGTATCTCCTACCATCAGACACAGGTACAAGCGAGTGACAACTTAAATTTGTAAAACACAACTCTGCACACATCATTGTACACTAAGCAACGCAGAATAAATGCACGGCAGGCATTAAACTTTTACAAACTTAACCACAAAACTAGCTGTAATGGAAATAGAGAAGGGTGATGGAAACGGAGGGCAGCGATGCAGAGCAACTTCGCTGCTCCCACGTTCTGAGCTCCGCAGCAAAGTCAGCTAAACTACTTTTAAACCAAACGCTGGTACATGCTGGTATGTAACGCTGTTACCATCAAGCAAACTTAACATATTCCAAAACACAACGCACAATTCTGCTAACTCAGTATTAGTCAACGATTATACTCTCCAGAAATATATCTTTCCAACAAAGTTGCCTAGCTTTAACTGCCCAACACAGCAACTGGCCCCTCACTATATATACTGCCTACTTGTTCACCAAGTGAAATATTTCAGCACACTGTCTGTCTTTTTGTCTCTCCTAACAATCCCTGTTCCTCATAATGAGATGCTTTACTTAGGAAAAGGTTTCAGAACTGGCTGGTCATGCTGAGCTCTGCGTGCCGGCCAGGTGTCATCGCTTTACACCAGCGTTCAGAGACAAGACCCCTCACCGTCACCAGCTGCTGTCCTCTAATCTCTATCCCCTCATACTTCCCTCTCGTCGTTCACCTTATTCTTACTCTCCTTTAGTCTTGTTTGTTTCTCATGCTCTTTTCATTGCTCCTACAATTTCTACCCCTTGTTTTTGCCTCCCATTGTTTTCATGTATTTCTCCCTCTCATGTATTTCTCCTGCTGTTGAGGATTGTTAACTCACTCTGCAAAATGTTGCAGAAAATTAAAATGTTCTTTTGACAGGGTTGGAATTACACAAACGCCTACAGCATTTACTAACACATCAGTTATTTCTTCAGCGTAGTGGGCTTAAGGTCAGGACGAACACCTTTTAAAAGTTTTCTTGGGCAAGTGAAAACCTGTATGAACTTTCTCAGACTATTCCCAACAATCCCAAAACTTGCTTTGAACAGTTATTAATTACTAGCTGCCAGTGGCCATGTCCACAGGGTGGTAAAATTATTAGGTAATGCAATATTGTCTACAGCTCTTGTTGACAACCGATTATGATAATTTGAAGAAACTACACAGGATTTCCTTCAACCAAACTCTGAACAAACACCATACATGTCGATTAAAGCTCTAAACTGTTATCAAGGTTTTCCTACAGTGAAACTGACAAACCCCACTAACAAATAGCACAAAAAGAAGAGCACTGTGTTTGTGCTAATCATTGTTAGGAGCTACTTGTCAGCTTTAAAGACACGTTACCTGCAGAATCTTTCCCTCATCTCCTTCAGAGTGAGGGCTGCTAATTTAGTCCAAAGATCTGTCTGATCACTCAGAGCATCCGTCGGTGGGTGTGCAGTAATTACAAGATGTCCGCATCACAGTGGAGAGGGATAATCAAGGACATGCAAACGCAGTATAACCACTTGGATGAGCTAAAAAACGCTTTAGAACAACAGCTGTCATTATTCCTGCACCATACCTGGCAACCTTGAGAGACCAGAGATAAGGAGCGACAAGTTGCACGCACACTAAACGAATATCAAAGATAATGAACTGAACTGGGCATTATTTATGTAATAACACAAGCTGCCTTTTGTAAGAATTCAATAATGATGTCAGAACCTGAAGTTAAATCTGCAGTCAACTCAGAAAATACCACAGATCTTTGTGATATTTAAACAGTAGCGGTGATCGATCGATACATCCAGCATCCACTCCTCTCATTTTATCATCTCTTCCTCTGGCTTTGTGCTTTTGGAGTTATGCCTGGTGGTATATCAACACCAGTCTGCAGTCATCAAACTGTAACCCTTACCGATGATTTACTTTCTAGGCTTGTTAAATACCGGGCTTCTAATCAGTGTTACCAGCTGGTGTCGGACTGATACGCCATGTGGGAAGAGGTTGGATAAAGAGGTGAAATGAGGTGGACTAAAATGACAAGCATACCATGTTTTTCCTACTTTTGCAATATTAAGTCAAGTTTATTTGTATAGTTCAGCATCATGTACACTCACAACAGGTTCTACAGCTCTCCTTATTGTTAGTATAGTTATTATACTGTATGTCTTGGAAAACACTTAACCTAGACAGCTCTTGCCACTTTTCCTCCATATCCAGCTTGTTGTCACTTCGTGGTGACCTATTATAAAGTCCTCTCCTTGATCATTGTGAGCATACTCAGACAGCAGTGACATAACGATCTAGATTTAAACTAACACTTTTAAATCACACTGGAAGCCCCAGTGAGTCTGCCAGCAAGTTTTTATTTGTGAACAACTCAAATGAGAAGATATTCTGTATCATACACTGACATACAGTGATGCACCTGAGAAAAAATGACCCGCAAATTGTCAGGAAGAGCAAAGTGGAGATAAATCAGCCCAAATCTCCTGTGATCTTTGTGAGATTTGCATCAGTATGCACTCAACAGTGGAAAGCGCACATTCTACATATTGCTGTTGACCAGACCAAAATTTAACAGCAGTCATCTGTAGGAGCTCTTGCTCATCACTTTCTTTGATTTTATGTTGGCCATGAAAATAATTTATTCCCTGAAGACAAGGAACCAGTGACTGTCCACTTTAAAATTAAAGCTAAGTAGCAACTTGATCAAGTGTCAAGTGGCAGTGGGACTGCTTTGAAACTGAGCCGCTGAAAGTGAGATGCTCAAAGCTTTAAACCTGGTTGGTCAAATGTAAAACTAATGTGCATGCTAGTCCAGCTGGTTGAAATGCCAAGGGTAATGCAATGATGAAGAGACAAAGAGCATTCTAGTATCTTTTCTTCTCCAAGTCACCTATACTCACTCCTATCCATGTGAGGATGAATTATTGCAACGCAGGCCTCACATCTCAATGTGTGCTCTGCGTGGGCGGCTTCCTACACAGAGAAGATATGAAATTCGGCTTTGTCAAAATTGAAAATTATAATACATTTGATATGTCTGCCTTTGCCTTTAGCGCATTCTGTACAATTGATGTGAAACACTCAGAAAGGTGTGTGGGAAGCACATGTCTTCCACAACTGTAACAATAATTTGTTATGAAAATGTGGAAACACCATTTAAAGGGCTTCCATGTTTGGTATTCACCGCAGTAAATGAAGGGAAAGTGTTTCAGCTAATTGTTTATAATAACCTATAGCACATATTAGCATTTTAATTTGATATAGTTTGATATATTTTTTAGTTTGCATTTTCAGGACTCTTCTGTTCAGTTAAGCAATAATTACAGTACCTTACTGTAATACATTCATTTTACTCGTCATTTATCGGTGATTAAAAAATCCCAAAATGAAACTTTTCCCTCCCTCCTTTCCTGTTTTAATTTCATTGTTCAAACAATGTGCTATTTCTGTACCCAAGCCCCTCTTCAGTGTAGCTTACAGTCAATAACAGTGGCTTCAATGAATATGAATTTCCCCTCTGCTATGATCCTTTTATTGTGACTCCATCTTGGCTACTAATAATATTCACCTCATGATTAAGGTGGAGATGTGGCACCATGGCTTTCATTACCACTTAAAAAAATACACCCTGTATTTCACCACACTGACTGTGGAATAAAATGTATTATTTGATTTTTTTTTTACCTATTCTAGCAGGAGGAGCAGCATATTAAACCTCCTGACTCTGATCAGGCAGACACAACAGGCAAGTGCAGTCCTGAATTGACTGGTGCTGGGGAAAAAGGGCTGAGAGTCCTCCATAAATGACATCTACAAATTCTCTTGACTCGGCAAGGACAGCCACACAATAAAATGTAAGTGATAGAGGTTTGATCAGAGGCAGAGGTTGAAATGGTCTCCTGGCAGGGCCTTGCCATCTAAAGTGGGCAGAGAACCCCCCGGGGAAAGGAGAATATATTTATTTTACTGAAACATCATTGTTCCCAGTAGATTCAAGATACACTAGGACAATCCTCCATTCAAAGAGTCAAATCAAAACTTGCAATGAGCGCCAGTCCAGGTTGGTAAAAATGAACAGGTGTTGTACAGTTCCTGACGTCACGTTACAGGATTTTTGGATTCTTCAATTCTTTTGTTGCTATTTAGAGCCGTCAGTGTATGTTAGCTGCCTTGTGTAGCTTTTAATGCTGCTGAAAACGTATCTTTCGCATGACAATAATTCTGCAGAGTTCCTGAAGAGCCACTGGGGTACTTCTGCACTCTCAGTTTTCATGTTCCCATATAGCACTTTTTTCCATTACTTTGCAAAAAGCAATCCCTTATCAGCATAAGTGTTACTATCATGTGAATCACTGCCTTAATATCACATTTAAAACATCCTTGCATGACTTGAACAAGACTCACAGGTGCATCATCAGGCCATCAAAGAACACCATCTTCCCGTGTAGCAGTGCCAGCATTATGTATGCATTGCCAAAGCTCTGGGGAGCTCTAAGTATTGTAAAAGAACAGGAAAACTGTTGCAAAGGAAACATAAAAGTATTTCTAGGGGATGTGAAAGTATTTCAGAACAATTTTCCACTGTGGCTTGTTAGCTGTTCCATATTATTCAGAGTTAGCAGCTATAGTGCAGATGTACTGCAGGGTGACTAATGCCTGGCTATGTGTTTAGAAAAAGTGTCAGGGCACTTTCAAGCTGAAATAGACACAAATGTGGAATTTGGATGGGGTGACTAACAACAACCCAAATGGAGCACTAACAAACAGATTTTTGCTAAATCAGAAATGGATATCTAAAATGGCCATGTGCCCTGTGAATTCCCTCATTCTGCAGCAGATAATTATGATGCTTTTATTCTGCTCACTGCTCTCTTCCCGACCGTTATTAATCCATTTTAGAGAGAGAGGACATCATGACAGATGGGATACTTCTTGTGCTCGTGTCCTCCCACTTTGATTGCAGCGACCTATCCATACCGCCCAGGGGGCCATATGTGCTGTACTCCTCCTTGAAGGAGTGCAGGGAAGGGGCATGGAGTCACGCCAGCTCGCAGTAGCCTCGTTTCCAATACAATGCCAAACACAGGATTTGTCACTATTCAAGACAATTAACCTACAGTTTCTTAACACAGTTTCCTCCTCCACAAAGTTGATCATGCCATTTTGTTTTGTATCCAAATCAAATAAACTATAATTTTCTCATTTTGCTGCCAGAAAAGATGGTTTACTAACTGGGTTATTGTTCCCTATAAACAAATAGCAGTTTGGACCTTATTTTAAAGCAAAGTAAATAGCACTGGGCAGACCTCAGCCCTGACAGGCACAGCAGGGTTCTACTGTGAAAAGGTGTCCAGGGCTACTCTGTCATGTCAGAAAGAGCTTTTATGGACCATTTCCAGCAACATGTGCCATTTCTATTGACCTCAATAGTCACCTCCACTCGTCTGTGCTACCCCCGAAGTGCTGCTATTGAAAGGACAGTCGCCCGGATTGGTTGTGCAATATCTTAGGCAGTAGAGAGAGCAGAGGAGAGAGACTGAAGAGGTGCATTTGCATCAGTCTTCCCGGTCTCTGTCTCCGCAGGAGAGTCTGCATGGTACGGCCTTTGTTTCTTGTCAAACGCCGAGACAGATTGGAATGAAATAAGAAGGTCAAAGGAGTGACAAACTGTGACGCAAATACAAATTGTGCTTCTATCCACTTACTGAAAGAGATCAGATTGAAATGTACATTCCATTGACACCTTGCAGTTGTTATTAAATGCATTCCTTTGGCTCTGGCCTCATAAATCTAACTCGGCACATAAAGGATCACATTACATCCCAGAAAAGCTACAAGTTAATGCTTCAGCAGGGAAACGCTGCACCCATTGCTGATTTAAAGTACAACTTCCAAATATCAAAGCCATTACAAAACCAGACTAACATAAATGACCCTCGGTGGCTTTTCAGTCTCACTTCATCAAGAGTGATGAACAAACTGATCCAGTCAGCTGGGTCCACTGTGTTAGATGCTGTTCCAATTGCCTCCAATCTAGTTCCCTTTGTAGAGCATGTATTGCCTCTGGCATTTGGAATCCATTCAGAATAAATGAAATAACATACTGTAACAAAAGCAAACAATATATATTCTGTTACTGTGGCTTCTTATAATGATCAACACGAACTTGTAAATGATACAACACAAATCCTTAAGTTGATAATAAATTAGAGACTCGTGCAGAAACAGTGAGTAAGGAACTGGTTGCATTTTTCTGGTCCAGAAGGTGACAGTTATGTAAATGCACCGTCCTAATCTGTCAGTAGCACTCCTCCAGGATTGATAGTTTGACAGCATGACAGACCTTCTATTTTTGGGAGATGGCTTCAACTGTCAGAAACAGTGACTGAACTGTCTTGCATGAGGAAAAAGATTATGTTTTAGGGCATATTCTTATTTAAACTTTGAGTTTGCGATAGACCAATGTTAATGCCTCCCATATACTGGTTTGGGGCTGCAAATAATGATAATTTTCATTACCTGTTTTGTTAATCTGTTGGTTGTTTGTTTAAATTGATTAATGTGAAAAACTGCCATCACCAGCTCCCAGAGACCAAGGTCACATCTACAAGTTGCCTGTTTTGTCCGATCAACAATCCAAATCCTAAAGATATTCACTCCACAGTGCTGTAAACAGAGAAAAACTGCAAATCATCACATTTGCAAAGCGTTATAAATGACTTAAATGATTACTCGACAAGAGATGTCAATTGATTAATTGCCTAATTGTTTCAGCACTACATTGGTTATCAATATAAATTTAGTGTTTCAGGTATAAATAAATGCAATCAGTATAGATACTTTCTATGAGTTTTCATGAGCATATAACATAAAAAGAGGCATAATACATGTAAGTACTGTTAAGTTTCTGTATCAGCATGAGAGAAAACCTCTTAACCATGTACCATTATATCCAGCAGTGCGGTAATTTCCAGCCAGTTTTATGTTCTATTGTTTTTTTTCAAAAGTAACATGACAGGTAATACAAATGGCCTCATTTCCAGGTGCACAACACCCCCTGCAAGTTTAACAATTAATGCAACACTTTTGACAAACTACCCTCTCAATGAACTTCTGGCAGAGGTGGGCTGAGCACAAAATGGCCATTGAATACTTTCAGCGTACTGTCAGAAGCAACTTACAGAACAATTCTGCAAAATGGATGTAATCATGCACAATTACTTAGACATTAGTATTTTTAGCATGAAAGGATTATACCCTGCACTGGATGGAAGACACTGTCTTGTCACTACTCTTCATACTGTACATACATCCACGTTCACATGTGCTGCGGCTGACTAAATGTTCCCGGAGGCTGCAGGCATCTGACCCAATGATGGCCCTTATTCTCACTAGCAGATGCAGAGAGTGCAATTACTGCTCACACAATTACTACTCCTCACAGTGCACAGCAGGCTGTTAGGTTCAGACAGTGTCTAACACTTCTCTCTCAAAAAAGAAAATCTCCAGAGCTCTGCTGAAATGAAGGAATCCTCTTCGGGGGCCTTTTAAGCTGTCATATCAGAAAATTATGTATGTGAACTTTGAACCCACCAGAGGTGACATGCAGATTTTAGTATATGATTGACAGCAGTGTATATGTAGCTAGGTTATGGCTAATACAGTATTATTTACAGTTACTATAAAAAGGTGATTTGGTAATTAGAATTTTCATCAGAGAGTAAATACCACTGTGGATTCCTGCAGCAGTCTTAATATGGACTCATTTAAATAAGGAAATTCACTTTGACAATAAATATAAAATTCTCCCCTCGCTCAGCTTTGAGGGATTCGGGGCTATTTTGGGCTTTTATGGCCTGGCTCTCAGGTGGAAAATACTCTGGAGGAATGAGGGTTTTCTCCTCATATTATTAATCAAACCAACAATGCATCCAAAGAAGCCACTGGCGCAGAATGTACTTTTTTGCCCCTCAACAACACTCTGCTGACCAATTTCCCATCACTTGCTCTGACTCACCCCATTTTGAAGAAGCAGCACAATGACTTTATTACCGCGGCACAGGCAGACAGGGACTCATAAAGCTGACGGGTGTGATAACTCGTCCCCTACCTTGTCATGGCTCGGAGAGGAGGATGGAACAAAGGTGTGATGGAGAAGGGCATGAAGCCATCGTCCCGCAGTGTGCTCAATGGGTTTTCCCAGTGACACCCTGTCGCTCCAGATTTAAAGACTGAGGGGAAGGCCCAGACAGTGATGGGTGATGGAGTGCCGGAGATGCACACAGGGCCGATGTACCTTGGTGTTTACGTCTCGCTGTGCACATCTCCTAAGAGCAGTTTGTTCTCTTGACTGAAGCGCTTTTAAGGGCTCCGGGTGAGAAGGGCATTGGTGCTTTCTGACTTTCCTTTATACCTTTTTTTTTCTTCTAGAGATATTTCAGTCAGGTGCATACCTTTTCACTTTTTCAATGAAGTCCATTCATTTTTAATATTAATATTAAATCATGTCATAATATCATCAGTATTTAATGAGGGCACCTATCTTCACCTGCTGAGTTAGATAAACAGAACATACTCTCCACCTCCTCTCAGGTTTGACCTGAAATTCTGCACTACGAGAATAAATCGGAAACCTATATGTAATGGCTGTGCATAAGGATGGCTGCTCTGACACTATTGAAGGACCTCACCAATGTGAGTCTCTGAAAGGGCACTTTCTGTTTGTCATTCTTTTCACTGACAGACTGGAGCAGCAGACACAGGTCTATGATTCATTAAGGACCTGTCTATGACCATATATGGCTGTGGAATTGGGAATCAGGATTGTGCATACAGAGTTTTATACATGTGGCCCCACTGTTATTCCCCAACAATTCAGACAATCGTTTTCTGTTGCGATAAATATTAATAATCTTGTGTGACGCATGTGATTTTGGTAAAAGCTTTGTCTTACAGGTTAGAGTAGTTGAATAGCTGAGCAGTTTGAGAGGTCATCACTGGTGGGAGGCTATCGTCTCCTATTCACAGCTCTGCAAGTTTGCTTGGGGGTATAGTCGACCTCGGCGCTGACACAAACTTATTGCTGGTGTAAATCACACACCAGCCACACACCCCTCTTGCCCTTTCGCCATGAATATTTAAACAAGTATACATACATACCACGCTGCCTTACATTGTCTAGAATATTATTGCTTGCCTGAAGTAACGTTTGAATTATGCCTTTGTCTCAGGAAGTGCAACTTTGGACATTTTCATTTACATTTTCTGTATACCCAGACACATTCTGCACATTCTGATGACATATTAGATGAGAAAATATCCAAAAGGAATACCTGCTTCACGCACTTGATGTATTTTTTCTCCTTGAGGTTACTGGGGACACAGAAGTGACGGGGTGTAGCCACAGTAATGCATCTCTGCTCACAGACAGATGACACACCTCCAGACCTATCTGTTCATTTACCTCCACAATCAAGATTCACGGCTCTATTTTCCACTGCCCTGTTTGCCAGAGGTGCTCTGTTTTCTTCAGTGTTAAATGAATTAAATGGGCGGGCTGCCAAAAGCACTGCTTATTCCACACACCAGATACAGTATAGCAGCGTGTCTGCGTCTCGGGTATGTATAGACAGAAATTTGGAGTGCGTTCACACGTTGCCTGCGGCTGATTCAGTGTGATGGATTTTGGTTTCAGAGCTCTGCACCATGACCTCTATTTTTACAGGTCAAGCTGTGTTAATGTCATGATAATAAGAAAAATATATTAATACTGGCTTTAAGTTATAATTACCAAAAGCATTACTTTTAAATGCCAGTGCAGATTCCACACTCGGGTGCACAAAAAAAGTTGCTGACGAATGTCACCGTGATGAGCACAGTTGCTCTGCTAAATGAGCTGCAATAAGCCTTGTGCCTGAGAAACAGCGAGCAGCAGACAGCCGAGCCTGAGCTCTGCATGACTGGCTCTGTCAACGGCAGCATACGGGGGCCTGGCGCTGGCCAGGTGGCTCTTACATCTGGCCCATTATCTCTCAACCACTGCAATGACTCTCCAAACCACTGAGAGCCTGTTGAAATAATATCATCAGGACCTGTAAGTGCTGAAGGCCGCCTTGCCCATTGCCTGCTCAGGATAGCGAGTCACAGCAACACTCTGAATCTGACCTGTCAGCTCTGAGGCCGGGTCCCTTCCTGAATGAAATATCTTGCAAAACTGCAAAACTGAGACTGAATTTGTTCAGGTGTCAGTTTAATGCGGTGACACAGTATGGATTTGATCAAACTAATGTCGTGCTGGACAGATTAGTCAACAGAAAATTTATTTAATTTGGTAATTGATTTTCAAGTAAAAATGCCGGTTCCAGCTTCTCAATTGTGAGGATTTGCAGATTTTCTGTTTTATATCATTGAAAATTAAATAACCTTTTTGGAGTGTCGGACAAAACAAGCAATTCTAATGTGGCACCTTGGGTTCTGGGAAGAAGATGTTTAATGGATTAAAAGACTAAATCAAAGAAATCTGTTGCAGCCTTAAATCAAATAGTTCAGATCAGCATTTAGTGTCCTTTGTATATAAAATTACATTTACAGTTTTTACAGTATTTAGTAGTATTAGTATAAACCACACTTTTTGTTAGTATTTTAAAATGCTCAACAGCAGCCGTGCGTCTTTCTGACCACAAGAATAAAGATTTTAAGTGATAAAGTCAAACTGCTGAAGCTAAACTACAACAACACATATCTTCATGGATTTTTAATAAGATCAAGAGCACAAAGTAAAGGTGCTGTCTTAGGTGCTGCAAAAGTTCAGTAGTGTTTTTCCACTCAGATGTAGCAGCTGAGTTTAAATAATAAATGCTTTTGTCTGGGACCTCAGCCGAGATAATCTAGAGACACGCCTGTCTCTTGTGAATTTTGTGTCCCTGTCAGGTCGTGGTAGTTAACGCGAACAAAGCGGCCAGGTCTTTGGCCTTTACTTTCCGGTCTCCATTCCCCTGACTCTCAGGGACAAACCCCCACCTCCAAAAGCATGCCTCTTGCCCTGAGCACTGCACCAAGTGACACATTCTATCCATCAACTGCTGCGCTGCAACATACGAAGCAAAAAAGTGCAGGGATGGCAAGTTTTTCATGCATACTATATTCGGGATACAGCACATCCGCCTACGTTAACCCAGGAGAGCCAAAGACAAGGGTGGGGGATGGGGGTGGGGTTTAAGATGGATTACTAGATCACGTCACGAGAAAAGAGGCTGCTATGAGCAAGCAGCAGTTTCAGGAGAAGGCCCTCAGAGCAGGTAGAGCGTGGGGGCAGAGGAATACAGATGCTCATTTGGTAACAAGAGTTTATTTTCATGTCAACAGAAGAATACTGTGTATTAGTGCTGTCAAATACTTTAGACCCCAAGCTAAAAGCCACTCTTCTTTCTCATAAATAATTATAAAAATAGATGTCATGGCCTTAAATTTGAAATTATAGAGCCACTGACATATTCACAGATATGTGGTGATAGCACATGGATTTTTTTAGTTTTAGCAATCAGTTTTCTTACAGCTAGGCTACATTCGGCATGTTAAAAATCTTCACTTCAGCACTGTGTTTTATGGGTATAATTCTACTGAGCGAAAAATGAAATGCATAATTCAGGGTTGAACAGGCTGCCCAATTCATTTTACAAAAGGGGACACAAGCCAAAGAAAAAGAAAATGGCAATCTGTGCATTGTTCCTTAATCTATCATGACCGATACAGCAGTGATGAGGAAGGTACACTTGAAATGTTGCTCTATTTTTCTCCTGCTGGCAACTAGTCTGTAAAAAACAAATAACATTTTTAAACTGCTTTTTTGTCCTTAGATGACAAGAGCTTGCTGATGAAGTTGCTCCTAAATAAAGAAGGACCAGCGTAATGAATGCCCGGGTCTCTCTCTTGCCAAAAACTGCATTACAGTGCTCCTAATGGTTTCCCTTGTCTGAATCAAACTATCTGCAGACGTGCTCCCAGCAAGACTGATTTAAACCCCCAGAGATGAATTTTGGGAGGGAACTGGGTGGTCTGAGGGTGGGAAAAAAAGGCAAATCAGATACATGACCCCATTCACAAACCAGGGGCAGGGGGAGCCATTATCATAAGCTCTCTGAAATGAACGACAATTCATCACATCCAAGGTTAGTAGCTCTCACTCAGCAATGCTTTTTCATCTCAAGGACAGCATGTGGGAGAATGTCCGGAGATGGCTGTAACAGCAGTATGATTACACAACTCTTTACCAACACTGGAGCTGCAACTTCATGTCCTTTGAAAACTACAAAAATTAACAACATAGGTAAATGGATAGAGAAATATATAACCACCACTTTTATGTGCATGCATTGCCAGTGTTAGTTCTGGTCATGGTACAATACAGTCTCACCACGTTTCCTAAAAATTAGCAGATTTCATGCTGTGGGCATGAATAATGAAAAGAGTGCTTGCTTTCCTCATATGAAAGGATTATGTACCAACTGTGCAGGCAAATTCAAATGAAAAGGTTAGCAAAAGGCATCTGTAAAAGCTTCAGTTAAATGGTTATCGTCTGACCTGGGACTTATCCTGTTATTATCTACAATACCACTATGGATGGTGCTAAACATTTCATCACTCATCGCTTTATGCTGCTCAAATTAAAAGGGAGAGAGTGGGCCAATGGTTATAGCCAGAAAGTGATTAAAACATATCCGTTCAACACGTAAATTAACTTTAAAAAAAAAAAAAAAACTTGGGAGACCTCATTCACAACTGTCCAATTCCTGAGCATTGTTTAACTCTTCAAACGATGACTTAGAGCCAGGTTGCACACACTTTCCTACTTTATTTTCATGCAGGACTTGAGCCGTGCAAAGGAAAGAAGAGTTTAAATGTGTGGGCACATTTTAAATTGGATGATGTGGAAGATTTTAAATAACCTTGTGTGGCCTTGGCATTGCTGTCTCTCCCTCCGGCTCTGTCCTTATTCTTGCTTCTCAGTACTCTTCTATGGTGTGATAACTGTGTGCCTTATGTTTATGTTTATGTTTTACATTTACATTTTTCCCATTGATGGAGATCGCACTTCACTGGCACTGGCTTATTAAAGGTTAACTTCAATATATCTCATGGCTTCTTTGTTGGGAGGAATTTGATATAGGGCACCGTGTCTTGGGTGTCTGTATGTGATGGAAGTACAGCACTGAGAAACACTGACTTTATCAGGCTTTTCACATATAGATTCTTTTTGGGAGGCCAGAGCATCAGTGGCAGTGTATTTATAATACCACAGATGACAGGACACTGGGCAAACTCGCTGGGCAGAAGAGGAAGAATGTGGCTAAGGGATGTTCGAGGGCGATGATGTGAAGGGAGATTTTTTAACCTTACGAGTAGGAAGAATTGGTGGAAGAAGACGATGTATTCAGAGGCCATCTCTGTCAGAACCCTGTGGTTTGTCATTTGAGTCAGACAACTACTGCTAGCTGAGCAAGTCAAACCCCTGCAGCTCATTACAGCACACTGGACGGCTGTAGTTTGTCCAGTGAGTCAGACTCCTGTAGCTCATCTTTTAAGGTTGGCCCATTGTTTAAAACCTCAAAATACACTCGAACACTCCTGAGCTGTTACAGCAGTACAAATAATTGAATAAGTCTCTCTGTTGGGTCCATATTCGGAGGCCTTTGGGAGCTGGATCACTCCTACTCCATCTCTCACAGACTGTATCTATTTCATTCGGTTTTCTCTACATATCCAGTCTAACTTTGTTATAGCCCCATGGGAGCATCAAGCAAGTCTGGGACTCACCAAATGCATGTAGCTTCCTCGGGTCAAGTGCTGAAACAGCAGAGCGAGAGAGTTCTTCCTTCCCTGCTTGCAACATCATTTCCATTTCCTGTGATGGACAAGAACAGTATAATTTCTCATGTCTCATTATGACAGTGTCTTTTTCTTCTCAAATTTGAACAGCTAAATTGAAAACTCCAAAGTTTCTTACCTTCTACTTAACTGGAGTCCAATGTGGAAAGTCTCACAGCTGAGGTGTCCTTGAGCTCTGTGGGAAAACCCAAAAGTATAACCACCAACATACTGATCCATTCCTATATGTTTTCATCTCACAGAGCCTTATGGCAACATCAAAACCTGGTAATGGAGGTCTGCACAGGGCGGGCTGGCTCTGTCCCAGCAGACCGACAGCAGATGTTTGTGCCACTGATTTTTTTTTCTTTCTTCTTTCTCCAGGGCTGCGTGTGTGCGACTTGTAATGTGCTGGACAGCCTACTGTTTCTGCACAAAAGCACCAAACTGCTGTTTGTAAACACCTGTCACACTCAACCAGCATTTATTAGAATCTGTTATAGAGTTTTTCCAATCAGAAAGCATTTTGTGAAATGGGAAGGGTGCATGGTGCAGATTACAGATTGTGAGCTGGCAGGCAGGCTCGGTACAGTGCTGCAGAAAATCCTGCAGATGTGGCCAGCTGTGGCGTACAAAGCAGCAGGAGCAGGCATGTGGTCTTTTAAACAGGATGCAGGTCTATCGCTACACACTTTGTAAAAAAGAATGAATCTGTTCCTCACATGAGCCCTAATTCCAAAACATCCAAATATTACATTTGTTAAGATTTTCTCTGTAAAAATAAACCTTTTTACCTTTTCTACAGCTCTGCAAAGCTCAGCCTAGATTTGGAGCCTCTTTTGAGTTTGAAACTGCCACAAACACTGCAAAATCCTTTCAAAACTAATAATAATTTCTTGCTTTTAACAGTATTCTAATTTCTATCTCCCTAACCAAGAAGCACTTTTCTTGGAAAAGGAACTGAGCAAGCAAGGCGCCTTGAACCTGACATGTATTACTCAAAAAGGTCAAGAACCATCTGTTGAGATTCTTACATCTAATATCCCAGTGCTAAAACTACAAATCATGGGTCCAATAATGACTGTGTTTTTATACAGGGCTGTTCTACTTGTCACCAGTCACACGTCTATGTCAGTCTTTTGCTTGGACTGTGAAAAAGACAACAAGAATGTTCCACAGACAGCCATATTCAAAACGATGAGGGACAAAAGACTGCAGCAAACGGTTAGCTTGAGAGACAGAGTGTAAGAGGCCTTCAGGGTAAATAGGAAGATTCAGACGCTATAAGGCAATTCAGACAATCTGACAAAGGTTTCTGTGGAAAACGCTACCTCTGTCTACTAGTAAAGCTAACAGCAAACGAGGAGCAGCTGTGCAGGCAGGTGGCAGGTAACAAGGGCAGGCATGTGATAAGCAGACAAACAAACTCACTGAGGGCACATAGTGGACAGGTGAGGTATTATATTTTCTCTAATTTAAGACTAATCTTTGCATATGTAGAACAAAAACCCATCCACGCCCATGACAAACCTGCACAGGTGTTTCTTAACTGATTAGTTTTGCTGCACCTGTCAAGGCTGGACAACTAATTGTAATAATTGATGGACTTTGGTGACATCACATAATTCCCAGCATAACTACACCCAGTTTCAACCAGAGCAGAGATCTAATCAACCAGAACCACTCAAAACACCTGTGTAGGTGGGCAGCGCCTATAAAATACAGCGTTATCACAGCCCACCACTCACTCCTACTCCCTAATAAGTGTCCTGAGGCAGAGCAGGAAAGTTTAATGCGTTTCTTCCATATCTACAAGCAGGTAAAAACTGTGAAATGCTGTGAAAAGCATTTGAAGTTGTAGAAAACAATATGAAGTAAAGATTTCAAGAGTTTATTCTGACTTTTTCACACTGAAGTCCACTAGCACACTAACATGCCATGCAGCCATAAATACTACAGAGCAAGTTCAACCCAACAAGAATCAATACAGAAACAAAAGTAGGCTATCAATACACCTGACATAATATATGTGGGAGAGAGGGACAGGTTAAAGAGCGATTTGGACGAGCTGTTTAACGTTACATAACAGTAAATATGTGTAGGTAACAAATATATATTGTTGCTGCCATTTCACACTTTATTTTGAAAACACTCACCTGCTGCTGAGCTTCATGGATTCCAACCACAGAGCCGCCTCCTCAGGTTTGTTTATCCGGTTCTGCTGAAAGTCGAGCTGCACACAAATATCTTTTTCCCCTTGACTCTTGGAATAAGCTCTATTTAAGTTTTACGGTGAAAAAAAAAATCCTGTAGGCTAATATTCCAACACACGGTCGCCTTCTGTCAACACTAATTAGCTTAACGAGCAGCGGCTGGCCAGTAGAGGGCGCACATGCGGCGTCCCACCTGCCACTAATTCAGAGTCTCCAAGCGTAATACATTATTATTAACTAAATACTTTTAAATGAGGTCTAATATGTGTGTTATGGATATGAGGGGGACACATTGCGGTTGTTTGAGCTCCGACTTTATTCAACTTCCTTCCTGTTTACATCTAGCCATTATATACTATTCCATTAACACAATAATAGCCATTGCCTGCTCCACTGGTCCAGTCCAGCAGAGGGCGACAACGCGAAATATTACATATTTGCATTGCTGTAACTCACTCAGAAGCAGCAAAGCAGAAAAGCAGAATATGACAAGTCAAAATAATATTTTATGTTTATGAAAAATGGGAATGAATGTACATTCGGCATACATGCTGAATCAAAATGTAAAATTTGTATACTCTTTTTTTCAAGTCCAAAGTTTGTTTTGTTTTCTAGAGGATCCTTCTGCTTGGTGAGAAAAGAGACGGTCAGATTAAGTAGCCTAGCAAAGCTGAGCTGTTGGATGGAGTGTGTTTGCTTTTTCTGATTCAACTGACTGTATCAGTCTTCTCTTGTTAGCTGCACCAAGCTAGACAACAATATTGCATGTGTGTAAGCAGGAGCCCTCAGTGTCTGGAGCCCCACCCAGGTAAATAATCACCAGCTGCCACTGCTGTCGATCACACATCAAACGTAATTAAAAAATTAAAATAAAGACCTGATTTTATAATTAATATCTCTGTACTATAATGTACTTGAACTAAAGAGAGGGGTGTATATAGAGTACTTGATAAAAAGGATTAATCCAATTTCACTTCATATTAGAACATGAATGGTTAAACTACAAATTATCATTGGGACTTTTCCCTTTTAAGTCCCTCTCAAATGAGAATTTAAGATTTTATTAAATCACTGTCACATGTTACTAAAAATCTATATTTCAGAGCTGCTTTCCCCCCCAAAAAGGTCTGTACCACTGGGTGTAGACAGGGCCCTGCAGGAGCAACTTAAAAATCCTATTGTTCAGGAGCACTTGAATGTCATGCAATTTCCTGTGATCTAGTGTGAGCTTCAGACACCCCAAAACAGCAGCTTAGAGCTTGTAAATCTCACTCCCAGCAGAACACGTCTAATCAAGTTTGCTCTGTCTGTTTGTTTCCACATTGTTTTGCCAGAACAACAGAGCAGCAGGGTGTCATGGTGATTAAGGAGACCGCCCTTCAACTGGAGGGTGCTGTGCTCAGGCCCCCGTGTTGGCAAGCATCTGTGAGCCCCCGCCTGCTCATGGGAGGTCTGGGCCACCTGGGGAAAACTTCCATCACGGTCTCACAAACTTTGGGGAGATGAGCATATACTCTGAAATGTAGATTATGTGTGGTTCTGCTGCATTTTGGTACACACAATACATCAGGAAAATCCATTTTTGGCTACATTTCTCTTTCAAGATATTCATTTGTTTTCCACCTACAGCTCTCCCAATTCAGAGCAGCCATATTGGGCTCGTTTGGCCACTCCGTAGGGGTAAGAGGGGCTGTACCACATGAAAAAATGACAACTAAATTCTCTATATGACATTTGGTGGCCTAATCAGCCCAAATTTTTGTCACCATTACATGAAACTGAGAATTGAACTCCACCTCGTTGACGTCTACCAGACTGAGAACTTCCAAAGGGATAATCTAAGTAACACATTTTTCTAATTGAAAAATCCCAGATCACTATAGCAACTGTATCCGCAGCATCATCACGCCAAACCATCCACCTGAGACAGCTTCGCCTACGTAATTAGAAGCTCCCTTCTAATGTCGAAATCATAAAAAGGGATGAAAAATCACACTGATCTGACAGGGAAAAGAGTGATGGTGGCTTGTTAATTCATAATCACCCTGAATTAATGATTCAGTGAGACTGAGAGGCACAGGGCATATGGAAAAGAAAGGGCTGCAGATGCTCCCCAGCGCCTGGGGGGCTTCTAGGAATGGGAGCAACTCAGTGCCTTGTCACACACAAACACGCCTGTATGCATGCCCATAAGCATAAACACACACACACACACACACACACACAGACTATCCCAACATGAAAACATCTCTGATAAGGAAATTGTTTCAGTTTTATTCAGCATTCAGACCACATCAGACAATATTTTTTCAGTTTAAATCTCAGTGGATTGGATGCTGACAGCCTGAGGTAACTTAAATAATGAAAAAGAGATATTTACTCCTCCCTGGACAGTAAATTGCAGAGGGAATGCTTGAAATAAGGTCCTGTCCTCTCCTTTCCTCTCCCTTTAACTTTTCCTTTTCTATTTCTGTACCTTGTCTTACCTTTCCTCTCCCTTTCATTTTCCTTTCCTTTGTCTTGACATTGCTGAACATATAAAATAAATAATAAACTAGATTTTTGCCGATTTACCTGAAGTGCTTTCTACTTGAGCTACTCAGCCATTCACTCTATATCTGAAAAGTGGATCGCAGCATGGTAAACAGACGCCACAAGTGTAGACCGCAATTGAAATGAAAACCACCTCCTCCGAGAATCCCCCCGGCGCCTCGGGCGAAAGCAGAGGGTTCCTTTTTCTTTGACCAAAAGGATTATCTGGACAAGCCACAAAGAAATCTCTGTGGATTCATTTCTTGGTCTGAGAATATTGCACATCCTATCTTCTGACATACAATATAGCCAAGGGATGCTGGAATAAGTGTCCTGACTGTGGCACTGTGAGCAGCATCTAACTGTCTGTTATCAATTTGTACAGCAGGCATAAAAAAGGAGGGAAAAAAACCCTTTATCCCATGACAATAAAGCTGGGAATGGATGCCTTGCTGGTATTTTGTGAAAATGAAAGATTGCAGGCATTCTTTTTTAAATTATTATTTATGCTCATAGAATCAGGTATGGATTGGGATTTGGGAAAGGCTGCTGGCTATTTTTTTTTTTTTTTTTTACTGCTTTTGTTTTCAACTTGTTCTCCAGCATCAAAGCATGGACATGTTATTAGTGTCAGTCAGCTTATCACAAAAAAAGTTCAGAAAATATCTGGTATTCAAAGCTACTCTCTTGAAAGAAGTTCTTGAGTTTCTAAGGCCTACAACAGTTTGCTAAAGTTGTCATATGATGCGTATCTTACAGACCTATATTGTGCGGGTGGTAACTTGTGACATATCATTATGCCATGGTACTTATGGAATTGCTAAGTGGTTCTAAAAGTATTTTTACCCCTTTCTTTTTAACAATATCCTCAATTTTCCTCATCATAAAAACACAGGACTTAACTGGACAATTTAAAACTGCTATAAAGTTATGTTATGGCCAACAAAATCCAAAAGTGAACTGATACAAATTGCTGAATGTTATATCAGCTTTCTAGGCAGCTGTTTTCAGAAAAGAATCTCTAAAAACCCACTGTACACTACCTGCTCAGTACCAAACGGCAGACAGACTAGCTAGAGACTAGCTGGTGAACATGCTGAAGAGACAGATATTTCCCCCAGGAGTTGGTAGAGACCAAAAGCAGAGCTAAAAAAGAGTGATAATTGGACTTACATTTCCCAGGTGACCAGAAACAAAAGTCCAAATGAAAAATAATATCACTGGATGTGTTTAAAAAAGCAACTGTCTGTTAACAAGTTCGCCATATCAACATGTTTCTGCTGCCCCCAAGTGGCAAAGAATATCAGTTATTGCAGGTTCAAAGCTCTGCCATTGGACGAAATGCTTCTTGGAAGTTGTCTCCTTACGTGTTTATGTACACAAGGCTTGTGCTTTTGAGTTTTTAATCAAACAACAAGATGTTTTCCAATGCAGTTGCTCAACTCTTGTTCTGATGACTTAACACGGGAGAGTTTCATGCCCATCCAAGCCTTGGGACAGCCCCAAATGTCTGTTTATTGTCTGTGCACAAAATGAACTGGAACCCTGGAGGCCAAAAATAACTCATTAACCCATCTTTGCAATTCTGCAGAGGTATGTGTGTATGTGCAAGTATCACCACTAGATGCATGTTAACACTACATAACACAAAGATCTCACCCAGTTGAGAAGAGACATCCACTCCATGCTGGCCTCCCCACTGATACAACATTAAAGCTCTAATATAAAGCATGATCACAATCTCATATCTGATCCTACACCTCGGACTCAACTTCTGTCTACAACTCTAATCTCTAGCAAACTGTGGTTCGTGGGAAGAAAATGTAGCTTGACGTAGCTTGAACTGATCAGGAAAGAGCACTGAATGAAAGAGTAGAGGGCACAGATTTGTGAATGAGGCAATCTTCCTGATTGTACTTGGGCTAAGCCTCATTGAGCTGCTATTGAGACAGAATAATGGAGACTCAACTGAAGTCATGCTTAAACATGTAGTTTAAGCCCATGGGTATTTAGGGCTGATTCAGTTTTACTGACACATGCTTTTGATCACTTAAAACTAAATTCCTTTTGGCTTGACTACTGATAAAACAGTTCAAGAGCCACAGTGGTACCAAAATGAATGTGGGCAATTATTAGAGTCAACATGTGACTCAGCAAACAGCTTTATGACTGTATTGGTACAGTACTTACAGTGTCACTTTGCCTACAAAGAACCCCTGTCAGGAACATATTTTTAGAGCAGCAAGCAGGTCTGATTAGGGCTGGCTTTTCATTTGCATTTGTGTCACCAATGTCAAAACTCTTGAATAGGGCAGTGGTCTTAAGTGTTTCTCAGGAGTTGGCAACACAGAGGGGAAGCCTTCACTTGACCGAGTTGCTGCCACTTTTGTGTGCCGGCTGCAGGGCTCCATGATTGGTCATCTAGGTTTAGCTCTCCTGGATGTTTTTAGGTTCCTACAGAAGTGTGCAGCCCTTAATGAACTCCAGTTTCTGGTCCTCTGACAGTTATTTAGTCCCTGTTAGCATATCTATGATATAAGATGATATATACATACCCCAATTATGATCCATTGCATTATATATATTCTTATTCTTTTACATAAGGGTTCTGGGTTTTGCTCTAGATTTCCAATGTTTTTTTGTCTGGATTTAACAGGAGCTCTGAAATGTGTTGATTTTATTAGGACCTTATGGAAGTCTGGATTTAGCAACTGTACTTAAGGGTCACTTCTCTGACTCACCATGTTGCACTTAAGTTGCTCTTTTCACTTCCCTCTCCTCCTCTGACTGCCTTGCTCTCAGCTGATTTCACCATCACCACCCTGACTGGCCTTGTAGTCACACCAGACAATTGGAAATTTAACCTAAATTAGCTTTTGTTTTCATTGTATTACATATTTGTATCATTTTATAGTGTGCAAGTCAACAATGTATAGCTGGCACATTTTTAATTGGCTGAATTAGTGGCATTAGTGTTAATGTTGTTGCCAATTTTGCAGTCATTTTTCCACATGTTTGATGACGCTTTTGTAACTCTTTTTGCCAAGTGGGAGATATTATAGGAATTACAAGTAGAAGATTGATGTGAGCGTTTTTTCTTACTCGGCTGCTTGTGATTACGTTCTGTACGAGTGCAGCAATAGCATTCAATCTCTGCCAAGACTTCAATTGTGCCCTGTAATTGGGATTCTTCACAATTGCAGTCAAATAAGCCAAACTAGATACCTCCAATGTTCACATAAATGTAAATGACTCCAGGCACTTCAGCTTAACTCTTCATTTCCCCCTTGGACACCATCTTCAGGAAACTCATCTCTGGCCTCTCCCCATCTGCCACAGAGGAGCTGGTGAAGAGTCTGTTAACTCCACAACTCTGACTCTAACTCGCTGCTGTGTTGATATTGGAATCCTTTTTTTAAATAACTTTGAGTTTTTTTCTGGGCTAGGCCATCCTGACTAAAATAGGTTATCCTCTCAGATGTTGGCTGAGAATATTAGCTCCTGCCTGTGATGCTCCAGTCTTGCAGGAAATGGCCCCCCGCCCTCTAACTTCGCTGTTTGATGATACTTTTCCTACCATATTGCCATGTATATATTTGCAAAAGTTTCTTAAGTCGTAAGTTATAAGTAGCTCAGTGAAGTTCTGAATAGAAAAAAATGTGGTTAAAATCTGACAGCCATCTTTCCATATATTGAATTTTACACAGTATAGAAAAAAAACAACTTTTCTTTATTACCATGGTTTAGTTCTATATGAAGTGACCCCAATAAACGTTTGGTAAATACTGAGCAAAAAAGGTTATGAAAAAAGAACATAAATATTGACTTGTAATTTTCTTGTAGAGAACAGCTTCTGCTATTTCTTTTATTATTTCTTCTCTTTTTCATCTTCGGTGAGGCAATAACACTTTAAGGTCACTATATCGGATGTAGCAATAATAGGTGCTCTATAATGTACATTATATTATAAACAGACACCCACATCACTAGATAAGCACCATCTTTCAAGAGCCAACTCCATACAGCTTGGATTTAGGCGGAAAAGCCGCTTAACCCAAAACAGGCTGTGGGAATAACAGATAGGACTCTGTCAATCTGGGAGGTATTTGTATTTGGATTCATTCATACATCCCTTTGTATTACTGAAGGGATATTATTACGGTTCTTTAAGGACACATTTTACCATACTACCTATCTTTCAACTTGAACTTCATGTGTCTTCATACATCCTGCATATTGAGTGTGGGGCAACTGTGACTCTCTGCTGCACACATGCACTCACACAAACAAACACACACGCACACACATCACACACTGTAGCCTGCACTGCAGTAGGTGGACTTCACGTCATGTTAAGATGCTATGCAATGAAAACCCATCATCATATGGTTTTACAGTAAGTTAAGTATGAGGATTGCTGAGAGCGTGCCCATCACAGGGGGACATTTTAAATTTATTTCAATAGTTTCTGGCTCTAGGGGACATACGTATACCTACATACAATTCTCATCATATCGAAACAACAAAATAGGTCTTTGTCAATGCCTTCTAAGAAGACCAATGACTGCTTTCTGATCTGCCACCTCTATAGTTAAGGTTCGGTTAAGTTTAGGCAACTAAAACTACTTGGTTAAGGTTACAGAAGGATCATGATTATGGTTAAACCAAACATGCTTTGCTGACCAAACCATCCATCCCAACCTCCTCCCTACAAGGTTTTGCAGTGGTATAACATCATGAGACCACTACACCTTTGCCTTTGAGAGAAGACATTATTAGCATGGTCGCCAAAAGTTAAGGAAAAACATAAACATGGGTTGTTTTAAGCATTTGAACAATAGTCCCCATAATCTGGAATGCCATCTTCTTAGGGAGCTTTCAAAAACTCGTGTAGCATAATCTCAGTCCCATGTATCCACTTGTATGCTCAGTATGTGCCATACAGATGTACTGTATGTTCAGTAAAAAAATGCTAAATAAACCATTTGCACAAAAACCTCTCATGCCTGCTTCTGGCTCGTTCACTAGCCGGCCGGCTACTTGGCCAAAGGTCTGTGCAGGTTCATTTCCTCACTTGGCCAAAGGTTAGCCAATGAATTATGTGCATCCATGAGTGAATGACCAGTTTCAGAGGCAGCCCATGGCGGCAGATCATCAGTCTGATGTAGTCTCTCATATTTTAGCAAATCTGTTCCTCATGTTGTTGTCAATCTTCACTAACACATAATAGAGTTATAGTTATCAGTTTTACAGGACATTTTGGTCAAGCATTGTCATTTGCTCATTTTCCTTGATATTGATTAAATAAACACTGTGTTGTTGCTGCTACTACAGCTGCTGTATTGGTCTCCATTTCTGAGGCAGCTGATTGATGCCACTCATCCCAGCTCATTATTACACAAATGTGTGCTGGATGTTCCTCTGCAGAAATGGGAGATATCAAAATGCACTTAAGTGTTCCTTTGGAGAGGTAAACCCACAAGAGGTATGAGACCAAAGCTGCACCTCAGTGGTTGTTTGGCTTGTTTTCTCCCTGCTATCCCTGCTCGCCTCTGAACACAGATGGAGATTCATCTGTTGCCTGTTCCCTCTTGACTCGTTTTCCTTTTCTATTCCCATCTTCTTGCACCCCCCCCCACCCCTCCTCTCTCTCTCTCTCTCTCTCTCTCTCTCAAGAGCCTGTCTGCCAGAAGAAGCCCTGTACCTCACCGTGCGCTTATCAGACAGTTTATCCTTTTCCTGTGGGCGCCGTCCTCCATCTGTGGCTGTGACAGCCAATCGCCACGCCGAGGGTCCATTCCAAGCCGTGATTTAAACACCCAGCCTTGCCAGCACTGCTCTATCAAACCCCTCTTTCCCGTCTCTCATGTGAATTTTTCACACACAAGGCCCTTGGTCACAAGTTTAACCCACGTACGAAAACAGACACAATTATTAGTCCTTGCCCTTCCTTACAATTATTCATACCTTTACACTTACAGGTAGTCACAATATATATGTCAACAACATCCTGTGGCAGACAGGGAAAGTTAACATACTGTATTAAATGCAAAGTGGTGGAATGATAGGAAGGGTCTAATGAACAGGCCCTGTGTTTACATTCCTCAATGCTTAGGCTCTCTCCCTTAATAGCCTGACTACAGTCATATCGCTCAGCACTTGCAAACATCCTCAAGAGGTATCTTCGTTAATATTTTACTCAGTAGAGATAGTAAATAACAAGCAAGGCATTTCCAGAGAGCAAGAGCAAACAGAACATTTCAGGAGAGAGGGTGGAAGAGGCAGAGAGAGAGGGAGGGAGAGGACGGCTGTCTCCAGGGTGTCAGCAACGATTGCTTTCTCATTTTTAACTTGTCAAGTCGGCTTTATCTGTTTTATCACCAATGGAACTCCAAATGCACCAAACGGCTAAGGCAGCTTGACAGAGCAAAAATGGCTATTACAAATTTCGATTGGGCAGCAAAAGGAGATAAAAAAAATAATAATAACAAAGGAGAAGTTCTCATTCTACCTACACCGGTTTCTTCAAAAACCATGCAAAATGGTGTTTGTTCAGCAAGGTATGAGGAAATAAAAGGTAGAGAACAACTTCCTGTTGCAACTGCACAACCTCGCAAAATCCCCCAGCTGAATTTAAAGTGTCTGCTCCCTGTGACAAACAAATAGAAATAAATAAATAAATAATGTAAAAATCGAGCCAAGGTTGAGGTGCACCTCCCATCCCAGCACAGCAGGTGAGTGAGAGATAAACATTTGTGCAAAGTCGGCCGGGTCTAGTCAAGCGGCTGCTACTCCTGGTTCATTTGCAGTTGCCAGCGATGTGTTAAATGGCCATCTGCGAAGGGGTGAGAGCCCCTGTAATGACTTCCTGTCTGGGAAGGAAGACTGGCGTGTAGGGAGGGCTGAAACACACAATCCGTTTGAAAACATGAAAGGTGCAGTTACGAGCGGAAAAACAGTGGATGTTCGTGCTTTTCTGTGATAAATGTCCCGCTTGTGTGGCCTCTCTGAAGTAACAGTCGACATGAATTCTCAAAGTGAGTTGTTAAAAGTTTAAAAAAGGGGATGCAGATAAAAGAAATCATTCTTCTCCATGACATTCCACCCAAAAATATCCGTAATAGCAAGACAGATGTGTTTCATATTATATTACTAATGGACAAATGCCGTTAATATTTTTTAAGTGCTGGTACTAAAAACAATTCTGAGAGGTTTGTTTTTTAAATTTTAGTTGCTTTTTTCAGTGCATGTTTTTGTTTTAATCTGCCCATACTCAAAATAGAATCAAAACTTCTCTGTCTAGTTGGGAAATATCATGTATAAATTAAGAATGATATATTATGTGCCAAACTTCAGACGTTTATGAAATCCTTAATCAATCTTTATGACAACAAAGCACAAAAACATCCACTATTACGAGCACTGTGATACACATTTGATTAGTTTGCACATTTACAGTACACCTACTTTATATGTCTTTAAGTGCCTGTAATGTACTAAAGTTATCATGGAAATCAAGTTATCAAATCAAAATATATGGGAATGGCAGCACTGACAAGAAACAAATAACCTTAATTATACCACATTTAATTTAGATTAAGAACAGACTGTGTTTTGCCAGCTTCACCTTGATCATCCAAGTCTATAATTCTAAAAAATTATACACCACCCACAAATAAGCGTGGGTGATACTGTGCACTTAAAAGCAATGTACATGTTAACACATCTAAATGTCTACAGCAACATCTGTAACAAGCATGGATGCGGTGGTCCTTGAGGAGATTATGGTGTGATTGAAGTTAAGTTGTCTTATGTCTGTATGTGTAATATTTGTCGTGGATTTGATGGAAGCCGGTTTAATTATTTTGGCTGAGCATCCAAGAAGAAAAAAGTTATGTTGCGGAGACACGTACTGTATTTAAGTATGTGTCTTAGTAGGCACAATTTATGTATACTATATACATTACAAGGAAAGGTCCTGCATTTTAAATTTTACCAAAGTAAAAGTACACACTGTACATTTAAGTACAATTTCCTCTGAAATGTAGTGGAGTACGGTATTGATGTCAAAGCAGATTAAACCTTTCACTGTAGCAACAGATGAGCTTATAGTTGAGCAATAAGAGGATTATGATTATGATTCATGTCCTTTTACCATGAAGTATACAATATACTGTATATATACTCTGCCAGCACCCAGAAGAAATGATCCAATTGTGCATGATTTAATTAGTTCTTAATGCTATATAATATATAGTTTTCATCCTACATAACCACTTATGGGTAATCATATTCATATATGAGATGTCACATGGGTCATAAACAAACACAGCAGATGCTATTTGTGTGTCCATTCCAGCTAACCTCTGAAATGCAGGTCTCCCCTTAGAGGGCATTTGCTGCTGCATAATTGCCCGTAATCATCTTTTCACCCAGCTTGCTGTGTAATTTTATAGCTTGACGGCTCTCTACTTTTGTGTTCTACTTTCAGCACCATCAGCACTTCTGTGTTCAGGTTCTGTGGCAGTAATTTAGCTTTCAATCCAGATCTTTCACGCCTATCAGTGTGACTCATGATCTAAATTTAAAAATGATCGTCACTATGACTGAGGAAGACGGACAGCAAATGCACACTCCATCCCTAAATGTGTTTCTAGAGTCTGTATTGTGCAGCAACATTATCTGTAAACCTGGTTAATAGGCCCTTTTCATGGCAGCCATTTTGACATGTCATAGCAGGGTAAACACAGGTGTAATTGATAAAATTAATTATGGTCCTGTTCTATTTAGTGTGTCACAGCCATTCTAGTGAGCCAGCATGCACAATACCAGGGCCCTGGCCCACCTAAACGGAACAGGGCCATAATTAATGTTATTAATTACACCTGTGTTTACCCTGCAATGACATGTCATGATGGCTGCTGTGAAAAGGGTCTGTTTGTCTTTGTGTCACTTTGTACTTGACAAGAACTGAATGGAAAGTTCACACAGTGGATACAGCTATAGGCTGGCTGTGCTAAAACCTGGATAGATGTGTTAAATGAACTCTAATGGAGGCAGGCTAATATATATTTATTATAATTATGCTCAGAATTAAATAAACACTGACAATTTTGCTTTTTTTGACATTCTCATACAACAACATAAACTTTGTCAAAATAAGGTGAGAGTATCTTCACACTCATCTGGCTGTGCAGCCGAGTGAGTGGGAGGAATCTTCTGCCCGTCTGATGCTGCCTGGATGGAGCTTATTGCCTTGGAAAGAGGCAAAGTGAGGACAGGCACTGGCCGCGAGCGCTTTCCACTCAGCCATGAAAACAGCATCGCTTTCCTCGCGGCTCAGCTGTTTCAGAGTCTGCCACCAAATCAGACTGTGCTAATGACACATGACCCTGGGACGGGGCCCCTCGGGGCTGGTCAGTGGCTCGCCTCTATCATTTTAAGACCCCACCACCCACAATTATACTGTCTAGCTCTGTTGCCTTTCACTCATTCTCACACACATACACAACACACCCTCGGAGCACTGTGAACCCAAGGTGCTCACCTATCTAGCTTCTACTATTAGAGCAATGTTCTGGGTAATATGCTGCATTTCACTGGCAGATGGCAGCAGGAATTTTGATGTGTTTAATATTGTTCTTTATTCATGCCCACTGTTTGTCTGAAAAGCACTTTGTGACAAAGCTTTTCTCATTTAAAACACGAAACTTGACTTGACTTTATTTAAAAGGGCAATTAGGCAGCAACCACTGTGGCTGAATTTTAAAAACCAGTGTGACGTGTAGCAATCTCCTCTGATGCACTTAAGTCAATGAGAGCACCAACCTACTTCACCCTTTTTAAAAAGAGTACTTTTTTTGTGTTATGCACAAAGTCAGCTCCAACCAGGCTCCAGCTCCAAGATGTGGATTTCATTCTCTCTCTGAACAAAGGCAGCAGTAAGCCATTAACCTGATTCCATGACTCAAAACGTGCCTTCAGAAACCAAACGGTGACGTCACCAGCGCCAACCCATAGCACCAAATTACCATCATATGCTTGCAAGGCTTGATAGTGTGTTAATAAATTCCAGCCACCAGCTGCTGAGATTTCTAGCACTCAAAACCCACTGTCTAGCCAGTACTCACTTCTCCTCCTCCCTCCTCTTCACACAGTCAGAGGCTAAATGATTTACAACAGTGCCAAAACAAGCAAAGTTACATTTGTTCTCAAGCCAAAAAACAAAGGCACAAATAACAACACAGTATTATTATCCTGCATGCTACATGATGACATAATATGTATTTATATCTTACTGGAGGTTACAACCAAGAGTGTAACCTCCATTCTAATTAGACTGGCTATTATGAAAGTGTTACATTTGTACCTCCTATAAACTGCATTTATTTGAAGAAAAATACATTTTCAAATGGTACCTATCAGCAAACGTGCACTGCTACCACAATTATTCAATGTTATTATTACATCTGCTGCTGAAGTATGATTGATGTATGCTTAAGTTTAGACTAAAACCACATGGTTAAGGTGGCCTCTGCACACCCCACCGTATGCTGCACTACACTGGAACAAAACACTGCCATAGCCATTTTAGTTCAATATAAACATTTGTGGCCGGCATTGTGCCTACCACAAAATGTAATTACTTGTGCAAAAAAAAAGATAGATTTGAATGTAGTTTGTTGGAGATTGCAGAGGAAAGGGTAGAAACTTACCGAAGGTTTTTGCCACTGGTTGCAGATAAAGGTCAACGGAAAATTAACAATTCTTTAATTCATTTATGTGACTCTTTTGAATGTGCCATGGTGCATTTGCTTTCTCATCTTATCACTTTGGCTCCGGGCACAAAACAAATGCTTCTTGCTAACCAGCCCTGGATAATATATAAATAAACAAATATAACAAAATATGAATAACATTAATTATTGTATGTGCCAAAGAAAAACTCGTAGGGCTGTCAGTGGGACAAAACTGGGGCCACCTTGGGAGAGAGAAGGTGAGGGAGGAAGAAAGCGAGCAAAGACAAGCACAAGAAGAAGAAATGTATTGACAGCTGTGCCCGACTAGCAAAGGCAAAAGACAGAAGCACCAAAATATCAGGCTCGTAATTAATAACTTCACGCATATTTAACATCGTCTTTATTCATGAGCACCTGCTTCCATTGACCTGAGGGACGCACAGAATCAACCTGCATTTTAAACATTTGCAGTTGAGAGATTCGGCAGCCAAACATTTTAGAGTCATCTAAAACAACTTGACATAATTCGTTTTGACAGTGCCATTACGTGGTCATTTATTCCCTCAGAAACACATCCTGCTGAATGATGCTCACTCTTTGTCGGTAGTCAACGACATTTTAATATGCTTAGTGTCCAAGTCACATAAATATCTGAGTCCTTGAGCATGTAAAGTGCATCCATCTTAAATATCAGCCAAGTTACCACTGAACCTTGATTTTAATGAGGCAGATGGAAGAGAGAGAGTAACATGATGACCCTTTTTTGGGCCAAACTTTCCTTTACCTAAGATACTTTCCTCAGTCTAATTCCACTGCGACTTATATTCAGGAGAAGGGGGATATTGCTCAGTGGACAAAAGTGCAGATTGTGGGTTCAAATAAGACTCCTGACCTTTGCCACTTGTAATTCCTCATCCCTTTCTCTACCATCTTGTCAGCCTCTCTCTGCTGTGCAGGGTATTAAAAAGAAGAAATACCTCCAAAAACAATTTAAAACACAGGAGCGGATCTCTTTGTAAAAACTACACATTACTGTGCATTTTGATTCCAACTGGACTCGTTTTCAGGATTTGATCGAGCTCACTCATTTCTCTTGACCCTTTGCCACTGAAAAAATTGCTTCGCTCTTCTGTAACTGAAAAAGCCCAAATGCTCTCAACCAAAAATACTGGACTCACTCACTGGAAATATCCGCTGTTAAGAGAATAAATGGAATGTTTTATCCATGCTAAAAAAGCGTTTGACACCAAAGACTCAAACAACAATGAAATATTGGTTTAAAAAAAGGAGTGGTTTAAGTGTTCTATTGCGGAGCTTTGAAGTGCAGTTGATGGAAAGGCCTCTGAATACATTTTCATGTGAATTTTCAAATTTGGACTGCATACTGCAATACCAGAGGCTCAGATCTGAATGTTTTAATGTGAAGTAGGAGGTCAAGATATTGTTGATACTACAGTGACTGTGAGATTTTGGGAAAAATGCTCATCAGCTTCCTTGCCATGAGTTAGATGAAAAGATTGAAGATTGAAACCACTCTCATGTCTGTGTGTTCAATAGTCAGTATGAAGCTGGAGCTAGCAGCTATTAGCTTAGCTTAGCTTAGCACAAAGACTGGAAACAGGGGGAAACAGCTAGCCTGGCTTTGTCCGAAGGTAACAAAATCAACCTACAAGCATCTCTAATGCTCA
This sequence comes from Macquaria australasica, assembly GCA_005408345.1. NCBI lineage: Eukaryota > Metazoa > Chordata > Actinopteri > Centrarchiformes > Percichthyidae > Macquaria > Macquaria australasica. The sequence continues at coordinate 408,739 of SEMN01000089.1, read as the reverse complement.
CTAATTGGTCAAGAAACAGTCCACGCTGGGTCCAGTCTAGGTCCACTTACCGGCTTTTCTGGAGCTTTCAACCGCACCTAATAGTTCTGATCAGCACACTGTCCCCACAGTCAAACATGACCTTTCACAAAAATTCATTCAAGGAGCCTATAGCCTAGAATATAAGACAGTAAAGGGCATCTCCAGTACTGTGGCAGCAAGTCTTGTCCTTGCTGTTCTTATCAGTGTCCTTGGCACCTGCTCAGGTCTTTGGATTCATCATTGTAATTCCGGCTGCATGGCATCAACATGCTCTCTTTCACTTTCTTTCAGCTGTGTTTGCCCAAGCTGCAGCGACAGATGTTTGAATGTCAGTACACATGTTTGTAAGAGGACTTTAACTATGTAAGAAGTCATGTACAAACACTCAAGTCACTGTGTTCGCTCACTCTCAGTCGCTTCTGTAACTCCTTGGGAGTCAGAAGAGCTAGTATTCTATCCTCACAGCTAGTTAATTACCGTTAATTACACTCACCTGGCATCCCAGGTGTAAATCAGCCGCCTTTTTAGGTGGCTGAAGATGAATGAAAAGCAGCACAGCTGTGCATCCTGAGGTCCAGAATTAAAAACCACCGATGAAAACCTCACATTCTACCGAGAGGGAATTATTAATTCCTCAGGAACACAATCCATCTGTGATGTCCAGGGCATTGAAGGAGCTATTTTGGGATGAAGTGTTGTAACTTACTTTTGTTTTTTTTTTGTTTTTTTTGGTACACCCAATTTCCTTCGCCTCATCTACTTCTGCAGTCTGAGTTTCTACGTTTTTTTCAGCTCTTTAAGAATACACTTAAACACACTGTAAAAACAATGGGTCAACACTGCTTTTTCATTCCAAAGGCCCCTCCAAATCAGATGATCCTCCAGATGATCCTCCAAATCAGATGTTTTCTTTGCAACCCTCAGTATCCTATAATCCACAGTTTGCCAGTCAATTATCTAATATGGATATAATTTCCATTAATCTCATAATGGCACAATGGTAGTGTAAACTAGGCTATCATGGGGCTTGCCTGACTTCATCTGACTTCCTGGTGATAAGCTTCAAAATCCCTGACCTTTCAAGTGGAGAGGACTTCTCATCCTTTCTTTAGTTATCTGTGGGGCTAAACTATCTTATCTGGAAATGATGTGCGGGTTCAGCCCACTTGCCTTAAGTCCTCCCAAGGCTTCATACCTTCATAGGCCTCAACCTTCACCACAGGTTTGGTTTGCATGTGCAAGTGGAGAGAAAGATATCAACAGTGGAGCAACAGCTTCTCTCATCTCGAAAGGAAATATATCTTGTGGCTGTATTATAGTAAATAGGTGCTTCTTCTAAGATGGATATTTCCATGCTGTGAAACATCGCCGCAAATCTAATAGATAATTAACACAAACTGAGAAAATGGCTCAATAATTTACAAACTTAAAAGCCAGCTATTCAATGCTATCTCCGGGTATCTATCTTCTAAAACATTTCATATGAAGAATTTACAAAAAGATATACATAAGGCCTCAGACCAACTCATCTGTCCCAGTACTGAGATTTATTTTGTTCCTTGTGACTTACTACAAAACTGCATCACTATCTATGGAGCTACTACTAATGAGCAAATGAAATAGTGAAATATTCTTACATTCTCCCCTGGGCTAACCTCTAGTGACAGAATGTATTGGGAACATAAACTACTGCTGATTTTAGATAAGCTTAACGGAGCACAGTGTGTGGTGTTTTTAGTGTAGAGGTAAAATAAAGAATTTACTGCTCTTTGAAAGGGCAACAGCTATGCAGAGAGGCAAACAAACAGGGGGGTCTGTCTTTGTAGCTGGTAGCTCTCTGATCTTGGGGCCGTAGTAAAGGCAACCTAAAAGAAAACCAAAAAAAAACATCCAAGGCACGGGGGAGCTGTAATGCATTGATTGTTGTTGTTGTTTTTTTATCTTTGCAGCCGTGTCATAATAAAGGCATTTTAACTTCTACACTACTCCAGTGTGCCTCGGACCACTTTAAAGGGTTGTTTCTTCTACAGTGCCAAGATCAGTAAGCTACAGTGCTTACTACAAAACACTCCTCTTTGTACACTTGATTCTGTGTTTCTGATTTTGCTAAGGACTTCTTGGTAGCCTCTAAAGTAGCCCAGGAAATCCCCTGGATCCCACTGTGAAAAACATTTGCTTGGAGGACTAATCTCAGGTGAAAACCAGGCCATGTATTTACAGCATATGTGAAATAGCTTCTAGTTCTACTACTGAACCTTTATAGAAGGAACCATTTGCAGTGATCTGCAGTGGCAATTTTGACATTATCGCCATTAAATTTATATGTTGCTGCTACATTTTTCTCAAACCATGAGCGATAATGTATTGTGTTGGCTTGGACAAACACTCTGTGGTATTATCCCCCATTTCGTTTTTGTTTTTTTTCTGTAATGAGAGGCAACAAAAGATAAAGTGAGACAGAGAGAAACAAGAAAGACTCCAGAGGGATTTGATGTAGGCCAGTATATGTGGGCTCAATTGTGGGAGTCTGAACCGCCACCAGCTCACCAATTTAATCTCCAATTTACAGATTACAATTTAACACCATATATCTACGTGAGTGGGTTGGCCACACTGACATATATTGAGTTGCCATAGTTGTGATATTACTATGTTCCACTGTGTAATACCCTGGAGACAAATAATAGTATTAATGCTGATTTTTAAAGAACATCACAGCCGAATACTAAAGGTACAGTATATTTTCTACAGAACAATTGTAGAGCTATCATAGGAGATCAACATCCCCAAAGGACAACAATGTCACTACAGTTGTCCCCATATGAGTAATAAAGTAATATTAAAGCAATTTCTTTCTGACAAAGAAATTGCACAGCAGAAAGTCTGCATGTAAGCTATCAGCCTCCCGTTCATTATCTTGAACCCTATATAGCATTTTAAAAGATTGATATTCACTCTACAGAGCGCCATGGCAACAGCTGTTTCTACAGTGGTATTAACACTGCTCCTCCATTGAAGTCACAAGCCTGACTCCAATTACAGGGGCACTGGATGTTGGAAAACGGTGCAACGTGGGCTCCACCTAGTGGCATAATATGGTAACTCAAAGAGCAGAGCTCACACACTGCCACAACGGACAAAATGATCAATGCATTGATCGATTAATCCTATTATCTACTGCAATGGGCCATCTTTAAAACAGGGCAGTCTCCAATCAAGGCGCACACAAATCAACTATCCCAGCCTACTAATCAACATCCACAGCCTATAAATCAATTTCAGACAAAAACTAGCCTAACTACAAAACTATACTGTGAGCGTAAAGATTATTTTTGAGGGTTGAAAAAAGCATATTGCTGTTCTAGTACAAAAAGCACCCAGGGGTGTTTTAATTCCCACTCATGAAAAAACAAAAAAAACAAAAGACAAGAATGAACTGCGGAAAAATGTCATTGTAGCCAGACAGTTTTTGCATTTAAATAGTTTGTCATTTATAGTTATTTATCAAATGTAAATTAATACATAACCTTCATACAAGGAAGTTGCAGAGGTGATGTCTGCTGTAAACACAATACAGATGAAAGATTCTAACTTCCTATTTGGTGGACTACCTAGAAAAAGGCTGTTTGATATTTATGACTGTATATAGAGATCAAGGATGCAGTGAAGCCAAAACATGCGACAGATGAACAAGCCTTTTGCAAGTACAAAATAATGACTTTATTGAAATTAGGGCTCTACTTTTATCAAAAATGTTCAAGTTTTCAGGACAAACAGCGACAGTGCAATCAGGGACACAGACCATTCTCTATAAACAAGACATACATATAAAACATAACTACAGTCACAGACAACAAAGGCCACAGTTTCAAGTATTGTGATCAAGTATCAAGGATATATATACACAGTACACACCCTTATAAAGCAACAAGGCCATTTCATACTATTAACATTTCAATGGTCGATGCAAAAGTTGTTCTATACAAAGTTCTAAAAATATACAAACATTTGAATTATATCGCTGCCAGCACCAACCTAACGCAACATTTCTCAGAATGTGAAGGGTCCTTCAAAAAGAAAACATTTTTTTGTAATAGGCTGTTAGGTATCATATGAACGGAATGTTAAATTAACCAACAATGAATACATTACGAGGTGTGCCTTGCAACAAATGTTGCACTCCTCATAATACTTTCCGTTTGATATAAAAATGCAATGTGATTAAATAAGAGATTTTACCGCATTTTCAACCATTTAGAAGGTGGGTTTCATTCCCTTTTGAAACCTGCATTAGCTGGCACTTATTACATTTTCAGTTGCTACCCTGCCCTTTGGAAGAATACTGTAGTGGTTTCTCCAAACAAGCATTACCATGTAAAATGTTTTTGGCCCTATACCACAAATAAATCATTTAGATAATCTACGTACACTTTAAACTGGGGTGTAGCCAGCTGGTTAGATAGTATTTTTCTTGCGTTATTGTGTGTCCATGGAGGAGTCATTAGCACATCCCATAATCCTCTGCAACTCCTGAATACAGGGCACAATTGACTGGCTGTGCAACTGAGCCATCTTCAACCTAAAGAGAGAAACAGAGAGTCATCTGTTAGACAGGTTTCATTTGGACACCTTCTCATTTCTATTAACGCTAACAAAGCACCAGTTAGGTTTTCAGGAGCTGATGAACTACAACCAAAACCCTGGCCACCAGTAAGAAAATGATAAACCTATGAATGATAGCATCTAGGTTTCATAGATCATCAAGAGGATAGGTAGTAACAGAAAGCAAATTTGTAGCTAGCACGTTTAACAGCTACCTCAGAATGTAAGCCACCATCCTTTTGAGGTTATACTCTGACCCTTACTTTAGCTCCTAAAATAATCAAAAATGATTGATGACTGAAGATTTTATGCATCCCAGACAGAGCGGAAGTAAACACCCGGCTGGTGAAGAAAGTGGAACTTCTAGCAAGGATCCCCAGGGGCTGGTGTACCAACCCAGGGCTAAAGGGTAAGCAAACTTACATTCAACAGATGGCTAGACAGGACGCCAGCAGGATGCCCGAGTTGCATTGCTTCAGCTTGATATTTAGGTCGGCAATGGGTTGCTAACACGTCAGCAAATAGAACATGGCAAGCGAATACTACAACAAGTATATTCCGCTGCAAATCTGTTCTGAGATTTCTCTGCCCTATAGTGGTCAAAAATGCTTAAAGATTAAAAGTTAATATGCAGGATTTCCACTAGCCTGGATCCCCAGTAACCTGAGATTAACTATTTTGTTTAAGCATCAGGTTATTGTTCAGAAGGATGGGTGCAGCCTGCTGTAAACATCTCATTAGTGCCATGAAATAAAAGGAAAATGAAGTGACTTTATTGGTGTACAGACGCACCACTTAGTTTCTGGTTCACTCTGTGACCTTTAAGATGTGTGCATGAAGGCAAAACACTGAAATAAATTACACACCCAAATCATGTTTACATGATAACTTCCTTGTTGAGTATTGCCTTAATCTGATTATAATGGATATATAATTAGTGTGCATATTGACACACTATCACTGTATGTATTGTTTAAGATCTATATCTGGACTGTTCACAGGCCACCAAAAACGTAGGTGTTACCTTCTGAGCAGCTCGCGTCCTCTGCTGGGTTCAGGGTGGTAGTGCTGGAGAGCAGTGAGGCTATGAGCTGCCAGAATGCTGTAACACTGTTCTCGGAGAGCGTTATGGTTCGCTGTATCCCACTGCGGCAACTCGCTGGTGTAGCGCCACGCCATCATTGTGTGCTCCAACACAGTGTCCCACTCTTTGTTCCTCAGAAGAACTTGGCCCCACTCCTCACATGAAACCTGAGGGGGAGGATAAAGAGGTAACGGATTAGGATGACACAATGAAACCCTCACCCTGTGTCAAAAATTCCCTTTATAAAGAGAAAAAAAAAAAAAAAAAAAAAAAAGACTAGCAGGGTGCTTAAAGAGACAGCAACTCCTTTTAAAGTCTAAAATAAAATACATAACTTCCCTGCAAATTAGAATTGGACAGTATACAAGTAAAATTAAATCTGCAGGTTTCCAAAAAGTGTCACTATTTATACCAACATGCCCTAACACCACTGATACTCACTTTGAATGCCACCAGGTAAGGATATGCCTTTCTGTAGCAGTGAGCGTCCCTGTTGGAGCCAAGTCGTGAGTAGGGTATGGACCTGTAAACATTTGCTTTCTTTAGTTGCAGGTCTTCCTGGAGATACTTCAGGTCTGACGCCAGGATCCAGGGCTCTTGGCTCTAAGACGCAATGCAACACATCAAATTTCAAGATTACATTGTATGTAGTGAAGGCTCAGAGTTGAGTAGTACACTGAATATTTTACATCTCTGCTACTAAAATTCTGCTTAGGATGCAACATGTTCCATCTTATCTTATTAATATGGTCATGTGCAATGGCCAGGATGCATACCTGTTCAACTAAGATGAGGGATCTGATCAGCTGTACAAGCTGCTGTTTGGAGAGCGGGGTGTGGTGCTCGTCCATCTTCTCACACTGCTCCTCTATCCCCCCACTCCACACCCCACCAATGGACAAGTCCACTGCAAAACAAAGGGATATGATTAGGACAATAACAGACCACTGCAAACAAGGGCAGGGGGGGAAAACCAACAATCACTGGCAGGGGGGGGGGGGCAGGTAAAGCAGGACAGCTTTTACTGCTCTGATTATTCTTATTTCATTAATGAAAATCTGTCAGACTCCCCAACATTGAATGGCAAGGGAAACAGGGTCTTTACACCCAGGCATTCTTGCCCTTATCATACTGTGTTTATTTCTGTCAGCTCACAAAACCAACCACACAGTAGTTTCGCTTTGTACTTACATGACTGCACACGCTTCGTGTTTGTAGCTGTGTTTCTCCCCCTTGGAAGTGGAGATGGACCCAAACGAGCACTTAGGATCTCTAGGTAGGACCTCCTCATTCGAGCTGGGGGGGAAAAAAAAAAAAAAAAAAAGTATAAATAGTTCCTACAATGTCGTTGCAGCACACACCATAAGGACTGAACCGACTGTGAATTTAATCTTAATGTAAAATGTATGCCACCATAATTAACTATAATATCACTATATTTAGCTAACTAACTGTTAATCCTGGAGGTACGCGCGCTTCCAATAACATTAGCATGATAGCAAAGTGGCGCCTCCTGCACAAAGAAGTCAGCGTTAAGTTACAGCAATTTTCGCAGCCCCCCAAAAACAAAATAAAAAGAAACCTATAATTTTCAGACTTACCTGCAATTTTGGGCTGCGGAGCAGGTATTTCCACCAAGGCACGTCGTGGCTGCCACACAGCTGCCATTGTGGCCAAACTAATCGGTTAAGACACGGAGCTAACTACCTGCTAGTAGCCACTGTTAGCTGAACTTTAAACCCCACGGGGTGCCCAGCGAGAACTCCTCCACGGCAGTCCTACTTGGCTTCAGCTGGTGAACTCGGCAGTCAGCAGCTCCTTCGCCGGCGTCAGTGCAAGTTCTGGAGCTCGCAAAGACAAACTTGCGTGAATTTAGCTAAGCGGTACAAAAAAAAAAAAAAAAAACAACAACCCCACATTTGTGAAGCCTGCCGGAGACGAGGTCAGGACAAACTAACTACTTCTGTCTGCCCCGCCGCTACTACAGTGCTGATGAGGCAGTTGCCGCGGGGGCGTGGTTTGCCGCATGCGTCGCCCTGATTGGTAGGCGTCGCAGCATGTGTAGAACAGGCGCCCAATATGCAAATGAGGTGGCCACTGACTTTCTCTCCTCTGCATCCTGAATGCACGTGTTAACCAAATATCTGGCACTAGATTAAAAATATGACCAAAGAAAAAAATGTTCAAATAGATGTGCGTGGTGCATTCAGTTGAAAAAGTGGATGGTTCACTCACAAAGTAGCATGTTTTAATACAAACATCCTCATAACCAATTATGTTTGTATGAATATTATCAAAACGCATGCTTCTGCAACATGCATTAAACTGTATATTGACACGAGAGCTTTGATGTAAGCAGACAGTAGTAGTTTTATGAAGTGCATCAAATTATTGGCTGTTGTATTTTTATTCTAAGATGGACGCTCAGAACACATCAGTGTTAATCTAATCACTGTCCATGCATTTGTTACATCTAGGCTGGACTATTGCAACTCTCTATTATCAGGCTGCCCCAACAAATCCCTTAAGACTCTCCAGCTGATTCAGAATGCTGCGGCACGTTTACTGACAAGAACCAGAAAAAGAGAACATATTTCTCCAATATTAGCTTCTCTACACTGGCTCCCTGTAAAATCCAGAATAGAATTTAAAATCCTTCTCCTCACCTTCAAAGCCCTAAATGGTCAGGCACCATCATATCTTAAAGAGCTCATAGTACCCTATTACCCCACTAGAGCACTGCGCTCCCAGAATGCAGGGTTCCTTGTGGTTCCTAGAGTCTCTAAAAGTAGAATGGGAGCCAGAGCCTTCAGCTATCAAGCTCCTCTCCTGTGGAACCAGATCCCAGTTTGTGTACGGGAGGCGGACAACCTCCTCACATTTAAGAGTAGGCTTAAGACTTTCCTCTTTGATAAAGCTTATAGTAGGGCTGACTCAGGTGACCCCTGAGCCCCCCCTTAGTTATGCTGCTATAGGCCTAGACTGCCGGGGGACTTCCTATGATGCACTGAGCTCCTCTCTCCTCCTCTTCCTCTCCATCTGTACGCCCTCATATCCCATCAATGCTTGTTATTAATTCAACTTCTTCCCGTAGTTGTGTGCTTTCTCTCCTCTCTCTCTCTCCCCCCCTTCTGTTGCTTTCTGCAGGTATTTCTGCCTCCGGAGCTGTGGAAGTCTGGGTCTGTGGTTGCTGCCGCCTGCTGCCCCCGTGCTCCTGCTCTGCACCCGCTGATGCTATTGCTGTTGTTGCTGTTATTAGTATTGCTATTATAATGTTGCTCTTAGTGTTGTTTCTGTTGGTGTTAACATCAATGCCATTACCATATCTATGCTGTATTGAGCTGCTGTATGTTCTCTTTCCTCCTGCTCTCTCTCTCCCGCTCCCCCCTTCCCCCTTCAACCCAACCGGTCGAGGCAGATGACCGCCCACCTTGAGCCTGTTTCTGCTCGAGGTTTCTACCTGTTAAAAGGGAGTTTTTCCTTGCCACTGTCGCATAGTGCTTGCTCATGGTGGGAACTGTTGGGTCTCTGTAAATATAAAGAGTCGGTCTAGACCTGCTCTATTCGAAAAAGTGCCCTGAGATAACTTTGTTATGATATGGCGCTATATAAATAAAACTGAATTGAATTGAATTGAATCAGTGGTGATTGTATGTTACAGTGAACCATTCAGACCAAAAGACACATGGTAAGAGACATAAAAATATCTGTAAAATGTTTTTTAATAGGTTGGTGGATTATTGAAAAAAAATACAGGAATTTAACTTCTTGTCAAGAGACATAACTGCATCGTGATACATAGTGTGGAATAATAAATCATTCAAGCACAGAACTTATTCCAAAACAGATGATAATAAAACACAAAAGCGTAAAAATAATTAGATATAATTAACACAGTGGTCAATCTGTAATATGTTTTAATAAATTAAAATGTTTTCTAAATTGATACTATTATAGTATTGTGATCATTTTAGATACTTCGTTTTTTGGGGAATAGTTTGTTATTTACTGTTTAGTAATTCTTATCTGAAAATAACCTATGTGGTAAAATATGAAGCAGTGGTAAATGCAGCGCAATTTTGGTGTCCATATATTTTCAACATTTCTAACAAATGTTCCTGTCATCTTGCAAAAAAACACAACAACTGCACTGTAATGCAACAGGGTTGAAATCAGTTCACTTTTACACAGTCATTCAGAAATTCAACCTAATATTTATCGCATGAATAAAATGATATCAACAGCTTCCTCACTGGACTGACAGTATCACATTTTTACTTACATTTCTACAGGTAAATTGTTATAATTACAATTATAAATATCTGTAGTAAAACTGCACTTTATGAACTGATTGAACTGAAAGTGAATTCACTCTAGCCCTGTACAATATTAGAGCAAATTAAGCTGAATACTCAATGGCTTCTTGAAACTGCTACGGCAAATAATATAATTATATTGTAATTATGTACATTATATACAATTTTTAAAATAAGTTACATAATGCACAGGTAAAAGGGTATCTATTAGGTACATATCATATTACAAAGGTCTGTGACAGTATGGCTTTGTAAATATACATTACAATATTGTCATCAGAAAAAGCAAGTGCAGTCAGATAGGGCTGCCTTTCAGCATCTTACTCATTTTCAGTGTGAGTTTTATATAACTGTAATGTTAAGTCTAACTGCAAAGAGTCTTACACTTTATTGATTTTGATATGGAGACCGTCTAGATCTTATATGAAAAATATATGATTCCTGCAGACTCAAAAATAACAACATGCTTAAAGAAAGACTTCTACTGAGTGTGTAGGCCACACTATAAAGCATAAGGAGTAGTCTCTACTTGCTAAGCAGTGTTTTAAGGGAACGGGTGAGTGCATTAGCAATGGCCGACATGGTACTGGAGTGGCGGACCAGGGCTTTCACGCTGTGCTCCCCTGGTGCTCCCACGGTGGCAGTCTCAGCCGCTTTGAGCAAACAAATATAGTTCATGACAACCTCATCAACTTTTGCCACAACCTCTCTCTGTTGGTGTGAGGCTGAGGCTCCGAGCCCCCTAACCAGACACATACAAGCCTCACAGAGACAGCATAGCACCTGGAAGCTACAAGTTACAGCTAGCAGCATCTCCTCAGGACTACCATGGGCCTGTGCCATCCTCCGGCATGCCCGGCCTAATTCTTTTGACTCAACAGAGAGGAGCTGCTTGTACTGGGATACATCCTGGAGAGGCATCTGGGCTCCACGATCGCAGCGACCTACGCTGGATCTCACCAGTGCAATGAGCTCACTGGCATCACGGCGGACATCAGTAAAGCCGGAAGGGAAGCCATACATGCGGTCCTTGAGGGCGTTGATTCGTGCAAGACGGTCACTAAAGCTCATATTATTGAGGACCTCCCCATACAGCTGCTCCTCAGCTGCATCCACTGCTGAGCCATAGGGCAACATGGTTGATGCAGCGGCACCGTCATTATCAATATCCTTCCCACCACGGCTTCGTCTGGGCTTCTCCCACTCAATCTCATCCTCTTCACCCTCACTCTTACGTTTAAAGAAACAGTAGCTAAAAGGCCCATTGCATCTCCAGGGGCTGGTGTCCAGTTTTTGAGAGCCCTTCATGTGTTTAGCGTCTTTCTGCAATGGAAATGCCACAGACGCCCTTCTACTGTCTACCCTACAGCCTGTAGACCAGCATGTGTTGTGGGAAGATACAGAGCCTTGGGAGTAGCTCTTGGAGAGTCGCTTCCTTGTTGGCCTTCGCTGAACTTTGGTGTCACCTTGCTGGGGCACAGATGGTGACAAGGGCTGCTGGCTCCGGCTTCGGGTGGGCTTATCGAACAGAACTTCCACACTACCAGAACTGGCAGTCACATTGCTGGAGCTGCGTTTGAGCTCCCGGCCTCGTTGCAGGTTATTGCTGAAGGGATCTGTCTGTGACAGGGTTGGGGTAACAGCCTGGATGTGGTTCTGATTCTGCCGGGACTGGATGGAATGGTTGGAATCCTGTGTGCATCCTGAGTTGCTGGAGCTAGCGTTGGCTTGCATGGAAAGAGGAGGAGGGGGTGGTGGTGGAGGAGTAGGAGATTGTGGGTTGGGAGTTGGAGATGCAATGCAAACCCTAGTGCCAGTAGATGCCTGCCTGATAAAAGCTGAAGGGTGGTCTCCCCTTCCGAGTGAGATGGTGTTGAGGTCTGCTCGTTGACCACTTACACTGGGGGCAGCAGAGAAACAAAGAGAATCATTAGGACGAGGATGAGAAGACTGACGAACTGCATGCTTTGCCCTCGGGTCTGATCTGAACCAGTCCTCTGTGCTGCCACTAGGTTGGCTTCTTGACCGAGGTGGGAGACGGCTAGTGGTTCCCCCACCCTCGCGGTTTCCACCTGTAATGAATCCCCCATCACGGCTGATACAGCCTTCTCTCTTATACAGTGACAGGAAGTGCTCTGGGTCCATACCACTCCTCTCTAGTTCACTTTCCAGGCCAGAAAAGGAGCTTCTCCTCTCAGCAGTAGCTGGCCTGAAATCTAGACTGTCATTCAGTGTCTGAGCATGCATGTCAGGACTTGTCTTGAGTTTTGCAGGAAGTGTGGCGGAATGGTATGACCGTTGGTTTTTATTTGTCAGCTGCATGGTGGCCGTATTAGGGTTTACTAAATTTGGGCTGAGGAATGGGGATGATATGGAGGAAGGCATACATGGACAGCGAGCAATGGTGTTCCCCCTATTCTTAACCATTTCCACAAGCTGAGGGTTGCTAGTGATAAAGCGCCTGGTGTCCTTTTTCACTGCCCCTCCCATGCCTGCACTGTGCAGCTTCCCTCCCTGATGCATCTGGCTGACAGTTAGATAGTTAATCAGTTGTCTGTAGGCCTCACTGCCTTCCTTCTGGTTCAGCCCCTTAAAACAAGCCTGTTGTTTAGCATGCAGATCATTGTGGGGCCTCTTGCTTCCAGTACCTGTGGTTTCTTTATGCTTAGACGGTGTGGCTGAGGAGGGGCGGCCTGGTTCAGCCCCGGCAGCAGGAGGGTGAATGTTGGGCAGCATTTTCCGAAGGAGGGCCGGGTCTGCATGAGGGTGTAGGTCTTTTCCCTGAGTGCTCTGGCCAGGGATGCCACGAGGGATTCCAGGTTTGCTATCTTCATAGTTTAGCACCCTGAGTAATGAGGAGGAGGAATTAGAAAGTGGGTGCCTTTGCAAATGGTGGTGTTTTGATTCAACCGCACCAGGGCCAAGTGGTGAGTCAGTTGGGGTGGCACAGGCACTACTGTTCGTGCTGCCACCAGCATCCAGTGATGAGCACAGAGAACCTTGTAGTGAACTGTGGGCTTCTCCTTGCAAATTTGAAATCCGTTTTGCTAGATGGTACTCACACAACCGTGCAACACTCTGCTGTCTAGAAATTGGCTGATGGTCACTTTGTATGTCCGATCCCTGGTCTGACCCCCCTGATCTGGATTTTTTGGCTGGGGACAGCAATGATGCTACAACTAGATGTTCATCTTGCTCAACAGCCACAACTCCATTATCTGCACCACAATCCCCCAAGTTGACAACATCCAACAGGCGATCAGAGGTAGAGGAAGGAGGGCGGGGAATTCTGTTATGGTCACAGGGGAGGCTATTCATTCCAAGGCCCTCGGCTGCAGAATTTTCTGCCAAAAAAGAATTCTGTCTTCTTTGACTTTCCCCCCGCTCACAGAATGAAGTGCGCTGGACCAAGTCAAGACGGCTGCGGCTCCCACTACTCTCACCTCGATGCCCTTCCCTTGTGCTGAAGGTGTTATACTTCCCACTGGAGTCTGCAGACTTTTTGTGATGCTTGCCTCCTGGTGTGGTGGAACTTGGGCGCTGGAGAGTTGATGAGAGGTTAGTCTGGGACCTCACCTCCAAGTTGTCTGGCCCTGTTGATGCAGTGTCCAATTGGGGACTCCGTCTTGGAGGAACTGCAGGAGGCTGAAGGTGCCGTGTTGGACTACGGGGTTTCTTCTGTATCGTTCCTCCTGTGCTGGGTGAGACAGGGAATTCTGTTTTCTCCTCAAGTAAAGGTTGGTACCCTTCCCTTGTAGCCACCAGAAGACGCATGTGGCTCTCACTGAGCCTGTGAGTAGCAGCCAGTTCAGAGATTTCAGTCATCTCTGAGGAGTTAGTCTCGTTGCCAGAATCTGAGGACGACTCTGGGCTAAAGCCTCGAGATGTGTAAACACCTAGAAGACAAGAGATATATATATATATGGGTCATTCAAGTAAAACTACTACTACTGTATTAAATATTACACATAGCTATGATTATATATATTTGCAATTAATGAGAAGGGACATTATACAAATTGTTTCTGTTCTGGTGTCATGGATGTGTTTTGGAAGTTTGCTAACTTAAAAGGGCAAGAGGTCACAGACAATTAAAGCTAAATGGTGGAGAGAAAACACATTATTAAGACAAAAAATAACTCAGGGCAAAAATAAACCCAAATGGTTACAATCCACAAATTCTTAGTGATCTAAATGATATCAAATGAGTGAGACTGTAGGCCGTAGATTAAGACACAGGATTTATTTCGGGTGGGTTATGCTGAGTAAAAAGGTCTTAAAACCAAAGCTTAACAAAGACATAAATGATGGTGATCAAACATTACTGTGCTTGCATTAGTATTCAACAGACCTGGATTGTTACTGTTGGGTGGTGGCGGGGGAGGCCTCTGTTCAGAGACAGACAGAGCCTCCAGTGCATGTAGAGTATTCATGACTGCATTCTCCAGCCTTCTCTCCCCTCCCCTGCTCCCCTCTCCCTCCCTATGTGTTGGAATGGCATCAATTAACGATACTGGAATATCATCATTTTCACGTGTGCTTAGTGGCCTTCCCTCAGGTGCTGTGTCCTCATCTGAACTGTCCCGAAAGCCTGGTGGTGGAGCTGCGATTGCAAGGTTGAGTGTCTGCAGCAGTGTGTCATCTTCATCCTCATCAACACCGTCGTCTCCCTCAGGAGGGGGTAGTGACGTCAGGTCGATGATGTCATCAGTAGAACCAGAAAGCGAGGGGAAGGTAGCTATGCCGGCTGCCGTGCCTAACCCTCCTCCTTGGTTATCACAGTTTTCATCTCCACCTCCTGTGTCATCACCCACTGGTGTCCCCCCTGTGGAGTCTTCTTCGCAGGAAGCATCGTCGTCATCCTCTGCATCGTCCGTTGTGTCACGATAAAAAAGATCCCTTAGCAGTGGCTCCTCACCACCTTCCTCACTTATAATGTTACTATAGACATGCGTCAGACCACTAAACTGAAATGGCACCCTGTCTTGTGGCCGAAAATCTGTGTTGTTGTGCAAGTAGGGCGGTCTGTGCTCGGGTACCTCAGGACTCTCCAACAGTCTTTCATAGCCTAAGTTCTTAGCCTTGTTCAAGGGTGGGTCCCCTCCAAAAATAAATGACACTTTGGCGCTCCGGGGTGAGTCTTGAGGTTTGTGTGTGGTAGTGGGTGGAAGAGGAGGGGGCAACGGACTTCTCTGTGTCCCAAGGTCTCTGTCAGGGTTTTGGGGTTCATGGAAGTAAGGAGAGATGCTGTTTTCTCTCTGCCCATTGTCTGAATACTCAGAGTCCCTGTTGTAGACCTCTCCCTGGCTGGGTGATGGCTCCTCGTTGTCCCCCAAAGATGTGCTGTATGGCCACTCCAGAACACGATCCTGACCTGCAGACAGCAGCAATACAAGGTCTTATTACTTTGCGTTTTATATTTTATGTTGATTAAATTTTAAAGGGGCTGCCTCCTCTTCACTAGACTTCTGAGTGCTTCACTTCAAGACTTTTGAGATTTTATGCTGCACTGTAAAGCATACATTTTTTTTAGCCATTTAATCCAGCCTGGAGTCTTTTTCAACTTCTCAACTTGTTTTAAGGCTTTTTATGGAGTTCTGCCAAGACAAAGACCTTACCACTTGTTTCTACAAAATTCACAACACAAGTAAAACTGTACTTGATTTATTGCCACATAGTGTGTTATGTGAGATTGCATTTTTGTATAAACAAATAACATAACTTGTCCTGGAGGGTCCTGTGCTTCCATTAATTTCTTTTTAATACATACTATTTTAACCACATGCACATACATGCACACATAATTAATAGTAACTCACTAGTGTCATCTCCTCCAGTGCTATTGCAGTGGGGCATGCTGAAGATAGATCTCCTTGAGTCCACTAGGAGGCGGTAGTAGCCTGCTGTTATACAGGCCAGGTTCATTGCATCACTTGATTCCATGATCAGTGTGATGGGCTGTGAAAAAAAGATGGAGGGAGGACGGAAAAAAAAGGATAAACAACAGATGCTATAATTTGTGTAGGACAAAATAAAATTTTCTGGTGATTTTGTTTTCAGGGAGAACTGTGCTCACCCTAACATCCAGAACATGCAGCTCCAGTCGGACGTTGGTCTCATCCTCAGTGAGGATCTCGATGCGGTTGACATGGCTGAAGTCAGCCAATAGGGCCACTAGGTTCGTCCGGGTGTTGATGACATGACTGATGCCGTAACGTGGGCCCACTAACAGCGTCACCTCTGTCTGTTTCTCCCCTTGCTACAGAAAATAGTGTGTATACATACGACCGTTAAAAGTAATTCAAAAACAAATCAGCGATGTCAAAGTTTTATCCTAAAAGACTTTAACTGACAGAGATGCGTTTCTAAACAAAACTGAGGTTTGTTCTCAAACTTTTACAAATCTTTTCCAGAACTAATGGCCTTACCAAAAGTATTGATTGGAACTCCCTTCCTCCATAAAGTCTGAGTTCACTGAGGTACCTCAGGTAATGCACCTTGGCCTGCAAAGCAGTCAGCTGCACAGAGAGAAGTGAAATACATTAGTAAGCATTCAAAATGAAATCACTTCAACCTGAACTGACGCATTTGTCGTCTTATGTCAGGATGTAAAGCACTCTCAAGCCATTTTGATCTGGGCTGCTGATTTTCCATTATATCCTATCATATCATTTAAATCTGATCAAAATCTGAAGAGCCGCTCCACTTCAGTACTCTTTATGGCTTGCTTCTGTGGATGTGTGCCTCTCATGCCATTTAGGGTCAATGGGATTTTCAAAATTCAAACTTAAAAGTACCAAAAGTGTATTTTTGCAATGTACTGATGCTTTCACTGCAATGAGACATTCAGTATATATCTATGACACGCTTTATATAGTCATTGTTAATTCTTACTTCTATACAAAGCATAAATAAAGCTGACTCTAGTCCACAGCATAATCCAGTATTATGTTACCTCACCATCAGTCTCAGAAACAAAAGGCTAATGGGATGTCTGACCTTGCTAGGTGAAAACCAGACATCGCCATTAAAAAATAATTTAGTTTTTATGAAATTCTTGCTCAGTCTTAACCACCGCTTTTACATAAAACTGGGGAGTGAGCAGCCTCTTTCGGTGAGGGCTGAGCGATAACTTCAAGACTGTAATGAGAAAGTTAATTTGGAGTGTCAATGTTTTGAATTGCATGTCAGTTCATTGGTGCTGCTTGGCTGTATGTCTCCCTAATGAATAGACTGGATATCAACTGCCACTGTGAATGCAAATGATTAGCCAGCACATCATCCTGATCAGGCTTGGAGGGAAGAGATCAATATCCCCCTAGCATGACTGACATTGTACATTGTACACACATATACACATATATGTTCATGTGTGTTTGACTTGAGATACATTCCTTCATCAACTACATGAAGCTGCATTAGGTAGATTAAGTTGGGCATGGAGCAATGCTAATTTGCCTGCTGATGAGTGATGTTGCTCAAATGTTCAGCTTCAGTGAAGGATTCATGGCTCAGAGACTGCATACCTTGTAAGTCATTTTTAGAATATATGCATAATTTTATTTTATGTCACTCTTTTAAATATGTTAATTATCCAACCAATCACAGAGGAGCCTGGCTTATATTAACACTGATAGCCAAAAATGAGCAGACAACTATAAACGTACTCTCATGTGCCCATAACATTGGTTTAACATCCAAACATCTACTGGCTTGGGATGAAAACTAGAACTGTTACATCCGCATACATAAAAAGGACAAATCTGATTGTATCCATATTGTGCAAACTCTTATGGATGTTGGGGAACGACAAAAGAATGCACTTAACCTTATTATTATGTATGTCAGCTATGAGACGTAAAACTGCAGGGTGGGATTATTTAAATTGTAATGACCCTTAATGTCTGATTTATTCATTTAGAAAACTGCAGATTTCATCCTGAATATGCATGGTGTTTTATAGTACAAACACAGCCACATTGAGATAATTGGTATGTCATATAATGATATTATATGTTAATGTGACACATCACATGAAAAGAGCAAAACCAGCAACGTGTTAGTTTTTTCTCTCAGTACCTTCCTACTTCCCTGCCTTGTCTGTGGCTCATTCATTTCTACTGAAGACGTAAATCTTTAAAAATGGGTCAATACTATAGAGTGTCATTTAAAAAAAAGTAATTTCCTAAAACAGCTGGGTTCTGTAGTTCTTAGAAGAAAGGAGTAATAATATTCAGCGAGGATTAATACATATTTGATGCTCTAGTGAGTATTTATGGCAGCAGGACTTTGGATGGTGGAATCGACTAAAAATAAACTACGGGTCCCATGTTCATTGCAATGAAGAAACATGTCGCCGAGTGCAATGTTGTGGCTCATTCACAACTACAGCAGGACCCCACAAGTGTAGTGTTGTTGGCTTAACATATACACACTTTTTAATGTACGATACATTTTTTGTTGCCGCCTCCATAAGCACTTATAATTCAGTTTGGAAGAGTTTGTGTCTTCTCTGAGACTAAAATAGCCCCCCTGTATTCTACTTGCCTAACTAAGATTCACTTGCAGCTAACCTTATTTGCATGACAGCTGATAGTAAATCACTCGCTAAAGTTGAAACCTTTGCACGGGTTAATTTTGTTTTAGCGTGCTGCTGATTTGTACAAGTCAAGGTAAATATGGGTGTTGAATGAAAAGACCAGAAGCTGCCTGTGTCATTAAAACTGTTTCACAAAGAGATAAAAAGTTCAGCCGAAGTTGGATCAGCGCCCCCTGACTGGGACATGTGTGTGTGAATATGAATATCTTATTATGCACACAGTTTGACAATGCATTTTGCTTGTTATTCACATTAGCATTCAAGGTCTAGCTCGGCAAAAGGGTCTTAGGTTGACAAGGGTGAGAGCATGGCAGCGATGCTATTTTAGGATATTGCATCAGAAAACAGAGAGACAGTGTGTTTGTGCGCATGTGCGCGAGTCAGAAGTTTATTAACAAGGGCAAAGAAAGACAAAGAGAGCTGCTTACTTTTTTCCCTGGAGGCACGAGGTTCTGGTTGGTTTTGAGGATGTGTGTCAGAGCCTTCTTGATGTTTTTCTCCTTCATGCTGGACAGCACGACAGGAGGCAGGAACAGCGACAGACCCCACTCCTTTCTGTTGAGAGGAGACTGATTTCAGCATAAAGTCACCCTTGGAAAAAAAGTACCTCCACCAGACCGTGGTTAAATACTTGCAGTCAAAAGCTAGAAATTGGATGACGTTTACTCTCAGACAAGCTGTCAGTTACAGAACAGAAGAGCTTTCTCTGTGGAAAGTGCTTCCTCAATAGGATCTCAATTTACAAATGTACTACGAGTGAACTATTTAAGTTTCTGTGCTAAAATATGCCAGCAAAACCACAAAATCAAAAAAAAAAAAATTAAAGTAATGTTGATAATTTTGCATTAAATTTGTTTTAGTAATATATTTTATTTTAGTTTGGTAATTCTTGCATCATAATTAAGTAAAACAAGTGTTCTTCCTCTTGTGGTGACAGGCAGACTGTACATAATTTAGAAACGCTGTCTGTACTAAACATGACACAAATTCTCTTAAATCACTCATTTGTGCAGCTTAATTAGAAATCTGTTTGTACCAGTGGTTCTTGCATGAGGCCCAGTGTTTGGAGGCCTTATTGACATTTCTTTACGTAATTTCTTTATGTGATTTGATTGTTTAACTAGAAAACTATGGTTTACAAAAGATGTCTCCAACCAAGGTGGTGAAATAGGACAATGAATTAATCTAACCCTAAATAAACATCTGTAAACCCATCAGAAAAAACTTTCAGAAGTCCATCTATCATTTATTATTGATGGAGCAGCTCCAGGCTGTAGTTTAACATTACAGATCACGTTTGTAGTGTCAAAAACACACACACCCGCAGCTGCATTTACATGCAAACTTACTGGATGTATTTGAAGGAGACCTTCTGGCTCTGTCTGGTTGTCATGGTGAGGATGTACATCTGGAGTGCTGCCAATCGTAGCGCAGCATCGTACTTCAGCTCCGGGCCAAACCGCTCCAAGACCACATCGTTACAACTCTACGGCAAAGCAGGAAGCAAAGTTACATAAGAATCCCAGAGTCAGTTTTGGGGGTTTGTGAGGTGCATTTCATCTCTCCACTGAGCAACTGAAGCAGCAGTGCATCCCCGCTGAGCCGAAATAAGTTGTTCTCAACCTTTGTGGCTTGAGATTCCTTCAAAGGGATACAGTTTCCAGTCCCTGATGAAGAACTCGGAAGCACAAAATGGTGAACTCTGACAAGAAAAGATGATTAGCTTTCCTCCTCTCAGGCAATTTCACTTGACTAATTATCAAAGGAATCCTATGGGGAAGCATTATTATTTATTATTTTATAGAGAATTACTTTATACAAGAGTGGGTTTATTTGAGGACTTTATTTGCAATTGAAGATTTTGTCTTGACAGGATCCATTCTGTATCCATCTGAGTAACTTTGTTAATTACCAAAAATCATTTCCAAACTATCTGGTAGATCATTCCCCTCTCAAAGCTGGCAAACAATTTTACACTCAATTTCATTATTCACCTACAGTACTTCAGGATTTTATTTGATTAGAGTCAACGGGTTTTAGTTAATGTAATAATCGGAATCAGTTTTAGGACTTTACTGGTGACTTTGCTCACCTGTACATAGAGGTATTCAAATGCCATAGCGTCTCTCCGGAGCAGCTCCACGGGGTCCCTGGGCACGAAGCTGACTCTAAAGAAACACTTCATCTTGTCAGAGCCAGGCCTCTGGGTCACCTGGGGACACAGAGGAAGGAGGCAGGAAGGGAGAACGCAAGAGGAGGGAATTAAAGAGGAAGAAAGAGATAGATGGAGAGTGATAGATGATGAACAGAAGGCATTTAACACATTTGAAGAAAAAGGCGTGAAAAAAAAACAGGTTTGTGCTACAATGCAATTGTTGGTTCTAAAGGTGGTATGGGAAACATTTTAACATGAATTTAATAGACATGTAAGTCTCTGCACCTAGTTTCAGTCCTGAGAAAGTCAAGTCAAGAATGAAAGTAAACAAAAAAAAAAGGGTAAAAAATTATTTGTGATTGATGTTCTAATTAAAGGCATGGGGCTTCATCAAGAAGAAGCCATAGCTGTAAAATAAGTAGCAGGCTAGTAGCATTAATGTCAGTGGCAGAAATAGTAGAAGTATTAGTGGGAGGAGGAGGCATACTAGTACTGGAAGTAGTAGTATTAGAATACAGTTTCCTACATCAAACTTATACTTCAGCATAGATCTGAGTGTGTTCTTGTTGACATGGTTGCGTAATTCAGCAGCAGTAACACAAAAAACTAACTTGCTTGCGGTGGTTGTCTGTGCATTTGATTCCACTTCTTATTCAAGACAAAACCACAAGACCCAGCAGTACCTTTTTAAATATTGATAATATTTTATAAATTATTTAATGTGCAAGTGTAGACAGTATGAGGGAGTTTATGTTCTAATTCAAGGAATACCAGCCTTCTCCTATACACCTGTCACCAAGATTGATACTCAGGTGTATTACAGTATAGTATGTGTTTTATCAAGCGTGTCAGGTAAGAGCAACTCTAAAACAGTCATCTGCCATTGTGTGAGCCACGTGCAGAGCTTCCCATCTGAACTGTGTGGTATGAATATTAAAACTGTCCTCTTGTGATCCCGCAACCTCATTAGAATGTAGCGGGCACTGTGGATGAGTGTGCGTGCGTGGTGTTTGTTCATTTGTGGGTGGGTGTGTGTGTGTGTGTGTGTGTGGAGGAGGAGGGTAGGTGTAATGTGAGCTGTCGCCCCTGCTGTGCCAGTGCTGATAAATGACACCGGGGTTCAAATGCTGCTCGAATACTGAGCAGGGGTGTGTGCGTGTGTGTGTGTGTGTCAGACAGAAAAGGAGACAAAGAAAGTGAACGAAGAGGAAACATCTCCTACCTGAGTAAGCATCTCCTGTTCGTGCAGGAGAAGCAGTTTGCTTGCAGAGCCTTCCGTCCTCTGCTCCAACACGAGGGAGAAGTGCTCGATGCATTTGATTGACAGCTTCTCTTGCAGGGTCAGGATCACGTCCTGAAGGAAACACACCACGTAATTATTTAATTAGAATAGTTACTTGATATTTATAACACATGGACTGATGTGTGCGCCAACACATCAGTCAAACTCCAAGTGATCTCACCACCGTCTGCCATTTTGTTTTTCCAGCTCTGTAATGCTTCTCTGTAAATTTATCAATAATGTGTTTTTTACTGACTATTCTTAAATTTGCCACTTTCCCAAACCTGCTTAGGGTCACAACTGTAGAGTTCCATGTTGGGAATATATAACTACACACTATGGATGACCTTTGTCTGCTACTGTAATCAAATTATCTTTCTTAGCTAGCTAACATTAGCTTCCCAGCTAACATTACTAGCTAATATAGACTGTAATTTTCAAGTTTGTTACAAGTTAAACTTAATAAACTTTAAATAATGCTATTAAATCATGAAGATAGCATATATTTAATGTAAAAAACCAACAATGCAGGTACAGGTCATTTTTGACCCACCAAAGAGCTTAGGTTCCAATCACCAATGCATCTACGGGTTAAAAAGATAAAATAGATTTTATTAATCAATATTAGACTAAAAGCCTTGTTAAGATAGCATTATAGTATTTGCAGTGAAGCTGAGAAAAGGAGTGACTCAGCTCTCTTGCTTCCTAAACTACACGCTGGGGGCCACAGTGGATCACAGCTGAATAAGAATCTACAAGTGAAAAAATGAAAATATGCTCTTTGCCACCTCGCCTGAATAAATGAGGTGCTCAAACAAATGGAACTCAAAAAGTGATTGAATTTCATGGTCTATGTGTGTGCACCAAGACACACTAATTTGCACTCTAAATGAATTTCTCCCTTTGTAATTATAGATGCTGCAGAGACTGCTAATTTTGTCGAGTGTGCCTTAAGGGGTGGAACGCACACACACACACACACACACACACACACACACACACACACACACACACACACACACACACACACACACACACACACACACACACACACACACACACACCTTGATAGAGGTACTGCTGTCGAAGCGAAAAGACTTTGTCTGTCCGTTCTCCAGGTAGACCTTCAGGACATTTGGCATGAACAGAAGAGAATTGTCCTTCACCGGGTTCTGCAAAGGAGGAACGTGATCAGTCTTTCCATTCTGTACATTTGTGGTCACTTTAACAGAAGACAAGATGAGGTTTAATAGGAATTCATACAAGTGTCATAACACATTTTTGTGTCACATTTGGTCTTATCTGTCTGGCATTCACTCAACTGTCTGTCTTATGTGGTAAGTGGCAACCATCTGGCAATGCCTATATAGGTCATAAATAAGTGTGTGTGTGTGTGTGTGTGTGTGTGTGTGTGTGTGGTAGAACTGACTGGAACCTGGCCGTTTATAATGACCTCCTCTGCAAAGCGCACTTTGACCGGATTGGACTTGAGCATGGCTTTTTTGGCTGCACTGATGAACGCTGATTTAGGGGACTAAGAGGCAACCGTCCAAAAAGAGAGAGAGAGAGAGACAGAGAGAGGAAGAAAGAGACAGACAGATGGAGGGAGAGAGATAAAGAAGAAGCATAAACACATGCACAACTGAAGAGGGGAAAAAAAACAGGTTTCCAGCACATAAGCTTTACATGTAACATTGGGAAATCAATAAAACATTAACACAATAACCTCTAATTTCCTGAAATTGGGAATGTGCAAACTAGGTGTGACCAAATTATTTCACAGTTTTATTTACCAGAAACACAACCCTGGTGCAACGCAACATAAACTTAAGAAGAGCATGGAGCAGGATAATTTCATCCCCTTTCAAGGAAAAGGCTGGCGTTTTTTTTTTTGTTTCTAAAATTTACTTGTTGACAAATCCCATGAAAAGACCAAAACCAGCAATACATTAGTTCATCTACTCTCGACATTTGTTCCTACTGAAGATGTAAATCTTTAAAAACAGGTTACAAATATATAGTTGTTGTTTTGTTTTTTGTTTTTTTAAGTATATGTAATTGTCTGTAAGGGGCAGTACTAATTTTCTAAGATAGCTGGACACAGTACTTTTTAGCAAATGTTGCTAAAACAGAAGAAAATAGTGCATTTGTTTGGGACTACTTTTAGCGGTGGATTAACACACATTTGGTTCTCTAGAGTACTGACAGCAGCAGGTCGGTGTATGTGGGACTGATTCAACATAAACAACAGTTCCCATGTTGAAGTTTATTCTTGACCTCAGAGACAGGACTTGACAAAACAATAACAACTGTCCACAACTGGGCAAACTCCATCTGCTGATGAAGATGATGAGATATGATAGAAAGCTCCAGTGTTCGTGGTAACGAAAGAACATGTTTACAATGGTCCAAACAGTTTTGGAGGTGTATGGCCCGGAGGAATAAGCTATATCAGGGTCTGTCTGACAACATATGTTAGGAGGATCAATTTGTTGCTAGCCTTGATCTTTTCATGGGATTTGTTGACAATAAGGAAAGTAGAGAATATCACCAGCCTTATCATTTAAATGCAGGGCAGAGTTTAACAGGCCTGCTTCAACTGAGAGAAAATTGGAGGTACAAGCCACAAATCTATACCTCCCCAAATACGTCAAGGCCCGGCAATGTCCTTCGTGGAGTTGAATTTATTTTTCAGGTTATGATAATTCAGAGGGATGCAACATCCCTGGCATGAAACATAAGTCAGCATGATTCATGACCATATTCTTGTTTCTGATAATTATATATTAATAAAGTGTTTAGTGTAAGTGGTTTACGAGGCCTAGATAAAGCAAGCAAATGCAAACGAAACATTGTATTCAGAGCAATACACATATGTGCAGAGAAACCTTTTTCTTGGATTTCAAATTTCATTTTTTTGATAAATATATCTGAAGCACACAATCCCTGTGGTGTGCTCCAAGAACGATCATTTTGCAAGAGCTGATCTACTCACGGGATACGGTTGGACAACAGTCAACATGATGGATTCTTTGCAGCTCCTGAAGCGAGAAGACAGCGAATCACAGAGTCAACATAATCATCAGAAAACAACAATCACAGCGAACAACAATGGCAGATATGCATCAGGAACTTGATTATCTTGGATGAAATGGAATGTGATGCCTC
This sequence comes from Macquaria australasica, assembly GCA_005408345.1. Classification (NCBI taxonomy): domain Eukaryota; kingdom Metazoa; phylum Chordata; class Actinopteri; order Centrarchiformes; family Percichthyidae; genus Macquaria; species Macquaria australasica. The sequence goes on along the minus strand of SEMN01000089.1, from coordinate 383,512 downwards.
TGGCAATCACCACTTACAAGTACACACAGTTAAAACCAGAAGCACACACACATACATTTTCATTAGTTTCCCATTTAAAAAACATGTGACAGTATTTCTGGCGAACCAAAACACCACTGCAGTCACGGTAAACTGAGTGCATCGAAATAGCAATAAGCTTTTCATTTTTATTTCTTCTTATTAATTCTGAATATTTATTGTTCTGACTGTTACAAGAAGATGACCGTTTATTGTGATGAGAAGAACTGTATTAACTAAGCATTATGTAAATGGATGTAAAGCATGACAAATACTTGGCAAGCACTTCATTAGAGTTTCACATAGTTTTGCGAAATTAAAGATACAATTTTAGACTTAAGTAAATTAATGATAATAACTTTGTTTCATTGTGACTTTGTCTGGCACTAACTGTTTTTTCTTTTGCTGTGATCAGTGTTAATTATCCTCACTCACCATGTATGTAGCCATCTACCCATGCAGATAGTTGCATTTGAATGTGCAGAGATTTTGAGACTGCCTCTGCCACCTTAATACAAAGAAGGTGATCAACTTTGTTTGCGGTGCTCACATCATTAAAATAAAATTACATTTGAAAAACTTGACAGGGACGTCTCTTTCCAGGAACAGTGTCCCGATTACTCTGGTTAATCCACTGATCGCACTGTCAGCCATTTCCACAGGGACTATTTCTCCGATGACAAGTAGTTTCAATGAAAACTGTTTACAGGAAGGTCTGTGGATTATTCTAGTGGATTATAACCGTGCCATCATTTCTGGCAGAAGATGTTGCTGTTGAATTTTTTATGTAATTTTTTTTTTTACTGCTGTGAGCACAACAAATTAATTCCACTCCCCACCATTGTATTAGGGTGGAAGCAGACATCTCAGAGAAGGATATATCAAAATCTGGATGAATAAAACCCAAACTGTATGCATGGCTGAATACCACTTGAGCAGTAGAACAATATTATTATTATTATTATTATTATTGTAATATGAACTGGCCCTTTAAAGTTTAGGTTATCAATAACCTTCAGGATTTTTGTATTTCTTTAGAAAATCCACTGATTAAACTGAACTATTGATTCTGACAGATCACAGTGTCCCCAAGATTTGTGTATCCACCTGACGAGGTCGATGACTCGTTCTCTAGGAGCCGAACTGACGGGTTCATCGTTGATCATGATGATCTCATCACCTGGCAACAGCTTACCCTCTGATGGACCACCTACACACACACACACACATACACACAAACACATGCAAACAAGCCACAGTTGATCACACCGGAGGTCAGTCTGTCAGCCAAAGATTATATATGACGTGCAAGAACAGCTGAAAGGACACTGCAAACATGTGTGTATCTGTGATTTTGTGCAGCATACAGGTAATTGGTAAAAAGATCTTCTATACTTGGGTGTGTCCCTCTTCTTACACATATAATAGGTGTGAGCATTGATAAACTGCAGCATCCTTAAGCACATATTTTCCTTTCCTTGGCCATCAACTCTAAATTGAATATTCATTAGCTCAATTGTCTGCTTGGTATTCAGCGCTGATTGATTATTGAGATGCCTAATCACTGTGTGTGACTGTGCAGCCACTGGAGCTGACTGGTTGATAGGAGTCTGTAAGCAGTTGTTTGGTGGTAATTTGGCAATCAGCCAATCAACCAAAATAAACAATACTTCCAGTAAAAAACATTAATTTGTGTTCATTTTCTTTCTTGCACGGGGTCAATACTGCTTACTTGTGCAATCATAGGCTGGAGAAGCCAACAGTCTGCATGGTTTCCTTCTAAACAATCATTACAGCAACTGCTTGCAGTGATTAGCATTCTTCAAACACCAAGGAGGGGCTAATGAAATGGCTCAGTGCGGTCTTACAACATGCAAACTCTCAGATTTCTGTATTATACTAGCACAGCCGGAGATTATTTTATTTTCTGTCAGTTTTTCTTGGAGCAATATATCATCCCACCAGTGTTGGGCGTTTTTAGTGCAGACATTGTATGCCACTTTTCTTGCTGTCAATCATCTGACACCCACAGGAGTGAATGGACTTTTGCATCAGGAAATAATCCCTCGTGTTGTTTTAAAAACTACACTGTCATTTGATCCATGTGTGAAGTCAAGTCCTGGTCAGAAATGGCTTGAGACTAAGTCAGGACAGAGTAAACAAAAAAAAACAGTGCCCATTCAATCTTTGACATATTGTTGTCTTGCTGTCATTCATAGAGTCAACTGTGATAGAACTTCAGTACTTCACTCAGTACAGTCCTTTAGATTTAGAAGTTTGAATGTGATAGAGACAAGAAACAACATAAAATGTGCCCAAATGTTGCAAAAATTGTGATTGCAACTCTGAGAAAAAAAATTATATTAGAAATTAAATATTCTTGCAAAGTGTTTCAAGCTAAAGTTGAAAGTATGATATCATTCCACATATTTGTGCATGAAACTACATGTCTAAAACCAGGATGCTTGGTTATTACATGGCAAAGATTCTGGATAATAAGCACAAGACACTGTTACAGCCAGCAGAGCAGAACGCCTACCTGGCGTGACAGAGCGGACCACCACCGGTTTCTCACTTCCCGCCACAAAACCGAAGCCCAGGACTGGGTCTCGTCTCATCTCCACCAGGCGAGGGGCGGGGGGGACCCCATCCAGGTGAACCTCCTCCAGGGAGCTGCTCTGGGACACTTGGCTGGAAAATACAGGAGGAACATGGTGACTAAGAGAAGTTCAACCAAAATCTCTACATGGTAAAATAAATAAAGAGAACAAGGACATCATACAACTCACTTTGACTTTGATTCACTCACAGTTCAGTCACTTGCTGACATACTTATCCAGAGTGACGTGAAATGAGTCAGCAAATCGTTTCACTTCAAAAGGACATGTAGCTGGTAATGACTGTTAGATGTCCTGCTTGTTAAAGGAGGGTCTCTTAAAGAATATGATACAGTGCAGATTCATTTTCAATCAGTGCATTACAGTAGAAAATAAGTTTTAGCTATGAAAGATGACCTCAAACTTAGAATGAATGATTGGCATCATCCGATCAGCTTTTCATAAATCAGATCCTTGGCTCAGGTTTGGTCATTAGCACAACCTTTTATGCTTAAGAGCCACTTATAAAAGGGAGCACAGGTCCTGCATTCATAAAAAGCCAATTTGCCTCCTACATCCATATAAAAGTCTGCAGACAATTCCAAATAAAAGTGTACTGATCATTTAATCAAGTCACTATCATTCATTTTTAATGTGTAAAGGACTTGTACATCTATTTTTATATGTGTTCTATAAAAATCTGTTCTTTTCTTTACTGCTGCTGTTGATTACTATTATTATTGTTGTCAAAATATATGACCCAACTGCTCCTTAATTCAGCACAAGTTTAACTGAACTGTTCGGTCGGCAGCTCTCTTTTATGACAGCTTATTTCCATTGATCTGAGCTTTCCAGAATGCCTTGGAAATGGCGTTTCCCACCGCTACATATATAAATCTAACACAGTTACAAAGTGTAAGGAATGGATTCAACAGTGAATTTGTCTACCCTAGTCTTGTGTCAAGGACAGCACATATACTGTGCATTATTTTCCCGCTGTGCTACTATACCAAAATGTAGGGTAACATCAGCGGCTCTGTCCTGCTCTTTATTGGATTTGGGGAAGTTTACACTCCAGCAACTTCAACCAAACTCTTTAAGTGTTTTTCATGTAGCTTTGTAATTTCCTTGAAATTGTTTGATGCACATCAGACAATCTGCAAAGGCACTTTATGAGAAACTATCATCGAAGTCTGTCTTTTAATGACATTTCCTGGGTATACTGGATAACTTTTCCAGGTAACTTGCAAGTTTGATGCTGTGCTGTGTGTCGTTTGCTTGGTTTTATCAACAGTCATTTTTATCTATGTGGACATGTATCACAAACCCCCCTGAAGCTCTAGGTTTTTCAGCTTTCTGCTTAGGTGGATAAAATGATATCAATAGTGATGTATGGCCAGAGCAAGAAAGGTTCCAGCTGAGCAAAAGTGACTGCACTGCATTACTTAAATACAGGTTAACATTGGTGAAATTTGACAGTGTCCTTTTCTTTGCCTTATTGCAAGTCACTCATGATGAGAGCACCACTAAAATGTAAAAGCACCATATTAAATTAAACCTTCCTGCCTGCTGAACCTCAGACGTCTGTCTCGACCGGGACACTGAGAATGCAGAGTGCCTGTTAATTAAGAGGTGATATACGCTTTCAGGGGGTTAACTCATTCTCTCTCTGTCTCTATTTCTTCCTCCCTCCCTCTTTCACAGCTTAAAAAGCTCCCTTGGCAGCCATTACTTCCTCTCTGCGCAGTCCAGTACAGGGTGTCTATTGTTACCTGGCCAACATCCATACCATCTTTGTTTGCCTCTACTGTCCATACAGCAGAGCATATGAATGTCCTGGCTCATCCGTTCTAAGCTTCACATTGTCACAGATGTTTTAATTGTTTGCAAATGCTGCTGAATTGCCTGATTTTGCATGACCTGTGTGGCTCTACCCATGGATATTTATCTAGTTATTACTATATATCTGCAGCTTTTCCTAAATCTGCCCTGATGATGAAGCATGTTCCAACCTCCAACCAATCCGGACCCTCTCAATCTCTGCCCCACCTCCCACCTTCTTTCCCTCTTGCGCTTTCTCATTCTCTGTCTCATTATCGCATTGATCTGCATTGTACATACGGCACGGAAATCTCAAACTAAATCTGTCTGCAATGAAGCATGTTCCAATCTACGATGCAGGCTCATCTTCCCTGTCAGGGTCAGTGGGGTTTAATCCCACAGGAGGGCAGAGCTAGGATGTCAGGGGGTCAGGGAAAAGCCGAATACAAAAGGTCAAATCCTGGTGTTGCTGCGAGTCATGGAAGAATGGGAAAAGCATGCACACTCATGCAATTCATACTGATGTCCCAGGTTCTCGTCTTGTCTCATTCCTGCACTAATTGTTGAGGTTAGCATCATTTAACCATGAGCTAAATTGTTCCCTGCCTACACTTAACTATACTTTAGTAGTCAGGTACTGACAAATGTTATAGAAACTACTACCATGAGTCAAAAAAGATACAGTCCAGGACAAAGAGAAGCACATTCAAGTTACATAACAAGCTTAATAGACCTAGCTAACCATGGCTACCTGGCACTATATACTTTAACTGTGCATATAAGAAGGGATGGGTGAAATATACTGTCAGACTGTATCAATTTGCCTATATTGTGTTTCTATTGCGAAACTGGGTTTATTTCTATGTCTGGCCAATCCAGGCAATGTTCAAATAGAAGGAGTGAATTATGGCAATGTTGAATTTGCAGGATTTTTGCATCAATGTGACCTTGACTTTTCAGGTATTTAACATTGTTCAGTTAGGCCTATTAAACTTGTCACTCCCCTAATTTGACACTTAGTGGAGGTATGCATCACTGTCTGGTAGACATCTCGAAGTGGATGTCAAGACACCACCAAAAGCTCAGCCTGGTCAAGAATGAGCTTGTGGTCATTCAGGGGAAGGGGTGCAGTGTTGTGCGCTGTGGTGATAACAAACACAACATCAGGAGGATTTGCCTCTTCCTCACTAGGGAGTTTTTCTACACCACTCTGCTTCTCCATTCACTACAAGCTCATTGTTGCAGCTCAAATCCAGTACTGGACCTGCTCCCTCCCAACTTCAAGCCATGGTAAAACCTTACACCGTGGCACAACCACTGCGCTCCTCTGTCTTTGGATGACTGGCCATCCTGTCACTCCGAGGACCCTGTGGTCGCTCATCTCTGTGGGTTTTTCTAGGTGGGTGAAAACCCATCCTTTTCAGACAATACATCATACCAAGCACTTAGTAACATACAAAACAAACATATGCTTACTCTACACACACTGCAACATCACTTATCCACTTAATTCTACTGCAAATTAAAATTATTCAAATAAAGAAAAATATGCTCAGTGTAAATATGGGTCAACTGGTTTCCCGTTTTGAGAATAGCCCATTACCAAACAAAACTGTAAAAATGATAGGAGAGGCAATTATTTTAAAAATTTGATTTTAAGACTAGACATACAGTACTGTATGACTTCACCTGTAATGATAGATACAAATGAATAAAGCCTAGCTGCACATATTTCAGGGATTTCAAATACACTGACGCTTGAGTGGAGAACAGCATTCAAAAACCAGCAAGATCATGTTAGGTAAGGTGAGAGGAGTTATCTGTCCAATATAGTTGAATCAATCATTGGCTTTACTCACTCTCGCTCTCTTTTCTCTTTCTTTCTCTGTCTCGCAGAAATCCAATTGTGATACTAAATCTGTGTCACCTCCTCTAAAACCAACAGCTTTTCTCTGGGAACAAAGCCACATAACCAGAGCTGTCTCTCTTGTCATATTTAACTCCCCCAGCATGAGGAGAGGAGGGGGAGAATTTAATGGTGGAGTGGCAAAGAGGAGGAAAGGGGCGGAAAAGACAAGAGATAAAACTAGTGGACAACGAGAGGAGATGGAAGGAAGGGTGAAAAGGGCAAAAAGACGAGAGGAAAAGTATCAGTGAGTGCAAGTAAAGAAGGAGAGGAAAGAAAACATGATAAGAAGGGTGGAAAGAAGAGGAGGAAAGAGAATTGGTGGAAAGATGAGAGGCAGATGAGGTACACATATGCATTTATTGTCAATAAATTCACAGTGTAGTTTTACCAGTTACAGTTCCACAGTGTTTAATTGGCTGGAGTCATTGTGCATAATGTTCTGTGTGCCAAGCCCTCCATGCCAGTCCAACTTGCATGTTTGCCTGGCTGAACAAATTTACACAGACAACAGGCAACTGCACGCACAGGTAGAATGCAAAATTACCTGAACAATGGCTCATTTGTGTGCATGTGGGGAGGAAGGGGCATAAAAGTATAAAAGTAATGCTTGTGATTAGAGTGCCTACTGTATTTGCACTGTCTGATCTTTATTTAGCTCAACTTGTAATTAACTCTGACCCATATTCAACTGTTTAACAGTACATAATGGCTTTGCTTATATCCATTCATACTGTGCATTCTCCATGTTTGTCTATTTTCTATTTTTCATGCTTTGTATATCTTTTAATACACACACACACACACACATGATGCAACCATATGCAACTGTGGGAACTCTGTAAAAATGACATGTAATAACATGTAAGCACATGCATGCTGGTGTTTATGATCATACAGTACATACTTGGTGAGGCAGTCCCGTCCCTCCCTGGTGCTGTTCATGCTGTCCCAGCTGTATGGAGGCCCCTGCAGTCCACCCCAGGAGCCTGGGCCAGGGGGCGGCCAGCCCGACATTTTGTTCTTATGGCTGAAACATAAAGGATGGAAAAATCAGCTTTTGATCATCACATATTACCAATTATTTGAGAGTCAATATTTCCCTAAAAGCAAGACTGTTTCTAAGTTAATCCACTTGACAAGGACCAGTATCTTGAATCAGAGCACAGTGAACCTGGTAAGATAGATATTTTTTGAGAAAGTGAACACACAAAACTGAGAGAATCTAAGCATTTAACAACCTTTAAACGGAAGAAACGAAAGACTTGCAACAAATCTTACGATTGATTGGAAGGCTTTTATGCAGGGAGATGATCCACAGAGAGCAGAACTCATACATAAACAACACAGAACCTGTATAATCTTATTTCAACAGTTAAATCATTTAAGAAAAGAATCAAAGGTGAATTTATAAATCTTTTATTTTCCCTCTCTGGATAAAAACATTCAGAGACACTCTACAGCTCTGGTTAGATCCCTCTCAGTCCAATTAGTGTGACTTCTTGTATCTCGCTGTGCGGCTTGCAGTGTGAGACAGCACTGCTTAGTGCAATCGACCGCAGTCAAATAATGGCTCAACGGGTCCATAGATAGGCGATCAATGGCTCTGCAAAATTGTACGTGTGCAGTGAGGAAAAGCACGGATGTGACAGCTGATTCGATTATTGCAGATTACGCAAACAATGTCAATGAGGATTTCAGGAGAGAGGCAGAGGGACGAGAAGAGAGTGGCTCCAATGTGTCACCTCAGCGTAAATTATGCAAAAATAGTTCACCCTATAATGAGAATTGAACAGATCATCCTCCCGAATCAACTGCGCTTAGTTAAAAATTCAAGTCTCCAATGTCTCCCATGCTATAGTGACTAATCATGCACAGATCATAAAGTGCCCATCCTGAAAACTCTCCGCAGAAATAATCACAAATGCAATAAAAGATCAAGGCAGAGAGATGCCACTGAATTTAAGCATCAATGCACTTCATTCTCATATTTGATTTATTTTGGAGAACACTTCCTCACACAGCCATAAACCACGAGGAGTTTATTGTCCTGACCTCAAATCTACGATAGCAGGCTGATGCAGAGCTACAGTAACAATGGAAAGATTTATAGCATTTCAGTACCAAAATTCAGACTAATATTCTGTTACGCAGCATATTCTCCACTGTGTGCTTTAAATCAGAAAGACATCACACATCACAGTCACAGCTCTTGGGCCTTTACCATTGAAAAGAGTAAAGGCTCATACAGATTCTTAAAATAGAAGAAAATGAGTACTAGATGAGGACGTCATCACCGTACGAGTCCAGCCGATCGATTCCCATACTGTGCTGTTGATGGGTTGAATACATCAGTGAGTCATGTCATAGCTTGCAGTATGTGAAAAAGAAAATTGTCCTTAGATTACAAGGGTATAACAAGCTTCACTGGAGTACAGTGAAGCTGCTGGTGAACGTGTCAGACACTCTCAGTCATCCTGCTGAGCAGCTGTCATGTAGAAGAAAAAAGTTTACTAATGATACATCAGTTGTCTAAAGAAATACACACAGCTTCCATTAACACCAAGTGCAAAGAAAACAAAAACAGCTGATACTCAAGGAACAGATCCAGTTCAACACTCCTGGGTTTTTGAGTTTAGCTCCTCTCGATTCTGTTGCCATCCGTGGATTTCAGTCAGTTGCTTGTTTCTCTGCTGATCTCCAGTCATCCGAAAGAAAAACAGATCCACCGCCACTTCAGAATCCCAATCAGAGGCTCTTGTGCTCAAAATAAATAGAGGCCGTGGCGCTAGCGTCTGTGCCGATCTCCAGTGTGTAACCAGAGATTCATCTGTGTTTGTCATTGTGCTGCGGCTGAGAGCAGCTTTGGTCCAAACTGAACTAAACTGCCGTGGCCTCGCCTCCTTTATCCCATAATCCCTCTCATCACAGAGAAAACAAATCCACGCCGTGTGTGTGTGTGTGTGTGTGTGTGTGTGTGTGTGTGTGTGTGTGAGAATACGAGTATTTGTGTGTTTGTATGAAAGAGAGAGAGAGAGAAAATGAGAGGGAGAGACAGCAGTGTGTGCAACTGTGCATGTATATGCGAGGATGTGTGTGAGTGTGTGCGTGGAGTAAGAGGATTTTCGGAGAGCAACGTGTATGTAAACACCGCTCCATCTCAGAGCTGGAGCCTCACAGCAGGAAGCGGGAAGAGGAAACTGACTCTTGAAGCCCACCTGGACGGCATTAATATTTCACTCTTCACTTTTGGTCTGCCTCCAGCAAAGTGTACATCTTTTTTTCTTTCCTTCTTGAGACAGAAAAGGACGAATGGTCCTAACAGTAAGACAAAAATGATAGTTGAGTCAAGGAAGTTTTGTGGATGCCAACGTTAGCATGAGGTTTCATTCGGAAACACGTCACTTTGCTGGTAACTGCTGTTCATTGTGTCTTGAAGATTCATCCTCTGGCGGCCTTGAATATCTGTACCAGATTTTATGGCAATTCATCAAATAGCTGTTGAGATATTTCAGGGGATTTAGGGGATTTAGGATTCTTCATCCGGGTACCATGAATGTACAAAATTTAAGAGCTGCTGAGATATTTCATCTTGGACCAAGGTGGTATACTGAAGTGACCGACTGACTGACATTGCCATCCCTAGTCGCAAAAAATACACTTTAAGACCCAACTGTAACTTCAGTGTCAAGGCCCTTTGCCTCTGAGCTGCTCTCCATCAGTATCACCTGCCTCACTTACTGCTTTTGATGCAGAATGTAGGGATTTACATGTGGATTCAAGTTCAAGCGCTCTCAAATTGCTCAGAGCACAAAATCAGATAATTGTGTTTACCATTCATAACAGTGACAGTCACACTAATTTTACAGCTGCATGTTTAAAGGGAAACCCTACAAGCAGCACTGACAACCCCATCTTCTATCCTTTAGCTGGGATGGTTCAGCTTTTCTAAAATGTGAATGCAAAAGGTTACTGACTTAAGAATCTCTGTGCAGAAACTTACAAACACTGACAGATCACAGCGAAACACAAAGAAGGAAAAGAGAAATGTAACCCCTGCCTTCACGTCATGAAAATTGTCTCCACGCTGAACTATGCAGTTCAGAGTTTTTGTCCAACTGATGTAGCACAACCTTTCTGTGTTGACACAAGGCCTTTTCCCCTGTTTCTACCTGTTTGATGCGTTTCCCTTCAACATACCAGGAATCCAAAAATATGCATTCAAAAGAAGCGGCAGGGTGCTTTGTTCTTAGGGTTGCCTTTTCTAAAAAGGCCAGTGTATTGATGTGACATAAAAAAAGAACTTTTTTTTCCTTTCAAACTAATCAATTCATGTTCCTCTCAAAAACAGTGATCAATTTCTCTCATCCACACTACCGCTCAATCAACTTCTCATTCTTCCCTTGACAAAACCATACTGACAAGATCCATTTTGAAAAGGTGGAACACGATTTAACAGCTATTTTTCAATGCTTGCATCAGGAAACATTAATATCCGTACCATCCAATAGATGTTGAGACATTTCTCTCTGAACCACAAGTGCTGACCTGTTGGTGGCGCTAGAGGAAAAGTCTCTGGATAACCAAAGTCTTTAGGATTCATCCTCTGGAGACCATGAATGTCTACCAAATATTACAGCAATCCATCCAATATTGTGGTGATGGTGGACAGACAAACTACTAAGAAAGCCTAATTCTTGGGGTTTTTCAATCACTATTTTGTAATTTATCTTTAAGTAATCCACAGAGCAGTATAGTATGTTTCATTTCAGTGTTTTTGACTAAATTAGAATCCTGATCCCCAGCCTAATTGATTTGTCATGGCTAGTCCTTCATAGACTGCCATTACAGATATTGATCCTCTCTCTCTATTTTCATTAGGTTGTTTAAAACACTAACAACAAAGATTGGATCGCAGTGATGTTTTGCACGACAAGGCACAACCTCTCGCATAAGCACAGTGACTGTGTGTCAGTCAGTAAAACATCATTGCAACTTCCCACCCGCATATACGTCACCACATCACGAATAAATGCCCATCCTTATTTAGCAAAAAAGATGGTGCTTACTGGAGCTAGTCAGGTTGCTGTTTTGCTGCATCATATGTCAGACCTCTTCTATCACAGAAAGCAGTGGAGCCAGCTGGCGCAGACCTCCCCTGCTCAGCCAACACATGCTCCAGTCAGCAAGAACGCATAGCCTCAAACACGAGCTCTGGGTGCATCGCAACAAATGTTTCATTCGTCATGTACTGCAGCTTTGGTTCAGATTGTTACTGTCCAGTGAAGTATTCCATCATAGGGTTCAGCCAAGGCAATATCTATAGTATCACATACACATGAGTTTAACATGTAATAGTCCATCAGAGTAGATAATAATCCCCCTTTCTCTGACATTTATTACATTTCAGCAGTAAATATGATTGTTGTGGCTTTCACAGAGAATAGAAATAGGTTTTTATGTCCAACGGTAACTGCAGTTTTTTTCACAGAGCCCGGCAGGTGTCAGGTGGAAGGACTGCCAGATATTCAGATTAGTGCGGAAAAATCTGGCAATGAATCAATTCGTCAATTAGTCAGGAAAATTCATCAGCAACAGTTTTAACAATTAAATAGTCGTTTAAGTCATTTATCAAGCAAAATTACCAAACATTCTATGGTTCCAGCTTCTTAAATGTGAGGATTTGCTGCTTTTCTTTGTTTTTTATAAGTGTAAATGTGAACAGTTTGTCGGACAAAACAAGACATTTGAAGACGTTACCTCGAGATCTGGGACATTGTGATGGACATTTTTTACAATCCTCTCACATTTGAGGACACACCTCTGAGACTTAGCAGGCTCTTTGCTTTTTTGTCTGACCTGATGTGTGACTGATGTCTTGTTTGGACTCTACTGTGCCACTGAACCCTAACATTAGTGAGCCTCCGTCCCACTGTCTCTTCAAAGGAAAATCAGGAGGGCAGAATCATAATTTCAACAAGATGCTTTAATGTTTCAAAGATCCAGCCTCGGGATTGAGGCCATTTAAAGGGCTGTTCCTGCCAGTGGCCTGGCTACTTATTACTGCTGGAGAGAAAATAATTTTGTTTGACCTTCCTTTTTTGAATAGACCACACACACACTCACCACGGGACATTAAATCTTGTAAAACCCCTCAAGATCTGAATTTGCACAAAAGGCAAACAGCTCTCCCAAGATGCTTTAGCCTACATTATGACAATGCTTACTACAGCCAGTAGCGTAAAACCCACCGCCTCCTGCCAATTCTCACCACTTTACACTCTACAGAACAACTAGGGTAATTTAAGCTCAACCACAATTCTATGGGAGACTTTGTTTTCTTCTTTTTAAAAGCTCAGCTGCTGAGTGTCCTGCATGCTAGTGGAGCTGAAGACTCCTCAGCATACAAGGACATATAGGTTAAGTGGTGGGTGGGGCAGTGTGAAATATACATAGAACATGTAAATCAGGGTTTGGGTCACTTCCTTCTCAATTTATTCATTTTTAACATGTCAGTTGAGTCTGCACTAAATAGAAACGTCTTCCCTTTATAGACCGATATAATGACTTAAGTGCTTCAGGAAAATGTACTCCAATCGAAGGTATTTCAGCTCTAGGGACTTGAGATGAGATGCAAAGAGACAACTTTCTACTTGCTGTGATTTCACACAAAAGAACATGCAAATCTCAGAAAGAAAAAAAAAAAAAAAAAAAAACTTCTGTAAAACTTCACAATTAGCCTGAAGTAAAACTTAGCGTGCGTGTTTCAAGAAGTATCATCTTCAAACTCAGCAGGAAGCTCCATTAAAAACACTCTGGTTCTGGTTTAGAGGCCCCCAAAAAAAGGAAGAAAAAAAAAAAGAATGCAGGGTGTTTTTCTCTGGTTGTGGTTTAAGAGCACCACAGAAAACAAAATAGCAGGGTGTAAGAGACTTAAATACACTGTGAGATAACAGCTTGCAGGTTCATTGCATGTCAGACTGTGTGATATAGGTCTAATAAAATGTCAGGTGCAATCTGTGTCAGAGGGGATATGAAGTTTGAGGCATGTTAGATTGTGACATGATGCCTGGTGAATCATAGCATCATCCCAGTGTGATTTAGGACCACCGTTTTCGACTGTCGACCAAAGATTTCACCACGTGCCTCTCCTGATTGTCAGTAAAGCAGTACAACAGACATCTTGGGAAATCCAACCCGCTGTTATACTGTAGAGATCTGCTAGGGGCTGTCAGTCGTCTCAAAGACGACCTGTTTGGTAATCGGAATTATGCTGAAGTCTCAAATTTAATATCACATCCGAGCTGAAACGATTAGTCGATCAAGAGAAAAATAATTGCCATCTAGTTTGATAATCGTGGTATTTAAAAGCATGTAATGTGGCACCTTTATGGGGATTACACAGTTGATACACCTAAAGCTGAATTAACTGGATTTGTGCTGTTGTCCATAGAAAATGATTGTCCAATTTGGCATTGATCTGTCACTAGAAATGTTCTAATTGCTTACTGATGCAGCTTCTTTCCTTAGTCTTCCTCATTATGCTCATTAATGTTCCAACTTAACGCGCTCTAAGCTCTTAGCAAGACAACTCCAGTCATCGCCCGACCTTCCTCTCGTCCAGTCCACATCCTCTTCCTTCCTTTTTTTTCACTCTCTCTTACTCACTCAGTCCTTCTCCATGACTTTGAGCTGTTCATAAATGAAACATTGGTGCACGTTGTTAAAAGTTGCCCTGGAAGTGCTCTCCCTTTATATAGCTTTACTATCTGAAGACAACATGCCTTGGCTCTCGGTGCATCTCGCACGCACATACACATGCACGTAAATACACACACAGTTTCTTTTGTAACCCCTTGAAAGTTAAGCTCCATGCTGCATGCTGTTGTCAGTAGAATATGATTGTTCAATTTGGCATTGATGTGTCACTAGATATTTTCTAATTGCTTGCCAACGGAGCTTCTTTCCTCTTAGTCTTCCTCATTATGCTCATTAATGTTCCAACTTAACGCGCTCTAAGCTCCTAGCAAGACAACTCCAGCCATCGCCCGACCTTCCTCTCATCCAATCCACATCCTCTTCCTTCCCTCTTTCAGTTTGTTGGCTTTTTTCACTCTCTCTTACTCACTCAGTCCTTCTCCATGACTTTGAGCTGTTCATAAATGAAACATTGGTGCACGTTGTTAAAAGTTGCCCTGGAAGTGCTCTCCCTTTATATAGCTTTACTATCTGAAGACAACATGCTTTGGCTCTCAGTGCATTTCACACACACACACACACACACACACACACATACACAAGCATGCACGCACATACACATGCACATAAATTCCCCCACTTTCTTTTTATGTAACCCCTTGAACATTAAGCTCCACTCTGCATGCTCTCTGAACATCTTGCAGAGTGAGGATGTTTGCTAAACAAGCATAATGGAATAAATAAATAAAAAGATATAAAAAACTGCAAGTGTCACAAAGTTGTTAATTTGCAGCAGAGGCTTCGGAAACACTTACATATAATAATAATACATTCACTGAATGCAGAAAAAAAAACTACTCTCAAGAACAGTCTCATTCACTCATAAACTAAAGGGTTAATGGATCCATCTGTTCAGATGATTCCAGTTTACTTTTCCAACCATTCTGAAACTGAAAAACTCCCCACATTCACATTTTCTTTCACAACAACCATGAGTAGCACTCGGCCATCAAGACTTTGGACCAGCTTTAGGTCCGTCATTTCTAAGGCTAAAGCATTCAAGCTCCTGGTGGCAAGCCTGAACCGCCATTTTGTTTCACTTCAGTATTCAGTCTGACACTGTGTTTATTTCAGCTAATGTCTGTTTGCGAGGGGGGGGGGGGGTATTTTGTTGTGTGTTGAAGCATTCACTTTCATTTGACCTTGGTGAAATTAAAGTATAAACTGCTCCACAAAAGAGGCAGTTATGAGACATGAGTCGATGGTGCAAATACGTGAAGTTATTGTCCTGTTAGCTAACTGTTTATACCTCTTAATTAATGAAATGATGAACAATCCAGCTTGTTAGCATGTTATCCATTAGCTCACCAGCTACAGTAGTTCACCAACTAGCCCTGCGAGTAGTCACTATGTCACCACGCTAGTTTGCAAAGACACACATATACCTTGTCCTCTCACATCAGGCTACAATACTCCACCATATGCAGTCATTTGTATTTCCCCGTCAGCCACCAAGTTGCTAAATCCATAGCCTATCAGCACTAACTGCAGAGGCAGTGAGTCACCGCTATTTTGCTATTTTATGGTTGCAGATAATGTTGCATTTGTCATGTTGCACTGTGCTGCACTGTGCACTATAAAGTCTTTTCCCTGCAAATTAACTGTCCTCTGAGATCATAATACAGACTGAACTGTACTTGAGCTGATTAGTGGGATTTGGATCTTTATGTCCTCTAGAGATGAAACTCAGCTCCTTACAAACACTGGCCGGCCTCACTGATGTGGAAACGTGCCAACAGCGCGTGATGATCAATTAAAAGCTCACCATAAAACGCTACTCTTTACAAAGACATCAAAGTAGGTGAGCGAGGGAGCTGCTTCATTGAGGCTTTCATTCAGCTGATTTCAGGACCACGGACAGCTCCCCTTCCATTATACAGCACTGTTCAGGATGGGAATACTGATTTTCAAATCAATGCAGTGCAAAAAAAAGATTTATGATCAACTGACATACACACACAGCAATATACAAGCACAAAGACAGGCCAGGGCTATGTCATTAAGTACACAGTCAGCCGCATCAATCACAGCTGGCCGGCCTGGTTAAACCTCCGGCCACTGCATCCTCATTTCACAACGAAGCTCCCATCAGCATCACCTCAACCATACAGTACATGAGAGCAGTCTTTGTAAACACTCCATCTGGAAAAGACTTTTAAGGGCTTCAGCTCTATTTGTCCACTCATTCTTTATCATTATCGTCACACACTGTGAGTGTACCAGACTAGAACTGGGCACACCCCGTCCATTCCCAATGCGAAGATTTGGACTATTCCACTGGCTGCTGGCCAGACTCTTGACCATAGCAAAACAACACACACACTTACTCATCTCTGCTCAATGAGTGTCCTTAACTGCACTGCAAATAGCATTTAACGGCTTGAGACAAGCGCGTGAGTGTGTCGAAAAGTCACATTTCTCCTCAGAATGAAAGTTTTCTGCAAGAGGAAAGCTGTGCTTGGTTGGACGACAGCGGGTGCAGCTACAAGTGTGTTCATTTATAAGATAAGATCATATCAGATGAAACCTCTAGATCCCAGTGGGGGAGTTAAAATACTGGATCTGGCAGATAATATAAGCACACGAAAACAGAATATAAATAAGCCAGAAAGCATAAAAAAGAAAATTGATTAAACAGATTTAGAGATTTGTGGAGTTACCTGTGTGTGTGCTGCATAGATTGGCATATACTTACTTGTAAAGACTTGCCATTACTTCAATCAATTTATTATGAAAGCATAGAACACTTGATGAAGAAAAAACATATACTTTATGGATAAATATAGGTAAACCTGAGTATACCCATTTAATATTTATTCTGACTATTTAGATAAGTCTGTTGTGTAAATTTTGTGTTGCTCTTAGGGAGCCATGTCAGTCAAAGCTTTGATTGGCTGACAGGATTGTTGGTGTGATGAAAATAGGGAAGCTGAAATATAGATCAATAATGACCTTACAACGCAATAGGAGGTCGGGCTTGTTCAGCTAGATTTCACGTGTGTGTTATTTATTTTGACTTAACACCTTGTGTGAATGAACCTGTCTGGAAATCTCACTTAGGATTCATTCACAGCATTTATTCATATTATGATAGAAACAAATATTTTGATCTGGAAGAAGTCTAAGAACTATGTACTGAACTGATGGTTTGGTCTTTGGAATAAACCTACCTTTATCCACTAATAATTCTAAATGAGACACAAGGGCGGGTCACAAAAAGGAAAACTACATGAGGTGAGTAAAGGACAAGAAAAATGCCTTCAGTTGTATCAGGACAAGATGAAAGGGGTGAAATATATGTTGCTAAGGGAATAAGCTCTCTTGCTTGTAGTTCACTTGTGTCTACAACCTGTCACTGTGTGACACACTGTTAGTTCCCACTGTATCTGTATCAGCAGCCGACCTACAACTCTTTACAGTGTTGCTTTTCAACCTTTGCAGCACAGCAGTACATCTCTGTGGGACAACACAGTCCACAGCACAACACCCCATTGATTCTTTGTAAATGTCACATAAAGCCCAGTGGAACCAAGGGACAGAAAATACAAAGGGCAGCAGAGCAATCTGATGATTGGCTGTTTGAATTTATGTTTATGCTGTTTCATGTTCAATTCAATGATTTTTGTGTTTGGCCTAAAGCTCCACTGGAACAGCAATTGAACTCACTCTTGAGACCAAAACTCATACTAGTGTAGAGCAACTTCTTCTGTATTATTGTATTATGCATAAACATGCACTACTATCTGTCTGCGGTTAAAATAATGCCAGTACATTCCTGTAACTTTTATTGTAAGTGTCAAATAAAATGCAGTTTTTCAGCTAGAGGAGAAAAACAAAACTAATAATAAGACACTGAATTTCCTTTGCAACATGCACCCTTTGGCTGTCCATTAAGGGATCCAAGAGTGAGCTCTTAAAGACCAGGATCAAAAGGATGGGTCCCCAGAGATGACTAAAGGCAATTACTCACCAGTCACTTTACTTTCCCAGTCTGTGATAAAGAAAACAACTGAAACACTGGGGCTTCAATTGGAAAGGTTACAGAAAGAGCACAGTGTGTACAAGAATCCATTGCTGCAAAGTGTGCGGCTACGCTAAATACACTCGAGTGACTTCATTTGTCACTGGATGCATTCAGTCCACGTCAAAACACATACGGGCTGAAAACATTACAGCTGACTAGAACATCTGCACCGAACATTGAAGCATAATTCCGCAGGCTTAAAATACCACAGCAGAACAAGCGTCGCTAAATGCTCCCTAAATAAGATTACACAGGAGGTTGGTGATCATTAGGACGAATAAAAAACACTTATGCTCGTGTCTTGTTTCTTGAAACGTTACGTCTGAATGAAAATC
Organism: Macquaria australasica; assembly: GCA_005408345.1. Taxonomy (NCBI): domain Eukaryota; kingdom Metazoa; phylum Chordata; class Actinopteri; order Centrarchiformes; family Percichthyidae; genus Macquaria; species Macquaria australasica. The sequence continues at coordinate 365,053 of SEMN01000089.1, read as the reverse complement.
TCTTTGCTCTCCGAGTGCGCTTGCAGTAAAAAGAAAGTAAGAACATGATGGATGTGCCACAGATAAACATGTTGCCACACTGTCGAGTGTTTTCTGAAGCACTCTGAGAAATTATGCACTTACTTATTATGACACCAAACCCTAAACAAAGGAATAGTTCAACATTTTGCAAAGTATGCTTGAATGCTGTCTGTTTTTTAGAGTTTTTAGAGATGAGAATGTCTTGAGATGTCTTTGTGTTAAGTAGAGTTGGAGTCAGGACGTGGTTAGCCTAGCTTAGCATAAAGTCTGGAAACAGATGCTGCTTCCACACCAATGAGAAACCAAATCGTTTCTGATTCACTCATAGTTTGCTTCCAACATATTTAAGGTTTTAAAACCAGTGACAATCTGCTGCTTCCTGTCTTCTAATTTGTGGCGCTTTCACATGAAAAATGCAGATGTGCAGCTCAGCCAACCAGCTTCACTCTGCTACGGTCAGAGAACCAGGACGGCTGAACTGATGTTTGGCTTTTCGATTTGCTTTAAAATGAATTAGTCAATTCATTTCAATCCAATTAGGGGAATAATAATAGCCCCGCTCAATCAGTGGAGAAATGGGTTTCGGACTCTTGACCTTATGTTTACACATATACATACATGCCAGGCATGAACGTGTACTGTACTGTATGTAGGTTTACTGTACACTTGGGGTGTGTGTGTGTGTGTGTGTGTGTGACAGCATGGCTCTGAGAATACACAGTGGCACTTAAGTATTATGTAACAGTATCTGGAGCAGAACTAATCACTCCAGTAGCCTCTTTAGCAAACAGATGCATCAGCAAACAGACAACTGGATGAACTCAGTGTGAGCTCATCCATCATCTGCCTTGTCACTTAGTTATCTTTACACATCTTTTTGACTTTATTTAATTAAATCTTATTTGTCAGTGTAAGGCTACACGAGTCACCATTTTTTATTTAACCTTTAATCTATCAGACAGGTGAATGAATGAGAGTCTACTTGAAAATCTACTTTGTCTATTTCATTATAACTGACAACTCAAATGTGGGAAATCCAGACTGTCATGAAACCACCTCCTCAATACAAATGCAAAACTAAAGAAAATTCCACCGCTTAAACAATTGACATTAAAGATAAATGACAGATTCATTAATTCCACATTTTTTCTGTGATGTTTGATTCATTTGTTCCACAGTGCTGTCTCATTTCCTGTTACAAACCTCACCCAGAATACCAGTGTGTGTGTGTGTGTGTGTGTGTGAGAGAGAGAGAGAGAGAGAGAGAGAGAGAGAGAGAGAGAGAGAGAGAGAGAGAGAGAGAGAGAGAGAGAGAGAGAGAGATAATATAAAATGTAAGATGTAGAAGACTTTCCTTCTGTCCTACAACCACAGAATTGCTCACTGTATGTAGTAAAACCAAGCCAAAGTGATCAATTATTGAGTATGCACTTCCTAAGAGGCATGTACAGTATGACTGTGTTGGTGAAACATCGTCATACATGGACCGCGGCCATTCTGCTCGACAGTATGTGAGTGGTCAGATCTGTGGAGACGTCAATGTATTTTAAGCTTGGCGATCACTTAAAGGAATATATAGTGTTGGAGGTGATGTCACTTGTTATATAATGAGAACACAGATGCCGAAATCATCCATGTGTCCTTGTATTTTTATGCTAACACTTTAGCATACACTATGTTGAATGAATGCACCCATGAGCATTTATCTGAAAAGGGAAGAACAGCAGCTGTAAGGGCAAATGGCACGGAAAGTGGAGGGCAAAGGTACAGTACATTGAGACATGCACTTCACTGTGTAAATGTACTGGAAATGTAACATGTCAGCATCATGTTTGCTGGGAAAGCAGCTGGCTCCACCTACCAGCATCTCTAAAGCTCACTAATTAACAAGTTATATCATGTTTGTTTAACCCACTCAAAAATTGAGGTGTAAATATGTAAAAGTTGTGGTTTTGCAGGGGGTTACCTGCTGGACTATTTCTTGGCCAGGCATACAATAACTTCCTGGAGTCTCTGCTGGTTGCCTGGCATCATCACATTGACGACAAGACTCCAGTGTTGTCTTCTGTATTATGTGAAATGCAAAGGGAACAAATGAGAACCAAAACTGGGATCAAAATTCTACATGTCATATCTAAAAAGTGAAGACATTTATGAGAAGATTAACTGGGGAGGTGGCAAGGCGCACAGACTGTATATGGTTGGCAATTAATCTACGTCACTCAGCCAGCGGCAAATAGGTTTAAATGCCAACACTTAAGTAGCCTGTGTGAACATTTGATGATTTTTGTTGATTATTTTCAAACTCACAGCAGGGCTCCGGCTGTGCTAAGGAAGAAAAAATAAATAAATAAGGAAAGAAAGGGCTGTGAATTTACCTTATCACATGAGCACTGTGAGTCCGCCCCTAATCCTGTCACGTTTGAACAGAGTCATTATGGAAATTTCCATAATGCAGATCTACAGATAGGTGACAAATTAAAAGGAAAAGCCATCATGAAGTGCCTCACTGAGGCGTTGGGCCACCATAAGCCTCTAGAACAGCTTCAGTGCCCCTTGGTAAAGATTCTCCAGGTCTCTGAAACTATGCTGAACCTGAATACACCAGCTCCAGAATACTCAGTTAAAAGATGTAGTATTGTATTCAGCTGCTAACTCAACATAGTGTCTACTGTAGTGTTAGAGTGAAGTTAAAACTTCAGAAAGAAGATCAGGCACTTGGGTGAATCATCATGGGACACATGGGTGGTTTCAGTGCCTTTGTTCTATTATGGGGTTCAACCTAAGGCCGAACACCATTACATGCCTTGTTATGAAGGGTGTTAGGGAAAAGAGAAGGTTGTCTCAGCATACAGAAACGCTTCGAATTTGACTCCTGCAGTCGCAGTTTGCTTCCAACAAGGCGTTTATCCATTTATGCAGCAAAAGCCTATGCACCAGTGTGTCATTAAATAATGCACTAAACAGTCTTGCTTCCTAACCAAGGCTCCATGCAGAATACATGAGACATGAAAGTGCTAACAGAGAAATGCATGCTGCGTGTCGAATTCTCTTAACATTTACAGAACATGTGACGCACTCCTGTGGGCAAAAAATTCAATACGAGCGTCACTTTTTGCATCACTGATCAGCTGGCCTATTGTGTCTGAATTTGAGTGTGCTTGCTTGTTTGAGAATTAACGCGTAATTGGGAGATGATGCTTGTTCTAAAGTTATTTGTTTTGGCGAAGCAGAGACGAGGGAAGGAAGTTTGAATCCGAACGGAGCATGAAACAAAATGGGTTTTACTTCATTTGCATAATTGATCAAATTTGGTCTCTCGTCAAAGGAGAGCGGAAGCATGAAGTGCATCGCTCCAGTCTTTCAGTATTATCTGGTGCGAGAGATGACTGGAATTACGGGAAGTAAAATGTGGTAATCATAACATAACAAGAATATTAGTGTTCACCAGGAAATGAATCCCTGACACGGGTAAGAATGAAGGACTGATTAAAGCATCCCATTTCAGAGCTGGTATATTTAATCTAACAAGCACTGAGAGATAACAAATAACGTAATGTAATTCTGCAGGGCTGAAATTAAAGTGGCTTTACACTTGAAAGAAAAAAAGTATACATTTTTGTACAAACAAAACATGCCTTAAAATATATTTCAGAATCCTGACACAATCAAAAAACATCAGTCTCAATTTGAAAGATGGATCTATGAAGCAGACTGTACCTGGTTTAAATTACAGGCAGGGATAGATACACAGATAAGTGGATGGATGTGCTGCCATATAAAGTAGACAGATAGGTAAGGGAGAAAGAGGGAGAGAGATGTCTGATGTGATTTCATATAGTGAATGAAACAGCCAACAGTGTGCTCACCCTGCCAGCCCCTCCTGCAGTGATCACCGACCAAATCCCTTAGGAGGATTATCCAGACTCAAATCAAGAAAATCGTGCAACTTTAAGGGCTACAGGCAGAGAGTGAGAAAGAGAGAAATGGAGTGGGGGGTGGTAGCGCTGTAGTCCGATGTTAACTTTTCTCCTCTCCAGCCTCTGATTTGTGTGTTTTGACATACACCAAATAACCGCACGTTTCTGAAAAAATACAAGTGGCTGATAAATAAGAGCTATAGAGACATCTAATGTGCTGTTAAAGGATATGTTTGGATATTTTTAAGTCTTTTTAAGCTCAACTTAAAAAAAACAAAAAAAAACAGTTTGACATTTTGGGAAACAGTCTTATTCGCTTTCTTGCAGAGAGTCAGATGAGAAGATCGACACCACTCTCATGCTTGTACTCTAAATATTAAGCTAGAGCCAGCAAGCTATTAGCTTAGTGTGAAGACTAAGGGGGGAAATAGTTAACCAAGGTCTGTCCAAAGGTAATGAGATATAACGTGTTAATTAGTGAGCATTAGAGGTGATGGTAGGCCTGTTTTTGTTTTTTGCACCTTTGGAGAGAGCCAAGCTAGCTGTTTCCCCCTGCTTCCAGTCTTTATGCTAAGCTAAGCTAACTTTGCCCTGGCTGTAGCTTCATATTTAGCTTGTTTGCGTCCAATTTTCTCTTGGCAAGAAAGTGAATGTGCTTTTTTTTAGAAAGGTTGATCATGTGGCCCAGATTTATGTGTTAAACCGACTTTAACACATGTTCTGTACTATATTAGGAGTCATCACAATGTCTGAAGTGATTTCAAGTAATGAGTGCCCTGACTTACTCGTAACTGAAAATCAGTCTTACAGTATATTATAGAATATTCTTTAGGATGCCACGACTTGTCAGATGGCTCTCAGTACAATGGAACTTTGCCCTCTGAAGTAGCAGCATGCATTGGCATAAAGCAGAAGGCAATTTGGCACGCATTATTGTAATCTGATATTCAGAACACAAACAAGCCCTGCTGGCTAGTTTCACTGCCAAATCCCGATACACTACAGCCAAGATTTTCCCACATTACAAACGCTGATACAGGTCCTGTCTTTGTCTTCAGGTTGCATGGATTGGAATGGATAAGAGAGATTAGGTTAATGTTCCCAAAATAAAGCCAGATGTGTGATGACAAAACTCCCATTAGTCCATAATTAGAATAAAAACAACAAGCACAAAGAGAAAGATCACAGATCTCGCTCACCTGCTGCAGCTGTTTTATTTCCCATCTTACAATGAATGATTTATTACGAGCATTATAAGGTGATAAATGATCCACAACTCCTCATTAAAGTTTATGAAGCAAATTTGGCTTGTACGGCATCTGCAAACAAATTTGTATTGTAATGATACACAACGGCCATCTGGGTACAAGCAAAGTGCAGCTAACTTGCCAGTGATGCAAACACTGTCCTGGTGCCTGTTAGCGTTACGCCATTATTAGTTTTCGCTATTTTACAGTCTGCCGACAACGGATGGAGCCAAATGTGTAAAAGTGGGTGTGGTGAACATTATGACTGGCTGACAAAATGCTAAAGCATAAGGAGAAGTGCAAGTGGTTCCCAGAAGGGTAAAACACTTGGAAAACAAGGGGAGGGGAAGCACTTCTTATGAGGAATGGAAGCTATTTATTCAAATTGGAAGTCAAATAAAGATACATAATATGCCACACATGCATTTTAGGCACTTGCTTCTGTGCTATGTGACACATTCATCTACATTAATGTGCAAAATATGAATGTTCTCCATTTTATGTGTCGTTCGGAATACTCATTGAAATGAAGTCTGGGAAAAACTCATTTAAAGAACACTTTAACTGTTTATCTCTCTCCTGCCTGATTTACAGGGATAGTTCTAAAATATTCTGGATGTTAACACTGTGCTTCACGGGCATTAGAAGCACTGGAGAGGTTTGGTTAGGTTTAGGCCCAAACACGACTTGATTAGATTTGAAATGACTTCTTCACTATGGTTATGAGACCTTCGTCATCATGGTGACGGTAACCACTTGGTTAAGGTTAGGGAACAATCGTGGTCATGTTTAAAACTAGTTCCACAAAACATACGTCGGTTTGGGGCACTTGCTGAAAGGACTGATGCTGTCGTTTCTTCCTGGGAGGAACTTTTGGGGCCACCAGTTATTTTTAGGTGTTTTAATATGCTTAAGAAAAACATGACCTCAAGTCTGAACCACTATGGAGACTTAAAATTCTTCCTTTCCTTCTTTCTGTCCCTGAGAAGAGCAGAAGATGCACTCCAGATGCTAAACTCTGAGTGAGTGTCTGTGTGTGTGTGTGTGTGTGTGAGTAGGTTTAAAAGATTTGTCATGAGCTATGTTTAGTGGGCTTTAGAGATGTGACCACACATGAGTCAAGGATCATGCAAACATGTCTGTATGTACATGTGTGCCCACGCATCGTATCGTGAAGTGTGTACTTGTGTGTGAGCAGCATATAGAATCACAGCGAGCGGGGATTGTTGTGTGCTGAGCTCTTCATTATTGCTGCAGCTCCTTATAGAGTGTGTTCTGTCTTAAGACTTATTTGTGTGTCTTCACATTTTAGGCCTCAGGTTGGTTCATGTCAACTTGTTCGGTATGCAAAACTGCTTCACTGGATACTTTAGGGGTAAACCTCCTTTTCTGGGACAGAGTTTTAAATCAAGCTGTCTTTTTAAGTACTTCGAAGTCCTGTTACAACTCTTCCTTTGGCTCTGTGCTCTCCACTGCTTAACTTTGTGTTCCCATCCTTTTCAGTAACCATTGTCCGTCCCTTCTTATTTCTTTATCTCTTTCTTAATCCCTCGGACTATCTGGTTGTATTCCTCCTTTCATTTCCCCTCTGTTGTTGTTGCTGCTGCCACTGTGCATATCTCAGTATCATCTTATAGATCCCAACATGGGGATTTCTTAGTCACTCAAATAACACAAATAATAGGACAAAAACACAACCAGGCCTCTGCCTGCTCACAGAGCAGAAAACACGAGTTACAACCCCTAACAAACACCCATGAATCAATACCTCTGATATTAAGGCCACACCACAAGTCACATACAAATCTGTTTTGTGCAACAAACACATCAGACGCAGCTTCCTTTTTTGCTTTTCCTTTATAAAATATTCTTTCTAGCCTTATCACCAAAGTCTCTCAATGGAAACACTTTAATTTAATTAATTGTAAGAGTCGTAAAAGTTTTTGGGTGAAACACACAACAGCAGACAAGGTGAAGGCAGAATGCATTTCTTGGCTATTGACATGACATGTATACCCTGCAAAAACTGATCAGCCTGATCTTTCACTGTTCCTACAATATCACCTGGAAATATCCTGGATCTTGACTTTGTTCCCAAGGAAGTGACATTTGTCAAGAAATTGGAATAAAAAGTAAAAAGCAGCAGAAGAACGAGCGCGCACGCGCGCACACACACACACACACACACACACACACACACACACACACACACACACACGGACTCACCCAGACAGCTTTGGCATCTTGGAGAAACCAAACATGTCCATGTGGTCCTGGTACAGAGCGCTATGTCCCAAAGCTTAGGTGCTCCACATCAGCATTCTAATTCACATCCAAATCCCTTCATATTTAAAACCCAGACAATCCAGTTTCAACCCGGATCCATATCAAGAGTCAACAAAAGCCTTTCAATCACAGAATTCAGAATTTCTCACAGTGTAAGAAAATAAACTCAAACGGCAGCAAGTATCATCCTTGTTGATTGTCCCATCTGGTGCGGAGCCAGTCCAATTCCCTGTCTTTCCACAATTTTGCGTTCTAATGTGATGACAGAGACAGTGAGAGTCACCTCCCACCTCTCTGCTCTCTCTGGGACGAGTCAGCCCTTTCTGCTGCTCTCCATCTGGCTTAGTTGAGCTGCAGTAAGCCCTCTGTGCTCTCCATCTCAGCGCATGGAGAAGTGCATTGATCCTAGCCGCGGCAAGCAGGGGAGAAGAGAGGAGGAGGGAGGGAGAGAGAATAGGAAGAGGGATGGGATGGAGAGGGAGGGGCGGAGGGAGGGAGGGGGGAAGGACAAAGCGAATGGATGACGGATGCTCTCTGGCTCCGGCTTTGCCCTCCGTTCATCGGACTCCCTTTGCAGGGCAGAGGAGAGGATGGAGGGAGGATGCAGCGGAAGGAGGGGTACAAGAGGAGGAAATCAAGATGAAAGATGGAGGAGGGACAAAAAGAAGAGTAAAAGTGCTTTGGTTGTAAAGAGAAAGCAACAGAGAGAGACAGAGAAGGGAGGAAGGAGGTAGGCTGTGATGTGCAGAGGAATGCTGACTCTGCAGAATGGGACGCTGATGGGAGCAAGACCCCGTCTCTCGGGTTTTTCTTTTTTTCCCCCTCCTGTTTGGTTTTACTAAGTGAGTCATACATGTGCACACTCATACACCATCACCACAATGCAAGCATGCATTAGTCTTGTAGACCACAGACTTGTTCATTCCGGTCCAGAAGGAACATTTGGCTTTCGATTATTTTTCAGACTGAAAATGTGTATGCATTTTCTCTAATGAATGGAAGAAATTAAAGTCCTGATCAACATGTAGTTACCTTTTACTGTATTTGATGTGTTTCCAAAGCACAAACAAACTGAATTTTCTTGAGATATTATCTTCCATCCATTACTTTCGAAACCTTATTTGGACCAAAAACAAATGTGTTGTAATAGACTTAATATAAGAAAATTAATATAAGTCAGCCTTTTGTTTCTGAACATTCAAGGACTTATTTTTTTGTTGTGCATGTACACACATACACACACATCCCTTCACAGAGCCTGTCATCAAACCCTAACAAGTCAGAGCCTTGTGTGTGTATGTGAGTGTGTGTGTGTGTGTGTGTGTGTGTGCGTGTGTTTGTGTGTGTGCACGCGCACAGATGGTTCAGCCTTAACGAGAAGCTGCTCCCGCTGGCCCTGTGCCACAAGGGGCCAAGGACGAGCCACAAACGAACCTCAGTGGTGATGGTAAACTTTAACTGAACGCAAAAGGGCGGAAAGTTTGTTTAGCATGCCATGTAATCCAACTCAACTCAACTGGGCGTGTATGTACATGTTTTTTAGTTGTCTTATGAATGAAAGGAGTACATTTTTGTGTTACCAGTTGATACAAGGCTGTAACAGTATTTTAGTCACCTGGCCTGTTTCCCCACTGTCAACAGACAGTCTTGAGAGACAATAATTACTAGATTGGATCCTGGCATTTTCTTAAATTTGTAATTACACAGCTGTCAGATCAGGACAGCAGAGGGGAGACATAATGTCAACCAACTCATGAAATGAGAAAAACGGAAGCAGATATCCTCAAGTTGAACGCCACAAGATATAAGAATTCATAAAAGTTATTCTGATGGTTTAGGACAGTCTAATCGCTATTTATGGGCATGAACATTTCTCCAGGGAGCAATGAAAGACTGCTTGATCACATTAAAAGTTTGAGTCTTGGTATTCTTTTTTAAAATTTTCAAGCTCAGATTGTCCCTGGATACAGGAACAACACAACATAAAGTTCCATCTTAAATAATTACACATAGACACGTCAAATCATGTACGTTACATTATCATTTTCTAAAGCATGCTGTCATAGATTTGTGTTTTCCATAAATTCCAACAAGCTTTGGCCTATCATTAATACTACTTTCATACTCATTTAATGCTGTAAGAGTCACTTAATCTTTTCATATCATGATGTCCCTTTTGGCTTGTTGTGTCTCTTCAGGCTTAAGGGGCCAATATACAGAACTGCTTGTCGGATAGCTTCGGAAACACCTTTCCGAGGTTGGATTAGGTGGGGGCTGTGAAACCGACATTCACACCCACTTCACGCCGACTGTGCGGAGGTGAGAAAGGAGCCAAAGATTGAACTTCTTTCTCTTGCTCTCTTTTTTCATTCTTGGCACAACCATTTCTGTCACCTTTCATATGAACAACCACGTGCAACACTATGAATACCTTCCGAGAGACGCTGTCTTAAAATGTGCGCCGTTATCCCCATATTTAAATGATATCGCGTCTCTTCATATGACATGGAAATCAATGAAGGTAGAAATTCATTCAAACCTCTACTGTGAATAAGCTCATAAATCTTACGACAATGCCAGCATGAATGCACTTAGTGGATGGAAATTAACCTAAAACATGCAAAAACATTTTGATTGTTAAACTTAACCTTGACCTTGTGGAAATGTACTGTATGTTCAGTGTAAGTCTAAATAAAAGGCATCATGTGTGCCCCGTCTTACTATGAGTACAAAGCAGTGATAGCAAAAAAGCAGCAGATTTACGTCATGCAGCTTTGATGCAAAGACCCTTTGATGACCCTCGTCCTCCTTTAGGCACAAACGAAAGCACATGCATCCAACGCACTTTGTGGGTGGCAGGATATAAAAGGCCTTGTTGCCCTCTCATAATTTCATACCGGTCACATCCCATCTCAGGACAAGAAAGAGACAAATGAATGAAGACCCTTTTATCTGTTACATTCAATTTCCTGTCAGAATTTATTACAGATGGAAGCTATTTTGGGATATCTAGTGTTGTGCATCAATGGGAGCTTTTAGATTACAGTTTTCAGGAATCAATCCTGATGCTTAAGCTTTGAAATTAAGCAACTTTTTTGTTAAATAAATCATGTTTGTGTCTTGTGTCAGGCTGTGTTTTAGTGGATAACCTCCCATATATACTACATTTGTATGATTATACAACCTAAACATACAAATTCAATTTGTTTATTTGTAATTTAAAATGCAGAAAGTCAACCTTTAGCATCAGATGCGGAAGATAAAGCCTCTGAACACGACAAAGAATTGTAGTTCTCGATGGAGCCTTGATGGTGTTGGTGTGTGAGGTGGTGGCTGGATGTTGGCATCAGCATCAGAAGCTGGAAGCAGTGCACTACAGGAGGAGGTGATTGGATTGGCAAAAGAAACGGTGACTAATGATTGGTTCCTGAGTGGGTAAGTGAGAGGAGTGGTACCTTTAGGCTTAAGAGATTGGGTAAAGTGATTGAGGAAGGAGTTGCCTAATTTTAAATTGACAGGATAATAAAGGGAATCAAGGATCTATGAGGATGGATATGAGCCAAGAGGCACAAGGGCTGAGAGGGAGGAATGAATGAAGGAGTGGGGGAGAGTGAATGAACTTTTGCCAAGCTCCACAAATTCCCATTTTATTACTATGACTTGTTTCAGGACAAATACTTTGTTCATTACCCATGATGTTTTCCACTAACCCCCTTGAGCTGAATGTGAGGTGCTATTGCCTTTGTGCCATATCTGATAACGTCTGTAAAGATTTTGGTTCAAACTGCAGACAACCCCCCCTTTTTTTTCTTAAATCTAATATTTTAGAGCCAGTAAAACTGATTCTGAATTTGTTTTGCGTCATTCTTCTTCTTCAAAAGAAGGAAAGAGCAATTCAGTTCACTAAAACTCACACACTGAGGCAGAACTACATAACAAATTTGCAAAAGAACGAAAAAAGATTTCTTAAACAAGTCTGCATTCTTAACTTTTTGAGTGGGGTGTGTGAAGGACACGCAGGACCTTTTACTTCTAAGCTTGTAATTCACTTCCACACTTCATTGATTCCACCTCCAGTTACTTGCCCACCCATTCAACTTTCAAAGCTTCTCTGAAAATGTTATGAACAGTTTTTTGAAAACTGCAATATGAAACGCAAGCTCTCAGACTACAACAACATACAAGCAAAAGTATTTTCTTTCTACAACTTGTTTTTCTGCTCTTAAAATCTTCTTGACAACTCACACTATAGGACACTACTGAAACACTGATTTTGAATGACTTGATATCCTTCCTAAGCCCAAAAAGCACGTTATAAAACAGTGTGAAGAGAATCAACTCTTCATTTTCCTGTCAACTGATGAATCAATCCAACAGCATGCACTCATGTTCCGCGGGCAGAAGGGAAAGGTGCATTTGGCAGTGCAGACCAGCAGACAGACAACAGATGATACCTCAGATTGTCACATGGATGGAAAGACTCTGCTGTGGTCAACAAAAAACTGACAGCAACAGTAGAAACAATCAGCTCAGATGATTGTTATTGTGACCTGATCACTTTGCTTTTAAAGTTCATTTGAAAGTTATAAATACAAAATGTAAATTCATTATTTCTGTAAATCTATACTAAATTTCCCTGTGTTTAATATTTTTAAATGGCAATACGTTTGGTGAAGGGCGCACAGACTCTTTCGACTTTTTTGGTTTATATATATGCAGCAGCGCAAAGTGAAAAAGGGTTGCCTGAAGTTGAATATAGATCAGAAGGTTAGGTGATTAATACTGTTTTCAAATTGCCAGGCTGCCAATTATTCTGCCTGTTATTTCTTTCTATATGCGAGATGTAAAGTCATCTGGTTTGTCCACAATTTATTCTGGTCATCTTTCCTTTCTCATATTCTGAATATGAAAAGTAATAATCTTTACAGTCCATGGAAGTGTTAAGCACCTGACGGACAGGACAGCAGGACCTTTCTTTTATCTTTCAAGGCTGCTGTCTGATCTCTCCACTCGGCTGATTTAAAACAGCGATGCTTATTACAGTGAGGACAGATAGGAACACCACTAGCATCCCACTGCTGGTTTGTGTCCCATAGAGATAAGAGGAGGGAAGGCAGTCTGCTCGCCTCTGTCCACTAATGAATAACAATATAGCCCAAGGTCACCACTCAAGTCTGAGTGACTGTGCGAGTGCGTGAGAGACAGAAAACCGAGAAAGACAAAGCGTGTGTGCTGCATTATTACACACCACATTGGCATTCAGCACTCATTCGCCTTGTGGTCTGTGATGGTTGACACACACACATAGAGTTAGTCATTAACCTGTCTCTCTCTCTCTGTGTGTGTGTGTGTGTGGTCTATCTGTATTGAGACATCTCTTCTGTCTCCTTTAAAAGAGCAGGTTGTAGAATGTCCAACAAAATAACCATCATAATAGTATCCTGTAATGAGATTTTCACCAGAGGCTGCTTCAAGAACAACAAGTCACACAGTTGAAATGTTATATATTGAAGCATATTGACCATACAATAAAACATCTGGCTGATAAAGTTTTGTTTCTTTTTGCTACCAGTAGAATCTGGACCTTGATGACTCTGGCATTCCCTTGAGTCTCTGAGTGGTGGTGGTCATACATAAATCACTGTCACCTTTGCAACAGCCACCTCTCTTCTTGTTCCATATTCTGCAGACCACTGTCAAATATACAGAGCCAATTTGCTGCAAAATATGGTTATGTTCTACTTATTTTCTTTGCAAATTACGTTCACTGGCAATGCTTTGTTTCAATTCAGGAAGTGTGACATCGTTATACTGTCCCAGGGAGGAGGTCAGCGTGGACAGTGAAGCGTACAAAGCACGGAACTCCGCAGACTGAGATTAGCATCCTGCATCCCACGTATGGCTAGGTTTAGACAACTGAAACACTTGGTTAGAAAAATGAATCATGTCTCATTTCATGCTTCAAGTCAGTGTTAACTTTTTCAACATTTAACCAAGACCTTTAGTGGTTAACCAACTACCTTGAGTTTCCTAAAAATATGAATCATACTTTAGTTACCTCAAGCGGATATTGTAGGGAAAACATGTGAAATACGTTTACGCTCAGACTGTTATTCTAAGTGTCTGACAACATTATGGAAAGGATCCCTACAGAGACAGACCGTTTGCTAAAGAGACACTTTGACAGTTTGAGCCTGTCAGTGCCTCTGGCGGAGGGATCTACTGGACCAATTCCAAAACTAATGGTAAGTATTAGTCATTTCAACCCCAAAATTTGTTTAAAAAAAAATGATATACCGGAGTTTCCCTTTAAGTTATCATTATTTTCATTTTTACAGGTGGTGTCTTCTTTTAAATGAATAAATAAATCATGTCACACTCTGCCTTACTGGGTCACAGCACTGTGTGAGGCATTCAATAATAATATTACCTCATCCTTTACTTTAATTCTTTTATTTTTTCTGTTATTAGAATGTATACCTGATTGCTCTGTAACATGCAGGTCCTGTAGCCTAATCCATCATCATACAGCGATTTAACAGGCTGTCCAATCTACACTACATCATAATGATATATGAATACAATAAAAGTGCAAATCAGTCATTCATTAAATTCTCTTTCTGTCACACCAAAGACATGCACAATTTCCCAGCGTGCAACAGTGTGGGGCAAGGCGTTCATCACAGGGGATAAAGCAGACGCCACCCTTCGCATGCACACACACACATCCACACACACACATACACCAACTTTATGTGACTCGTCTAAACAATGAGATCATAGAATTTCATTCCCGCACCCCCTTTAATCCAACCGGCAATCTCTCTCTTTCTCTCTTTTCCTTATGACACAGGCCTAATCTGATAGGGCAGACAACCCTAAAGCGAGGGAGGGGAGGGATAGATGGAGGGAGGGTGTGGGAAAGAGGAGAAATGGACTGGATTGATACAGGAAGGGGGAATGAGGGAGGTGCAGGGAGAGATGATGAGTGTGTGAGGGGGAGAGAGCAAAGAAATAGAGGTCAGGGAGGGTAAATGGGTGGATGGAGAAATGGATATTTGAAAGTGAGGGGTTGTAAGATGAAGGTGTGATGTGGGAGCTGATGATGGATTGGGAGAGAAGGAGACTGAAGGATGGAATGAACGAAAGAGATGGAGAAAGGGCAAGAGGAGAAGGCTTATACTTGATATATACACAATATAATGCTATTCAAGATCAAGTGAAGGGGTTTATTTTGAGATTTGGTCAGATAGGAGAGAGGGTCAGCAAACGAAGCTGGTATTTTATGGAAAAAGCATTAAAAAACAGGGTTTCAAGGAGAATTGCTTCAAGCACAGCACTTGAAATCAGTTTCTATCCTTGTAAATGTACGGAAGGTTTCATTGGATCATCAATAAGAAGATTGGCTTTGCTTGCTGCCAGGTCTGCAAATACAGAATAAATTCAAATGAACTAGTGAAAATGGTTACTGATATCTGTCATAAAAAAATCTGTCTTACTGTACATATCCACATTACATTAGCACTGTTGTTGGCTAATTACCTGCCTTACGCACAACTCCACTTTCTGTCCATCATTATGTATAAATGTAGCTTTATACGTAAAGCATACATAAACCCTTATTTCCTGTCACCTCTCAACTGTTCACTATCAAATAAAGGCAGAAATGCCAAAATAAATACTTCGTCTCTGGATAATATTTGATCCACTGTCCCAGACATGGATCAAGTTGGATTTTCAACATCTTTCAGTTCACTTGTTTTGATACGTTATAGGCACACATGTTGGGAGTTTTCCAGCATAAATAATACAATGCATGCCAACAAGGACAGACAATGTCAAGACGACATTTGAAAGTGGATTTAGTTTAACTGACAGTGAGTTAAAGGCTAAAACTTGTTGCAAACTTGTAGTTTGTTTGAGCTGAGCCTGATGTTTGACATCAAGTGCAAGGACATTTCAGTGACTTCCAGATCACTGGTGTACTTTGGTGCTATAGTTTGATTAAAGATATCACACACTATCCACCCATTCATTCATTTTCAAAAACATTTTGAAACTTTTAAGGCCTTTTTGGTGTTCCTCAAGATAATATCCCGTAAAACTTTTCTACAGGCCCATGAGAAACCTGTTTTTATATTAAAAGTTTGTCCAATTTTCTCCCAGAGCAGGGAGTTTTTATCTCCCTGGCATACCTGCTGCACCTGGCAGCAACCAGACAGTTTCTGACGCATTAGACCCTTTGAGTGCTCCATGCGGGTTGAAACAAATAATACATTTGGCTCAGGTCTCTTTGTTTCTGCCTCTCCATCTCTCCCTCTTTCCTCATGCCTCCCACTGTCAGCCTACTAAACGTCCCTCTTCAATAACGGAGCTTGTTGAAGACACTTAGGAGATAAGGAAGAGTGGGAAACGACGGGAGCTATTTGTCACCTCACAGCATATTAGCAAGCTGCTGGCTGCCCCGGACCCCTGAGCTTTTTGTGAGGGTCTCTTCCACGCAGGAGCTGTAAACACACAAAAAAACATCTTCCGAGCAAACAATCACCTCTTCCTCTGGAGTATATATCTCGCTGTTTGCATGCCATGCACATCATCATGCCTGGCGTGCACACACATCAAAATGCGGAGATGGAGACCCATATGTAGACTGAACAAATTGATCTAATGCTATTAGCTATTCTTCAAGCCCAGCGTGACATTTAATTATGCGCACATGCACACACTCATTAAGCTGGACGAGAGATGTGGGATTTTTTTTTTTTTTTTGTGAGCCACATCTCTCGAGGCGACCTGCAATGCCAGTCGTCTGACTGCCAAATACACTCGCACACACAAACAAGTTTGCAATTCTGTCTGTCTCAGTGAAAGACGTCTCACTTTTTATTAAGGAACTCACTATAGTGGTACGTTTCTTTATATATTTCTTTATAAAACAAAATAGCTTCAAAGGGAAATGAGAAAATATAGAAATACAATTTTAACAACCAATTTCAGTCATTTTCAACTATATGTGGAAAAACTACTGCTCAGTGAATGTATTGACTAACAGTGTGATTACCAGGCTAAGGACCAATAATGTGTGATGACAAAGGGTCCGAGGGGTTCTTATTTGGGCAACAGTCCCAGTGCTGCTGGACATAAGCGGGCAGCGCTTCCAGTGATGAGAGAAAGAAAGTGAGAGTCAAAGTAACGGTGAAAGTGTTCTGGGCAAGAGTGGAAGTAATAAATAACAGTTTTCTTTTTCCTGGAACAGAAGCTGAGAGGCCGCATTGTTGTGTTTTCTGTGTTGCAGTTTTAAAGCAATTTTGCTTGCTGAAGTGTGTGTGACAGTACAAAATGATGGAAACCTTCCATAAGGATTGCATCAGAAACTGGCAAACTGTAAAATGCACTACCATCAGACGTGTCCAAGCATGTAGAGGTGGTGGTAACAAACTGTAAATATTTGTTGAAAACACAATTGTGATTAGCCAACGACAGTGTGTAATTAATGCTATTTGACATGCTTTATCATGTTTAAATGAGTAGTAAGACATTTGAGAAGATCAATACCACTCTCATGTCTGTATGCTGAATATGAAGCTACAGTTAGCAGCCAGTTAGCTTAGCTTAGCTCAGCAGAAAGACTGGAAACGGGGGAAACAGCCAACTTAGCTGTGTCCGAATTTAATCCATACAAATGTCAAAGTGTAAAAAAAGAAGTTGTAGTTTTTCAGGGGGTTATGTGTGGGACTATTTCTTGGCCTGGCGCAGTGCCTTCCTTGAGACTCTGCTGGTTGCCACAGTGACATCCAGACTCCAGGAAGTCACTGCGCCCATCCAAGAAATAGTCACAATAGGCACATAACTGGCATTTACAGTGAAGCGGCTGCAGGAAGTGATGAAGGCAACAGTTTGGGAGAGCAAGATATGTACAGGTCAGCAAATAGACAGCTGCTGGGTAATTAGAATCACTAATTCACCTGAAGTTAAAAAAGGAGGAACATCTTAATTAGGACAATCGGGACGGAGATACAGACATTGGGAGATAACTCTTCTAACCACTGAGCCCACAGTAACTGATGCAGAGTGGTCATGATATACTGTTCTGCGAAATAAAGGAGTTATCTATAGAGTAAAACCATTTCCCTTCTATTTTCCTTCCTGACGAAATTTAGCTTTTAGTTCAAAATTAATTAACATGTCACCCTCAGTTTTGGCTGAGGTACAGTATATATCATACACAATACAAGCATGGTGCAAAGGGAAAGGAGACTCACACATTATTATTTCATTTTGCATTGCAGGCAGTTTTCAGTAAATCATATTACCTGTTCACAGACTGAATACTGATTTTGAGAACTGGCTGTAAAATGTCCTAAACGATGTACACTATTGCTGCTGGCTCACTGATGCTGAATTTGTGTGGTGGTCTGAATGCTAATGAAGCAAAATTGAAATGAAACAGAATTTTTCAGCAGATTCCTGCAATAAAGCTCAGGCTTCTAATCAAAATTCAGCGCAACTCTACTTCCAAAAAATAAACTTGTGAGTCAGTTTGACATGAAAGTTGTCACATCAAACAATATAATGTAACAAACAGATATTATGGGTGACAGAAAACTTGTTAATCCAAATCTTAACCATCTGGTGTAGTCATTTAACATGCAAGGGAACACAGCTGAGAACATATCCGACTTAGTGGCATATAGGTTTTAAATCTCGCAGTTCCTACGGTAGACATGCAGAGATAAACATTGTGTGATAACCCTGGTCAATGTAAATGTTCTTTAACTGGCGGGGGCCGCTGCCATATCTGCATTTAGTCATTAAAGGATTGTGGCTTTACACATTAGCTCATCTGACATTTATGAAAGATCTCTGACTGTTTGGAAACAGAGGACGGATTTGCGCCGCAAATCCCCACTTAGTGTTACACATCTAGTCCACACGTCCAGATACACACACAAACTAATGCACTCATACCTCGGACTACGGATATTGTGTGTGTGTGATAAGTGGTATTCCCAGTGAGATTATCATCATTTGCTTCCATTAGCTCCTGCATGAACAACAGTGAGACTAAACACTCCAACAACAACCAACCGAGAATAACAGACAAACATCCTGCTGATGCCTCGTCAATACAAACACATACAAACACTCAGGGTTTTCCGTTCGTAATGTGGTATTGACGGTTCAGCCTTGTTGGTCAATGATGTGGTCAGCTTTTTGGGTGATGATGTATCTTGAGAAAAAGTCCATCTTTTACAGGACACATACACACGTCATCACAACTGTAGCAGTGTTTACAGTACATTAAATACAGTGTAAATGCAGTAATTTGCTTTTAATTCTGATAATGTGTCAGGGATCTCAAATAAGGTTATTTGAAGTATATGGTATTATATTACTACTAGCCCTATTAGAACATCCCTTAGCCTGTTCAGGAACATGGTCAAAACATTGACAATGGACTTCACTAATGCCAGGAAATTTTCCAAATTTCATCTGCTTTTTTTAACTATTTTTTATCACACATTATGAGTAGTGAGATACAAAGATTGTATGTAGGAAGAGCTGTGGGAGCAAATAATGGTTCATTGTGGCTGCAACTTGGAAAATATGCTACAGTTTGATTTTGGCAAGTTGTCAACAAAAAGTATTTACAAATGCAGAAAGTTTAACAGTCACAGAGTCAGCCACATGCTTTATGGATGCAAACAGCAGCAGGTAATTTACTAGACATTTGCTATCATATCCGAGCTACAGCAGCAGCTGACAGTCCACTTCTGTTGGCAGATTTGCAACCCTGTAGTGTACTTTTCAGGAAGCGGCAATAAATAAAACTCAAAATAATATTTGGAATATTTAAGACTTTGCTATTGTGTGTGGTTTGTATATTTCCTTCCAGAGATGCTGGATCTTTAAAATCTGAACTGGAAGAGCAGAGAAGGTGATTGTTACTGTGGAGTTTTTTCATGATGCCTTCCAAATAATTTCTCTTTGCTTTCTGCGGCCAACAGGAATTTACATGAATTTCCATCTGACAGGCGGAAGAAGAAGAGGAGGAGGAGGACTAGACTTTGAGCACCTGCCAGCAAACTAATTGGCCTATGACCGATTTGGCCTCAAGGCCCTTCCAGGCGACCCGACCAATCCGAGCACAAACATCCTGTGGTGCAGCGGGGCGCAGAGGTGGAGCGACAGCAGATTATAATCAAAGGAAGAGCACTTTCGACAGACACACAACTTCTGAGAATGAGGGAATTGGATCCGGTCGCTAACAAAGCAGCACATAAATAAAGCTACAGTAACTACAGCAAACCACTGAATTTCATCACATTCAATTAGTACTCAAAACGTTATATAAAGTTTGCCATACCTCAGAATGTGAAGCTTCTTTAATTTGCTATTGTGATAAAAAAAAGACGTATTGCAAAAATGTATCAAACATTTCCCTTTGAATAATGAAATACCTCAAGTCTCAGCCACTAAATTCCTCAAAATCATCTTTCTTGAAGCCCCACAGAGCTTGTTTAAAAAATACTTCAAATTCTGTTTTATTCTATGTATAGTAATAACATACATATTTTTAAGTGTGAATTTGGTTTATGTTATGTACTCATTTGGTAGCTATCTTATATTCCAGAATACAGAATAAAGTAACAGATTGTAGTTTTGTTGCAAGCCTTCTGTAGTGCAACAGGAATGAGAAAATCAGAACAGCAGGTTCACTTGATTTCACTTGTGTAACAATGTGTGTCACTCATTCTGCAGCTGCTGAGTCAACATTAAATATTTTGAATATCACTGGTTTGAAAACCAGGAACAGCAGGTGGAGAGATTGAAAGAAAATCAGTCCACGCCTCTGTCTGCCTGCCTGCCTGTCTGACTGACACAGCACTGTTCTGAGTTTGAATCAGAATCAAATTTCATTTGTCTGCTTTCTGGGCCACATGTTTCCTGGCCAGCGACCTATCACCTCGTTGCTGTAATCCTTCGACAATGATGCTGTGATCTGGCACTTCCTCAATCTCGGTCCACTGCTGACCAGCAGCTGCATGGGTTTATGTTCAGGTGCAAGAAAGAAAAAAAGGAGACAGAAGGGCAAGCTCACATCTTTTCCCCCTTTTCTCTGCTGTAGTTAAAAAGAAATACCATGAAGTTATATATATATATATATATATATATATATACATATAGTATTTAGCCGCAAAACAAAAACTTCTACAGCAGTCCTTAAAACACCTCAAATTTGGGATGTATTATCAGTTGCATCCCACTTTTTTTGCAAGAAAGAAAGTCTTTTCAGTTAACTAAGAGACCCATGTTTTACTATGACAACCCTATATGTGAACACTGTGCACAGCATCACATCCTGTACAGATCTTTTAGTTAACTATTTCAACCATTTATCCATTACTTTTAGCTAACTGTTTAGACATCTCTACTCACTTGCTAATTAGTTTTCACACACTCTCAACAGGTGGTGTTCAGATGTTACAGCTGAGTCAACATGTGGATATATATTTTAATAAAATCATAATTTCTATTTTTCCACATTAGTTGAGAATCACTGCTAGGCTATATATGATGTCTTATTGTCAAAATCAATATGTTTAACTGAGAAGTTCATCAATCACATGATTTAAATGTGTGCTTGGGTTTATATGTGGATTACCACTCCCAATGACAGTTAGACTAAACACACCATCCGGTTGTTGAAGGGACAATATTAAAACAAGTCTCAGTTACTCAGTACGGTAAGTGAAGGCAACTGAACCTTACAGCCTGCAAAACACATACACTATACATACATAGCTACAGACTGCATTTGCATATTTAACATGCACAGGAAGCAACATGCATACAAATATATGTGCAAAATAATATTTTATGAGACAACCACACACACACACACACACACACAGCCACACTTCCCAGCAGCCAGCTAGCTAAACCCCCGCAATCCATGATGTAATCTCTAAGTGTGTTCAGTAATTACAAGGTCCTGGATTCCTCTGCTGCTTGGAGCCACCTCAGCCTTACGTAACGGACGACTCACGTGCCGTCAATTCAGTGAGCAAGATTACAATATGGCTGCTTTAAAGCCTGCGGCAAGACAGTCTGCCGTTAAATCCATCAGCTTGCTCACATCAGCTATGATGATAGTCAAGAGGTGATGAAGAAAAAAAGAGATGATGATGCTATCGACCCCAAGGAGATGACTAGCAATTATGCTAACAGTCAGTCAGTCAGGGACAACTTGTAGTATTTAACACATCAATAAACAATTACCTAATTTATATTAAAGATCACTACAGAGAAGCCTGTCAATATGAGACTGGCATTTTGCATCCCATTCAGTTCAATTTGATTGGGGATGCAAAATTGTACAGTTGAGCACCCTGTAAAACAATATACATCCATAAAAATGGTTTAAAAAAGCATCAGCAGAGAGAGACAAACACTCCAGAAAAAAAAGTTCTGTAATGTAAATGATGCTTGTGAGAGCAGTTTTCTACAGTAACCTCATGTATTATGTAGTAAGTAAGTTTACTCAAGTAGTGTACTTAAGTACAATTACTTTAACTTGACTTTCCATTTTATGCTGCTTTATACCCCACTACATTTCAGAGGAAAATACTGTACTTTTACTCCACTATATTTATTTGACAACTATAGTTACTAGTTACTTTTCAGATCAAGAGTTCACATGTAAAACACATGATCCAACTATAAAACGTGATGCATTATTATAGATTAAACTTCCCAACAGTGTAAGAAGAAGATAAAATTAGCTTCACAGCTTTGTAGAGTATTTCAACTTCTGACATCTTTAGACACCATGCAGAGCTGACTTTGGCTAACAAGAACAGGAAAAAAAGCACAGACACTTAATCCACAATACACTTAATCCATGTATACTACGTTTCAGACGAAAACAAAAACAGCATCAAAAGATCAATCAGCAAAAATGGGCCTGAAACAGCACAAAAGTATTCATAAAGAATTTGTGACACTGAGCAATAGGCCCATAATGACTCCAACAACCAACAGTAACCTCTACGAAACCTCCCAAGGAGCTTAATCAACGAAGCCCTCGCTAAAAAGCTTCAACACTCTGATTAGGAAGTGCAGAATAAGGAAATGCAAATTCTACTTTCCAGATAAGTCCAACATAGTGATGACATGCGTTCTGTGCAGCAAGGGACACGAGAACTTACTGGAAAGCGGTTAACATCCCCAGTTCATCGTCGTCGTCGCATGGCTCCATCCTGTCAGCCAGACCGGACAGATGAAAGAATGAACGGGTGGAGAGAGTGGGATGGACGCCCCGGCCCCACCACCACCAAAAGGCTCAGAGCGTCGGCGAAAGAGCTCCTGTCCCGCTCCCTGAGTCCAACTCCTCCACTAAAAAATCCACCTCTGAATCTCTTTAAAAAAAATCCCCAAACTCAATTTTCTCTGTGTGTGTGTGTGTGTGTTCCTGTTTTTCTTTTTTTCCCCATTCCTTGCTTGGTGCCAAATGTTCCAGCTTAGCACCGCTGCGCAGCACCGCTGGTGATGGATTTAGCCGGGGCATCTGGGCCACCGGGGATAAACTCCATTCACTCACACACACACTCACACACATAAATGCACGGACACCGACACACACACATGCATGCAGAGAGTGACATGCGGTGTGAGATCGCAGGGGACAATGTTGGGAAAACCTCCCCCACACGGCATCATCAGGGAGATGACAAGATGTGTGATACACAGTGTTGTCCAGCACACACCCCCTTTCCCCACACACAGCTTGCACACAGAGCGGGTGGATCAATGCATGAACAGATGTGTGCCAACTTTAGAGCTGCTACTAAGCGCAGACATCAGCAGCTGTACTTACAGCGAGCATGTGTGCACGTATCTCAGACACAAAGATGTCTGATGCCACTCTTATAACCCTGATGCAACAGAGCAAGGATGTGTGTGTGTGACATACAGTAGACATTTCTTGTATATATGTGCGTATATGTGTGTGAATGCATGAGAATCAATGATTGTGAAGTGATTCTCTCTGGTCGGAGCAGACAGAGGTCAGCTGTGCCTGTGGGCATACAGCAGGCAGCGGGAGATTTACACAACAATAATATATATACAATAAGAGAAGGACACAACATAATAGTGCAGTCGCCCTTGCTGACTCAGTAGAGGAGATAAACAAGGACTGGTGACAATAAAATCTGATTGTGTTGAGTGAGAAAGAAAATATTCACACACCATCACATAATCTACTTTTACGCTCCCTTTTCTCTCTTGGGATCTCAGTAAAGAGGGGGATGAGCACAAACTATATGAAATTACTTAAACACAAAAATCAACATTGTCTGATCTATGTGAGGGTGTAAGGCACTGGCGCTATAGGCTAGGAGGGTCATCGCTGATAATCTTCCCTCCCTCTGCATTTACATGTGGACAAATAAGAATTCAAGGGCATAACATACACAGACTGCAGGTATGGAAAGTGGCAAGATCCCAATAATGTCTAAGCTCCTGAGGAAGTTACAAAGGATCTAGAAAGAAGCGTGTTTTGTCCACAAAGAAAAATACTTACACATTTGTATCTTCAATTTTGATTGTTTGCCGGTAGCATGGCTCTCCCGAAACACAGTATTTATTTTTAAAAATGCTGTGGTGGCCTGCTACAAATTTATTTTTAAAGTGATGCAAGCAGCGTATGCTTTCTCCCATCAAGAACAATAGTGAGTTTTTAATTTTTTGAGTGATTCTAGTGAATAAAAAAAGGTAGAGGAGGTGAGTTTAGCTGCATTTTCTGTTAAGGTGGAAGGTTCAGAGATGCGAGAAATCACCATTCAGCCTGTTGGAGGTATTGTTGGCATTGTTCAATAAAAAAACATCTGTGAGAGCAAGCACTACTCTGACAACCCAAGTGATATACAGTACCTACAATCTCAAACACTCCACTTTACAACATCTAGCTGGCTGGTGAAAAGTGCTGCCTGTCTGATTATACTTCAGATTTATGACTGTGTGGTCTGATGTCCTCTACAGTCACCCCTTTGTGGGTGAGAACACCATTCTTTTGGCAGCTGAATCTGGCTTCTGCATATAGCAATATCCCTTTTTTTGTATTACAAAATGCAAATGGAAGTTCCACAGAATATTACAATGACATCAGTTACAGTCAGAGGAAAATCAAACAGTTTCAGCTTGCTTTTGAAGACAGTTTTGGCAGGACAAAGGTAATTATTAATGATTATTTTATATAGTATTCCACATACTAACTAGTCAAAATATTATAGTGTATTTGCATATATAATGCCAGCCCTGCACACTGCAGTTCAGTGGACGCCAGCTCCATTTGCTACCTCTGAGATGCCACCTGGTACTGACTCTTGGCCAAGGAGCTATCTATAGCCATGTCTGCAGGGATGTAACCACTGATTTGTACATGCCCATGACCCCTGTGTGTCTAATTGTATATACAGCACTATAAAAAATTAAGGTTAGATTGAAATATCTGCTGATACAGTATATTTTGTCGAAATATCAGATATCAACCAGTTAGCGTTTTCCACTGCAGATATGGAGGCTCCTCCCTGACCACAGCTACATGAAAAACTGCAAATAAATCCTATTTCTTTCCTAATTTAACTCACTTATTTAGTCATGTTTTACAAAAATTCTGCATTTAAAAGTAAATCAATGTGTTAGCTCACACTGAATCAAAGGTTGGAGTTTAGAATTAAAGTGAGGTATGAAGGTGAATGTCAGGCGGTGGCAAAGGTGAGCATGTTGGGAACAAATATGGGATTAAGGAATGAGAATGAGCTCCTAAATGCCTTTAAACCCACACACATTCAGGTGTGTATGTGTGTGTTTTGTGTGCATGTTATGCTGGAAATGACTCCTGGCCAAATGACTGGACCTTGGTCGTGTCCATCTGGAGGCTTTGTGGACTTTATGTAACCCCGTTTGTTTACTGGGAAAAGCAAGCAAAAGAGTCTCCTAAGTAAAGGCAATTCCTACCATGCTCTGTTTTATTTAATATTATGTGGACTGTCATGGGAAAGGAGAGGATGGGAGGAAGACAGGGAAGGGGGGAGAGATAGTCGGGGTGAAAGGAATGTAGAAGAGGGGTAAAATCAGGGGAAGAAAGGAGGAACAAAGGAATGGAGAGATGAAGGGAGGGAGGACGAGCTCGGTGATAACTCAGTGTGCAAAATAAAAGATGATGGATTTTAAATTCAAGGTGCAGAGACGGTTAATTGGCAAAATACAACAGAACCAAAGCAATAACCTGTCATCAATTATCATATCATCTGTATCATTCACAGCTAAAAGAGTCCCATCTGGTGGTTTTGATGCAACAGACAGCTCACTCCCAAGTGCCAAAGGTCCTTACTGTTTCATTAAAAAGAGAATAGAGATTCATCCTCTCTTTAATTACATCCTCTTCTATCAGTCACAATACACCATGAATTAACTGACCCAGCCGCCAGCTGACCAGTACAGAAAATCTGTTGCTTCTGCCACCTGTGCTTAACTTTTCCATACTGTTTGGTTGTTTGCACTGATACTGTTGCTCAATTGTCTGCAAGTTTGACAACTTTTCTCCACATCTAATTACTGCTTGAAGGTCAAACTTTTGTCAAAAAGACAAAATGTCTAGTTTTGCGTGTATTATCCCTATAAAAGCACTGTAATTAAATGTCAAAATGCCTCATTCTGATAGGCCGTAACTCTCGAGTCTGTATTCCACACACATCCTAGCTGTGCTCACGAATTCAACCAGTGGTCCAATGAGGGCGCTCCAATTAAAAGGTCAAATGTCTGCCATAATTCATTGGACATATTATCTCTGACTGCACTTGTGAAACAATTTACAACAGTATGTGAGACATGAACACATGATTTATAATAATATTAGACTGTACAACATTTACTGTATGTTCATATTAACATTATGCCCACTGTTAAGATTCTCTACTGGCTACATAGCTCATTAAACTCCGAATAATCCATCATCCATCACATTCTAATGCCTCAAATGAAATATTATTAAGTGTGTGACAAGTGTTCATATTGTTTACCTCTATAAGTCTAGGCTGGGAAATGGCAGTGTACATACTGTATGTGGGTTTAGGCAGCGGCCATCCTACAGACTGCACTGCAGAGCCTCACACTAAAGCCGGACTTTAAATCCTCTCAAATTTGATGTCAAAACCACAGAGCTTGAAAGAAGTAGGAAATGCAGTTACAGTAAGATAAGTGGGAGGGCTCAGATCAGAGTGCCTCCACCCAACTGTGAAAATGTCTGTCTGCCACACACTGTGCTTTGCCTGGAGAGATGGAAGCATCTTTCTCCAAAAATTCTCCAGAAGACCTAACCATTTACATCCTCTGCTCGGATGAAATGAGGCACTAAGTGCACTGGAACATGGAAACACACTGTGATATTTGATTATCTGTGTTGTGCCATAAGTGGGCAAGATGGAATAGACACAGCATTTTGAGCACAAAAGTCTGAACTTGTTCAATAAAGAATATTAAAATGAATGAAAATAATGACTACAGAAATTTTAAAAACTCACACACAAGCAAAGCCAAATGCGTATGTATGTATGTACTCACACCATACAGACATACAAACACCCCCTGCACCTTCACTACACTCCTCCATAGGTAGTGTATAACAGTACACTCCATCCACAAAGCTCATCATTACATCACAGAGGATGAGATGTGAGTAAATACTATATCTTTTCTTACCTCATGGCTCAGTGTGCCATCATCATGCTGCGTTTCTCTGCCTGGCTGTATCCTAATCCTCAGGCTGCCTCCAGCGGAGGGGCAGGCAGGCTCCAACAAAAACAATAACCACAACTGCAGAAAATTACTTTATGTTTGGGTCAGTGGGGGTGGGGTGACGAATGAAAAAGTAAAATAAAAAATGTAGCTGTGAAGCAGCTGAAAGGGCAATGATGACAGTTTGAGAAAGCTGGGAATCTGGGGCAGAGGGTCCCAAAGAGTGGTGACGAGGTCAGGTGATTCAGCAGCAAGTCACTCAGTCTCTTTATCTAACCCCACCCCCACCAATCACCCCACTTCTTAAATACGACACAGCGTGGGCAAAAACTGTAAGTCAAAGAAACAGTACTTTACGCTCAGATTTATGCTAATTAAAATATTATTTTTATTATTATTCTCACATGAGGCATCCCATCTTGTTCCAGATGGTCCAATCATCACTAAGCTTCCCTATTTGCACCAGCCAATAGGGTTTAAGTGCACTGACAGCTGTAACCTTTTTAGACTTTAAATACAGCACAAGAACATTAACTGTTTCACTGCACATTACTGAGTCAGAGATCAGAGAGTGCAAAAAGGGAGATATGAGGAGGAGGCAGAGAAAGAGTGGGGGGTCACTAGATGTTTCCATCCAACTGTCAAACTAATTTTGCTAAAACTTTTGAAATGTCATAAAAAATAAGAACATGTAAATATGAAAATTCTATTTTTCAAACACAAACAAATGGGTTTTCTTAAAAGAACGATCTGACATTTCTTCACACCTGAATGCGAAAATGTTTAACGATACAAACGAGTCGAGCCGACATTTGGCATTTCTATTCAGACATTCCATTTTAAAGATGTAAAACCCAGCTACTGACAAAGAGAGAGAAAAAGAGCAAAATGCATTTATATTCCTCAGCTGGCTCTGAAATATTCCTCAACCATAGTTTAATCAGTCTCCGTGTAAAGATACTGAACAGTCCACAGGGCGTTCGGGGTGATTTAAAGACACGGTGAGAGTGTCAGCCAGTGAGTGTGTTCAGACTTTTGTCTGTCTGTGGAAGGGTAATTATATATATCAGGGCATGGTGGAGTGATGGAGAGTGGAGAGGAAAGACAAAAAAAAAGGCTTGATGAACAACACCCCGGGTTTTCCCACTTGCCAGAGACTGAGATTATCTGAAGAATTCAAGGAGGAGAGGTGATTTATGGTCTCTACCTAAACTAATGCAGGGCTTGTTTTATCCACTCTCGCAGTCCTCCTACTGGGAATCAAGACTCCCATTACAGAACCACTCATGATTAAAATGAGGGGGGGGGTACAAACCTTGCCTTCACCAAACAAAACTTTTTTAATGACTCAGACGATCAGATGCCTTTATCAAAGTGTCAATGGTATGCCGTCACAAGCTCAAAAAGTATGCAGAACCACATATTGATATTGGTGGGCTTAATGAAAACATATTGATCAGACCATGTGTTTGCATCATGGGACTCATTATATTACATTGTAGTCTACATCAGAGTAATACATGACACATAAATTATAGAACAGATTTAATCCATTAATTTTGACGAAAATGTGGGAAACAGTGTATCTCATGCTGCATTCTGGCGCTGACTAAAATACACTGAAAAGCCTAAGAGAGTTATTACAATTACAGGTCAAACCAAGCTGGCATATTTAAAGTTGACTGCATCATGGAGAATGGCATGTTTACTGTTGCCTTGATTCAATTTGAATCTAATACACACAATCATGCATGCATTTTACCATGGGAGTGATGTGACAGTGACAGGAATGTGTGCCTTGTTTTCAAGGACACTCTGACATGCAGCCTTAGATGTACTTTGTAGCAAATGTTAGCATGCTAACTCATTAAAATAACAGGGTGAACATGTTAAACTATACCTGTACATCAGCATGTCAACATCATCATGTGAACATGTCAGCATGCTGACTTTAGCATTTAGCTCAAAGCAACACTGTGCCTCTTTTGGGAGATCACTATTATAAAAATTACACAAAGTACATAAGTCCATCTTCCTGTAAAATATGCAACATGTGTAGACAACGGATATTTGCAAGGCAGCAATATGAATATGTGCGACTAATTTTGCACTACATTATGTGCATAATATGTTGGTTTTAAGTCATCCTATTATACTGGAAAGAAATGTGGCCAAATTCCTTTTCTCACCAGTAAATTGCACATGAAAGTGTTTCCGTCACTTATTTTCACCATGTCCCTGATGAATGCTCTAGTTATTACAGTGATGTACTTACTCATCATTCCCGAGAAAAGATGTCTCTCTCCATGCAACCTCCCTGGTTCGCGCTTCAGAAGAGACCTTGACTGAAGAAGACATCTTTAGGTGCTGGTCCTCGAACGGTTTACTGCCACTGGGAGCTGTCACAGGAGTCAAGACTTGGTCAGAGCTGACTGATGTGAGGTCAGTGCTAATGTCAAATGATAAAGAGTCAGAGGAGGCAGAGGGGCTGCTGTCCACCTTCTCCTCATGCAATCCATATCCTAGGTCCATGGTGCAAGAATGACAATGGAGAGAACGGCAACTGAAGAATGAAGATGAGTGATGAAGAGAAACAATGCCAGAGACTTGGATGAAGATGGGCAAGGAGATGAATGCGTCAAAAGATGTCTTCGAGTGGATGAACAGAAGGGAATCAGAAAACACTTCCAAATTAGATAAATGAACGGAAAGAGATATGTCTGCGCATTCCTTCAGGAGAAAAGCGTCTCACTCTCTTCTCTTCTGTCTCAATAAAGTACTGAAGAGACTGAGGAGAGGAACGGAAAGACAAAAGACCAATCAGAGGAAACATTAGACAAAAGAGATGGTGATATAGATGTGAGGGCAGGAAAAGAAAATTACTCAGGGACTAAAGAAGAAGCCAGACATGGAGACCAGAAAGTGGGATGGAAAGATAGGACCCAGTCGCTGAAGAAGGGGGTGAACACAAACAAAAGAAGAGGCAGAATCAGGTGAAAGGTGCGGGCAGCAGCACTTACGAGGTGATAGCACACATCTCATTACATCCCATTTCCCCCCCCAAACAATTGAATCATGTGGTAAGTGGGTAGAGACGACGCGGGATGGGAAATCGAATTGAGATGCATGGAGAGGCTTGAACTGGTGACTTCTGCGGCTACATGATAGCAGCAGGCAAGAGAGTGCTGTCTTGGGTTGCAGTGATAAGCGGTTCATTACAAGAAGTCTGACCCAGTCCAAATACAATTAGGGCTAACCACTAAAACCCATTAAGACCCTGATGTGGGAAGGCCAGGTTAGCCAGCCTCCCATAGGTACATTGGGAATAGACTAAGAGCATAGTTCTGCAGACAGTAAAGATACAGTATACAGGTATAGAAGAAGAGACTTTGCACACATCAAATTGACATCAAACCTAAGTTCCTTTACCTTTTTCAGGGTATTCAAGCATGCACACGAAAGGTCAACTACACCAGAAGCTTAGCCAATAAATCAGACTTGTAATATACAGTACAGTAGGATTATTCAATTTGAAAAACACTACATGATAGCTTTAGAATAGAAAGCAGCATTAAGCTTAGAAGGTTCTGTTTTTCCCATCTAACTTGTCTAACTAACTACATAAATTGCAAATCTTCTGCAGTCTAATGTATATTTTTTAACAGCAGCACAATGACAAATGGAGGCACATTATGTTATCATATGCAGGACATTTTGGGAATTGGCTTATTCACCTTTTTTGAGAGTTAGATGAGGAGATTGATGCCACTCCCCACATAAAAGCTGTATGATCTTCTCTTCTCTCGGCAATAAGGCGAAAAAGTACATTTCCCAAAATGCTCTCTTAAAGAACAATTCCTCCAAGAGAGCTGACAGTTAGAGCCACAACAGTTCCTCTGGTAGATATAAAATACTGCTATGTACTGTAACTTTGTCCATCAACACAGTGGCGTTTCAGGACAACCAGTTCCAAAAGTGTCTGACTGAGAACAACATATTGAACTTTCATCTCTGCCAAAAACATGTCCCTCTGTTTAGAAGAAGCATCCATCTTCAGCAGGGCTCATTGATTAGATCAAAATTTCAAGTTGTTCACTAATGCTCACCAGGAAAACAGTGACAGTATCATACCATATCAATAGTAGATATGTCTTGCCACTTTGGCTTTTATTCTGGTAGTTTTTTTTAAAATCACTTTTGATTAAATAGTGTCAAAGTAGTGTCAAGTTTTCATATAAATGAGCGCCACTAGGTTAGACTAGAAGGATTGCTTTCAAGTAGCTCACAGACAAACAGAAGAGCCACGCTGACAAGGAGAGCAGATTCAGAGCGTCATTTTCAGGGTCCAAGTTTTAATCAGCTATAGTGGTGATACATGGAAGGTCAAGGTAGCTGATAAAATTCTCCGGTCTATATTAACTTTTAATAGAGAGTGCTTTGGGAAGTTTTCTGTGATCCAAATCCATTTGTAGCCTGACATCGCCAGACCAATTCGCAAATGCAAATTAGTCTAGAACCACTCAGTTCATTTTCGATATCCAAGGGGCGTTATCAACCGGCGCAGACCAAAATGCCTCTGGACGCAATTGGATAGACCTAAGTGCAGAAAACACATCTTTCTTATCAACAAAAGCATTAAGTGCAGTTGTCCGTTCTTCTTTTATAGGAAATATACCACCCAGTTCACAGAATGTTCCACATCAGCGGCAGCCATCTTGGTTGTTTACAATAATGCCTCAACGGCGCTCCTCTGTAATCATCGCATCACACCCAGCCCATATTAGATAAACGGTTGCGATTGGCCCGACCCGAACCAGGTCGGCTGGAAATCTGTCTGAATGGGAGGGGGACCAGATGCATATGCCAGAGCAAATAAAACAGGAGCTCGCAGATTCGCCTGGCTAATCCATTTGCATGCTCCCAAGCCGATTCATCTTACAGTGAAAAGTACAAAGGCAGGACAAGGCGCACGAATGAGCAGACCAGGCATCAATCAAAATAGTACAACACATCAGAAAAACTGACATGGCTAAAAATTGTGTATGCCTATACAATCATGGTGCTCTTTTGTATATGTGAATAA
Source organism: Macquaria australasica (assembly GCA_005408345.1). Classification (NCBI taxonomy): domain Eukaryota; kingdom Metazoa; phylum Chordata; class Actinopteri; order Centrarchiformes; family Percichthyidae; genus Macquaria; species Macquaria australasica. Next base: position 332,693 of record SEMN01000089.1, on the reverse strand, counting down.
GTTGATAAGCATCAAAAGTCTTTATTTAAACTCTATGAAGAAAACAGGGCTAAAAGGAAACAGACAACGTTGAAAATAAACACAATAGATAAGTCTAACAGGCTATGCAAATAATACCTCTGTACATAACACAGGAAACATAGATACATTGTATTATACATGTGTCACAATACAGTGATTTACTGTATATGATACTGTATAGATAGATGTTATTTGTTCAAGAAACAGCTGAGACAAACTAATTGTGTATTCACGACTCTGGAATGGGCCTTTTCTGTCAAGTATATAGTTTATAACCAATTCAACAAACAACACAAACAGAGTGATCCCATGGTGTGCAACGAAAAATAAATAACTGATCAACAGGTGTTTTGTATTTACATTTTCACAATGTCATGACGAGTAAGCATACCAATCGCTTTTGTTGCATTTACAAATTATTCCTCGTATTTGTTTAATGGATTCTTTCTCATAAAATGTTAAGCAAATGGCATCAGGTGTTATGTTGTAAATCACACACGTGTATCCTAAATTTGTTTTTGACACATTCAAGTGATTGTCTAATCCAGTACTCAATAAAACTGAGCTGGTGTAAAACAATATTTGCAAATACTAACAGATTACTTGTAAGATTACCTTGAGAAAAAGATATTGTGACATTGCTCTGTGTATGAATATAAAGGAGAAACACACGATTTACTCTCAGATATTTAGTACACAGCACGTCTTTTCAATATTTTGCCATTGTGCCTTGGCCACAGTGAGAGAAAGAGGCAGAAAAAAATTTAAATAAAAGCTGCTACACATTTATCAGACATGCACGGGACAACATCAAAAGCAAGACACAGCAAGAAATAAGAAAATCTCTCATGGACACCGAGTGGACATTACACATGCAGAAAGTGTAAAATCCAGAGGAAAAACAACATTCCTGACTGAAAGTTTTAAAGAGTCAGTAAATTAGAATTGCTCAGCGAAAGCAGTGAAGCATCTCCACGATAGGAAGAGCAAGTCCTACTGTAGCTTCAGAATCATATCCGGAAGAGGATCACTGGCGGCACTGCATGGGAAGTGCTTACAGGAAGTCACTACATACAGAGGGGCCAAGCTACCAAACAGGCAAACCAGCGTACAATGTCCTAAAGAGCATCCAAAATGAGTTTATTGGGCAGGCAGAATAAGAACGCAGGCTTGTCCATTTCCCTCAGAGCGGAAGAAAATCACTGATCACATCACTGATTGTGTTTCCAGGGCTGAGTGATTTATTTTGTTTTGGCCAGCCTCTAATATCTGAGAGGCTCGACAACCAGCCTCGTCTTCAAAAGTGTAGGCCAGGTAACAAAAAAGCAGATGACACAGAGGAAAGGCTTGGAAAGGGGACTCGGCAGTAGCCGTCTCCTATGAATTAAAACTCATATGGGGCCTACAAAAAGGTAGCGCACACCAACACACAGCCCTCAACATGCCTTGGAGAAGTACACTGAAGCAAAGCAGCGCAGGGTTGCTTGACATGCAGGACAATCCCACAAACAGAGAATGGGTTAGTGGCATGGTAGAAGCAACTGGTTCCACAAGGCAACAGCAGGACAACTAATGTTAGGGCATAGGGGAAGAAAAGTTGGTCCAGGAAAACAATACAGCTGAACTCCTGAGAAAGCTGCTATTGATTCCTCTGTACACGAGCGCACACAGGTCGGTCTTGACAAGCCGACGGGTAGGTCAGGGTAGAGGCAAGCAAGGGAAGGAAGCACAATGGCCAGCGTCTCCTTCAATAAATTGGCCTTGGTTGTTTCATGCTGTAGTGGGCCTCTGATGCTGACACATATGCAGACTCAGGGAAAAAATCCTCATGGAACTCTGCCAGAAACCTAAGAGAGGGGGCGGGAAAAGGAAGTACAAGAGAGGGAAATATGGTGAGATATTTTGACTCCAGCAATGTTCAGCAGTCCTCTCTGTTCATATCAAGTGTTCAACATAAGTAGGCTTACATGAAGCAAAAAAGCAATGACAGGAAAGCGTCTCAAATGTCACGTCCCAGTTCACTTTGATTTCTGGTTTTCCTAGATATCCCTGGTTCATTGCACATAAATCCTAGACCCCTTGCCCTCTGCCCGGGGTATATATATGTCAGAGACAAAGCCCCCTCGTCCATCCCTATACCACCACCAGAGAACCAATCGCTATAACAGAAAGACTGAGAACATGAGAATGACCGACCAACAGTCAGAGAGGGAAAGAGTGAAAACTCCCCCCTCCCATCTAATCAGTAGCGGGGAAAACTAATCCGGAATCTTCTTAGTATCCGCTACTCGGCCAAATCCTCTAAATCTTGCCATCTCATCTTAGCTCCACCGGCCTTCCTAATCTCAATGCAAACAAATTATCCTCATCAGAGGAGAACTCTTTGACAACGAATAACAAACAACCTAATGGGACAATAAAAGGGAATGTAAATACCCCGCAGTGAATGAAGCAAAAGTAAGCAAGAATTGGTTTAAAGCAATTCTTCACTGCAAATAAAATAAAGTTGATACAAATAGATTTATTGAAAGGCATTAAACCGGTTTCAATGCATATTTATTAATTGGGGATTATTTTTTTTGGCTCTTTGATGCCAGAAATTCAGGCTTGTGCTAATCTTTATTGCTGTTAGATCAGTAATAACACAAGGCAAGCGGCTTTAGGCATGCACATTGTAAATCAGCGTAACGGGTGCGTACACATGTGCACACACACCCTCCCGCACTTAATCATAATCATTCTTGTGGAGAAAGGGAGAGTGAGAGATCAACTGTGGCCAAATACCAGAATGCATTGCACTTCAGTCTCTGCGACATCAATCAGGTTTTTGCCCGCTCTGCACAATCTGCCACGAGGCTGATTTCAGAGTAAAAGGCATGAAGGCTTTCCCAAAGACACCAGTATTCAGTTTGTGTCCAGTGTCCTGCAGTCTCCAACAGTTAAAATATTAATTAGTTACTGAGGAAAAATGTCAATGTTTTCTGTATTGAATATTATCAGTCCTATTTTAGCAACTTGTATTTCATCACAGAGCTACAGAGGAGATTGAAACCGCAAAAGTAATTTACTTTTAGGTGCTTCACTCTTCTTTGCATCCAAGTTATAGCCTGTGCCATTTTGAATAATGTTCTATGAAAAGAGAAGCACCAGTGATTTGCAATCAAGTGCCACTGGAGTGAATTAAAAAGACTTTCTACGCATGTTTCCCCTACTACTGATGACACTGCATGAGATGCTTTGCCAAGAGGAACTGCTAATGCTGCTGAAAAGAATGAGGTACAGTATTGTTTTTTTTGTGGTTAGAAATATGTCTATTTCTCGTGTTAACAATACAGTTTTGCTTCCTTCTGTCCCGCTGTGAGAAGAAAAAAAATCTGGTGAAGGCGATGGATCACATCCATAGTTGAATGCTGTAATCCTTTCGTACTGCACACCACTCTATTCCCACAAACTGACATGAATGCCAGCTGTAGCTATTTTCAGAAGACCACCTTGCGATTTGTGTGGCATGAAGTACTGAGCTCCGGTTTATTTATTTATATACTTTTTATTTTGGTTGAGCAGCGGAATAGAGGTAATTTTGGCTCTCAAACTCAGGTTTGTCCCTGTGCCCACTCCATGGTGAGGTCAGGTGTTGCTCCACAGCACTGCTTGGTGGTAGAAGGTGGTACTGCATGTGGTTGATTAGAGAATGAGAGGACCTAAATCCCCCAGGTTTGGGACTGGCTGAACTGAAGATCGCTAGGGAGGATTTAAAGATTAGACTCCCACGCTTGTGTAATGCCCACTCATCTCCCTCCCTCTAACACATGCTCTTTCTCACTCATCCCTCCCTCCCCTCTTCCCCCTCAATGTTCTCATTTACTTACTCTTCCTTGCCTTTTTGTTTAGTGGTTTCTGGGTTATTTTGGTGTATTGATAATTTCCTGATAATTTCCTTTCTATGTATTCTATTGTTGTCCTCCATCTTTTAATCTCTTGCTTATATTGTTCTACTGTGAAGCAGGCTACCAAACACTTCACTACATCAGGGTACTGTGCATAAGGCACAAAATATGTTTGTCAAGGGTTTTCTAGAGACTCAGATAGATTCCACCCCTCTCTCCTTGTGAAATGAGAACTTCTTGCAGCTCAACACTGGCAGTTACTACTGAGCTTTCCCGCTTAGCTAGCTCAAACCTTGATTAATGAACCGTGCAGGTTATTAGCAAGGTACATTTTAAGTCGAAGCGCTTCCTATTTAATGTCCCGTTAATTGAACGCAGCACCTCATCTTTAATGATTTATCCTCCAAGAGAATTATACATGATTTCACACAGTTTCTGTCCACCTGACAGCACATTTTTCAAAAAGGTGGGTGAGATTTCAATATTATGTCTGAATGTTTTAGTGAAGAAACTGTAAGCCGTCAGGCCTGAGTGAACCAAGGACTGGTACTCTCCCATCTGCACAGCGTGAAGGAACTTGAAACTTGTAGTTTTTAACCCATCTAAGACCTCTTATACATAAAAGGTAATAATACTGGTACACAATAATCAGTTACCTTAGAAAGAGTTCCAAATGCTTGACCAGGGCTCGGAGATTCCTCTCAGGGATCTGCATCTTTCCCAGGATCTCAGGAAGCTTCACTGGAAGAAAAGCAAGACAGTGAGAATGGGAATAGCAAGAGGTTGCACAGAGGGACAAGGGATGAGAATGCGATCAAATCATAAGATAAGGAGGGAGATGTCCCCCTCCACCACAATCCAAACACTGAAATCACATATGACAAGTGAACCAACCAAAAAGCCGCAAGAGGTGGTGTGCTCCGTACAGGTAGGAGGGTGGAGGCGGCTGGTCACTCAGGGGGTAGTTATCAGGAGTCAGCTTCCAACTTAGGACCTTGTTGACAGAGTAAAGAAAATTTTAATTTAACAGAAACATTTCAAAATGCCATAAACAATGTTGAACTGACTGCATTTGAAGGTTATGATCAATGTTCAATATGTTTCTACTGTCTGGTCAATGTGAACTTGGCAACACCATAGGCCTGTATGAATCAATTATAATTTAACTGTTTTATACAATGGGTGTTTTGCTTGGTCTGACGATTTCAATTCATACAGGTTGCTTAAATTCGCTCTCTGCAATGAGGGGGGCCATTATGTAACTATATTAGTGTCCTTGAGCAAGACACTGATTCCCTTCCAGCTATTAGTATATTCATCACACCTCATTAAGCTCATTGTTTCTCCGGCTCTCCAGGCCATAGAAAGGCCCACTTCGCTCTTTGCTTGGTGTCAAGGGCAACGGGGACGATGAGCCACTGTGCACTGGGGTTTCTGGGTAAAGAGAAAGAACAGAGAAAAACACGTTTGCATGTTTGCAGATAAACTTCTTCAAGAATGAATGCAAGCAGCAAAAAGTTTTGAGGGGATGAATGTGGGAGGAAAGAAGTAGGATAGCACCATCTACTGGGCCAAACTGGTTATTACAAACACAAACACAATGATTCATGAAATGAATTATTTTGATATGAATCTGATTAGGACAATATGCCTGTGTACATCTCGACTTGTCAACCACAGGTGGAACTAATAACGTTAATCGTGAGCAGAGCCATCGTTTATATTATTAATTGCACCTGTGCTTTTCCTGCTATGACGAGTGAAATGTGTCGAGGTCAGGTTGAATGTTGCAGTTACAGTAATATCACAATAAAATTTTATTTGAAGTTATAATTTTTTAATGGGGTGTCGGCTTACTTCTGTCGAGGTTGAGGAAGAACTTGGGCTGGGATGAGGTGTCGACCAAACGCCGTTTGAGCTGCGGGGACGCTGTGGCGCTGCCTCCACCTGGATCATTACATAAATTGTATTTATAGCTAAGTAACATAGTTAAGTGCAATCATTGGTACAATATGCTTCACAAAACATAAGACATCACACAAATTACTTTAAAAAAAACAAACATACAAGAATAGATACAGTCCGTTTATATACAATGCATTGTTAGATCATTTATAAAAGAATACCAAATCCAGTAAAAACTGATTACCTCCACTGCTTCCTTCGGCTGGCCGATCACCTCCAGACGTGTTCCTGGTGGAGCGTCTGAGTGACTGGGACTGGTATGAGATACAGTCCATGTCAGGGTGACGACGGCGCTTTGGGGTGGGGGCTGGGGCGGTGGGTGTGGTGGCAGAAATGTCGCTCAGAGCTGGTTGGCTGTCTGTGGACTGGGGGGTGGGTGGGTTGTGCCCCAACGGGCTCGGGCTGCGCTCCCGTTGGGTGCTTCGGACACAAATGGAGAGAAAAAGGCTTATAGCTTAATGGCAGAGCAGAATAATGAAATGAAGTGCATCACAGCCGAGCAGTGGTTTCTGAAACAACACATAAGACTTGATTTATCACACTTACTTGCTGGAGCAAGGGGAGCTTTCGTTGATGGCCAGGAAAAGCCTGGAGGAGCTGACTTTTTTGAACTGAGCTTGTTCACAGGGGTAGAGGAGGATCATGGGTAAGGTGAAGTCAAACGTGATCCTCAGGCCGTCGACCATCTCCTTACACAACTCCTCGCTTAAAACAAAGGAAATTTAAGGACAGTTAGTTAACATATATAATCATCGATGCACTGTCTAAGCTGGGTCTGTACCAGATGCAGAAATTAATCATATAGTTTAAGCATAATATAAATATAAGAATTACCACAATGTGAATATGGAATCTGTTTCCATCGCACTATTTTTTTTCCTCTGTTCAAAGTGTGTGCAGGCTCACCTCTTCTCTGGAGGGATTGGCTGTGGGCTGCTGCTCTGTGTGGTGCTCTGCTGACGCCGGTACCTCTCGTTGGCCATAAATGCTTTGTTGATGGCAAAGTGCTTGACGTAGGACTCTAGGATATGCACGACATTCGTCTGACAGGGAACCATCACCAGCTAGAAGAGAAAAAAACATGGCCTATTACGAACAAGCCTCAAGTCCATTCAATTCAAGCAAGCTTCCATATCTTACCATGCCTACCAGAATCAAGCTAATCAAACACTGCATAATCTCTGTTGCATGTACCTTCTTTCTCTTGTTGATGTAAAAGCAGTCATCCTCCAGTTTCTTCTTCAGAACATCAGGGATGTTTATGTCAACATGGATGGTCTTCTCCTCACATTCCCTCTTAACATTCATGTCTGGCTCAACCCTCTGAAACAAACAACATATGAACCTTCAGGTACATGGTCTATAGAAACTAAGAAGATGTGGATAGAAGAACCAGATTTGGGTCCATCAGCCAATTTGCACAAAAATATTGGCTTACCAAGATCTAGATCTAGAACATGTTTAACCTGGAAGGCTACAGGTGTACTATGAGTTTACTATAAATGGACATTACAAGGGAATGACGTCATTTCCTGGTGGCACTCACTGGGGGTTGGTCCAGGTAAGAGCATCAACTAAAGGCCTAAAATGTAAATGTTGGTCTATTGTCTGAGATGGAAACTGAACTGATCCACTTCACCATTTTGCTGATGTCCTCAGAGAAGGTGCTGTCCCCGCTATTCGAAGATTCAGGGTCAGAATCGTCCCCGTCACTGCTCCCTGAAGACGAAATCAAACCTAGAGACCGAAAAATACGGAGGGATTAATTTGATTGCAAAGGGAGACTGGTAGCAAAAAACAAAGACAGGGAAAGATTTCTCACATGCGTCATCACTGTCGTCTTCTTTAGGCAGAGTCTTCACAGAAGATTTAGTACCAGACTGACGACGACGCCGCTTCGCCCATCCCTTTCTCTTCCTACCGCCAGGAAAGAAAACAAAACACACACGATCTGTATTAGTCTCGTCTAAAGATGGAACAAACCAATAGAAAGGTCAAATGCAAACCATGTGGATGCAGACCAGACACTGACATACTTGTGGTTTGAGTTACAGGTGTCATGTATGGTCACTGACAGCATTGTGCCTGTCTGAAATCGACAATAAAACTTCTCTATAGCCTGATGATCAAGTAACAAAATCCATTTAATGATAAATGCTCTGAATTCTTGATGAAATCAGGAAACATCCTGTTTATCTGGAGCCCTACGACAGACCTAAGTGATACACATTCAAGAAAATACACTCAATGGTTAGATATTTTGATGGCATTTACCTCCACGACTGAATGAACATAATATGAACTTACATGCGACCTAGAGCTTTGCGAGCCAGTTTATGTTGCAATTTACGATTTTCCTCAGTGTCCCTTAGGACATGATCCTCTGCAGCCCAACGATCCCAACTACCCAAAAACACACACACACACACATTTAAAAAATAAAAAATAAATCACACAGACCTGCATGGTTTGACAGCAGTGTTTTATAGCTACATAATTACACAAATTGATGAACATGAGATCTTGCAATGATAAACACTACAATGAGTATGACATAGTTAAATAGGTAGGCGACAGTAAGGCAGTGTTAATCAAAGCAAGCCAATTAATGTTACCTCCTGTTCCAGCCGTTGAAGTGAATCAGGTACTTTGGGATTCTTCTTCCATGTTCATCTGTGCCTATCAAGACATCAATGACCTGCAATGTGAAGACACACAACAGTAAGTACAGCACTACTCAAACTCTCTGGTCATGTCAGTACATTTCCTCAAGTACTGTTCTTTGTGTATTTCCATGTTTCGAGTCTTTTTACTAATTACTTTGCAAATCATGGTTGCACATCATGCAACACTGGCCTGGTTCCACATCAGACGGACCAGAGATTGGCCTCTATCAGCTAGTGAAATCCACATAGACAAGAAAACAACACTCAAACTTGACGTTTCTGTCTGCTTGAAAACACACAGACATTTACCTTCTAAGCTCGCATGCAGTGGAATTAAAATATATACGTTACATCGGCCAAGTTAACGTGCTGGTCCGTTTTGTTTATGAACTGCTTTGGATGACGGCCGCCCAGCTAGAAACGACGTTATTGTTCCACAAAGTCCATTTAAATAACGCTATTGCATGCATCGGTGGTAGTTTTGGCAGAAGGTGCCTCCTCAGACATTAACCAACAGCTACAACACCTCCGTCCTTACTGCGTAACGTTGAAATCGTGCGCAATCAAACGCACCCCGTCAGAGTTGGCGTTATTTTACCAGCTAGCATTGTTTTTCTGAGGCCTTCCCCGGGTCGATTCACACGTCCCACGACTTACAGAGGCGCCCCTGCTTTCCCAGTATAAATTACCCGTTTGTGCAAAGTCTAAATACGTTGCCGAAGACCTAAACTACTTGCACACAACGTTGCGTTAACGTACCTTGGCGTCGTACAACACTTTAGCCTTGGTGGGGTCGGGCTCAAAGCACAGGACTCTTTCTCCTTTGTGAAACCGATATTTAAGTCCCCGCGGATTCATTTGTTCATGGCGACGTGTGAGAGAGAGGGAGCATCGATCCGGACCCTATGAACTCCTTAACCCTTTCCTCGCCAAACGCTTTTCCGCGAGGGGTCTTCCGCCAAAACACGCGGCGGATGGATGGCGCTGTTGTGGGACAAATGCAACCATCCTGCTGTTGCCTTCACTGAATCCTCGTAATGTCCCACTTCAAGCCCGTGGGAACAGCTCTGGGTTGCACTCATGGCTGTGCGTAATCGAAACTGCATGTCGAGTGGATGCCTTTTGCTGTACACATTCATTACAAGGCCGAGCTTGAAACTGAACATCACACTCTTTAGTCTTTGAATTATCACAATTTTTACATAAATGATCTTTGTTGGATCATTTATGTATGCACACCTTCGATTCCCAATATTTCCCATAGCAGTGAAGGCAGCACGAAAAACGCAATTTAATAAGTTGAGATGATCTCTCACGGACACCGTACTGGTAGTGCAATTACAAAAACTGGCCAGTAGATGTCAGTATATTAGCACAAACACTTCTACATGAAACTAATTTGCCTCCATTGCAAAGTCACCACCAGACTGCTTTTGTTCCGTTTGTTTAACTAGATTGAAATAATACATGTATGTAGTCTAATTCTTCTTCTTTATGTGTATAAGTGACATCATGAATATTAGCTGTCCGAGCACCCACATCAAACGATTGTATAATTCACCTGTATTCATCCCAATTTAAACACACATTTTACCACCATCTTTATAATCTCCACATCCATATGAAAAAACAGGTCTTACAAAGGTCCCTGGGATACAATCTCCCCCAAGAGGAAAGCCATATGTGTCTGTTTAGGGATCCATGACATGAAAATTATTAAGAACCTGCGGGCGATATATTGGACTATTGCAAACGGCCTCAATTACAACTCTGCTGATTGTATTCTAAGATTAAATATCTATATTAAACCACCCTACACAAATTAAGCAACCCAGGTATCATGCGCTCCATACGTGAGAGTACCAAAACATGCCGTTTTGGCAATCAGTTAACACAGTTTAGGGAAAAACCTCTTTCCTTGAGGAAAAATACAGTAAAAGTAAATTCACCATGTCTCAATAATCTAATATGCCTCTATCGGAACAATATGGCGGCTCCTAAATATATACAGTATGGGGATGTTTACATGTGCAGCCAGGAACACGTGAAATCTTTGGTCGGATAGATACATCGATCTAGGGTACAAACTGTGTGTCTCTTTTATTGTAGACTGACCTGTGAGTTTGCAAACATATTCAGTTACTTCTCAGAGTTTAATCACTGAAAGAAATCTGATTATTTATTTGTTAGGGTAATAAATCTGGAATAATAATGTTAATTGTCTTTAACAGATAAAAATAGACCCTGTATCTCTGGTTTATTGTTTCACAGGCCTATTTCATATCTGGGCCTGCATGTAATTTGACTTCTTTTGCTCCTGACCTTGTGACCTTTTCATTCATATCTGTCTAAAAGGCTTGGACAATGAAATGTACACTGATCCCCGGCACAGGAAACCATGTCTCTGCAGCTGTAGCTGAATCTAGGCTCATTTTGCTTAAAATGGTTTCAGGCAGCGCTGCTCTACTATTGTACACCAAATATGGACAGTGTGTATATAACACTGAACGTGACTGGCTGAAGTGTAGCCCTGTTGATTTATTCTCCTTCCCCTCGGCCCTGACCGCGTCTGATATATTTTGACAGTCATGTCAAATGATCACTGTTTCACATTAAATGTTTTCCATGGTTACACATTAGTAACCTGAGTCATGCAATGCCCAGATTGTCTTTAACATATGATGAAGAGCTTGAAGGCAGCACAATGAAAAGTCAAGGATGCTGCAAGGGTCTTATAAATCTGTGTTATGGGAACATGTCTGTCTAATATCTTTTCAGTATTGTTCCATATTACTGTTGTTTTTGGCTTTTTCTCCAAATGGAGGAGTAGTATGATCACAGTTCAGGGCGATAATGCCTCAAGTGCTGGCTTCTTTCCATAAACCTTTTTCTAAACTAATGCAAAACACCATGTTTTCTTTCTATAATTCCTGCTCCTGTGTTTTCACTCAGTCTGTGTCTCATTCTTTCCCCCCGCAGGCTGTTTTTAGAAGGGTCAAATCTATCTCAGCTGTTATCAATGTCATGTCATGCTGTGTTGTGTGTATGTGTGAGTGTGTCATGCGGCGCAGCTTCATAAGCTCCTTTATCAGCCGTCCGGCACCCTCCTCTCCGGACTCCTGCTGTCTCTTTTCATTTTTCCCATACTTTCACACACTGCACTGGGGCCACACATGCTCTCTTTCTCTCACACTAATGCACACACTGACACGGCCATCTATACACACTGAAATTACTGAGCTCCTCCACAAGCATCTGTGTAAACAAATGTCTGGAATATAGCCTCCTGCACAGGTGTATAAAGAAAGGCATTGGCTATTAATCCAATAGCTCACTTATTGTTTAGCTAATAATAGCACTCAGCAGGCTTCACTGATAGGCCTATTATTCCCAGACAGCGAGGTGGATTAATAGGAGACAAGGATTAATACGCCTATTTTCATCCCCAGCTAAATCATGTCTGTCCGTGTGCCTGACCTTCTGCCTGTCTGATTATCGTGTCTGTCTGCTTGCCTAATTACCTTTATAAAAATGAACTTATTAATTATAGAAACTCATATTACCCCACATTTTTAATAGCAAAGGCAGCAGAAAACAAATCTAGTAGTGTCAAAGTGTTTCAGGCAAATTAGGATAAAATGAAGGTTTTCTGCTCGCCAATGATCATCTGGAGGAAATTTACATTTTATTAACAAAGAAAAAGAGGAGCAATGGGGGTCTAACGTTGACTCTTCAAATGCAAACTCACCTGGAGGGTTGAAAACAAAATCCAAGTGCTTATAATATTTTGACATTAAATTCGTTAATAAGACAAATACTATACACTATGCAAGCTGACCCCCCTCCCACACTCTAGCACACACACACACACACACACACACACTCTCTCTCTCTCTCTCTCTCTCTCTCTAACTGTCGTCTCACTCAGCTCCAGTTTGGGAATGACCAACCTGCAGCGTCTGCAGCCACATGCAGCACAGTCTGGCTCTTCACCAGCTTGTATTTGGACTTTCCTGTTGATGGGGAAACACTAAACTCGTGTCTTACAGTTGTAGGGGAGTTTTAGAGAGACGCCTTGAGCAGCGCTGATGTGAGATCCAAAAATAAGGAGACATGTCTGCCGCTCAAGGACTTCTCAACAGCGTGTTCTCCTGCTCCTCTCCTGCCTCCAAAGCCATAACCAAACGGAGGCTACGCCAAACCCGGAGCCTGGACCCCGCTATTATAAGACACTGTGGCACCGGGACCGAGGGAGTAAGCGGTGCATCGTTCTCTGGAGCGGCGTCTGCGGACGCAGGTGCGTCTCCAGAGCGCTTGGCTGCGAAACCAAGTTTACGCACGAAGATTCCGACACTAAAGGAGCCCATAACCCCGTCTCTCTCCTCTCCTTCCATACCTTTGGATGTTTCTCCATCCTCCAACTTCCACTTTGACTATGATATAGAGAAGCGTGCCAAAAGGAATACCGCCGGGGATTTACCGTTTCTGGTGAGGGGTCCCGGTGCAGCGCAGTCCGGGAGCACCGGCACGCTGTTCTCCCCGCGGAGGTGGCTTCAGAGGAAAGTGCAGCCGTCCAGCTCTCACGCGTACGTTGTGTGGAAGTCAGAGGTAAACTCTTTGATTGCAGTGCAGTGCATATGTTTCTTCTTCTGTGGTTTTGCTGTAAGTCAATCATCCTGCAGGTAACTGTGTTCAGTTTGTTTTCAGTGCAATGTTGCATATAAAGACATCAGGCAACCAACCACCTGATCCTAAATCATTTATGTTTTATTCCCTATTTCTTCAGTAAGTTCCTCACTATTATGAATGCATACTAAAATGCTGTAAGTCAGTATAGAAAAGTGGCTAAACAGAATTTAGGTGCCCTCCAACTCCATCCCTTGATTTGAATTAATAAGTCTATATGACAGCTCCTGGAACAGTTAGAAAAAGCAATCAGCAGACTTTACACACTGTTTATTTCTGCTAGAAACCAGGCAAATCCACTGTTTGCCTGAAGCCAGATTCTTAAAATTGCGTGTTTGACTCTTGGACCCAGAAATGTGCCTGTCCATCTGAAATTTGACTGTGTATCGAGTTAGACATCATGACTTGAAGTGTGTGTGTGGAGATGGTGGAGCTGACAGGAAGATTTATGGGTTTTGAAGAGGGTGTGTTGACCCGTCACTGACATCTGCACCTGGAAGCCGTCCAGTATCAAACCAGTCCACTACAACTGGAGCAGTTATCTTGGTCTTGCCTAAAGGCACATGGGTAATTAACCGGGGGAAGGGGGAGCAGGCAGCACTGCTTCTCTTCTCCCACCTGGATTTTTTGTGTGTGTTTCCAGTCCCTGTGAGAGTCACACCTTCCTTAAAAGTACTTGTGGGAAAGCTAAAGAAACTCTTACGAAGCTTCTAAGGATTAAATAATTCCAACAAAGTGTGCAATGAAGTGCACAGATTTTTCTCTTACTGTTGTCGTCATTCGGCTGGTTGGGCTTTTGTCTTCATATAGGCTTCAAATTGAGTGTGAATAAGGGCAAGGCAGTGTATGAAATCCTTAACAAAACATACTTGGGCGACTTATTTTTAGCAGGGGGCTTTATAGGCTGCAAAGTTGGCAGGAGTCCACATGCACTGGTGAAAAGGTATGATAATTTTCCTGCTTCTTTTGTGAACTTACTGTCTCTGCCTTAGCCGATATGTATTTTGCTTCTCTTGAGTGTAAGTATGTGTGTACGTGCTGCAGCGCGTGTGTGTGCTGATGTGAGGGTCTTAAGGACACATGGCTCGGGACTCGGTTCTCACGACTGCAAGTGGTCACAGGGTCAAAACCATGCAGCCCTCAAACAGCTCTCCCATCATTTCCTATTACAAAGAACAGCGCCAGCTTCACTCTCTCTGTTTCACTTTCTTGCAGTGTGCCTCTCTCTTTCTCTCCCTCTCTCTCTCTCTCTCTCACACACACACACAGGCATGCATCCACACTCTCTTTTCCTCCCTCTCTTCCTCTCTGAGATGTCAAGAAGTTCTCACTCAGCGGGCTTCCCACCGCTGCAACTCTATTTTCCATGCCGTTTCTCCCCCCCTGCTACGGCCCACTGAGGATAACATGAGGCCATTGGAGTCATTAGTACAATCTGGACCATGAAGTTATTACACCTCAGAGTGTTTGTAAAAATACTGAGCCAAGAAGTGTTGCTGGTCTGCTGGGAGGTTTCACACACTGTTGAGTGTGAAGTAAAATCCTGAAATTAAGTGTAAACAAAGACTTTATGTTGGGAATGTACTGAATGTAGCAGATTTTAGATTGATTTAGTTGCAACATACTTTTTTCCCCCAAATGCAAACTGAACAAACAGGTCACATACCAAACAGGCATTTTATACAGATGTTAAATTACAGAAATGTTGAAATTTACATAATCATTTACCACGGAGGGAACATGCATGTTCAGGTGCGTCCATTCCATCCTTGTCCTGAAGTTCATTAGTTTAGTAGTTTTTTAGTAGTTTATACTCATTGACATTTGTGCAAAATAACGTTCAGTCAGATACAGTTGTAATTCACAATCTGGCATTATTTTTAGTAGCTCTGATGGAGGTGTGCTCTGCCGATCAGGTGTAATGAAAGATCTGAAAGGTTATCAGAGGGACTTTTGACCATCAGGTTTTACATGTAGGTGCAAGTTCATGTATCCCAGTTTAAATGATTTGCATGTGTACCACTGAGTGTGTGAGTGTGTGTGTGTGTAGGGCAACCTGTGCAGATTAGTCTGGTGTTATGCCTTTTTAAGGAGGGAGAAGTGGACAGAGGGGCAGAGAGAGAGAGGGAGAGTGGAAGGGAAAAGCAGAGACAAAGTGGAGATGTAATAGTTTACATAAAGCAACGCCTGACAGTTATATTGGCCACGATTGCTTAATAGCTATGTTTCCATGGTCAGGTTGTTGATGTTGAAAGAACAATGACGCAAAAAACAAAAAAAACAAATCATCAGAAAGTACCCTCTGTGTTATTACAGTAGGAGGGTCAGTGACTGGAAGTGGGTCTTCTTGTGGAGTGATTGGTTCTAGAGTTGGACATCACATCAACACACGTTCTTGCAAAACAGCACAAGTTTAAAAACAGCGTAAGTTTTTACAGGAACGTATGACACAGTCTTTTCAATACTTTGCTCATATACGCGCACACAGACGTACACGCACAAAGGCTCGGAGAGGAAACAGTGGTCGGCTAATTTAATCCTGGTTGTTTATGGGGCGCCAGAATGTTGACATTGTACAGTCTATTTTTAGAGCCACTTACTCTAATGCTTTAGAAGAGAGACTAAGTGAAGAAAATCATCAAAATGAATTCACCATTAAAACAAAACTACAACTTTTGCAACTAAATGACTGATAGCAGAGGATTTATAGCAATTTAGCAGTGTTTCTTTGTCTTTCGGTGGTGTAATCTGCATGTATTCACAATCGCAATTAAAATGTTATACAAACAACTGCACACTGAGCTACTAACACATAGTGGAGCCTCACCAGTAATCTGATCAAGTAAAGCAATATTAGTTGTAAAGGCTAAAGAGCTGCTATTAGCGTGTAAAAACATTTGCCGAACTTTGGTCTGTTTTGATAGTTTTAGTGACACCCATGATGATACAGTAGGTGGTTATTTCTGCGTGTTTGCACAAAGGAAATCCCACTTTTGTAACTTAACCATGATACCATGACAACTGGGAATTTGGGAGATTACCATTTGGAATTTTCTAATTCCTACTTCAGATTGTTCTGTGGATTGGGATGGCTTGTTTGGCTGCTTTCAGAGCAGCAAAAAACTTTGGAATCACTCTCGGAAAAGTATGTGAAGTGGAGAAAAAAACACACCATTTGAGTGTTTATTGAAGTGTCTTTGTCATCATTTGGAAAACTAACATTTAGAATTACAGTTGCTTACATATAGTAGTTGTGTCTAAATGCCCCCATGTAGATAAATGTTTATGCATCATTGCTGAACTACGTCAGTGAAGAAGAAGTAGAGAAAGTCTTTGAGAAAGTCTAACCAGTCTATTGTTTGCTTTCATAGGATCACTAAATTTTTTTTTTTTTTTTAGCCATGCTAGCGCCATGGCTCTGTGTAGCAATGCCGGTCGGTTCCCAGAGGATGAAGCCCAATGACTTTGGTGATCTGCTGACTTTTCCTCTAGCGCCACCATGAGGGGAAAATTCCAACTTGTTCAGTACTTTTATTTATAACACAGTTTGTTGGCTATTGGGTAGAATTTCCTGCATAACATTGCTGTGATGTATTTTGTTAGAGTCCCCCACATGGTATGTGAAACATCTAATTAAAAAAACATTTGTGTTGCAAGCTTACTCATCCTGTAAAAACAGATTTTCAAACATCTGGTGTAATGTTTCATTTATCAGAAATCATGCATTCTGATTCAGCCTCCATGTTTCTGAGACATTTCAGTATGAACCGTAGAAGCTGGGGTGTTGACACAGGTCATGGCTGTCGGCCAGGAGCCCGCAGTTGTGCTTTTTTTTTCTTTCTAAAAAGTGGTCCACGTTGAAGTGTTTCTAACAACAATAACACATGGTCTGAGCATTGGAAAGAAATGCTGCAGCAACGCTTCTCGTCCGACTTTTCATCTTTTCACTGGTTACTTGTTAGAGTGGATTTTAAGATTTTAGCTGTAAAGCATTTTGTAACTTTATTTTGAAATGTTCTCTCTGGGGAAGTAACTACATTTGAGAAGCTGGAATCAGAGGATTATGTGTCAATTTCACTTGAAAAATAACTTAAAAATAACTGTTTAATTTTCTGCTTATAGACTAACCGATTACTAATTAACTAATCATTTCAGCTCTTCTCTATATAAAGGTCAGCATTAGTTAATCACAGTGGGCAAATACCACAGAAACAGAAGATGTAGAAGTCTACCACACTTCCTCTTCCCGACTGTGTCTCTCTCTCCTATAGATTCATATTCCCTGCACTGATGAGTTGCTGCATCATCTATCACAAACTCTCAGAAACGAGACGGCTCAACAACTCCAGTGAAAATCAAAACTAATTAACAAAACCAAAAAAGCCGTTCTGATACTGTATATTTGAAATTTGGATATGCAAGATTCCCTGTTTCAGTATATTTTCTCTTGGACATGCTCTAGGAAACAGAGAGGCTTGAACTTGTGAACCTAACTGCTATCCATTTTGCCTTTCCTCCCTGATTTCCTCCCTAAGTTCCCTCAGAGTGAGGAGGCTGCGTTGGAGGAACAAGACCTTGATGGTTGGACATCTCTGGAATGCTTGTACAAAAATACACACTAAAAACAAATGCACACACTACCTTGGACAGATCAGCCAATCGGTTTAACCAAACACTATGACTATAGCAAGAGTGCAGAGCTACTGGACCATAATGTAGGTCAAAGAGTCAAATATAGGATGTCAGCACGCTGTTGCAAGAACATCCGTCAAAACACTGAAACTGTGATGGAGTACAGGTTGACTTTCTTGGCTTACAGCAGTCCTTTCTGATTTGGATCTGTTCACAGTTGTCTTAAAGTCATAGTCTGATCTCACGGCATCATGAATCAGAGCTGCAGCGAGTCAAAGGACCTCTACGTCAACTACTCTTGTCTACGTGGGATTTAAAGATCATTTTTGCCGCAAAGACTCTTTAAATACATATAGTTCTAAAGAGTGACATTACAATACACAAGTGGTAAGATAGTAGAGATCTACTTACAATATTCAGTACATATAACTTATTAAATATGCTTCATTATAAAACACTACGAATTGGTGAGAAGTGAGCAGAGATAGAAATGTCTCTGACACAAAAGGATTGATTTTAGGGTGGATTTTCTCTTTGCTTGTGTTGTTCACAGAATGAGAATGTGTTCACTTTGAAGCCACGTCCTGCTAAATCAACAGTTTTAGCAGAATGAATTAAGGTGTCTTTGAAAAAACACCACTGAACCTGTTGTTTCTTGCTGCTAAACATTCCTTGTCGTGGTATAGATGACCTCGGCAGCATGTTCTAATACAGTTCCCCTCCAGGGAGAAGCTCTGGATTTATGAATGTGGGTCTGCATGGGCTGTAGTTTGATTATGGTCCTCATTAAGTTTAATGGGCCTGGTTGTTAACATGTACAACCTACTGACAGACCAGACTGATTTCTGTTTTCAAAGGGGGTAATAGAGAGCAATACTAACACAGAGTAGCTAATATTAAACATGCTCTTTCAGCTGACATAGTTGCATCTTAACATCATGTAACTGCAGTAGTGAAATTCTCTTTTTTGGACAGTATTGCAGGATTGCTCTCCATACAGACTTAGGCTAGGCCCTAGACTACAATTTGGGGAATATGGGAAGCTAAAGGTGACTCAAGGTTTCCAAAGTGTATATGTGTTGTGGTAGCTTGGCATGATTACACTAAACTAATGAGACACCAGAGGAGACAGTTGGTAGCCTCTATCTCACTACAGTGTTAAGCTCAGGAGTTATGGCAGTGGTTACAGCAGCCCTGCAGCAGATACCTACTGTGCAGGTTTTCATTTAAAGCTTAGTGTCAGATTTCACCAATTCTAGGAGAAAACACAAGCAGCCCAATCTGACCAACCATGCTTCTTGCAGTCTCCACATGGTATCTCTGTAGACGCCATAGCCCCAATGAGTAATTGCATTTTAGAGGAGGTGCACATCAGCTCTGGTGTAGCTATTGCGGCTATGTGC
Organism: Macquaria australasica; assembly: GCA_005408345.1. NCBI lineage: Eukaryota > Metazoa > Chordata > Actinopteri > Centrarchiformes > Percichthyidae > Macquaria > Macquaria australasica. The sequence continues at coordinate 313,433 of SEMN01000089.1, read as the reverse complement.
GCAAGCTAGCTACGCTGTAATCCGTCGAGGTACAATACTTAATGTACGGCTTCTCACAGCATCATGAGCTGTGAGCAGCGCCATCTTTGTTGTATGTTACTCGTGAAAAGTGTCCATCAGCACGTCATTGTGAAATTTAGTGATTTTAGTATGCAATTCTGACGTTTTCGGTGCATGTATTACATATGCAAAACAATGTTCATGTGTTTTAGCTCCGTAAAAGAGACATTTTATATTGACTTTTAATGAATCAAAGATTTCTCAAAAAGGTCTTTAACCTCTTACTTAGTTTGTTATGAGCGCAGAACAGCCTCATTTTCTTGTTTTGTGCTGTAAAGAAATCTCCCTTTGTGCCGTAAAGTAATCAGACAAACTAACACAGCAGAGCACACAGTAAGAAATGCAGTTTAGAGACCAGCAAGATACGACATCAACATTTGATTCCAATGAGATGTAACTAGCACCTGAGGGAGACCCCAACATACTGTATAATGTGTCAAAAAATATTTTAAGCATCTTCTCATTTGTGCACAGAAACATGATACCTCACAGGGCAATTTTTTGACAAGTTTGCATGGTATCCCGTTGAAAAGAACCATATTGTTTGGCAGCATTTTGGTTTAGCGGTCTTACGTCTCCTTTGGGATGTTTTCTCAACAATGAAGGAAAAGAGAGCAGTTTGAAATAGAGACGGGTGAAAAGTAAACATTAATTTCCGCAGCCAGAATCTCTCTGTCTGGTGCAGATTAAACCTCTCCTCCAGTGAGAAAGCAGCAGTGTTGAGTTACTTTTAGTGTGTACGAATGTGTTTTCATGTGTGTGGGAGAGAATCTGAAGGCAGTGGGTGGATGATCTAATTGTACACTTTTCAGTCTTGAAGGCAAAAACGTCCGTCCCCTTGTGTATTAGTATGTGTGCATTACAGTGACCCCTGTGTCCACTAATGTTCTCTCTAATCTGGTTTGTCATGGGCCAGAGGGGAAGCATGGATAAAATCCTCTCACATGTGCCATGGTGTGTTAAGTTTACAACTTCCCATTTATGTATTTGTCTCAATCAGTGTAAACTCTGGTGATATGATACTCACACTGGGTGAAAACGTTTCACAACATCTCAAACACACCCGCTCTTTGTCTGATCTGGGAACAGTAACAGAAAGATAGAAACAAAAGGTTGAGTATATTTAGTGACTGCAGAGATATTGTAAGGTTTTTTTTTTAATACTGTGGGTCTAAATTCCCTCTCATAGAGTTTGTAAGAAGCATGCAATAAGAAAAGTAGTAACAGTTTTTATCATGATCAGATAGCAATGGAAATGTGCTTCTTGCACATAGTCTCACTTGAAAATTCTGGTTTATTACAACGTGGGTCTTATTGTCATATCTTTGATGAAATGACATCCAGGAAGGCCCGTTTGAGTCCTTGTTTCTTGTTCCGTCTGACTTTGGAGCAACAGTGTCGCCATGTTCCCTGATCTCAGCAATTTGGTGAGCACAGTGTTATCATAATCAATAGATATGAAGTTTTAATAAACCAGAATTATCCTTTAATTTCTGCAAAGTATGAGTCGTATTGAGTTGTAAATCCCCTTGGTCCCACAGTCGACCTTCATCATGAATGTGGACAACTTTACAGCATTTTGCAGCATCCATTTTCATTTTAATCAGAGTTTTTCTCTCTTGACATTTTGCTCAGGGTTATGGATATGGGTTGAGTGTCTGTGTTTCAGCGAGCTATATGCTATATAGCGAGGATATGTTCATATCCTGTGCCGCTGCTGAAAAATGAGCCCAAAGGAATAAAATCCAGTTTTGTTTTTTGATTTTTATCAAGTTCTGGTTTTTATCTGAATGGTGGTTTGTGAACTTGGTGCATATGAGTTCAGCGAAGGACATCTTGCTTACAGCCCTCACAGATGTACTCTAAACTTTATTTGTTGTTTCTGTTGTTCTACTTGGTTTTAGTCTTGCCTGTTTTACCCGTGATGGTAGCCCTGTCTCTCTTTCACTCTCTAAACTTCATATCATTTGACCTTAATCTCGTGCCTCCATTTGCATACCTATTTATTACAGAATAAAACTGTTTCATGCTGTATTTAAGGATTAACTGAATGTTCCTGCTCACACATGCAGGATTTAGGCTGCTCTGAGAGCTAAGCTTTGAGAATTAATACCTGTGAGTGTGTACTCTTTCGTGTGTGTGTGTGATTTTACCTCGCAGAATTATCAAGTGTCTGTTGATCAAATATACCCTCAAATACTTGGAAAACTGGTTTAAATAAGCTATGGTTTTGGAGAAATTGTGCATTTTTCCTTGGTGCACCCACTTCCTTTATGTGTGTGCAAGTCTCTTTCAGTGAGGAGGTTTAGGGAATTATTTATTTGGAATTCCAGGTCAGAGCTTCATGTCGAGGCCCCGGGGCTCCTACTGAAAGAGGGGTGGCTACTGACTGAGTGACCCCCCAACTTCCTCTCTTCTCCTCTTCACCTACCCACCCATCCCTTTACTGTCTGGTTCCATTTTTCTTCACAGAAGCTTACTCCCGTCCATTCTTCACTTTTATTGACTCACTTTTACAGACATCCTGGCTATGTTCCCCTTCTCATTTGGATCGCTAAAGCCCTTTCTTTCTAATCTCCAGCTTACGCTTAATGCAGCAACTGAAGCAAAAACATGAGATCACACCAGCTTGATTCTACTTTTGAGGAAACAAGAACCAAGCTGGGATCACAGCCTGAATTTGTTGGACAGGCCCAGCTTTGCCCATCCAACGACTACACTGAAAGCATGCAGCAATTTGTTCCCTGACATGGAGGCTCCTTTGAACTGACCTGCCTGAGGAGCTGAGGTTGGCTAAATCAGTGTCATCTTTCAAACAAACCCTTTTTATAGAGTGTTTATGTAGTTTCCACTTATTTTCTCTCCCTAAACTCAACTTCCATCTCAAAAACTAGGAGCCAGATTGCCATGAGTTAGTGTTTTGATGTATTCATGGTCCCCAGTGGATGAATCTTAATGTTTTTGATGACCTATTAGTGGTGGAACAAGTAATCAGATTCTTTACTTAAGTAAAAGTACTAATACCACACTGTAATAATATCCCACTACAAGTAAAAGTCCTGCATTTAAAACCTTACTTATGTAAAAGTATGTATTATCAGCAAAATGTACTTAAAGCATCAAAAGTAAAAATGAGTCATTATGCAGAAAAATGTTCTCCTAAAGATCTTTTGATTGCAGTTCTAAAAATGATTTTCTATAAGAGAGAAGATGAGCTAGGAAGACAACTGGACAAGACATCATTCAGACTTTCACAACGAACCAAGTGTAACTCAAGTCAAGTCAAGTCATATAACACCCTCTGTCCTTAGACCCTTGATTCTGATGAGGAACACCCCCCCCCCCCCAAAAAAAACAACAACCTTTTAATGGGGAAAAAAGGAAGAGCAAGAGAGGAGGGATCCCTCTCCCAGGATGGACAAACATGCAATAGATGTCGGGTGTACAGAATACAATTTCCCCACAATAACACACAGACTGTGAGAGAGAGAGCCATCTTCTTCCCAGCATCTTATCTCCTCTCCTCTCTCCTCGCTCCTCTTGGCCAGCCTGGCAGGAGTCACTATTATCTCCTGGGAGCAAACTAAGGTTCAAACAATTGGCCAACACTGAATTCGATTGGACTTGTGTTTGGGACTGTTTCCAAAGTATCTTTGATTTGTTACTCAGTTGTGTAACAAAGCACAACACAAACTTTGGCTTTTATTTTGTTTTTTTGTTTAGCCATAAAAAAATGCTGCTCCGAACTGATCAAACTGAGGAGTCAGTTAGCTGCATACATCTGCTGCAAGTTTCTTTTAAGGGTCAAAAGGTCAGTAGGGTGTAAGGATTAGAAGTGAAGTCATGTTAAGTGACACTGATGCAGATACACGATACTTTCTAATGGATGTGCCATAATTTGATCTCTGTTTAGCATAGAAGCGACAGACTCTTCTAATTCGCGTCCTACTCTTTTGTGCCTGTCTCACCAGCCTCTGTGGAAGCAAATCCTTGTCATCCAAGGATACGTATATATATGACTCCTCCAGGCCCTGAAAAGCAAAGTGATTTAAACCTGAGGGACCTCTCACTCCCACCCCCCACCCCCCTCCCAAATCTGTCAAACAGTAAGGAAGTAAAGCAGAATGAGACAGCAGGCATTTTAGACACAGCCGGAGCTCTGCGGCTATAAATAGAAAAATAGCTCAGCGGAGGAACACTCAAGTTCCAGGAGCGAGGCTGGGAGAGTTGTATTGGTTGCAGGTGTGTGTATGTGTGCTGAGGATTGTGCAGCTTATGCATGTACCTCCAGTTAAAATTTGATGTGTGTTTCATTTAAGTCCGTGGAAGTTTGTGGGAACAATGTGAGGAAACCACTTCTGATTCTGAAGCATTGGCTCATCAGAAAGGCATTATAATGAGAACGCTAAATGAGAGTTAGTGTCACAATGTTGTAACACCATCTAGTGGACATTTTTTTTAAAAAGAATCAGCCTTTGCATAATACATACATCTCACCTTCCATCACATATATTTGCCTATACTACACAAAAACAAGAAACTAATTTACCAAATTAAAAAAAAAAAAAAGTTTGTGTAATGATACAGAATATTTTTATTTAAATGTCAGTGTTATTTTTGTCCAATCTCATACAATGTGCCATATTTATACACCAATAGACTTATCACTTTCTTCCAGTTCAGGGCAATAAGTAACTTTGCTTATAATGTGCACATATCAATGAATGTATCCTCTCTCAATTTAAGATCTCAAATTAAGATCAGAAGACTAAGTGAAAGGAAAACACCTTAAAAACAAAACTGACCTCACCATTAACACTTTAAAACACCTTATCTGTAACTAAAGCACGGTTGCTTTGTATTTATTTGCATTTAACTCAAACTTCCCATCACTCTTCAGTAGAAATTTCCTCCATCATAACTTCCAAGCTTCAAATTTAGGCTTTAGATTTAGAAGCAGATATAAGCCAGTTTTAAAATCCACCTCTACCACTTTTATTATCGTCCAGTGGGTGTTTAAGTGACGTTAAAGTGCAGACTAAAAGTAAGTGTAAAGAGTTGTTTTTGCCACCAGAGGGTGCCAGTTAACTTCCAATAAATCTTCCATGAGGCAGAGGGACTTCGTGTGTGAGTGTGTGTCCAGATACTGCTTCTTGATGCTCCCAAACACACACACACACACACACACACACGCACACACACACACACACACACATACACACACACACACACACACACAAATGATGAATAACAGTACAAATGTGGGTGGGCTGCATTGTGGACAGTCACAGCTGAGCACATATGTCTCCTCAGCCCCTCTATGTCATAAGTATCTTACAAAAACATTACAATAGCTGATACCAGCTGTGGTCAGAACAGATTTCACAGCACTGGGGCCAAATAAAACTGTTTAAAATGCATTGGACGGGGAGACAAACCCAACAATTTGATCCTAGTTCCTGAAATGTGTTAACTTGAAAAGGATATTTTACAGGCTGACAGTACGTTAGACCGCAGACATTTACATATAAACCTTACAAGATCTGATGTGGGCTGCAGAGCACTTAAACAATCAAACTGCATAGATTTTCCTATAAATACAGCCCTCCCTCCATACTGTTTAAACCATTCAAACAATAAAATCTTCTGGTAAATGTGGGCCTGTGCTGTTATTATTATACACTTACAAAGTATTCTCCAGTGGAGTGGAGTTGTTTGCACTGTCAGCAACACCCACACACTCACACACACACACACACACACACACACACACACACACACACACACACACACACACACACACACACACACACACACACTCAAACATAACATTGTATGTTTGTACTGCTTTAGTAGGGAACAGCGTCACTTCCAAGCAGAGATCATATTCTCTCCTGCAGAGTACCTTCCCAGAACATTTATGTGTGTGTGTTCGAGTGTGTGTGTGTGTGTGTGTGTGTGTGTGTGTAAGTGTAAGATATTAGTTTTCGAGATCCAGTAGTCCCCACAAGATTAAAAAAAACTGTATTGTTGGCCTACTTTTTGGACTTAGACTGGGAAAAAGTTTAAAGGAGGAGCTTGCGTTTGGGCTTGGGTTAAAGTAAAATGAAGTTTAGGCATGCCAAGAGTCTAAAAACTGTTTATATATCTTTTTCTAATACTGTAAATAAATGATAATTTTGGATGATTGCTATAACACAAGAGCAAATCAGCTTAATGCCAGCTCAGGAAGGGTTTTACCTCTCCGAACACCTGGCGTCTAGTAGGTCTTTCCTGGAAAAATTCCACCAGCGCAGGGAGGGATACATTTTACATTTCCAGCACCAGCAACAGCGGTTTGTTTGCAATAAACAGAAGCAGAAGCGGGCAGTTGACATGAGCAGCAATAGCCACCGTGGCTAAAGAAAACCTAAAAGTATACCAATGCTTGCCACTTTTATGTTCCCAAGAAGAAGCCATCATTCGTCTTTGCGTCTTTCTGTCCTCTACCTCTATTCAGTTCATCACTCTGTCGATTTTATAACCCTGTTGTTGTCACTGTGCATCATTTTTCGGCCTCATCATTCAGGCACTCAGCTGAATAGAAAGCAGATGTGTTGTCTCTTTCTGTCTGTTTCTGTCGTTCACTCTCAGACGCTTTAAATAAAGATAAAGGGATGAAAATGGCTCACGGATGAATGTAGCGGCCCAGGCGTAAACTAGCATATGCGATACACATTTAAAGAATCAATAAAAGCCTGAGCCATCAACCTGAGGTGATGATGAGGAGAGACGAATCGACTCGGCTGTCTTCTCTAGACTGTGGGTGACTTTAGAGATGACTGCGCAAGATTAACAGTGAGGTGTGTCAGTCTGGTTTCCCCACTGAGAGCTGCAATTTGTCTTAATTTGACCTAATTGGAAGAGGTTTGCTGTTGCAGAGCTGCCGGGTTTAAGGGAGAGCGTGGGAAATGGAGACTTTTGTCAGAGCGCAGATATGAAACGGGGAGATATGAAGAGAGTAAGAGATAGAGAGGACGTAGAGGGAAAGAAAAGGGAAGGCCAGGAGAATGAGGGAGCAGTGGAGAGATGGGGTAAAAACACTCACAAACACACACACCTGGGTTGGATTAGCTCGGGCTAGCAGGGAGGCTGTGTGTTAATGGAGATTTAATAGGCTCTGAAATGACTTACCGCAGTCAAATGGTGTGTGTGTGCAGATGTGCAGTGTGTGCTTGAATTTGTACTTTGAATGTTTACCTGCATGTCTTCATGCTTTTTGGCTTTATGAAGTTATTAAATCTTTCCATTTTGCTCTCTGTTCACAGCGGAGACAGTTAGCTGTTAAAGAGCCAACACGCTGGGCAATCGTAACAGTACAAAATAGATGTTTGGATTTGGTTCATTGAGTGTGTTTACAGGATTTAGTTGGGAATCTACAGTGGATTTAAGGATGGTGGTAAACTGTACATCACTGTACACTGTGGTTTCTAGAGCCCGACTGATACTGATTCGATGTTTTAGAGTTTTAAAAATGAGAAAATTGAGAGTTTTTCAACTTGAACACATAACACAATGTGGTATAAATTTGGTTTTTAAAGAACTGTGACCAATATATGTGCTGAGTGGGACATTTTACAATAAAAAAAAATCAACTTGTCAGTGCTCGCTGGTGGTCAAACTATGTGATGATGGCAGTGTTTCTAAATTACTTCCAACGCATTTCTGTACTGCAATTCCTTGTAACTTACAGACAACATATACTGTATGCTGGTATCAATATATCTAAAATAAGCTAAAATCGATTGATAATATTGACCATGCTGATGTATCGGTTTTGGCCCTAGTGTTTTCCCATTTACCTTAGCTCTGCCTCTCTGTGTACAGTATTCGTAATGGCCTTAGTCATCCTCCCATCATCACCACATCTTAAATCTGACTTTCTATTTAAGTTCAGATGATCTGTGTTTACAGATGTGTTTCGATGTTGGACCACAGGTCACTATGCTATCAAACCATGATGTTTATGGACCGTATAATGTTAATTTTCTGGTTTTGCCGAAATGTAGCTCAGTTCTTAAAAGCGGCACCTAATCTGGGTGTGTGTTACTTTGGTATAGTGCTCTATTTATCGAACAATGTTGCACAACATATAAAGTTACTTAATTAATCTGCTACAATGGAATAAGGACCTGTGTTTAAGATCAAAAGGCAACACATATTTGACATTTTCTTGATCATTTCCTGATAATTAGCTCTGTGTAGCATAATGCACCTGCACTGGATCTGCTCCTGTTTTGCATTGTTGCATATCACTTTCAAGGATTTCTAAATCCAACACTGCAGACTCTCCTCTTTCTGACTGCAAGGTGCTGTCTGTTGCCATGGCAACAGCTCAGTGATGTAAACACCGCGCTGACCCTGGCTGCAAGAGTGAGAACAAAGAAATCATCCCTCTCGAACGTAAGCATTAAGAGATGGTTTATATGTTCAAAGGCTCTGACGCAGTTGGTGCAGGTTTCTCGGCAATGGAAAAAAATCAGACATGAGGAACATCGACTGAAATTATGAATAGAATTAAAAATAGCAAGAAAGACACGTCATTTATCTTAAACATCCTTCATACCTTACCTGACATTATGGCCGTTTAATGTTATGTATAGGAGTGATTGAGAGTGGCATTTGCAGGAAACATTTACATTTGAGTTACTCAGCAGCACAGGTTCAGCAATGATTTCTGTGCAAAATGTGTGACCTCCATAGGTCTCAGTACAAATCCTTATAACAAACTGTGGAAAGTGTCACATTTTACAGGAAATTAAACCAAAATCATCTGAAGATCATAAGTTTCCTTTTTATTTACCACTATGTTACTGACTGTGGAGATTATGGTTGGGTATATGCAAGTGCAACAAGTGCATCTTGAATATCAAGGATCAGTATTTTACTCCATAGAGAAAATGGAGAAATTAGGAATGATTCATGCTGACAGTGTGGAAGAACTCAAAGACCTCAAACCCTGCTTCTCTTTCACTGATGAAGTCAGTTTTGGAGCATATTGTGATTTCAGTTTAATGTTGTGTTACTTACAAAAGCGTATCATAGACTATCGATTGAAATATTGCAAAGAAGCAAAAGGAAAATGTCTTTGAAATTAAGCTTAAGAGGATGATATAAATATGGATAACTGGCAGGGTCAAACAGTAACAGAGAATCAGATATGGATCATTTACATATGCTGTGAAATTTTTTGGCAACAAGTGAAATCATTTATTCTAACCTTCACTGCATCTCCACATCCAGAACAGCTCTATTTTTTTCAAAAAGTATTAGAGAACCTGAGCCGCTTTAACATAAACTACTATTAAAATATATCAACCAAAAGCTGAAGCCTGGTTGAGAACCTGGCAAGCCATTTACTTCACTGTCAAGGCCTAGTTTTTGAATTTGTTTCTTCTAGGAATGGACTCCCTCTCTAACACACACACACACACACACACACACACACACACACACACACCAAAAGGAGTGTGCATGAGGCTACATATCATCTGGACAGGTTAGAACAGGCAACTACTTATTTCATGGTTATAATGACCTAACAGAGGGAATAGCAAGTGCAAACCCAGCTTGTGTGTGTGTGTGTGTGTGTGTGTGTGTGTGTGTAGTATGATATGAGGTGGTGGGAGTGTGGGTGGAGCCAACAGGGGAGTCGTGCTTGGATTTCAGCTGCATTCCAGAGAGAGAAAAAGAGATGGGATGGATCCGTCAACCCCCACCTCCTGTCTTTCTTCCACTTATTTCTTCTTCTTCTACTCATCCTACGCCTCCACCCAAACACACACACACACACACACACACACACACACACACACACACACACACACACACACACACACACACACAGTGAGTCTGCTTGGTGAAGCTCATGTTAAACCACATGACAATACTGTCTGGGAAATTAAAAGCCTCCTCAGAACATAAAACCTTTGTGCGTTTGAGTGTGTGAGTGTGTGTGTCTGCATACAAATCTTGAGTATATACTTTAAAAGGAACAGTGCAGGTTTTTGGGAGGTTGGCTGGTAGGTTAAATAACTTGTTTTCTTATCATCAACAAATTCAATTTAAAAACCAACAATAAACTGGTCCTTCTAACAACAAGGACTGTCTGTGTAGCCAAAGCCGGATCTTATTCCTCTGTGCCATAGTCCCCATAGTTGTACAAACACTATTAAAAACTTCAGTGAGCCACATGTGACACATGACTTTCATTACCATGAAAACAGTCACTGTAGTTTATTTTGAGTCAATCCCACATACACCATCCTGCTGCCAGAAACACTCACAAGAGCACTAAATGTGTATTCATCCACAGCTGGAAATAGTCCCCAACAAATGCTCTACTTACTCCTGTTTGAGTACCGTTTGCTAAAAATCACAGTGTCCAGCTGATTTTGGAAATTTCTGAGCCTTTTCAAAAAATGACGCTTTATATTTGTGATCCATTTTTAAACATTTCCGTCTTCAGTAGGAATGAATGCCACAGACGGGACTAATACATAGTTGGTTTGGGTTTTTCTATGGAATTTGTTGATGATAAGAAAAACATAAAATTACACCAACCTTAGCCTTTAAGTAACATGAGCATAAACATCACATTCATCCATGTAGTATATTATTAACTTCTGTACGCCACGCTAACACTTTGGTTTTTACAAGACTGAAGAAAACAGAAAAAAAAGACAAGCACAACCCAAAGGAAGAAGACTGACACTGTAGTAAGTTAAGTTTTAACTAAACCTTTTGTATAAATGTTACTTGGAATTGAAAAGAAGAAGAAAACATCATTAATTTAGCATGGCTGATGTATTTTAGGTGAGTGTGCACCCTCTGTGCCTTGACATTTATTTGTAAAGGATCTACCACTGTCCAATGTCCACCTCTACAGTGCAAAGAGGAAAGTAGTTCCTGGGAGGTCGGATCAGCAGACTATTTTTCATGTGGAATTTACCAATTTACTTCACAAATAAGCCACATGTTATTTATGAATACCTACCATTTAGCTTTAGAGCTGCATTTGATCACTTAAAAGATAATAGTAATCCCCCAGATTACACTACATCATATATAAGCCATTTTATATCACATGTTGAGGTATTAGTATGGAGCACAAGAAATAATGATAGCGAGGATATATGGACGCTTCTTTGTGTATTTCTTTGTCACAATTTTATATCAGTCAAAACCATGTTAATTTGTGTCAATTTACTGCAGATTGTTTCCAATGAGCAGCTTGTTTCAAGGCATCTCTCAGAAATATCATATCTCTGATAAAGACAGATCATTTCAAAGGACTGCTTCAGACTTGACAGTTTAGCAGAGCGACATAACTTCATAGCTACATGCGTCGCATATTTGGATGAATCAACAGTTTTGTCTCTCACCCATATTATCAGTAGAAGGATAAAAGCATCGCTGTCATTTGTGACCAGAGCATGCCTAGAAGGCTGCCGTGTTTATACTGCAGACTAAATATTTATACCCTGAGCTGAGAAGAACTGAGGCTGCTCAGTTTGACTTAGATAAAGGTTTGATATGCTTTAGGCCTGGTGACTTACATTCTGCAGAGATCACACACAGCCACATTCATTGAGTGTGTAAACAGCTATGCAAAGATACTGTACCTGCAGTTCTGTGAATGCACAAGCACATGTAGGCATGTACTGAATGTATGAATACTATATACACATGCATGCTAGTAAAAAACTGAATATTGGAAAAATCTTGGGAATCCAAACACACACACACACACTGATTAACACAGATGAAAGGTATGTCCAAGCAATGTCACTTGTGCTGGTTTGTTTCAAAATAGTTCATAGAGGCCTGATCAAACTAACAATGACAGACAGAGAGAACTGTAAACTGTATTATAGCACCTAACAATATTTAGCTAAATAAGGTCGAAGAACTTAGTGGCATTTATTCCTTAAAACACCCTGTCCTCATATAACTAACAACAGTTTAACATTGACATATGGGGTAAAGGTGCACTGTACCAAAAACACAACCACTAAAGAAAGCAGACACAGAAGAAAGAGAGGAGTTAAAATACAAGTCCTCAGATCTTGTATTTCTGAATAATTCCACTCCACTTTTCTAAGATGGATTGTCTTATTTTGGATATTGCATCATTTTAAGTGCAGCAACCCGTGTCCTGTACTAGCTTCGAGAAATACCTGGCACCTGAAAATCCACGAGACAAGTTGATTTGCATTGGAAACAAGTGAAATGGTCACCAGATTGAGCTGATTATCATAGAAAACGAGCAGAATAATAAAAGCAGTTGAGGCCATGTATGTTATACTCAGGCACTGATGCCCTCCCCTCTGTATCTGGTGCTTGTGTGATTTCATTTCAACTGGATTTGCATAAAAAAACAAGCGATTAGAGAAAGCGCTGACAACACTAAGCAAAGTAATTTACATGCAAGCAGGTGATTGGATGGACACTCACCCAATCACCCTGTGTACATGGATCAGTCTCTTATCCAGTAAGAGACCAATACCACTCTCACATCTATCTGTTGAACATAAGGCGACAGCCAGCAGATGGGTAGGTTAGCTTAGCATAGCACAAAGACTGGAAACAGGGGGAAACAGCTAGCGTGGCTCTGTCCAAAGGTAACAAAATTGGCCTACCAGCACCTCTAAAGCTCACTAAGTAACACGTTATATCTTGATTGTTTCATACGTACAATAACTGCAGTGTAAAAATGACAATTCAACGTTTTACAGGGTGATATGTGCTGGACTATTTCTTGGCAGCTGCCAGGCAAGTTATAACTCCCAACCAAGAAATAGTCTGGCATATAAACTAAAATCACAAAGGTGAGAAAACTAGATTTTCACCCAGGGCCTCAAGATATAAGCTATAATGTAGAGCAATAATATAGATGCTGCCTTAGCTCATAATGTACAGAAATGATGCAACTTTCCTAAAGAAATTTGCAATAAATCAAATGACCAAAACCCAATTGACACACTGTGAATTTTAGGCTTTTCAGGCCACTGGGGGTTTTGGACAGTTGCCCGCTTTGCACAATTATTAATCTAGCCTGGGTCAACATCTTGGACTCAGAATACTTAAAACCAAATGTCTAGTTTGTGTAAATTTATATACTCTCATAAACTCAATCTCAAGTCTTCAAAATGTCCCAGAATGGTCGTTAATAGATCTCAAACATCCATGATGGCAGATTCATACACACAAAAGCCAGTGTGCAAATACACACACAGACACACAAATTGTTTGGGTAAAATGTGCCGAGAGAGATGCTATCCCTCAGCTGAAGGAGGCTGAGCCAGCACACTCACGTCACATCACTCAGTGGACATTTTATTCTATTATTCAAGCTATTCCAAACCCTCCACTCAGGCGTCTCTGGAGATTCGCTCAACAGAGAGAGAGAGAGAGACTCCTCAGTGGCTGTTCCTTTAGTTTACTCAAGAGTGGGTCCAAACCCTTTGCGTCAGGCAGAACTGTGTTGGCGACAAAAGAAAGAAGACAAAGTGAAAAGGAGTTTTTGTTGGTGTTTTTCAAAGTGTGGATCACTTGACGTATTATAGCAGGTGTGGAGCTGGTGTTTTCTTAAGTACTGCCACTTTTCATTAAAGAGAAATGCCTAAAGCCTCCATGTTTTTTTGAGTTTGCAAGAGAGAGAAATTATTTGTAGCTGCTGAGGAATAATTGTGGATCAGACACTAAATACATTTTGCACTTGTGAAGAAGTTTTATCTACCTCAACTTCCTATTTTGACGCATAGTTTATTTTTAGTCTGTTGTTTTTTTAGAATATGTCTAGACTTCATAAATCAGATTTGGAGTTTGGGGTTCTTAAATATTTCTTCAAACATCAGACTATTCTGTGACTTTATATCCAAAATCTAAGCTCATGTGAGCATGCTGATCTCACATCGCTCACCCTGTTTCTCATAATGATCCAGACGCTTTTACTGTGGTGCTATGGCAACAAGTAAAGGCTATTTTCTGATTTCCTGCTGCCAGCAAATGCATCACATGGCACAAAAATACAGACATCTCTGCAATTACTTTGTCAGACTTGACATCACACAAACATTTGACCACATGTGAAAAACATAATTGATGGTTTCTGAGGGATCATAGCACATTACTGAGTGTAAAATGCACTATTAGATTACATTAGTGCATCTTATTATATGCTCACACATTAATATACAAACACAAGCATACACACACACTATCGCAGAAATACACACGTCCTTGTTATTGTGCTGCACAGCTGGCGAGCTGAGACACCATGGCAACTGTTGTGGCAGACAACATTAAGGAGGCGTGGGAGGTGGAGGACGCTGTGTGTGTTGGTGTGTGTGTGTGTGTGTGTGCACGCACGTGTGCATTAAGGTGGAGGAGCTGGAGCTGAAAGACAAGGTATCTGTATGTGAAAAACAACCTTTATTATACAGACAAGGAGGCCATTCAGTCGCACTTGAGGGAGAAACAGGTTGTGGTTGTCGTGCACATGAGCTCCATATGAACAGTGCCATTTCTCATCATATTCATACATTACCATAAGAAAAGCACAATACTCACACAGTAGGATCAAAAGCAACTTCTTCATATTCCTATTCTGGAAATTCCCTTTGTGTCTGTGGCATTAGTCAGACAAATATAACAACAACAAAAGGCACTACAATGAAAGACAGCATTAAACAGCATAGTGCCCCACCACTTTTTTTTAAAAATCAAAATAACTGAGTTTTATCTCCATGCGTGCAAACCTCAACCACGTATCAGACTTTAAAATCTGATCAGTTTGCTTTGGTCCTTAAGTCAAGTATATGCAATAGATTTTTTATCTCCTTTTTTAAAGGCAAACTTCTTTTAAAACCATTTTTTTGTCTTTATTAAAGACACATCATACCACCTTAACACATACACAATGCCTACCCATCATTTACATCTACACTGAGCCATCCAAACAAAAGCACCCATAACATGCATGCAGGGTCTGACACAGGGAACCCAACATACACAGTTAGACTTATACACAGAGAATAATAATTAAAAAATCTCTACACCCAGATTCAGATTATTTCCTTCTCCAATAGTTTCTAAATGTTTCTGAAAATCTAAATTACATATAGATATGTCACTTCTTAAAAAAATCCCAGGGTTCATTCTTGCCAAGCTTCAAATAATTTGAGAACTCAATCCACCATTGGGAAAGAGTTAGTTAGCAAAATAGCAAATTGTCAGTGAATGCATTTCTGAGCTGAGTGAGGGTGGTAAATTGATATATTTCTCAAGTGAATTTCAACTGTCTTGTGTTGTGATAAACAAAGTTGATGATTTAAAGATAAGAGATTTCAAAAATTAGGTTAGAGTGTCACAGGACCAAGAAAGACGCCCTCTTGTTCATGCTCTATTTATGTCTCCAGCACCTGACCCTAATGGAAAACCTACCCAGCATTACTTACGGATTCTTAGGGAGAAAGCTGCCAGCCAACCAGTCAGGCAAGCAAGCTGACAGAGCAGCAGGCAGGAAGATGGATAGATGCGTAGCAGGGTGGAAGGTCAGATCACCAGATATATACATGAGTGAGACAGACAGACGAAACCAGACACACATAAACATATACATAGATGAGTGGAAAGACTGGCACACAGGCGGACTTCGCTAACAAAAACCTGATTTCTTTTCTTCCTCGGAGATGACGTCACTAAACATCAGGTGATGAAAACACACAGGCTCGGAGAGGTATGCATGCTGACATGAGTAACACCTATGCACACACACACACACACACACACACACACACACACACACACACACACACACACTGAAACACTGAGAAACACATGCTGGTACTAGATTGGTGAATACATTCTATGATGTTCTTGGGCTCTTTTATCCATTTTATCCACTGGAACAAGACCAGGAACACATTTACTGCCTGTTTTTGCTTGGAAAATTAACACAGTTCTTTATCTATGTTCTAATAAAATCAACATGAAAGTGCTTTCTTATTGGGTGCATTCATGTCACGTATGTTTGGATCTTTTTTTTTTTTAATTCAGTGTGGTGTGTACTTTTCTTTAGTTTAGTTTTATTCATTGGTCAGACAAACACAAGCCAAACCAGCAACAGGAAACAAGAGAATGAATGCTGACATGTGATATCAAGTGGTTCCTCGTGTTTGGAGAGCTTGGTGTAACAAAATAAAGTGTGGGCAAACAACGGTCCAACTAAGAGAATTGGAGAACCTAATTCTTAACCCACCGCTTGATTTCAATCAATTATACCTCAGCAGGTACAAAAATAAATGACGTGAGATTACTCGCAATGAATTTCTGACAAAGTGCTCAAAAGGGAATTGCTTATCCTCACTGCTCGAGGCACACTTATTGTTTTTTCAGCTGGTTCCTTAAATTAAGAGATTTCTAAATGCAGTTTTGAATAAATTGTGTTCAGTTGCTCCCTTCAGATACCTGGGACACAGGTGATTTTAGATACTTTTGGATGTGAAACGTTTGTACATTTATTTACACACAATGGAGGGATGGAGCACCATTTGGCATATTGATTTACTCCAAGTGTATCATGTTACACAGAACCTCCTGAGACTGTGTTGAAATAAAACACCTTACATACAATCAGAGTGAAAACATTTGTACACCTATCTTGTCCAGGTACCAACTTGAAAAAACTGTACTCATGACACAGTCATCTGCTTCCTTTAAGATTTCTTAGTCATTAAATTAAGAAAGGTACAACATTTCAAGCCCAAATTGGCTCTTTGTCAAGCAGAGGTATCAAACAGACTCAGGTGTGTGTCATTGAAGAAACAGCCTTAGTCCCACCCACAGGTGTGGCTACAACCAATTGCATTGGAAGTGCACACCTCCAAGCCTGACTCAAGATAACACCAATAGTACATTATAAACCAACATTGTATGCAAATGGAATGATTAAAAGTCATTTCAAAAGCGACAAAAATATAAAAAATTCAAACATATGTCGAGGAATAAAGAGCAAATTCTGAGCAAATAGTTTTCGTCCATCAAGAAAGGTCTGATAGACCCACTAATTCTAGCTGCTAGATAAATTCAAGGTTCCAAAACTCAAAGATGTTTGTCAGATCAGAAATGGCTCCACTGAAAAGTAGATTTTTTTGTTTCTAATAGAAGATACAGACCCAGATGAGAATAATAAATAAATATAAATATGTATTTTCTACTACAAGTCTTCAGAATCAAATATTCCACACAACGTATGCTGAGGGTGTGTGTTTCTAAATTTCAACTAGAAATTAAACAAAGTGAAACTCTCTGCTTTGATATTATCACTCTAAACACATTTTTTCTATCTTGCAAAATGTAGTAGCCCTCAGGTCAGGGCCAAGCATTTCCACTGCAGGACAGTCCTGACCTGCCAGCCGCTTTAAGCATGGTCTAATGGAGGTGGTATGGAGATGAAAGCCATATAGCCACGCTGGGCTAGTACCCAAAATTCCTTACTTACATCCTCCCTCCGCCCCTCTCTCCCCTTCTCTCTGTCTATTGGCCCTCAGGACACAGTATGGAGATTTAGGACAAATGGGTTGGCCTGTTGATAGAAGCGTCCAGATTGAATCCAGACCCACACTGTCGTCACGTTATGTGTGTGTGTGAGTGTGTGTGTCCTGTAAAAAAACACATCTTCCGCTGGATGGGGGTCATCTCCGGAGGGAGATTGTGGTATAAGGCATAATTTGTTAATAATATTTGTGTCTTCTGTATTTACCTCCCAAGTGAAGGAGTGAACCCACATTGGTGGAGAAGCACTGTCTGTCTCTATTTTACTCACACACACACACACACACACACACACACACACACACACACACACACACACACACATTCCCCAGTACTGAGGTCATCCCCCAGAGCTGCTTTGTGCAGCTCCTGCTGTAAATTCGTTTGTGTGCCCAGTTTTTACCATACCCCCCCACCCTCTCCTATTTCTCTTACACCCGTTCTTCGGGCTGTCTTGTCAAACCGAGGTCAAAGTTCATTGTCTGAAAGAAAGCGAGATAATACACAAAAACCACAAGCTAATAAGCAGGAAAACGTGGCTAAACTCCTCAGTTTTGCTCTTTTGTCCTTTTTATCAGCCGTACGATGTCATATATTTGTGTTTATTTTCTTTTTTTTTTTTGTTGAATTTGATCAGCTGTGTCTGTTTAGGCAACGGATAGAAACTGGCATGGGATCACATACTGCAAGATTATTAAAATATTATATAATAATATAATTCTTGTATTACTTTTTACAACAATGAGAATCTTATTCAGATACCTAGAAAAACACGACTGTAGGCAGGAAGTTATATTTGTGACTATTGGGAAAAACCATGGCCACCATCTTAGTTCAGCATGTTAGCATGCTACAAAGCATAGCTGATGGGAATGTCATTAGTTTTGCAGGTATTTGGTCATAAATGAAGGTATTGGACCTGATGATGGCGCTATATGAAAACACTGGAGCATGAATGTCTGTACCAATTGTCATGGCAATCTAAAAGTTGAGACACTTCACTAAAAACCACAAATGGCGCTACAGTAAAATTAAAGGGATCACCAAAGTCATTAACATACATCCTCTGGGAACCATGAATGTACACATTTTTGTGCCAATCCATCGAGTACATGTTGAGATATTTCACTGGAGAAGCCAAAACTTGGACCTGCTGGTGGTGGTCAGCCTCACGGTGGTGCTAGAGGAAATGCCAGGGGGTAACCAAAGTCAGTAGGATTGATCCTCTGGGCACCATGAATGTATGTACACAGATTTTATGCAATCCATCCAATAGTTGTTGAGATATTCAAAAGATAGAGTATTTCAGTTGTTGCTCAGTGAACGATGGTATCTGTAAATTGGAGAAATCATGCGTTATGTTGCCAGGTCATATTTCCAGCAGCTGTGTGGAAACATGTAGTAGATATCTATTTGAGATGAACCTTTCCAACTGTCGTTATGAGTTATGAACTATAATGAGATATGATTCTTCACCCTCTGCTCACAGTTTTCACTCAGCGTCCTCTGAGAGGTTGTGTATGTGATGCAACATGCAAATACTTTGATCGGGGCCTTGCGACATGTACTTTGTGAATGTTTATTAAACAGATCGAAGGCCTCGCAGGATTTTTCTCTGTCATTTACTGGATCGTCTTAAAGCACTTTAACAGAATACTTTCCACTCGATGGGGTGATTTCACAACTCAGGCATTCAGCCTTTGGAAGGAGGGTGCTGCACCTCCCGGCTGAACGATGTAAACATTAGAGTTTTGCAGGCCGCCTTGACCATACATCACTGGAATTATAGGCTGGCCTCATGTTCCCTGTAAAATAATATTAGAAATCTCAAGATGTGCATTTATAGGAGGTGATGTAAGCAGTGAAGGTCCAAATAATTCATATTTTGTTTTTTTTGTTTGAGAATAGGTGTATTAGTGGTGATTTAGGATTACAAAAAGAAAAAAAGAAACCATAATGCACCTAAATCGCTGTAAATACTCCTCACTGTCACTTCTGTTGCCTAAACTCCAAGCTGCTTCGTCTCTAGATCGGCACTTAATAGCAGGGATGTGATATATCAACAACAACAGGCCGTGCCAAGTTCAACAGTGGAAAATCCTGAGCGTGCTTTGAAATTGATATACGATCATGCGCCGGCCTCATTTCAGCATCATTTTAACAATTTCAAGATGATATGAGAGGTGATGGCCAGCTGAGGGGACGCGTAGATTCAGACGTTGCTTTGCAGTGGCCTTCACAAACAATGTAATCGTTTTCTAACGTGCAGTAGTAGCTGATTCCTGCCAACTGCAATATGCATATAAAACCACGCATCCATATGTTTGCCTGTTCTTCTTCTTCTTCTTCTTGTACTCTCTCTCCTCCAGCCTTCCCTCCCTCTCCCACAGGCTCTGTGTATGTGTGTGTGTGTGTGTGTGTGTGTGTGAGCCATGGTCACACTGGGAACACCATTTTAGGAGACAATGGGCTCCTCCTACAGGACCATAAAACACAGCTTCTAACCTTACGCCTGGACTTCAGTCAGTGTTTTTAAGGGAAAAGAAAGCTTACATCAGTCTTCACGTCTTTCTCCTCCTTCCTATATTCCCTCCACATCATCCCCAAGAATGTAGCTCTATTTTCATAGGTCCATTTTTTTTTAGGACTATTGTTTTCTTTCTGTATGTTTTTTCTTTTCACACTCTGGTCAAAGACGTCACTGTTTAAGAGCAAGACAATCATTTAACTCGACAATTCAAGCGACTCAGATATTGATCTTGTATTCACCTTTTATTATAAATAAATTTTATTTGTTTTGGCTAATTTTGTTTTTGGCTATTTCTAAAAGACTAATTACATCACAGTCCACCTCCTTAAGCATGAAAGTTCATTCTAGACCTTGGAAATAGCAGTTTGACAAAACAATCCCAACCCAAGTTCCACTTACTTGCTTTTTTTCTGTATCGTTTGACTACATCACACTGTCTTCATCTATGTTTTCTGCTAACACTGATTAAGAGAATACGGATAAAATCATAACAGCTACTGAGCTTGCATACCAACAGATTAACTTCCATGACAACTGATTAAACGCCATCTTCTGATGAAGACTATCTGATATGGCTGAAAGCACAAGGATTCTTCTGTCAAAATATTCAGACTGGGCTATGATCCACTTTTGGGTTTGAGGTAGTTCGGTTAGATTGCATGTTCTCATATTCATTTTGATTCAGTACTTTCTAGCTTTAGATGTTACATTAGATGTGCATGATTATTGTTGTGTTATTTAGTGAACCAAACCATGAGTTATGAATCTGAATCTCAGGTTCAAACTAGTTAATTGTTTCAAAAAACTGTGTCACAACACTAAAAACAATGTCACAATAAACAGGAACTTTTAACTGCAGAAATATTTGGACAAGAGTTTTTATTAGTCAGTCATGTTCGTCATTGATTTCTTCTTCTTCCTCACATCAGAAGAAATTCTCAAATAACTTGCATGCAGCTGATTAAATAACAAAACGGTTTGTTTTGCATAGTCAAAAAATGACTCACTGATGTTGACACGTTCCTCCTGTGTTCATCTTCTTCCCCATTCCAAACTCATGTAACTCAAGTGATCTGTATGCAGATATGAGTGTCTCTGAAGGACTCAGTGTTCAAAATAAAGTCACAAGTGCACTTGATAAAGTTAAAAGTCAAACACTGCATACATTGATACAATACATCTGGACACAACTCTACCTTCTGTCCCAGTTTCATTCAATCCAAAGACATTTTTGTTCTATATTGAGACACTTTATACAGCACCTCATATGTTTAGAGAAAACCTCTTTTAGGCAAGATCTGATAAGCAGCCAGCCTATCAAAGAGCTATTCTCTGCAAGAACAGGTTTTCTGTCGCCCGTAACTTTATAACACCGTAGGGTTTTGATGATGCCCGTGTGAGATACACACTCCATTTCCATGCAGCACTTTGAAATCTGGAGATAAGACTGACTCAGCCACAAACAGAGTAAAGCAGTGTTCCTCTTCTCAGCAGTCTTTAAATACCTGTGGCACTATCTGATAAGCAGAGAGGCATTCTGTTGTCTTTCTGACTCATTAACTCATTCATTCACACATACTGTATATAAAATTAGAGAAAAGAACGAGGCTAGTTTGGGTCTTTCTCAATAAACCCACTCCTGCAGAGCAAAGCAAATGGTTTTCATTAACTCTCACTAACTGTATGTGTGTGTGTGTGCATGTGTGTGTGTGTGTGTGTGCGCGCGCGCGCGCGTGTGTGTACGTATGTGTGTGTGGCCAGCACATACTCTTCAGCCACTGTGTCCTTGATAAAACCAAGTTGTTCTTCATTTCTTTTGCATACTTCTGTTTTTCATGAGGTTGGACACAAGCAGAGTCTTTTGACACAGATTGCCCAATGTTGGTTCCACATCAAGTATTACACAAGCCCCCCTCCCTCCCTCCCTCCCTCCCCCTCCTCCTGTTCAGGATCTTCCAGTGGTGGACTGGCCTTTCATGGTTGCCCTTAAGAGCATATTTGAAAAGGGGGAAGCTCATAAATAAACATTACCACTGATTTTTGCAATGGAAGCAAGCGATCACAATTTTGGTTCTGCGGTTTGTTCAGTAACTTCTCCCCGCTGTTATATATTTGCTGCGTTAATTAAGCCTCCAGCAAGCTATTTATCACAGTTGGAAGTAACCTCGTATCTCCGAAATATCAGCTTTCCAGAAACTAAGATAAATGGGTTTGTTTTTAGCTTGACCACGATGCATTTCTCAATATTTCCAGTGAGGATGGCAGTAATTACTCTGCTTGCAGGAGATCCATTAAAAAAAAAAAAAAAAAGACTACAAATCCTCATAATTCATATGGCAACATCATTGTAATTCAATTTTTTCTTGAAAAATGTATATTTATACCACATGAATCACCCCAGAATTAAAGGAATAGTGATTTCATGTATTTATTTTGTCATTAATTTGAAGTTATGACTGGCAGAGTAACACAAATATGTCCACACTGTTTCCTCCTCACCTAATGCTAAAACAGTTATAGTTCTGTATATATCCAAAAACTAGAATCTCCCTACATGGTGTTTCCCAAGTCAAATCTTATCAACTGTGGAGCTCCATTTGTGGGTCACTGACATGAAAACATTTGAACAGCCCTGCTGTTGATAATCAAAAGCTTCTTCCACTGCTAGTCCTCCTCCTGTAGTGCCCCGCCCCTCTCCCTCTGCCTCGATCAGTTTTTCAGTGTCAGATACCTTATGATTATCTTGTAGCTAAAATGCAATACATGCCGAAAAGTAGGGCTGAGGTGAAGAAACAAGTTTCCTGGGTGTAAAGCAGTACAAGATATGTCATTGGCCACATTTCATGATGCCTGAAAGTAGAAAACATAACATGCATTTGGATCATTATGATGTATATGTGTTAATAAGTATTTGAAAGCATTTTTAAGAGTGTCAAAAGTCACTTTTGTTACTCAAAACTCACCTTTTTAATGTTTAATGTGTTTTAACTTTTAATGTTTGATATTATGTCCCATACTACCTTGTATTTTTACTGTGATTTTAGTTCTATAGGATCTTTTTTAATTTGCCTTGGAAAGCATCTTTGGGTTTCTTGAAAAGCACTCTATAAATAAAATATATTATACAATATATACTTTTATAGTGACTTTTAATTTGCAGGGAGACAAGCCATGCACTTCCACTCATTTCTTTAATTATTTTCTAGAAATAGGTGATTTTCTTAGTATCAAACATAATTTCTCAAGATATAAAAAATAACACGTCTGTGTCAAGACATTTGTTTCAGTAATACACATAGCTGCCATTCTATATTTCGGATATTTGTGTAGAAATACAACCCCTAACGAAAGCTGATTATATTTTGAAAATCTCTACCGGAAGCTCGAATTCGTACTGTCGCTAACTTGGCAGCCGTCTCTCTCCCTCTATTCGCTTGGTTCAACATCTGTCTTCACCAGAGTCCACGGAGCGCGCAGTATGGATCCGTTACGCATTACGCACTATCGTGTCCTTTCTGGCACAGATGGTTTTCTGACACGTGCTTCTGATTGCTGTAAAGGCATCAACTCTTAAAAGCAGCCGCTGCAGTGACTTGCAGTAACAAAAAAAAAAAAAAAAGTCCAAGGTCTCTGTTTGTCTTTAATGCAGAGGAGGGAGAAGACACAAGTGATTCGTGGAGACTTTTCTTCTTCGCTCCGCTCCGACGCGCACACACACACTTTTTTGGACTTATTTTCTAACAGGATATCATTTGTTGCATCTACATTTTTGGGTCTTTACTATATGTGGATACTTATTCATGACCATGGGAGACTCCGTGTTCTTCGACAGGCAGAATTCCTACCTTGTAAGTACACGATTTATTGGCCATACATTAATTAGAATGACTCGGACGTGAGAAGGCTTAAGGGCTTACATCTTCTGTTGTCTGAGAGAGCGTACGCGCGTCCACGTCTAGTGTGTAAGAGTGCTTGTGTGAGGAACAGAGAGAGACAGATGTTTGTTTCCTGCATGAAGATGACTTTAAGACAATTTTGCATATAGAATGTAAAGCCTCTCTGTCTCTCTGTATAACTGACATTATGCATAAAATTGCCATTGCAGAATTTGTATTTTCTGTATTTTTACTTAACACTCATTACAACCTCCTTTACACTCTAATCTTGCATGAATGTTAAGATGTGCAGAAGAGAAATATGACTTAAAGATTTTAACAAATTAAAAGTCTTTCCCTGTAAAATGTCAGTGACTGAACAGAAATTTCAAACTGAGTAGAGCAAAGGGGCCTCAACATGCAAAAACTTCCTGTGAAGTGACATGTGGTATATAGAGCAGGCACACAAGACCACACATGTTTCCTGGTTTAAAGAGGAGACTTTTGCTCAGAAAGCAGTTCGGTAAAGACAC
This sequence comes from Macquaria australasica, assembly GCA_005408345.1. NCBI lineage: Eukaryota > Metazoa > Chordata > Actinopteri > Centrarchiformes > Percichthyidae > Macquaria > Macquaria australasica. The sequence goes on along the minus strand of SEMN01000089.1, from coordinate 288,837 downwards.
AGAAACCTGCAGCGGACTGCTGTTAGAGAGCCACAGGTGTTGTGTTTGACACTCTACACTGCAAAGCTCGGTGGCTAGATGAGGGCAAAACACACAGATATGGGTCAAGGCTGTGAGGACAGATGACGGCTCCGATGAGAACTACACCTTCAAAGTGAAACCCTCAGCATTTTGGAGCTCATATTTGGCTATTTGGCATATTCCTGACCCAGATTAGAATGCTTTCAAGGTCTGAAGAAGCAACAGGTTGCCTGCAGAACAGGTTCATTCAAATGTGGGAATTGAGCTGGTTTGTGCAGTGGACACAGATTTAAACACGCACACACGCTAGTATTTTATCATCCGCCCTTTCTGTTTCCATCTCTCCCCCTTCTCCTCCTCTCCAGTGATGAGGAATCCTCTGCTGGCTGCTCCAGCAGTCTGTCTCCACTTTATGAGCAATGTTTCTGTGGCTGGAAGCCCTCATAAAGCTACGTGCATTGATTGGAAAACAATACAATTTTCTTTGGCTCGGCTGGCAGCACGTTGCGGCCTGGATTTGTGCTTTGTAGCGTGGCTATGCGGTGTGAAAGCCACATGGCCCACAGTAATGGTGTCTAAAATTCATCCAACACAGGCTGATGAGGCTCCAGTGTGCTGACCAAATTGTTCTTGATGCACTTCTACACTACAGTGCATGTCATCTTTCCAGAGAAATGAAATGTGATGGATCTTGGCTTATTTGCTTATTCAAATTCTGGCCTCCTTTTGCAAACCCAATAAATAAATGACAGAAAATCATACATACGGCCTTCAGAATGGATCATCTGATTGGACTTGAGAGAAAAACTAATAGCATTTAAGGCAAGGCAGCTTTATTTATATAGCACATTTGTTAAAAGCCACAATATGTCGAAATCCTATATGATTATAGCATCTAATAATCCTGATGGCAGACAGTGCTGGTGAAAAATGCAGTTGACATACCAGTTTTCCAGCGCTCTCCCGTGGTATTGAATTTTGGGGAGTGACCGAAAGAATGAGATTGCAAATACAAGCGTCCGGAATGAGTTTCCTGTGCTGGATGTCTAGGATCACCCTTAGTGTCAGGGTGATGAGCTCAGACATACAGAAGGAGTGGAGTAAGTTGAGGTAGTGGAATCCAGTAGATTGTGGTTCCTACTGGATGCCACCCTGTAGAGGTATTGCAGTTAAGTCCAATTGGGAGGATACCTGACGAAGACCAAGAAAACAGTAGAGGGATTATATATCCTACTTTGCTTGGGAATGCCCCAAGATCCCCCAACAAGAGCTGGTGGAAGTTACTAGGTAAAGAAGCATGTGGGCTACTTTACTCTTCTACTTTCTACTGCTAACACCGAGCTCCAGATCAGCAGCAGAAAATGTCTGGATGGATGAATAAGTCATACGTTCAATTAATATTTTTTGTGATATATGTAAAGACAAGAGTATTATAAGTATTATATGAGTAGTGTACGATAGAGAGTAGAAATATTTGTCAAGTAATGTATCAGTTTAGGACTCCATCTAACTAACAAACTAACATGTTTTTAGACAGAACAATTAATCGAGAAAATAATCAGTAGTTCAATCGATAATGAAAATAATCAATAGTTGCTGCCACATTTTCCCAAAGGCCAAGGTAACATATCGCAGTAGCTTGCTTTTTCTAACCAACTGTCCAAAACCCAAAGATATTCAGTTTAATATCTTAGAAGACTAAGAAAACCAGCAAATATTCACATTTTAGGAGATAAAACCAGTGAAGTTTTGGTATTTTTACTGATATGTTTAATCAGTTATCTAAATAGTTGCTGATTCACTTTCTGTAGATGAACTAATCGATTATTCTACTAGTCGGTTCAGCTCTATATCAATTATCCAAGTTAGTGTCAGCTTGGATAGTTAGTTAATCAGCTGTCTAGTTATTATGGCACGATATTAGAAAGCACAAATAGCTTGTTTGGATAAAACGGTTAAGCTTTGAATCAAAAATCTTGAATGGCAACCTATTATTAGGCTTTAAAGGAGAATATTTGAGCATCAGAGCCAATATGAGCATAGGTGATGGTTAAATGCCATTTCTGGTCATTGAGGACCTTTTCTTCATTTTGAATATATTTTCCTCTTTGGTCTTGAGACAGTCCCACAGCTCTTTGATTTATCAGATTGTTACTTGGTTTCCCAGCGCAGCCCGTGCATGAGGATACACTATACATATGTGGGTGTGTTGAAGGCACATGATGATGTCTGCAAAGTTTCTGTTGATGCTCTATTTCATGAGCAAGCAGTAAAAATCTAGCAATCTAGCAAAGTAAGTCTGGAGTGTGCACTGTGACTTTGCCAAGCTGTAAAAATAAATATAGTTTGCATTGGAAAATGTGTCTAAACAGAAGTCGAGGATGGTAATATAATTCGTGGAGGCTTTATAAGGTAAGAAATTCAGTCAGACAGCATCTATTGATTGTAAATATATGAAATATTTCCTCAGGAAACCTTAAACCACCGCTTATTACAAAAAGTAGCAGGTAAAGGCATAAGAGTTATGTCCTGACAGCGCATCATAATCAAATACGAGTGGACTTTCAGCCAGGCTGCTCATTGCCGTCTCATAAATCCTCAACACTTAGTTGAACTTGGTACAAGAATGCAATTAAAATATGACAAAGAAGCAGTTCCAAAGAAAATTGCATTTGTGTTAATGGAGGATTACGCCCCTTCAAGCTGCTCTTCGTCCGCCGATGATAAACAAATGCAGGCTTTCGTCATTCCTGCCAGGGCAGATAAATATTTCAGATTTTCGGTTAGCAGACTGGAGACACACAGGGATGGAGAAAACGGAGAGACAGAGCCAGAACGCAAGTGAGAGAGATGTGTAACAGCACCTTGCGGTTGCCAGTGCGTAAACGTTTAATCCCCCCTCGAGGCAGAAGTGCATTTGTTCCACTTGTAGTGACGTGTGATGTATTCTGGTTATGGCGTCAAGGCATTATGCTAATGGAATACCATCAGAGATAACATATGACAGTCTGGATTGATCACTCAGCTCCTGATTACAGGTTTACATGGTGTTACGAGGATTATAAGAATGATACGCAGGCCTCCGGGGTTAGTCAACGTAAGCAAGATTCATCACATGCAAAGGGTATAAAACTGTCAAGAGGAACAAATCATTCCTTATATAATGGTTTATCAAAAACAAAAAAGGTATTTGTCCTGTAAAAATACCAGGCGGAGTTGGCTTCAAATTCATGTTTGTTTGCTTTTGAAGACAGTGAGAGACTAACTCTTCTGTTTTCTTCGACATTTCCAGCAATCGCCATTGCTGACTTGCTATCATGCAGTTGTCTGTTAAGGAATGAGCGTCTGCAGAGTTTTTTGCAATTTTTCTGTGGATGGATTGGAACAGGATACTAGCGAATGCACATAGGCCCTATATTGCTTATGCATGCATGCTAACATTTGCTAATTAGCACAAAACCTGATGATGGTGCAACTTCATGGTCATGCTTCTGGATCCCCAAAATTATTAGGATGTATCATCTGGTAACCATGAATGTCTGTAAAATATGTTGTGCCAATCTTCAATCGATACTTTTTCATTTTGTTTTACCATGGCAATATCTAACAAAATGTATTCCATACTGCACATGTCTCCATATCACACAGGCCAGTGTGTACTTAACTGAATGGTTTGTGTGGCCACAAACTCGCACACTATTAACATGTAATTGAACAAATGAAGCAGTCTTGTCTGTATCGTTTGAACAACTAAACTGTTTGTTCAGCCCAGTAGATTGATTTAGCTTCAGCAGATGAGCTATTAACTAATGTATGAGCAAATTACGAATCATAACATTAGTTACAGGCAGGAAATGTAAGTCATGTACGCCATATCAGGAGGTTGTCAGTTGATCCAAACAGACACAAATGACATTTGATGCTTTAAACAGCATGATCTGCTGTATAACCATTACAAGCATGTTTTTTACTCTCTGATCAGTGTTCTTAACTGAAGTTGAGTCGTAGGTCATGTCTACCGTGATGTGCGGTCTGGATGTCACATAATGACTACAGAGAAATGAATGAGCTAATCCTGAAGAGGTGCCAGCCAGCACAGAGGCTTTTGCCAATAGTCAAAATAACGATCTTTGTCTTGAATTCTTGTTTTGTGTTTACAAGTGTTGGCAAACACATAACGTGTACACTTTAAACTAGGCATTCAAAAGAAGGATTTATTTGAGAGTCCAATGCTGCATCCTGTGTGTGAAAGTTCAGTCTCAAGAGGATCTGAGTGTGAAAAGAGCCTGAAAAAGATTTGAAATTGATTTTTTAATCATCTCAGACTCTACTGGATTGACAGATGTGCCCTTGCTGCGGTAGACACTGAGGAGTAAAGAGAGAGACAGAGAGAGCGGCACAAAGGAAGTATTGATGAAGTGATTGATTATCCTCCTTCACTATTTGTTTGTTTCATCTTCGACTCCGTCTCTCTTGGTCTGTTTGAGTCTGTCTCTCATCACTGACCAAATAGAAAAATGCTCTGTCTTCCTCAAGCCATCGAGGGACCCTTGTCAGCCCAATTATTCTCCTCTTTGCCGTTTCTCTCGCCATTGTTTTCAGAAATGTCAAATGAAAGCAAACTGTGCTCCCCTGCTAATATGTGACCTTGTTCAATTGCAGTAGGTGTGTTTGTTTTACTCCCGTGCCACTCCCAGTACAAACAGCTCTGGCAGAAACAACAGCCTTCAGTCATATGGCAAACTGAAAGGGGGTTTTACATGATGGACGAATTAAGAAATCTGTATTAATTTGCAGTGTTATGCAAAAGAGAATGTTTCGTGGATGCCCATCCTTGGTGCTCTAGTGACTGTAATGGACAGCTGTGCTCATGCAGGCATGTGTGTGTGGGCACATGGCATCAACCATCCATGTGGCTTCTTAGTCATCAGCTTTTATTTACATTAATCACAAGTTTTCCTAAGCACACTCTGACGTAGATGAGAACTTCTAGCAGGAGTGGACATTTTGTTTGCAGGAGTGCAGTTACTAGGAATGCACACAGATACTGAATTAATTTGTACATTTTGGGTTTAATTACAAAAGCCTGTCAGTCCAATTTTGGGGGAAAATGTTTGTGTTTGAGCAAAATCCTACTTTCAGGTCAGCTGTCTTTTGAGTGCTGTACTCAGGGCTTGTTGACCTCTTATCATGTATGCCATGTGTTGTGACACACTTACCTCTGCATTCATTAACCTCTCACTTAAAAGGATTCTTGCTCTGGTATTGCATGTCTAGCACCGCTCCAGCATGGCAGGAAAAGAGAAACCGCAAAGTCGAAAGCTGCCTCTTCACTCTCCACAGCCATCACTTCTGGTTCGTCATGACAACACCGTCCGTCCTTCGTTTTTCTTTCTAGACCCTGTCAGGGAGAGGCACTTGTTTTATTATCAACAGCGAAAGAGAAGTCCGCCCTCCCCAAGACTTGTCTTTTTATGGAGATGGTCGAGGGCTGAGGGGAGAACAGAGTGGAGGAAAGGCAGAAGAGAAAGTTCTGGCAAGATCTGACTTACTGTTCGCTGTGGGAGATGTGCTACTAGAGGCAGGAGTCTTTCTCTGCGCCTGAACAAAATATGCACTCTAGATGTTTTAAGGAGTTTGATTTACAGCTGAAGCTCTTGCCCTGATTTCTTCATTACTTCATCCAGAGGTGTTTCTTTCTTTGGGGGAAAGTTAAGGGAGTTGGTCAGTAGGTTCAAGAAAAGGTTAGACATGTTTCCTGGCTGTTTGTGTAAAAGCCATGAGGGCATGATGTCAAGCACCATGTTGCTGTGTGAAGTGCAGAAGTATTACATCATAGCTTGGGAATTTTAAAGGACCATAACAGCATGTTCTCCCTGATTTGCCTGTGCTGCAAAACGGTGTAATGAACTGGAATCAAGACACAAGTCAAAGCTACCATCCTGGGTATTAAGAGACACTGACGTTTGCACACAACCACACATGGATGCACACATGCACGAGTCATGCACACAAAGCAGAACTAGATGCTAAATAATAAGAACAGATTGTGCTGTCTGGTGGAGAAATCTCTGCTCATATTTTCAACACCTCAGACAGCTGTTGCTCTCCAGTGGACCTTAGCAACACAGCTATGCCAAAACTAGCCAAAGCTGTTAATTCTCAGCAGAATATATTTCACGGCCTTGCGCATTTTTGTGTCAAGAACAGCGTATTTGCATCTCATAGCAGTCTTATGAGGAATAGTAATGCTGGCAGACTTGAGGCTGCAGTGAAACTGGCCACAAATTCCAAAAGAAATGACTCATCACATTTATTAGGGGTTAGACATTTCCTGGGAAATTTTACAAAAGGTCAACAGGTCAAAAATGGCAAGCATCATGTCATCTGTTTTACTGCATCGGTGTGTCAGGGAAGGTCAAAGGTTATGGGGCAAAGTGTGTCTGAGTGCTTTTCTCTAACGAGGTGTGTTTTTTTGTAAGAGAATGCTAATGTATCTCTGTGCCACGTACTGTATGACCTCACAGTGGATGTCTTTGTATAATAACGACCAATTCATGAGACAGACATACAGTACATTGATGGAAGACGACCTAATTATCATTCACATGATAGAGATCCGGTTCAGGAGCACATTTACTGATGAGAGCCAAAGTCCTGACATCACATCTGGGCTAGCTGCTGTCCCACTAGCTTCAATAACTCAATGCAATTTATCATTTAGGCTTACTTTTATTGGTCTTTCTGAAAAAGTACAACCTTGTTCCTGGTTCCAGGTCCACTGATTCATTTGTTAGCATTATAAAAACTACAGCTTCCTTCACGTTTTCATAGTAACTTTTCTCTTTGGAAAAGAAGTTAAAATTGTTTTCTTTTGTCTAAATGGGGCTCCACTTCCTACTTCTGGTTGCACTGTATGGTTTCAACACAAAGTTTGGAAAAATCCAATGTATCCGTGATCCGATGACTAGCAGATCCAACAGCTGCAAGGGGGCACTAGTCTGTTGCTGTCCATCATTCACCCTCCATTGGAATGAATGACTTCCGGTCTCTGTTAATCCGTCAGTGTGTGAAGTTGTGCACACAGAGTTTCAGAGCATGACAATGGCAATGTAGCATATGCAATGTACAGTAGAGTCGATTTAGATTTAGAACACAATACAGCCTGTGCAGATGTTGGTAACCTCAGAGTCAGCATAGAATGCCGTATCAAGGTTTTCAAGGCAGCTCAGCAAGTTATTATTACAGCGTTCATGAGTGTGAACACGTAGCCTCGAGGTGAAAGGCAGCATATGTAGCTTTAAATAAAGTGCCTCATTCACAGTCAGCGTCAAGATGGTGATAGCTGCCTGTCAGAGATTAGCTGATGAGTTGCAGGTGTGCATGTGTACATGAAGGCTGTACAGATAGTAAAGCCCCTCGAGGCAAATTGTGATTTGTGATATTGGGCTATATAAATAAAAGTGACTTGACTTGACTTGACAAGGCACCCGAAGGTGCTCGCGCCATTCATCATTGGTGATTTTGTTTGCAGAGAGCGGAGAGCAGAAAAAAACTCATGCATGGAGACAGATGGAATGACAGAATCAAGGCCAGACAGATAGAGACAGATGATTTGACAGACAGGAAGGCGGAAGTCAAATTTCCAGTCTGGTGACATCTCAGAGAGCCTCGAATATGCTTGAAAGGAAATATTCCAAGTCAGACAAGGAATAACACAGATGATGCCAGGAATAACAGATTTTTTGCATCAGGAATAACGCGCACATTTTCCTGCATTGGGGATAGCAATCACAGTTTATACCTGCAGCCGGTGTGTGCATTCATATGCCTGGTATGCACATATTTGCACACAGGACAAACCCATTTAATGTGTGTGCCCATGCATTTAGCTCGGGAGTATGTGTGTAGAAGAAGTGTGACCCAGGAGTTCAAGGGGCCTTTGACTAAGACTGGATTAGCTGCTCTCAAGGCTGCCACTGGAATGTGAGGATCAACAAGTCTGTTGTGGCAGTGCACGCACAAACACACACACGCCCATTTCATCGTGGCACACTCACTATTTACCTTCCAGTCTATTGATATTGCTCCACTCCTTCTCTTCGTCCGTTCTGTCTATTTTCTCTCTGTATGCACAATGTACAGCCTCACAAATGTTTTAAATTTATTTATATACAGCTTCTTTTTTTTTAAAATTAATACTGTGCTTTTGCCATCTTTTCAAAAAGTTGTGAAAAAAGCAGGAGGTGGCATTGCATCACAAAAATATAAATAAAAATGAACAGAAGTAGGCAAATAAAACATTAAAAGACGAATGAATGAAAAGACTAAATCGATGGGAAATCCTCAGGGTGCGTTATCACCATGTGCGCTGGTAGACACTTGTTTATAGTAAAATGATGCAAGTATGTACAGTAAACAGGAAAAGTCTGTGTGTGTGTGTGTGTGACTGAGGACTTGCATGCGCCGATAGATGGATGAGTAGACGAATAACTCCATCTATCAAGAAATGTTTGACTTATACAAGGCTGCATCTTCACTCATTTGTGCAGCTGCAGTCAGCGTGTCACCACTCATTACATCAGCGTTGTGTGTATTTTTGCACATTTTGTTCTTTGCAGCTTTTGGTAGAATTTCAAAATAGTGAAACTGGCAGACAGGTCATGAATTCTTCCTGGAATAATCCATGAAAAGCCTGAAGCTGGTATGGCGGTATTCCAGACAAACTGAATTCTCACGTTTGTGGTCATGAAGAGAACAGAACAAACAGGCTCTTAAAGGTAAATAATTGTTTTTGGTTTCTTCTTAATCTCCCCACAATCTGTGATGGACTTAGTTTGAAGGTCAAAGTTATGCTGGGTGAGGAAACAAAGTCAGCAACATATGTTCCAGGAACCAGTATCTCCTTTTATTTGTGTAATTTCCCATGTCACCATGTCACAAAGGTTTCTTTTATTTTGAAAAATGTGTTTTTAGTTTTATCTAAGCGGCTGCCAGTGATCATTTGAGGCACTGTTATTTATTAGATAATTAAATAGTTCACTTCAGTGTTCCATGGTAACTCATAAACACTGTGTTGACTGATAGTTGGCATCTACAAGTAGCATTGTCCAAAGTAAGACTTTTTTAGTTTTACTAATGGATTTATATTATTTTAAAAAATATTTTCTCAAGCTCACTGTATCTGATAGCGTTTATTTTTCAAACTAAATTAGGGGAGCAAATCCACTCTGCGGCTCCCATAAAAACAGCGAAGTTAGTCCCTGGAAAGTACTGAGATGGTTTGTGTCAGTTTCACTCTCCTCTGTGCCAGATTTTATTTTTTTTTTTTTTTTTATTCATTACTGCAGGACCTCAAGGGCAAACAGCAAAATGATCAAAAATCTTGAAGAAGTCAATGCAATTTTTTTCTAAGTCAAGAGGAGGATTCAAAGCAAATCTGAATAATTCTGGAGAGGGTTTTGCTTAAAAAGTCTAATATAAGATTAAGCCCCCCTCCCCACCCCAATTATTTCCATACAGTCCCTTAACTGCTACAAACATTTTCACTTTGTGTGTGTCAGCTAAGGACTGTGGAGCAGATTTTGGATGATTTTGTTGTCATCATGTTTCTGTGCTGGATCTTATTTAAACCTTGTGTTACATGCTTTGTTGATCCAGCTTCCCAACACTCACCACCAATCAAACCTACACTTAACAGACCAAGTGAGAAACAGACTTTGTTTGACTTTTGATGGGTCTCACGGAGCAGTGCCAGTGGGAAGGTGATAAGTAGTTTACCATGTTAATTAAACACCCCATTAGCACTTACCAGCCTTTGTTTAAAGTGTTCTGCACCTAGTCATTAGTGTTAACACTTTGTAGTGTTCTTTACTGGCACTCATGCATATGCACACACGCGTTTCGGTCAGTTGGTATGTTGGGCAGGACAGCGGCACTGGAGCGCTGTGTTCATTCTCTTTCCGCTAGGAAATCAATAATAGACCAGCTGACCCGCCTATGACCCGTGTTACACGTGCACAAACACATGCACACATACACACACATGCAGTGTCACATCCACTGTCCAGAGAGAACAAAGCATCGCTGGGCAGTGACGGGTGTGGCGTGGGTCTCCAGGAAGCTACACTTCCTGGACTCAAACAAGGCTGACAGTTTTAAACGCTGATTTAATTACTTTTGATGTGTTTTCTCTGATATGCAGCGGCTCATTGTTTTTATGTGGTGTACATCACATTGACTTCAGTTTTGCTTTTGTTACATTCACAAAATAAACATACATATTAGTCCAATTTGTCCAATAGAAACACTTTTTTTCCTTTTATCCAATGACCGGCTCATTCTGTGGATAATATAGCTTTACACACATTACACACTGTAGACAATCTGCTACAGTTTCCTTATGAAAACATTAACCAAATACCCACTTCACAGCTTTAATAAGCATAATCTTATTTGTCTGACATTTTTCCTTCATTTGATTGAATGAAAACGTGGAGAAACAGAGACACAGAGGTGTAAGATATATGTATATGTGACAAAAGTGTTTGGTCAAATGCAAGCCCATGATGTGCATTTACAAGTATCAAGCATGAAGAAAGGGCTCTCTAGTTGTTCTGCCATCAGTAGCCCCAGGAGCTGAAATCTGCCGTGTCTCAGACCGGTCACACATTCCAGTCCAGTCAAGACTTTCAATCTCCATCAGTCAGTCAACTCACAAGACAGAACTAATTTTACATTTACATCTATCATGGTGGCTGTTATCTTCTGAATGAAGAAAGGTTTCTCCATGCTGAAAACAAACAAAATATTTTACTTTGCTAGACAGTTTATTTTTTGATTTAACACATTAAACCCAACTACAAGTACATGATTGCTTATTGTGTGTTTTGATTTTGCACCATTTAAAAGCAGCTCATGCTTTTTTACAGAGTCTATGAAGCATATGTGCAAGACTTTCCCCTGTAGCATACATGTGCAATCTTCCGAACACGTGCGACTGCATGCGTGGCTCGTGCGCACACATTGCATTCGAGGTTGTGTGTAAACGCTGCCATGTGTCTCATAAAGTGACCACAGCTCTGCCTTCACTCTGTCATCTTCATCATCAACATCATCCGGATTCGGAGGAGCAGACCAGCAGGTTATAATCCCCCGCTCTTTAACTACCTCGCAGGATTAACTGGGAGGGGGGGATCCGGCACCCATGTGGAAAATAAAGAGTCTTACGGAGACTTTACTCTGATCCCGCTGTGTTAAATGGATACGGTGGAAGAAGCACAGAGAGGCAAAACCAAGGGAATGTGCTGTACTTTTGTCAGCTCATGTTCTCCACTACCGTGAAAAATAAACTAACTATTCCTAATAGGATCAACATATAATCTTGCTGCACACGCTTACACAAAAATAAAGACAGAGGAATTAAGTAAATGCACATAGATGCAGAAAATATGAGAAGAAAGGGCTAAGGTGAAACAACTGAACTCTGCATTTATCAGTTCAAGAATCCATCCATCTAAACTCCATTTCAAGAATGTGCTTTTGAAATAGTTCAGTCAGAAGTCACACTTATCTTAAATGACAGTTGTAACCCCACTTCCTCAAAAAGAACCAACACATCCTACATGAAAAGTTTTTTTTTGCTTGGATGTTTTCAGTGAGGAAATCTTCTTAGTCAAGTTTGCAAAACCGCCCTTCAACTGAAACGTCCACAGCCAGACTGTGTGAAATCAAGTTTGTCGTGAAATTCGTCAAGCAGAGAAAAATGTCAAGCTCCTATGAAGGGTATAAAAAAGTGTTCAGAAGACGGCAGCTGTTACAAAAATGACAGATAAATGATACTAGTTGCTTGGCATTAGAAATGAATTGCCAAAAATTCTTGAGTTTATTATGTGCTTTGGCCTCTGGAAACGTGCTAACTTTGGTTGTTTGGTTGTGTTAAAGTCACAAAAAAAACAGGCTTCCCCTCTTTTCTTCCAGCATCATAGCTGTCATGTGTCTGTCTGGACGGCAGGAAACAATGGGACAAAGTGTTCTAGGTCTCTGGTATGGTTGTTCTGTGACTGTTAATATGTATCTTCGTATATGGGTGTGTGTGTACATTTTTGCCTGTTACTGAAATATTTCGACATTTGATCGCCGAAAAGGTCTTGGCGACTTAGAAGGTGTTTAGGAGGTGTGTGTTATTGGTATGAGGAGGAAACTTGAGGAACCATGACAGCAAGTATCAAGTGCAAATATCCTGGTATGTTGGATTTTGCTCTTCACAGTTGTGGCGAATAAGAGAAGGTGAGTCGCGGCCGCATAAGTCACATTCCCTCTTTACATCTGAGGCCTGATGCGTTACGGCGTTTTGGCACAGATGCCAGTTCTAATCTCTGAATCTATCTATTTAACATTCCAGGATTGATGGAGGGGCACAATATTTCTCTGGGAGTGGTTTCTCTCTCTGTGTGTGTGTGTGTGTGTGTGTGTGTGAGAGATCCTGTTCTCACGGTGCAGACATAGTAGAGCAGTCACATTGCAAAGGGATAGATGGGAAAGTAATGCCCATGGGGCTATTTATATAACCATTTTGACTGATTGACAGATAAAGTGCACACACACCATGTGCTCTACATGTATTGAATATCTGTCTGCGTTAATGGAGGCACACTGAATTCAATTATTTTATTCTATAGCTGTATACTTATTTATATCCAGTTCAATCTTGATCTCAGCTGCATATTTGCTGAAAGGGGAATGAAAACTGTGTGCAGTTATTTTCACATAAATGCAGACATTTTTTTGGTATTCACAGTGGAAACTTGTGACATTTTCCCACTATTTTCTGCCATTTTGTAGACCAAACGCTTCTCATATTATCAGCACATTAATTGATGATGAAATTAATTGGGGACCATTTTGTCTAGCTGGGGAGTCAGTGACTCCTGCTGGCTGCTACATGGGGGATGGTGGGATCCGGAAGGGGTTGAGGGTGGGGCAGCATGAATCTCTCCATCCAATCTGTTTTGGAATTTGATATTGCATGTGATGGACAGAGAGAGAAAAATGAATGCATGATCCACAGTCATTACATCACTGTATAACGAGTTGCAGTTCCAGTCATTTTCTGATTGACTGGAGCCGAAAACCATTTTTCAAGAAGCTTGAAATGCAGAATACCAAATAAGTCTGCAATTTTGTAAACTATAATAAGTATCTGAATTAAACATTGATTAATGAAAAGATGAATACACCCATCTATACCCAGGCACTTGTTTTATTTCCTTGCAAATAATCATTCCATTTCCTCAGCTGTAAGTGTCTGTTGACTAAAATCATGCTCACTACTGGTGGTTGAAAGACTGCAATTGTCATCTGCTCAGTACTGTTTGGCAGTGGTTGGGGCCACCGCTGAGCTGTGACCTTAATTTGAGTTTCAAATCACTCCATAACACACATAGACACACAGACACACACACACACACACACACACAGACACACACACACACAAGCATGCAGGTGTTTAGTACTGATTGCTCAGTCTCCACTGCTGCCATCAGGCCACAATCAGTTTGTCTCAGTTCAAGCAAGCAATGCATTTTTCCACTTATTTATGCTAAAGCACTCATGATACCCACAACACCTTCCAAATCTGCACACACACACACACACACACACACCATTTAAAGGGCTCTATTCTCCCTACAGGATTAGCAATGATTAACCAGCTTCATTAGCTCAGTCGGCAAGTCTGGTCAGAGAGAGAGAGAGAGAGAGGAGAATTCACTGACTTGTATACAGTTGAATACAGCTTGGTCTGTGTGTGTATTTGTGAGATCAAATTGTAACCGAGCTCGGCTCCAGCTTACTATAGTAGACACTGGCTGGTACAGACGCGTGGTGGTTTCAGAGCTATTCCAATCCAGTGAAACTGGAAACTGAAACTTCCAGTTGAAGTGAAACTGAAACTTTACACATATTTCAAACTAAGCACATTCACCTCACTTGAAATGACTGAGACATTTCTATATTTAAGATCTATGTTTTTTTTTTATTTATACCATAGTGCACTATTTTGTTTGTAATCAACTCCTAATTTATTTCCTTTATGGGAAATATGGATTTGGCAATAATAATCTATTGCTAATTCTTAATTTACTCTTACTAGTTAAGGCCTAGTAACATGGGTTACACTTCTCCCTCAAAAGGTGTGCACATCCCGTTACACCTACATGACTGACTAAACACTGCTTTAGGCTCCTTTCCACTGATGCCTCTTGACTAGGTTCAATGCCAAGTGATCTCTCACCTCTGCCTCTGTCATTAAATGACAGATCTGAGACAGGAAGACTTTCATCCATGATACTGGGTTCATCAGAGGGAGACTTACTCCGGCTAGAATTGCTGTCCAGCATACTCGGGTGAACAGGTAAGGTTTCATTCCATGTGCCTGAGATGTCAGAAGGGATTTCCAGGAATTTTCCAAACGATACTCTTGTTTTAGGGGAATCTGACACTTTGGTTCTGGGAACATCACAGTTTCTCTTTAAGCAGCTGCTGAGTTTTCTTTCCAAACCAGAGAGCTCTCAAGTCGGTTTGGACTGAGCTCTGTTCAGGTGTTATCTCTCAGAGTTGGAGGGTTCTCAACTCCAGTAGGGAGTGAGCTCTACAGGGTATCACTCTGCTGCTCCTCTTGTAATGGAGTATCCCTCCTTATCTTCAGGATTAACAGGAGCAGGATGCACCTCAACTGGAAGACCTATATATCCTTGATCAGCTCTCTTTCCCTTGAAGGTGCTGGTTCTGACCGGGTCAAGACTCTTGTTTCATTTAAGTCAGTGTTTGATGTTTGTCCAGGTGAGTAGTAGTAGTAGTAGTAGTAATGTTGATCTTCAGAATCTGAATGATCTTCTGGTATCTCAGGCTCATCAGTGACTTCAATACTAGACTGCCTTCTTGTTCTAGGTCTGTTGACAGTTTGCTTTGGGAGTTCTTTTAACTCCGTAACAGGTAGGAATCCGCCCCAAATAACAAAATATGATCCAGTCAGTATAGACTCTACACTGATGCCTGACAATAAAACCAAAGCGCTTGTTATGTTTAATCTTGAATGAACGTCAGATTTTCAATCTTGACTGACACCGAATCAAACACTGATCCACCCATTATCTAAAAGAAAGAAAACTTTTGCTTTAATAAAGAAAAAAAGGAGAACATTAGCTAACTCATGAACATGATGTAGAGAGGAATAAAACAGTGATGTTATCCATTGTTTGTTGTCGGGCTCCTGGACCATCCCAAGCAATCTGAAGGTTTCCCAACACACCTTGCAAGCAAATCAATGGTTTGCAAGGCAAAGTAGGCGTGAGGACCAATTACTAGCATGTTAAACACAGCTGTACTCTACCTCGCCCTGGTTTCCTTTGATAGACACGCTGATCTCATTGTGAACAGAGGAATCAGCATGTCTCTGTACGACATCGCTATGGGAATGGAGAGGATGAGATATGTCACTTGTCTATGTAATGTAAGACATCCTTCACTGAGTAATAACTAGTTTGTATGAAGCAGGAGCTGAATTCTTATGGTTCTTCACACTTAAGCTGTGATGTTGCACTTCCCACAATTCACACGTGTACAGAAAGAACTGTGTATCACGGCATAGAAAGAAAAGACAAAACAGCATGACAAATGTCGTATTTACTGTAGAAAAGTTATGGCAACTTTTAAGAGACAAAAATAGTGGTTGTAATTTTGAACTGGGGAAAACATTAGTAGCCTATGCGAGGATTTCAAATGTCTCAAGTTTGTTTCCTGCACAAATACACACACAAACACACAGCCTAAATACTTGAGGTTATTATGCGTATTGTTGAGTGTTGCAAACAGGAGTATAATGTCTCTGACAGAAACCCAGTCTGCCAATGACAGCTGATAGAGAAATACCCTGACAGATCTTTGGATATGTGGTCAGCCTGCCATCCACACATCGCCTTGAGCCAACACACACACACACACACACAGCCACACCCACACACAAACCGACAACTTCTCCTTCTACTATCAACTGTGTTGTTGATACAATACCTGATTTTCTTTGCTTTTGCAGCTTATGTAACCATTATGCAAGATTCTAAGTCTTCAAGGTCGGGCCTCATTATTGCTGCAGGCCCCTCACATTAATCTGTCTTTAAATTGTTTGAAGTTCGCCCGAGGCTTTAGATGTGCTTGCCAATGATTGGGGGGAATATGTGGAGCACACACTCCAAGTTGCTCATTCTTGCAACCGAGTGAGGAAGGCCTCATTAAATGCAGACGCAGACGAAAAACAATATGCAGTGAAAGCTGATACCCACATAGTGCTTTTGTGCTAATTTTCAAATCCTGTATTAATATTTAAATAAAACTGAAATTCAACAAGGGCTCATAAAACGTCAACTGAATCAAGCTGTGCATCCTTGGAATAAATTGTGTAACTCTTCACTGGATCAAGAACATCAAGTGTGGAAAACACAAAAGCTGGTTCACCAGTTATGCTCAGCCAAGTTTTGCATTTTGGCTCCTTTTAGAAAATGAGATACATTACCACCGCAATATGCTGAAGTAAACATCATTTTTGTTGTCAGAATGTGATTCTCAGAAGAAAAGGCTGGACAGATTGTCCTCTTCTGCATGCTGGAAAGGACAAAACTGGCTTAAAGTTGTGTAACTTGTGAGTGAGTGCATTCCTTATGGAGGTGTGTTTTATTATATGTATACTCACCCCTACTCTTGGCCAGACCAAATGCAACTTATGTAAACATAATGTACATATTGTTTTAATTTCCAGACTGTACAAATGTTGAACATTTTTTATATCAGTATACAAACTAATAATTTCAGCACTAATACACATAAATCATTTCTGGTATAGCTACATACAGACACAGACAGGTCTAAATCTCAGCAGCTGCCTGCCTCTGCATTGGAATGGATGGTATGATAATTACATTCATAACCATAACAGGTTGTTTTCTTCACATAATACCTCATCTGTATGACCTCCCACACTGGTGGTTGATAACCTCACATTTCGCAACCAATGATAAGCCTGATACCGTTGAATTACTTTCGCATTGGGTTATGTAACTTGAGTGTGGATAACAGGGATTCATAATTCGGTGGTTATTTTCCCTTCAGGCGGTGTCAGTGACAACCCAAAACAGGTGGAGAAGCCTATTAACGTGTGTGATAGATACATGTATGAGCATGCACAAACACGTACACACACCAACAACACAGGCTGACAAGCGAGGGTGGTCAGTAATTACAAGCAGATGTGAACCCTGAGGAGGTTCCAGGTCAGCAAAAGCAATCTATTACATGCATGCATGAAGCCAACCTGTAAAAGACAAAAAAAGAAAAAAAAAGAAAAGAAGAAGTGTTGAAAAATACTTGTACATTCCTCTGGATCAGTGTTGTGGCACAGAAACTCTGCTCAAGGGTCATTTAAAGCCAGCTGCAACGCAAATAGGGAAAAAACAAACCAAAAGTACAACGTGAAGACTTTTAGTAGTATTCGCCATAAGTGATCTCTTCCTGGGCCTCTGGTAACTTCTAGTGTCCATGCCTTAAGTGGTTACCTTTTAATATGGATTGCCATGAAATGTTGTGCAGACATTCATGGTTCCCAGACTTTCAATTGAGCACCATCATGAGTTCAAAACTTTAAACTCTCCAATACTTTGGTTTTCCTGTAAAACAAGTTATACATTTGCAATTACAGGTCTGCCAATGGGAGGAAAACACAGGTGTTAAGATTCAGTTTGCAAAGTGGTGGACCGACCGACAGACCAAGGTCATATGGGCTTTCTTTAAGATCAAAAGCTTTTCTTGTTTTCACGAAAAGAGGATTTGCTTCATTGTCTCTGTTTACTGTTGTACAGGGTTGCAATAAGGGTATTTCCAACAGCACTTGAAGGCAGCATTTGTAATATTTCTTTGAGGAGCGGGGATTGTTTTCTCTTGCTGTCTCTCCCATGTCTCACACACACACACACACACACACACACACACACACACACACACACACACACACACACACACACACACACACAAAGTCATACAGTCACATGCGCGTGTGACCAGATGGGGACCAGTAATAACACTAGATTTGTCAATGCGTCGCCATGGCGCTCCAGGCCAGTAATGGTCACACTGATGTCTCTCTAGTATATGGAATATTGAGTGGGAAAGGAGTAGCTGTGTTGTTTATTATTGGCTACAATAGCATGGGGCTGTCAATAAGTCATCAAGGACAATAATCATCCAGAGAGGACAGTCACATTCAAGTGGCATTCAACTTTTTTTTTTCTGTAGAAAAACATACATATATACATGCTGTATAACTGTAATGATGCATATTATTAACAAAGTTGTTGTGTAAGTGCAAACATGCAAGGATGTCATTCCTGTTTCCAAATCAGCTTGACGTAGAAGGTGGAGGAGGCTTTCCATTCACAGTGATTTATTCACCTCGAATTGGGAATAATTTGCACAGTGCATCACAGCAACAAGTGTCCCACTGCCTGTGTGTGTGTGTGTGTTGCAGGTGCGTTACCATAGAAATATTTCTCTCACTTCCTGGCCCTTTTGAATTTCTGTGTATGCGTTGCCACGGAAACTGACATATCTTTTGCCCATGGCTGTTTTGCGCCATTTGTCCCTTTGTCAGAAACAGAACAGAAACCACATGCTGCTGCCAGGCGCTGTATGCGAAAATGGCATTAGTCATCTAACTGCACGGTGCCAGTCCAGTCAGCAAAGTCATTAATTTTTCCAGTGTAACATCTGTGTGATGTGAACACAAAGCAATGGCAACAATGACAACAGAAGTGCTGATTCCAATGCTTAATAGAAGCTTTGCACTAAGGCTTTCCATAACATTTTATATACATGAAGTAAAGTGTTACCAGTGCACGTTAAGTCCCTTTATTTAGCAATGAACTACACATTTAAATCTCTTTTCCTTTTCTACCCCATGTATCTCATCCTTTACTTTCCTTTCTTTCTTGCAAGCATCATGATTTATACTGATTTATTTCTGCTAATGCAAAATTGGATTAATTGTAGCAAACTGGCAGGAAATACCATTTGTTAAACTTATCGGATTATATGTGCGCAGCCACTCCAGCAAACATCACCATCACCTGTGGGGGGGTTGAATAGTTCTAATAAATACAGTGCAAAACAGATGGCAGTTGTGTAAAGGCTTAGCAACCAGCTATATTTTGGAGACAAACATTAGGAGTTAAAGGATTGTGACAGTAGCTGCATGGCAGATTTGTCTCTGTACAAGCTATTCAAACAGCGATACATCTCAGTAAGTCTGTACGTCATACTGAGAGCCACCATAATGAATTCTTTGGTTGTATGTTCCAAAGGCATTCAGTGTTACGGTGCACTGTGGTTTGACGTGTGAGATGAGCAGTCTATATGAGCAGTGAATGAACGAATGAATGGATTTGTGGTCCAGTAACATGTGATCCCATTAACCTGAATGGGTTTGACTATAACATTAGGGGACTGGTTATGATAATATCACCCGTGCGTGCTTCGTAGCTCGTTAACTCCACTGATGCAGCCAAACAAATTAGCATTTACTGTGATATATAATAGTAGCTGACTATCATGAGAGCAGTTTTCTAACAGGGGAGGATGAAAAGACAACATGAATCTCTACTCTTAAAGATTTAATCGTGAACTCAGAATGACTTTTCACCACGGCAATCAGCTTCTGTGTCTGTGTCTGCTGCTGTTAAGGCCAGGCTTGGATGTCTGACGAGGTAAACTTGGCCGTCAATTCTAAATGCTTGAAGGCCAAAATGGATTTTTTTGTTTTGCTCCATTGAGTGCAGTGCTAATGTGGAAAAGTAACTATCCACACATTCTGCATCATGTTTGAATGATGAGTCAAAAAAAGAGTCTGTATTTGCCTACCAGAATGTTATTCATGGAAATGAAAAAAAAGAAACAATACAGGTTAAGAACTTACTCTAAAATGAACATTTTGTGAAGAAATATATCAGAGAGATAACATAATTTAACAAGAGGGCAGGTTTGGCCTTGGAATGTCTCGGTTTGTAAATTTGAATGGCTGTCCCTGCACGTCACACAGGCTTTCAAGCTCATTGTTGCCAGAGTCCAGCAGTGACACCAGGATTTACTCGTCCCCCTTCGCTCTTCTGTCAGCATTCTACAGGCTTCATAGGTTGTCACTTAAGAACTCAAGCTCATCCATCCCCTTCAGAAATCCTGCTGGGCAGAACCAGCTCGAGAAGAGGCCTCTTATTTAACTTTTCCAACTGTTTGTCTTTTCTTTTGCGGTGTGTGTGTGTGTGTGTGTGTGTGTGTGTGTGTGTGTGTGTACTTGTGGGTGCGTACAGGCATGCGCATGTGTGCTCCCTCAAGCTGTGTGTGAGGTCAAGCGGGAGGGAAAAGGGTTTCCTCAGCCAGTGATAAGGAATGGCATACAGAGGCGCGCACACACGCAAAAAACACACACATAACAGCTGTGTTGGATAAAATGCTCTATTACAGGGGGCAACTTCTTTTCCCTGGCCTCGTTCACACACACACACACACACACACACACACACACACACACACACACACACACACACACACGGCTCTCCAGGTTGCCTGTGTTCACATCTTGTTTTCCTCCCATGGCTGAATGATGGCTCTGTTGCTTCACTGCACTGAGTGGGGTCAAATAACAAGAGAGTTGACAGCAGGAGGAATGACGAATGAATTATGAAAAGCAAAGCAAAGTTATTAACAAAGTCTTCAGCGTGTCTCAGAGAAACCCATTTTTCTAGAAGACTTAAAGAGTAAACATCATTCAAGGGGCAACATGATGAAACTGTATTTTTTCAAGATATAAACTGTGATGTAAAATGGATTATCTCTGCTTGCAGCAGAACAAAATCAAGACCATATAAACACAGACACATTACAGTACACTTGTAAGCCCTCTGTCTGGATAAGGCATTAGATAAATTGCAGCAATGTCTCCTCTCTTTCTTTCCCCCCTCTTTCTTAACCTCTCCCTCTTCCTGACCTCTTCTCTCAGTAGACAGAGAGGAATGCATGACCAGAGATTCAGATGACTCGTTCAAAGCCAAAGCGCTCTCTGGGTTTCCACCAATTCATTACAATTCACTTCAATTCAATTCCACCTTGATCGCAGATTAAGCCAAAGCTGCAAAGTTGACCTGTCTGCAGTTGAGAAATGAGCGTGATGACTCAGACTGCTTTCTGTATGCTCTGGCCCCAGTAGCATCTCCTCCTGCACGTATGCTGTGCGTTCTTAGTGCTAGTTTATGCATGAGGAGAACATATTGCAAATCCATCACTGCAAGGCCACCTCATGTCCTCACTTGCTCCTGAGAGAAAGACAGGTCTTTTTTCCTAGGCACATGCTATCTCTCTGTTTATCTGCGTGTGTAGGCTACTTCAATTTTATACATTTAGCTAGTTTGGCTTATGTATGTTCTACAGTTGTAAAAGTAATATCCTGCACACATGTTCACACTTGTCATATTTGTTCTATATTTGTTAGGATTGTAATTTTTTGTTGTAGTACGTTTGATCTAACATAATCTACTCCCAAGGTCATCATCTATGAGAATCACATGGAAAAAAGCCTTAGTGGAGACCAAAATGGAGCTAAAAAGATAGTGATATTGATATTGGACTTTGCCAGGTGGCCACAAACACGACTTCAAATTAATGCTTATGTTGCCCCGTATCTACTGGATGTGTAAATAAGCAATCGTTAGCTAACAGCTGTTTGATCTATCAATTTAAAAAGGTGATAATATGTTGGGGTCGTGTTTTCAGCTTGTTTCTACTGCCCTCAAGTGGCCAACAAATAGTTAATGCAGGATTAAGAGAATTTGCTGCACCACATTTCTTTTCCACTATACATTCTATTTATCTGTTGTATGTTCTGGTAGTCTTATCGTACTCTTTGTGTTCACTTTCATCCACCCCAGGGTGATTTCACCTGGAGCAGCCTGTCGGGGCGGAGCGTGCGTCTGACGCCAGTTGCCATCCAGAGCCTGTCGGAGCTGGAGAGGGCCAGGCTGCAGGAAGTGGCCTTCACCCGTTTACACCAGGACTATGACCTGGGCTGTCAGATAACCATGCCAAAAGGTGGGAGCACACGTGTGTTTTTATGCATATTGCAGACCTGAGTTAAACAGTGTTACACAATTTTTATGTTTGTGAGTTCCGGATGGGTGGGATTTACTGCTTCAACATACTTTAGATAGCATCAGGATTTTAAGACCCTGACATTTATGTGACAAAACACATCTGTGATTGACTCCGGAACTGTACTATGTTGCAAACGCAACTCATTTGATATTCTTAACCCAGTTTGCTGTGTAAGCTTGTTCAGCTACTTTCAAGTGTCCCAAAAAAGTATAGCCAAATGCTCCAGCCTCTGACCACATCCTCTTGTCATCCCTCAAGTGTATTTAAGGGAAGTCATGTATGGTCTATGTTTGGGGAAGTTGTGACAACACATGAATTTAGATGTAAACCATACTTCACATTGGGATTGGTTGCTTCCTGTTTGACATGGTATCCGTCACAACGACACGCGACTCCCTTTCCGCTGCAGCTGAGTGCAGTCACCCCACTAGTCACCATATATTAAAAAGTCCTAAATGTTGCAGATGCAGGCTGTATTTGCCCCTGTGGGCCTACCTTAAAGCTAAACAACTGTATTTTAGTCTTTTAAGTGAGTAAGGGTTTGGAAAATGACAGAATTAGACAAATTAATCCAGATATAGCAGAAAAGGGCAGAGCTGAAACTGGTAGACTTGGTGCTAAAAATGTCTACATGCATCACAGTTTATAGATAGAAAAGACAAATATACATCATCTCACTCAATGTAAAGCAAACAAGTGGGCGAGATAGAACAAGTCAATACTAGAATGCACAAAATATTCAAAAGTGGGATTTATTTAAAGGGAATTTCTGTTTTCATACAACTCGGATCTTATTGAAATGAGCAGTCAGATGATCAGACAGGTTTTAAATGAGTACTCCAGTGATTTAGTATTGGACTACTAGTATTGGAAGCAGCAGAGGCCGAATTATACAGACTTTTACTCGCTAGTAAACCCCAAAAAAACGCTGGATCCTGCATTTCCCATAATGCAACTCAATAACATCTTTCGTCTGGTTTCTCTATGCTGGTAAACCAAACACGTAGTGCTGTTGCTGTTTTCAGACTTCAGCAATTACTTTTGTTCAATATAATGTTATCATAATCAATAGAAATGATGGCCTAAACTGCAAAAACCTACCCAGATTATAGCTAATAAACCAGAATTTTACTTTAACTTTCAGTTTAATATTTAGTCTTGTTATTAGGATGGTCAGTCTGTGCTCACGCAGATGCACAATGTGCAACATTGTCTCACTGCACTGTATAGGAATGGAGTGGCCGCTATAGCAGTAGTATAGTGCAGCCAGTGGATTATCCAGGGCCTTGCATTCCAGCTGAAGGTTAAACCTCTCCCCACCATGATTTAATACGTACTTGTCTGTGTTGCTTATGAATTCCAGAGCCCTTGTCCTTGTGTATAAGAGAGAGAGAGAGAGAGAGAGAGAGAGAGAGAGAGAGAGAGAGAGAGAGCACGCGCTAATGTGGGCTTTTCAGCCCCGCTGTTTCTCATATTTATCCGAGTGTCAGGGGTCATTAGAGAGAGATAGAACTGAGAGAGACAAAGAGAGATGGGATGAGGGTGTGATGAGACAGAAAAGAAGCAAAGGTTCCTCAGACTGGTTGGGAGTTGGACTGGGGAGGTTTGGAGGTTCAGGGGATTTCCGCACGGCTTTGGGAGCCATCTGTCAAAAATCCAAACCATTTCCTATCTCTGCTTCTCCCTTCTCCCCCTCTCTCTCTCTGCCCTCACTCTCCATCACAACATCTGCTTTCTTTCCCTTATGTCACACCCCCTCCTCATTGTTTCCCACCTATTTTTCTTTCACACAACCTACGATTTCACTTCTTCTCCTGACTTCAGGCTGCGGTTTTCTTTATAGCTTGGAGTCTTGGAAGCACACGCGCGTTTCTATACATCACTCCAGTGGCAATAAATTGATTATAAAAGAACAGCAGCAATGATGCAGCAAAGACGGTTGGAAACATGGGGAAACTGAACCTGCTCGCTGATGTAACAAACTAACACTACCACTGACTATTGTGGGAGCTGGATAAAATTTCCTGAGCCCCACAAGTGACTCATTTGATACAGCAGAAGGGAACATCTGGGGGTTCAAACTGAGGTTGCTAAACCAGCAGATCAAGGCAAAGACTCTCTGAACGGGTCCAAAATGATCTGATGTTTAAAAGAGTTGGTTCTGGATGCCAAAAACCAAATGGTGTTTTGAGTGACCCGAATGACGAGCATTACAAGTTGCTGAGGTTTCACCAACTGACATCCTGGCCCCGAGACTTTCAAGCTGCACGTGCCACGATTTACACATTTCCTTGATCATTAATCAGTAAATTCAGGAGTCATTCATCATGTTGACAGCTGACAAAGTGGCTTTCCTCCTTTCAGAGCACCCCAGTCCAAAACCTGGATGTGAAGCGCCCACGTACGCACATATAAACGACCTTTTCAAAGCAACTGATGTGAATGTTTGCAATAACCCAAGTGCTGTTTCTTGTTGCATTTTTGGCAAAAGTAGTACATCAGATATGTCTATTTGTAATAGGCAAAGTACACTAGTACACTTCTTCTCAAGTCATCTTTGTGTAGATAAACAATATATATGATTTAATATGTTTTGATAGATGTTTTTTCTGCTGACTAATACCAAAGCTGACCCTGTCTGATGTTACAGTTAAATGGATTTACATTCATAGACAGCTTTCCCCCTGTAGTTAATTTATGTCTGCATTCCTGTCATAAGCTTATTAGATAATGAGCCAGATAAGATGCAGCAGATATGGAAACCATTTGTTTCAGATGATTTATTGTTTTCCCCGGTGCAGATGGACAGAAGAGGAAAAAGTCGCTGAGGAGGAAGTTGGACTCTCTAGCAAAAGAGAAGAGTAAAGACAAAGGTACGCCAAGTTCTTTTAACATGCTCTCTGACATTTTGCCAGTTGACAGGGTTCTCTCTCCATCTCTTCTGTTTCAGTCTTTCTTTGTCACGACTCTAACATCTTGCTCTCCTGCCAGTGAGACAGACGGCCAGTCTGTGGTCTCCACCCCTCAGGCAGGTGAACAGCGAGGTTATAAAAACACAGTTTCTGTTTACTGAACTTTGACAGTTTATATTTAGCTTAAGTGAAGGGACTCCTTGTAAGGGGACTGGCTCTGAGAAGCAGCCACTCTGCTGCATTAAGCAAAGCATATTTGGCAGAAAGAGAAAAGGATCTTAGTGAAAGGAGCCCGGTTGCAGAGAGGAGCAGGAGATAAAATGAGTTAGGCTTTGCTTGTCAAATTTGTGAGAGTGTGGTGGCTGATCCCAGGTCTCGTTTACAATAAATACACATGGAAATGTCAAAAATACACACACCAGGGCAGATTTTTGCTTAGCATGCAGTGTTCTCAAGTAACTGACTAATACGGTACAGTCTAACCAGGAAAAACTTTGAGACCTTTATCATTCGAACTATTAGTGTTTTATGTGAATCATAATGTACTGTATATACAGTATTTGTAGAGAGATTGGTATGTTGATTTGAAAATATCTTAAAAACTACAAGATACATTGCAAGTGCTACAGTGCTGTATATGGGGAACTACTAAAAAAAAGCACACACACACACACACACACACACACACCTCCTCTTACAAATGAAAAGTTTAATCCGTAAGCAATAAAAACACATAACTCCTTAATTCAATGCATTTAGGGGTTTTGTTGCTACAGCCTTACTTGGTCTGGTCTGACCAGTAGATTGTGGTGGCTAAGGTTAGCAAACTTTAAATAGATATTAAATAGAGGCTTTATGACTCTTGTATGCTTGTGCTACTATTACTTCTTAGAATTTTCCATTATCCTGTACTTGCCACTGGTTGCCACAGTTGCTGCCGTTTAGCAAAAGTTACATACATTACTTAAACAATAGAGCTAAGCTAAGTGTTTATATAGTCACAATACAGGCAGCCATGTTTTCGTCTGACTGTGGCAAGTAGGTAAAAATAGCCAAAGTATCAAAAAAACAAGTAACTCGTGGATATTGCGTTATTTGTCATAATCAGTAATCAAGATTGTAAGTATTGTTTATTTATATTGTGAAGCCAATGCAATGTTAAAATTGGACTTTCATCAGTGCTATCTTTGTCAGCCTTGGAATTAACATTATTTTGTGCTCCATTAAGTATGAGAAACAGCTGTCAGGCTCTGAGTTTTATATTGAAATGATGATGAGGCTGCTGCAGTATGCCACAGCTGTGCTGTCTGAAAATAATGCACATGCTTTGGCCAATCAGAACTGGATATTGTTAATGGCAACTGTGAATATATTGGCTGGTTACCTCAGACCGCCAGTTGATGAGTATCATGAGGCAAACAAAAAGTCTTATTCCCAGAACATCATTAATTGTGAGGACAAATACTTTAAGTTATATATGTTATGTAACATTTACGTCCGGGTAGAGCTCGGAGTCTAGGTGTAGTTGGGTTTTCCCTCCACTACATGTCTGGCTCTACTCCTCCAGAGCAGATGGCTCAGACGTAACTGTGGTCTAACATGCCAAAATGGATTCAAAGTTTAATTTTCTCCCGAGGTCCCTGAATACCAGCCCTGCATTTCACTTTGAAGAAGGCTCAGCATTTTCTCTGCAAGAGAGAAACACAGAGACAAGGAGAATGCTGGCTTCTTTGATGCAGCCACAGTAATCTGAGATGTTGTGACCAGACCTGAGTCAAACTTTATTTGCAAATAAGATTTAATAGCTGTTATAATCTGCTTTGGGTGAGTTTTTACCTCAGATAGCATCAAGCAAGTTGACAGTCAAAACAAAGATTTACTAATCTAAAATACTTTTTTGACACTTTCACTGTATTGTCCTGTGTGGTAAACTCCACCCATCTGCCACTTTGTGCACATTAAAACAAACGTTTCGTGTTATTTATAACTTTCCTGAGGCTGTGAGAGACTTTCTGCATGGACTTGGAACACATCCAGCCAATATAAACACACTACATGGACATGAAAAAGAAATAGTTATTTAAAAAACGGTGCTGATAACCAAGACTGTTGTTCCTGAGGCTCTGTAGGCCAGGAAAATGTAGATTTATGAAAATCTGACATGGCTTGATAAATGTGGTCTGGCCGTGGATGCACTGTGGAGTGCTGTATATTACGTTGGCAAAGTACAGTACATTATTCGATCCAGATTGTGTATATGTGTGTGTGTTGGTTACATAAGCCCTGTTAACACTGTGAGGCTGCAGATCAAATTCGTTGTGTCACAGTGTTAGTGGTCATGTTGTTCACGAACCACAGCCCTCCACTTGTGGTTGTGGAATGCATTTTGCGTTCTCTCCCTCTGTTTTCCTTTGCCTCCCTTCCACACACACACACACACACACACACACACACACACACACACACACACTGAACAGCCAGCTGGACTGTTTTTTCTCAGCTGCTGGCTCATGCTTTGGGATTCTGTATAATGGAATATATAGCCTGCGATGGCCCAGTATGACATCATTTCTCTCTGAAGTGAATCTTCATGTGTTTTCACCCTCAGAAGCACAACACAAAGTTGCACCGTAAACTCTCTTGCAGCTTCTTGCCAAAGCAAACATTAAAATGAGTGAAAGTGGAACAAAGGAATCAGAGATCGCTAGATAACACGCTAGCTGTTTCTTCTAAAAATGACCTGCATGGAGAACATGACATTGCTTGTGGGTGGGAGTCATCAAAGTAGTGTTATTTTGGTCAAAGGCACTAGAATTAGTGGTCTGTCATGGCCATATTTTGCCAGCTTTCTTTCTGTGATGTCTTATTTTGGAAAACAGATGTAGTAATGCTATGCAGAGTTTTAACTGACATAGTAAACGTGTTGTGAGGCTTTTATCGCATGTAAAAGGCGAGCTCCAACAGAAATAATAAAGAGTTTAACTGGAGATGTGTTTGATGTTCCTGCTGAAAGTTCTAAGAGCTATTTTTGGAAGTTGCTAATAGAGCTTTCTTTTTCTTATTTTCTTCCTCTTGCAGCTAACTTTGTGCTTTTGTTGTTCAGTTTTCCTGCAGAATAGTTTTATTCAACTTTCTCGTCTCCCCTTCCTTTCCTGCCTTTATTTTCTTCCTCTTCTCTCTTTCCTCCTCCTCCCCTTCTTTACTTCCTTTTCTTCTCCAGAATGCATACCCCAGGCCTTCAGTATACCGCTCTCCCAGGTCATTGCTAATGACAGAGCGCATAGGCAGCGTCAGGACGGCTATCGTCAGGACCCTCCACAGCGCGAGGAGCACAAGGACTCCTCTGACCTCGTCTCGTCCATTTTACAGGTCTATCAGTTTATCTGTCAATTACATGCCTCTTGCTGGGTTGAGATAATTCCTTTTATTTAAGGAATTGTTAAGGACAAATATTATTACCTTGAACTATATAGAATAAGACAAATTTGTACTGTATGAAGGAAAATCTAACTCTTGGATCATCTGTCCTGCAGTTTGCCACCAAGCGGCCATCCAATAAGGAGTTATCCAGCAGTAACTCCTCTTTGAGTTCCACATCGGAGACAGCCAATGAGTCAACGTCGCCCAACACGCCCGAGGCTGCACCACGAGCACGCAGGAGGGTGAGACAACATAATGTAATTAATCCCAGTCTGCAGCTACAGACCAGGGATCAGGTGTGTTTTATTCAGCTGAATATTTCTGAGTGAAATGTGCAATTAACCTCCAGGGAGGCATGTCAGTGGACTCGATCACAGACCTGGACGACAACCAGTCCCGCCTGTTAGAAGCTCTGCAGCTCTCTCTGCCGGCCGAAACGCTGAGTAAGAAGGAGAAGCACCGGGACAAAAGGCTGAGCCTCAATCCCATCTACCGTCAGGTGCCCCGGGTGGTCGACAGCTGCTGCCAGCACATCGAGAAATACGGTGAGCAGCTACTTTACCACTGTGACCAACATGTATGCTCATCCAGTCTTTCATGCATCCGCTTTTACTACAATAGTTTTGTCATTGAGTTTCTTTCCCTCCTCCACTCAGGTTTGCAGACTGTGGGCATCTTTAGAGTGGGAAGCTCCAAGAAGAGAGTGCGACAGGTGAGTGTTCTTCAGTATTCCTTTATTTGGTGTTTTGATGCTGGCGGTGGAGAGCGATGTCTAATGTGATGCTTCAAAATCTCCCATAGGTGTTCACATTATTTTTGTACTCAAACCATTCACCTCTTATGCTCTGTATGGAAGCATCATTTCAATAAGTGTCATTTGTGCCCACACACATCACATAAGACGCACAGCACTGTACACTACCGCGTTTCCTAACAACAAATCAAAGCCTAATTTTGCAGATAGTGCAATGACGTTTTTGTGCGAAATGTTATTCACACATTCTTTTCCATCCACGAACGTCAACAGCCACAAACAAAACCTCCTCTCCAAGAATAGATTGTGTGATAACCAACACAGTGCAACCAAAATGGTGTTCATGGAGCCAAAGCTACCCTCTGTTGCATTTTGCCATTGTTTTAATGTAAACAGAGCCTAACACACACGTACAACAGAGCTGTGTTTGTTATTCAAGCAAACATATTCTTACCAGCTCGATACACACAACATTGCAATAAGTTATTCTACTTACTCCTACACCTTTCATTATCCATTACCTTTGACTCCAGTGAATACACAGCACAAGAAAATGTAAAACAGGGTTAAGCTTCACGGGTCCATCAGTGTGGGCGGCAGAACTTTTACATAATCTTTTCTGTTGCATGTTTTTATGACATAACATGCAAGCAGTTACAGGGAACTAGAGACACGTATTGGTTATTGAGGGAGAGGAGATTATTCATTCACTCACAGGCACACTTCGTCCTTCACGTAGCCTCAAGGTTACCTGTATTACAGTGGAGGTGGGCTGCCTCACTTTTTCAGAATTAGGCTACAAGAAATTACATTTTAATGAAATTTAAGACTGACCTTCAGGTAAAACAAGTGGAGATGTCATGTCACACAGCACAGGCCACATTCAGTGAGTGAGGCCATTTTTGAGACTGATGAGATGAGATGCATTAGGACTGATTCAGTTCCTCAGGTGACAGTGATTGTTTGATCACATCGTACATGCCATTTTAGTGATTAATCAGAGCAGCGCGTTGCGGTGTCAGGAAAAAAAGAAAGCCCTCTGAGGCACAGGGCTCAATCAGTCACGATTTTTGTGCCAAAGGATTTTTTCCCAAGAAAGAAAGAAACCAGATATTTTGAAATGTGTCTAAATTGAATCTTTATTTAACCCTAATGTTCTGTTTGGGGTCCTGGAGACCCCGGGGCCTCTTTAATAGCTTAATGTTGTTTTAATTTTGACCAGATGACATGTTTCAGAAATCTGCTACAGAAAGTGACGCGTTAGTTCTGTTTGGGGATTCAAATACCCCAGCTGGTGTTATAGGTAATTTTGTATGCTGCATTTTTTTTCTTGTTTGAACTTCGCAACGGTCACTCACCCAGCAACAGCATTCAAAAAAGGTTATTCTGGTTATGAAAGGCAGTGTTTGGTTTGGTTATTCACAATTGTCACTATGTAGAAACTAAATAGACCAAATTACTTGTCAAAAACAACAACGTTTACCATTTACACACTCAGAATTATCTCCTATAAATACAATAATAGCAGTGTGTTAATGGACCACTCTACTCCTGTGTATGTTTATATTATTGTCTCATTAAGTTAAATGGTTTGTATTCACACATCTGTATATTATGTGCGACAAGTGTAAATATCCATTTTGCATTCTCTACTTGTCTGTGTTGATACAATGCAATGTCAACATTTATGCATTTGCCACCATTGTCAGCTTACTGTTATATACGAATTTATTAGCTTAATTTACTGTGAATGTAATGTGATAACTGGTATATAAGTGAATATGCTGTGCAGGTGACCCCTGTATATCCATCATCATGGCCGAAAATAGACTTTTCATTCACAAATTCATCCAAAGGTCAGAGTAAGATGCATACTGGTAAATCGAGTTTGAACGCAGAGTCTAACAGGTCACTTGGAGGACCAACAGGAAGTGAGTGTGTGTGGGTGTGTGCGGAGGATGTTTCTGAATCTCCCTCTTCCTCCCTTTCTCCTTTGCCCTCTTCTTTTTCTTTTCGTCCCTCCTTCAGCTACGTGAGGAGTTTGATCGCGGCGTTGACGTCATGCTGGACGAGGAGCACAGCGTTCACGATGTGGCTGCTTTGCTGAAGGAGTTCCTCAGGGACTTGCCCGACCCGCTCCTCACCAAGGAGCTCTACACGGCCTTCATCAACACCACATGTAAGCTTTATCTTTCCTTTTTCTCCCTCTCCGCCTGACCTTGATCCTCCTTTCTCCTTTTCCTTTCTTCCTTCTGTTGCTCTTTTTCTTCATTGTTTCCTTTTCACCCAATCCATCCTAACCTGTGTTGCAGTGTTGGATCCAGACGAGCAGCAGAACGTTACTCAGCTACTGGTCTACCTGCTACCAGCATGCAACAGTGATACTCTCCACCGCCTCCTTGAGTTTCTGTCCACCGTGACCGACCACGCCCACGACCGGCAGGACAAAGTCGGGCAGGAGGTGAGCGCCAGTTTTTATCAACAGGAAATATGACTCCAAAAAATCCTTTATAAAATACATAAATTAAGTAGCAAAGATCATGTCCAAAACATCCAAATGTAGCTGCTTTTATTTGTGTGCAGACACGTGGCAGCATTTTGTTTGCCTGTGTTTCCATCTCATTGGGAGGAAATTACCAAAGAAGTGATAGGAATCAGTTTGTGTGGCTGGTATGTACACATATCTGTCCGTTCCTGTCAGGCCTGAAACAGCACGAGCGGCCTGTTTACAAGTATTAGGGAGTACTACTGCATGTGTGAAAAAAGCTGCATAAAGCCCTTTGTGGCTCCAGAGACAAATTGCCTCAAGTGATGTCACTTGAGTCAGCGTAGGTTGGGACTGAAGACTACATGTTTAAAAATGAAAAAAGAAAATCTGAGGGTGTGGAGTTAGAAAGAAGTGAGCTTACCAGACTTCTGTAGCCCGCCCCTCACCTCTGCTTGAGGCTAGCAGCTTGATCTGTGATCATGGTTTAAATGATATTCTCACAGCCCACAGCCCCTTTAGCCTTTAACTCCCCGACCATGGACTCTTGCATGTGTGTGTGTCAGGAGAGAAAGTTTGTTTTAGTGTCGGCATGTGTGTGGGCATGAATCTCACCACTTTGTGCAAGGGAGTGTGTATGTGTGAGAGAGAAGCAGAGAGTGTGTTTTGGCATGTTTGTGCGCAGATGGAAGTGTGTTTTGTTGTCTCCGTTTGTAGACATGGGAATGGACTCAAACACTGATGTGTGTGTGTTTTTTCCCTTCACGACTCCATGGCTCCAGTATCTGTTTTTGAGATCGTGACAGGAAGTCGGAGCGTTTCACACTCGGAGCAACACATCAATACTTTTGGCCGCTTGTGGCTCCCATCTCTCCTTTGGGACTGGGAGTGGAAAGGGAGGAAACTGGGAAAGAAGCAGAATAGTGAATTTATCACTAAGAAAGTTGTCTAAGCTTTGACTGGCTTGTAACTTTAGATGCTAATTGTGGCACAGGATGTAAACCATCACCCAACCCTAGTAGAAACAGATTCAGCCGTCATACTCTCCAACACTTTTAGTGTTAACGAACCCCATGTGCCTCTCTTTATCCATCTTTTGCTCAAAGTGACGAAAACAGAGAGGGGAGACGTGACAAGAGATGCAGAACTTTGGCAGGGAGTGGTGAGAAAATCAACAGGAAAGGATGGATGGAGGATGGAGATGTAGGTGGGAACTGGAGGAGAAAGGGGAGAGGAGTCAGGAGGGAGGAGAAGAAATGTCTCCAAGAAGTGTGTAATTGCAGCAAAACATTGATGTCATTTCTGCAGTAAGGTTTTTTATTTTTATTTTTTTCTCCTTATAAGGGAGAGAAACAGTTCCTGATATCTCCAACAATGCAGAATGTGTCTGCAAACTTACAAAGCTTTTGGTACAAACAATTTTGCTAAATACTACTACTTTGCCGTTACTTCTATATGAGATTAGAAAACACATCACATTTAAAACTACTTCTAAATTGAGTGCAAATTACATTTTTCCCTGGGCTTACAATTTTTGTAATAACATCCTTGTGACGGAGCGGGCCCACCACTGAGACTGCTGGTAGCACACATACCGCCACATACACATTCATGGCACACATGCTGCACTCATTCTCCATTCCCCTCTGTCAGCAGGCTAATTAATTCATTCTCATTGCTGTTGTCCATCCTTTTTAGCTGTGCTAGCAACATGGCTGTATTGATAGCAATGTTGGTCTGTTGATCTGTTGGTTGGTCCACCACTTTGGCCCAGACTGAAAAATCTCAGCAGCTATTAAATGAATGTACAGACATTCATGGGTCCCAGAGGAGGTATTGTAATGACCTTGGTGGTGCCCTGTCTTTTTCTCCAGTGTATTTGTGGTTTTGAGTGAAATCTCTCAACAGCTATTGGATGGATTTCCATGAAATTTGATTCAGACATTCATGTTCCCCTCAGATGAACCCCAAACTTTTCATCTATCAGTATCATCAAGTCAAAATTGCAGTTTGTCCAATACTTTGGAGACTAATGACGTCAGCCTCAGTTCTGTGATTTTCCAAAAGGCGCACACTTGGAAGTTTTGTTCTTCTCTCACTGTGCACGCTCATGTCATTCTTTATGCGATTACGATCACCATTCAACTGGTCTGGTTGTCCAAATACAGATCACAGGGAACAAGATGACGTCTTTGAACCTGGGCACCATCTTTGGCCCCAACCTCCTCCACAAGCAGAAGAACTCAGACAAGGAGTTCAGCGTCCAGAGCTCAGCCAGGGCCGAGGAGAGCACGGCCGTCATCGGCGTGCTGCAGAGGATGATCGCCAGCTACCAAACCCTCTTCATGGTCAGTAATGGAGCCTGTGTGTTTCTAACCGTCAACCCTTACTTCCTCCTTTCATTCCTACACTCCTCCACACACACAGTCTCACATTCCTGTGTAGGCTTAAAGAAAAACAATCCCTCCTGGCTTAGCAGACAATGGTTGCGTCTTAGTTAATGAAAACAGAGCTTTGCCTAGTTTAGTGGAGAGAAAGAAGAGACAAAAAGGAGTAAAGTGAGAAATAAACAAAGAGACGACAGATGACAGATGGATGAGGAGTGTTTTTGGTCAAAATCTTACCTGAATCCTTGTGAGAAAATACATAGGAAAGAAAGTAAAATCTTGCCAGTCAGCTGACAAAAACCCCAAGAACTTTTCATTGAGATACTTGAACTTTATTATTTCCAAAATAAAAGCAGAAAATTCAGGCATTAAATCCTTCATGTGGTGTCAGAAGAGGTCACGATTTTGCACGGATTACCGCCTCATCAGTTGCTTTTGTTCCTCTCTTTTTCTGGGATTCTACAGTGCAGACAGGCAGTTCAGGTCATTCCAGGTCCGAAACCTTAAACCGTAATGTTTTGTAATCTGCCACTGCCGTTCCCCTGAGGCTTACATTCCTGCAGTAAGCCAATGAAGAGCTATTAATTGCATATAGTGAATTGGGACTGACTTGCTCAGTCTTGGTTAGTAAAAACAGATTTGTAGGCAGTTCAAATTCTGTGAATGACATCTGAAAGTTGTTTCGTAACCTGCTTATGTCTGAATCTGGCAACTTTGGGCAGTGTTCTGCATCATAATCCACATGTTTGATGAGCATAAAATTAGCTAATCACCTGAAAATCAGATTAAGAAATGCACAGGAAATGAAGGTAACAAGACAGACATCAACTGTCTCATTGTTTATTTCAGTTGTTTTCACATTGGGCCCTTGAACAAGCAGTAAACCACTAATAAACCTTTAATAAAATCAGGATGAATAAGAAGGAAATGCTGAGAGAGATCCATGTTTGATGAAGCTGGATTCCTGTTTTATCACACGGAACACGTGGAATTTTATTTACTAGAAATCAAGTACACTTTAATGTCACAGATTCAGGTTAATGCAATTTATATTAATAGAAAAATAATTGGTATCTGACCTCTGTTTGGAAAATAAATGTATTGTAATTGTAAAGTTGTTTTAAGCAGCTTGACAGCTCAACTGTGTAGGTATGGTCTGAAATAGGCATCAGAGTAGGCATGGCATAAAGGCAGGGGAATCTAAAATAGAAAAAAAAAGCAGTCTTTATTAATTTATTTTACTCAAATTGATGTTTTGTTAATAGTTAACATATTTTTTAGGTGCCTCCTGATCTGCAAAATGAGGTTTTGATGAGTCTGTTGGAGACTGATCCAGATGTGGTGGACTACCTTCTGAGAAGAAAAGCATCACAGTGAGTTACACACACACACACACACACACACACACACACACACGGTCTGCTGTTTCCCTATCTGTCTGTCTTTGCCCGTTTCATCCTTATGTTTGTCTGTAATTAACCACAGGAGTCCCGACCTGTTGCAGACAGAGGAGACCTTCACCCTGAGCGAGTGCCGTTCCTCCAGCGACTCCACCAAGGCGTCCAGTGGCGAGGTGTCCCCTTATGACAACAACTCCCCGGTCCTGAGTGAGCGTAGAGGGGAGCCAGGAAGCCCGGGCAGCGAGCAGCTCTTCCGTGTCCCAGAACAGTACACTCTGGTGGGGCAGGTGACCGGCTGGAGCAGAGAGCCTGGAGCTGACACTTGGGGTACCAAAGGTGAACTGTACAGTGCTCATGACTCTCAGTGACAGATTTTAATATCAGAAATACATCGTTCTTAAACTCATCCTCTATGTGCTTTTGTCTACCGTGTACCTGAGTATGGGGAGGATTTTGACCTCTCTTTTGCTTCCTTCAGACACTGTATCAGAGGAGCATGCTAACATTTGGGGGACGTGGCACACTACTCTGAAACCAGCACTCAAGGACCAATCATACACAGGTAAACCATTTTCAATCACTCCAGGCCCTCTGCAAATGGTGTTCCTTGTGGTTAATTAGCCAGACACCTGGTCCTGGTTGTTAACTATCAGGGAGGAACAGAAACCTGAGGGACACTTGAAGGACCTAAGGCTCACAAATCACTGCAGTTTCTGTGATTTTTGTTGCTGCCAGAGTCCTGCTGGTTTTGTATTCATTTTAAGTCACCTAATTTGCAACTACTTTACACCTGTGATGCCAGATGAGTGCAGTCAACCAATTAACTAGCAGGGAGGACACAAAATCATCAACACATCAACGCTTTGATATGGGATTGAACAGCTGCAATAGTTCAGTGATCATGCAACACTGTCTGAAAAAAGCAGTAAGGTGTAAATATGATTTGCAAAAGTACCAAATTCTGCAGGAAATGTATTTAATCAAATAATTCTATGGAGGTTGTAGTTAAATGCACCTTGCATAGAAGGAATTATGTTTTTATTTATTTCTCTATCTTTTCATTAAAGATTGAATAAGACCAGCCAAAAGTTTTGTCAATAAAAGATGTGTTGGAGCATTTCTTTGTACATTTGTACATCAAGCACCTACAAGTGATGTGTGTATCCCTTGTGATTCATTAAACTATAATTAATTCCACTGATGTAGCTGATGTTCTGTTTCTAGGTTCCCATAGCAACATGTCAGAGGGAAGCTCCCGCAGCTCACAGGAAGGTCTCGACGGACTCCATGGCGATGGCAGGCAGCAGGCAACGCTAAAACGGACTCAGACAGTGCCTGGCATCACCGAGTGCAGACCCCACCCCCCGGTCACCAGAGTGTGTACCAGCCCTCATGTGGAGACGGGACGCCTGCAGCTCAACGTCAACCCCTCTGTGATGTCACACCTCAACAGCACGCAAGGCCTCCATCGAGCAAGCGGACACGGACTTAACCCGACCTCCAGACCTCAAGGCGGGGCGAACACTGCCGATGGTGGCCCTGCTACGCTTAACGACAACCGCTGTCCTCCCCCTTACAACGCCCACCATCGACTAGCTAATTCGCAAAGTTCGCCTCAGCTCGCAACAGCTCAGCGACCCCCTCTGCAGCACGCGAGGCTGAGCGTGGCGCCGAGTAACTCAGCCTCAACGACGGAGGCCCAAATGGTGCCACATAGCCCAGAGTGGCAGGACTGGCAGAGGGAACGGTGGCAAATCTGGCAACTGCTGTCCTCGGACAATGCTGACACACTGCCTGAAACGCTGGTGTGATCTCAGACCACGAACTCCAGAGATTCTGCTCTGCTAGCCAACCAATGGCGTCAAATCCCTCCAGTGACAATCACTCCTTATCCCTACCTTCATTTCACCTGTCCTGTCTTCTCTCAGCCTGCCTTTCATCCATTCATCCATGGATTTCATCCTTCCCATGAACCCTCTGTGCTTCTCCTGCATCTTAGCGCCACGGCGTTGTTGTTTACGTGTGCAGCTGCTGCCTTATACAGACTTTTACATCCAAGAGCCACTAGTATTTCTTGTTTAGTATGGATGTTAAAAAGTTGCTTCTGTTCCCAGCCCATATGTTTTGTCTATTAAAAAAATGCCCACCAGAAATACCTCAAAAAACGATCCTTTCACAACTCTTCATAATGTTACCATTTTATATACAGAGTGAGTTCAGTCTTCATATCTCAATGGAGAACAATAGGAAAACATTTAGTTTGTTAGAACTTCATTTCATCATTTTTAATTTTTTTCAAACGTTTTTCACCACACAGACACTAAGATGTACGCATTAGTATTTGCTGCTAAATGTAGAATTTTTATGTGCGTACTGGTAATGTAGTCCAGCCAAAATTTGTCTGAAAAGATCAAATGTTTAATTACTTGTCAACGTCAGATTATGTTTGACTGTATATATACAAACTGTTGACGAACATACATAAACAATATATATGTAAATTGACACGTAAAGTATATAATTTGCCAATCGACTAAAAGTAAGTCAGCCCTTTAACTGGCAGTCTAAATGTTGGTGTTTGTCAGACTGCTGTTTTTTTTGTCTTTAATATTGAATGTAAAATAATTCACTTATGGCAACATGCTTAGACCTAATTATAAAGCACTCGGCTGTAAGTTTGGTTTTATGTGCTCTTGCCACGTACTGCACTGCAGGAACAATGTGCCAAAGTCTCTTTTTTTTATTTTTTTTTTTACTTTAGGATATTTATCGTACATTTGTGTTTATTTCATCCAGTTCATTTCTGAAAGAAACTCAAGAGCTTGTGCCATCGGCAGGTCTTTGTGAGGACGTTCAGCACAGAAGTAAAAGAGTCAGGAGGCTCAAACATGATTTCATCATCAGTATGGTGTGAGGATTATATTTCATAAAATCATGATGCTCAAACATAAATTAAGATAACGAAAGATGAAGCCTTAGCAGCCCACTTAATTAATATCCAAAATGTTTTTAATGATCAGCGCGTGCATACAAATACTACAATGTAACAAAGTACATATAAATAGAAGCAAGGTTTAGGGTTGGAGATCAGATATGTGGCAAATAGTTTTTTGAAATAATATCTGTAAGGACAGATGGGAAGAATTAGGATAGAATAGGATGTTTTTTCACATTGCAAATATTCTATATAGGAAATTCTGTCCATTTGGTCTCCCGAGATTGTTAAAACCTTGAGAATTATTTGAATATATTATTTGACCTAAATCTGGTTACATCAGAACAAAATATGAACTAAAGTCTGGAACTTCATTCCCCATGTTCAAAGTATAAACACTGGTGTGAATTTCCACTAAAAGTATGCATTTAGCTAAGATCATAACCTCATCAAAAAACTATTAAAATCAGCTTTCCAATAACTGACCATGCTTCATAACAACACAATACAGTATGATGATATGAGTCTCTGACTGATCCATTTTTATTATACCTCTCATGCTAGACTGAAAATTCCAACATTGCCTGTCTACGAGGCTTGATGATTTTTTCCAGGAATCATTCAAATTCACAAACGTTTTATGATTGTGCAGTGGTCCAACTGAGGTGCTGGAAAATAAAGAAAGTGTGCTTGAATGATTTCCCACTTCAATTCCAGTGTTGTTGCTAATTCAGATGGGGGAAGAAAGAGTTTTTGAATATACCCACCACCAACCTGTCCAAATCCTCTCAAATGTCACAGTCAAGTGGGTATTTGCTGGCAAATATTTCACATTTTCTCAAGTTATGGTGTAATATTTGCTCATTTGAAGCCACTTCAGCATTAAATCTGGAGACGCACTATGTATAATTTGACATCTTCTTTTTCTTTGATTTGCTGGTCACTTGCATGTGACTGTGAGAAGTCAATGGAAGAGAGCCTCACAAGTGCAAAGAGGAAGGTTTGTGGTAAGGGTTATGGCGCCATCTATTGTCAGACCACGTGCATTAGCGTGTTGCTGCTTCCACAGGTCAGTTTCCATGGGATCCATCTGTGCTCAGTTTAGAATCAATTAGCTTGTGATTATAAGCACCTTTCGTGAAAATGTGTAAATCTGTGTGAGGAAATGAAATGTGCCATAGGTGTTGCTCTTAAAAGTTGTTTCTCCATGCATTGCTCAAGGTTCATATTTTGTTCATTTTTTGTATTGCTTTGTTTTTGTTGAGTGTTGTAATATATAAATACAATATAACAATTTTTATTCAAGGGAAAAAAAAAATCTTTAAAAAAAGAAGAGAGAATAATCCTAATGGTCCTAGCTTTGTCTCCCCAAACCAAGATCATGTTTGTCTTGTTGACGTCACTATGAAACTAAGAGAAGCTTAGTGTCTATTGTTGATATCTTTGGTGGGGTTTACTGGGTCCAAGTTGTAATGGAATGTCTGGTAATTGCTTTTGTACTGCGTGTCATCATCAATATGCTACAATGGAATTAAATATGATAAAGTTTACACCTACTGTTGAAGTCAGTGCTTTGGAAAAATGTATTGACATTTGTCTTTTGGTCTTTTTTTTTTTTTAACAGCAGACATTTTGACTCAGAGCTGGCTGCTGGTGTAGGCAGTGAACTAAATAGCTGATAGTTGATTAGATAAGTTTAGCATAACAACTGGAAGCAGAGGGGAAGCAGCTAGTCCAAAGATTTAAAAAAATTATTTAAAAATGTTTAAACAAATCTGCCTACTAGCACCCCTAAAGCTCAAAAAAACAAAAGGAGAGGACTTCATGGAGTCTGTCATCACTTTGATTTACATTTTACTTACTACAGATTTAAACACACATCACATTTGAATGCCTTTAAAGCCACTACACACCCATGGTCCACTCACTCAGGTGTTCTCACTTAGCTCATCTAATGCTGCAGTCAGACTTCCCATTAATTTCCGTGTGCATAGCACCACCCAATTTTAACCTGACTAGAAGTCTAATCAGTCAGGGTTATTGCAAACACCTGCGTCCCCGCTGAATGGGACGCAGCAATCATTAATGGTGTTAATTCCAGCTGCGCTTTTCCTGCTATGATACGTCATGTATTGCAGTATATATAGTAGCACATGCTGCAGTATGACATACATGCAGTGACAATGAGAATAACACTATACTGTATGTAGTCATGATGTGTTTCCATGTGAGGTGTGTGACAATAGGCTACACTATGATCTGATATTCTGACACCCTGCAGCCAGCCTGTCCATCATCCGTCACACAATGTTCAAAGTCACTCAGATCACATGTCTTGACTTCTGCCACAGCCTATAGCACACTCACTGCATTATTTATATACTTCCTCACAGCCATACATGTAAATATGGATGTGAACTTAATAATAACTGTCTACTGGGTTCAGTGCTGCACAACCATATTAAAAGAAAAGCTATCACAGCTGTTAGCTGGGTGTGTTAATGGTGCTTCCCCTCATTTTTAT
Source organism: Macquaria australasica (assembly GCA_005408345.1). NCBI lineage: Eukaryota > Metazoa > Chordata > Actinopteri > Centrarchiformes > Percichthyidae > Macquaria > Macquaria australasica. The sequence goes on along the minus strand of SEMN01000089.1, from coordinate 247,754 downwards.
CTAATAAAGCATTGCCAGTCATGATGCCAATTATTATTTGTATTGGAACAGAATTTGTAAATGAGCAGTGGGTTGAGTTCTTCATACGTGGCTTCATATCTATAAAAGGCACATGACACCATTGCTTTTTTTAAGTGAAAGGTCACCAGTTAGTTAGGTACTTTTTAAGATCCCTAAAGAGCCCCAAATGACCACAAGTCCTGGGTGTAGCTGGGACATTTTCTTGCTGGTGTGTGGCTTACCATTATTGTTTGTCTAAGCATGCGGTTACAGCAGTATAATTTTTCCCTTAGTGGTCCACTCAAGGATTCAGGGAGGTCTCTCGCTTACTCCCCCACTCACTCAGTGCACTAACTGATCAGGGTTTTGCTATCACAAAAGATAAATGTGACATTACTTTTTTCAAGGCATTTTATGAACTGAAGAGGTATTTTTCATTTTGAAAAATGTATATATTTTTTTGGATGGAATTCAAACTGAAGGGCAAACAAAAACATTTCAAAGAACTTTGCAGTGTTGAAAGTCTGAGAAACACTTGAAAAATACAGTATATAAAGTACAGTGCTTCTGTATATGTGTCTTGTCTCCATTATTTTCAAAACATATAGAGGCTGCTGAAAGTTAGATAGAAGGGGAGATTCAGCCACGAAGGAAGCCAGCAGAAGAGTGACAAAAGCAACGTGAGCCTGAAAGTCTCACCCCTTAACCCTGGCGGCTGTGCCTCTGGCTTGAGATGCAAGGACAAACGGAAAAAAACAAACAAAACAACTCTGAGTCACTCGACTGTAAATGTCAGAGCAGGCAGTTTCAAAGGCTCACCTTCAAAAACCTGATGGTACAGAGGTTGAGCTATAGTGCGTAAACTCCTTTATTACACCTAAAAAATACATGACTGCGAGTGAAGTGGTGCAAAGAATAGAGGCAGTGGAAAAATGTCAGATGGTCAGATGAGTCATCTCTTCAAAAGGCAAAGAAGTATGTGCAGGGTTTCAGCCAAAGCAAGTCTGGGAGCACAAAGCTATTCCAGCACAAATGTGCATCATTTGATGTGGGGATCGCCCAGGATAGAAACACCACTATTCACCGGGCCACTGAATAGTTTGATGAGCGTGAAGCTGATGCAAATACGACCATAAGTCAGCAGATTTCAAGCCAGCTCAGCAGAATTTACAGGGAATTACGTAGATGTGCCTGAGGTGGCATTTTCCATGACCATCATCAAAACACCAAATGATAGAGCTTCTTGTGGAAAAATGATGTCACAGTCCTGCAGGGGAACTGCAGAAATTGCAAGCCAAGGCCTCCTGTAGCTGTTGTCTATGTGGTCTATAATGGTACACTATTAACTCAATCAGTGTTTGTGTTTTCCTGATTTTCTGACGGGTAAATAGAGTATCTCTTTCATTCCTTGAGCAACTGTCCTTAATTAAATGCATCTGTAATGCTGAAAAAGCTCAGAAAACTGAATTTTGTGCAGGATTTTGCGTTGGGTGTAACTTCCCAAGTTTACCACTAGAAGTCAGTCAAGAGCCTTGAATAGCTTTTCGAAGCAGATACAAAGTAAGAGTTTATCTCTCAAGGCCAAATGAACAAATGTTTCTCTTTCTTCACTGCATATCACCCAAATCACAACTGATAATGAATGAATTACACAAAACTAGTTATAGAAGGTGACAACTAGAGGTAAGTCTAAGCTATAACAAAGTTAAAGGAATTAGTGTGGTGATGGCGAAAAGAGAATAAAAGGGAAAGTTTAAAAAGTTTTCATGGCTTTTAGTTTCAGTTCTCCTCAGCCCTGCCTGGCAGCATATTTAATCACCTTCCAGACCCACAGAGAAGTGGAATTAACTGCTAGCAGACCATTAGACACATTGGAAAAGGTAATGGATGAGCATCTGGGCGTCTAACTCTGTGTGAGGGGACAGAGACTGCAGAGAGTGTGTGACTGACAGATGGGAGTGAGCTAATAATTGAAATAGAGATAATGTGCAGTACGAACACTTGCTTTCTCTCATTCCTCGCAGCAGACTCAGGGAAAAATGAGAATTAAGTCCATTTAACCATTCTCTTACTAGCAGCTTATCAGAGGTCTGATCAACTCTCACCACGTCTGGAAACTTTGGAAAGTAATTAGAATCTTTTTCTTGCGTCTTTCGATCCACATGAGCAACCCGAGGACTATTATTAGTTGGATTTTTCTTCTCTTTTTTGTCAGCTACCTCTTTCGATTTTGCTCTCCCACTACGTATCCGAGGAAAGGCACTCTCATTCCAGCGTCCATCCCTCACAACACCAATTAAAATGTTTGCCGAGCACTCTGTGCCAGTGATGTTTGAAATGAGCATGTCATGTTCTGCTCAAGGAGGTTCTGATTAATTGTGATCAGTGAAGGCGTAGAGGCAGTTTGTTTCAGATACTGTACTCTGAGCGCGCTTCTTCTATTTTCTTTTGTCCCCTTTTTGTCGGTTTCTGGAAGGGAGCCTGATTTTAAATAGAATTTGGTGGACCATGACAACAAAACAAAGCTGCTTTATTTCAGTGGCTAATGACTTGGCCCGGAGTAACGTTATCCAGTTGGCCAAGCTAACAGAGAATTTGCCAGAAAAATACACATGCACAAATAGGTATGCATGAACTCATCCACAGAGAGACACTTGTAATTGCCAGTACAAGAGTTCAGCCCCACTCCTGGAGGGGAGTTAAGAATTCAGGCATGTCAGTAAACAAAATGTGGATTTCAGTTCGTTTTATCACATTCTGGAGGGGCGGGTGAGGTGAGTGCATGTTTTATGAGCACAACAATTGGAGCAGTGCATACACAATGCTTTTTCTTTGGCCTACACATGCAGAAACACACGGCCCTGAAAGGAATTCGTACCCACAAGGTCCTCATTAGCAGGCACAGTCGGTTCATTCTCATCACATGTTGCTTCATGCAGTCCAAAAAGTGGCCTGAAGATAGAAATGTTAGGAAATGTGGAGAAAGGTTCCTGATCTGAATTAACCCATCTGTAAATCATTGTTGAATAAATCACATCACTGCCTGAGAAAATAAAAAAACACAAAAATCATCATTCACCCACAACTACAGAACTACAACTAGATCAATGACTGCCATAAGAGGGCTCAATAATGACAAGTTTAGGTTTTTAAGTACATTTTCAATCACATGTTTCACCTTTAAAAGTGCTTTGAGATCGCACACCTCCACCAAGGCTGCACCATCCTGGGAATTCAACAAAAAAATGTTCTGAACAACTGGATCGGGATCAAAATGCTCTTAGCGATGGACGACTCTGGGAAACATGCCAGTTTACTTTCATTTAAGTGAGTGTAGTTCATGAGAAAGTAACAAAAATGTTCTAGCAAGCACTATTACAATATTAAAGGTTAAAGGGCACAGAGGCTTACACTGAAGCTACACGGGCAATACTTGTTAGTAGGTTCAATTCATTATTAGTTCTGGTCTTTTCATTGGATTTGTTGGCATTAAGAAATATAAAATAATGCCAACCCTGAATAATTCCTTTAAACCGTTTGACCATTGACATAAAACCATTTAATGAAAAGCTGTAATCTACTGTAGCTTTTGAGATATCCTCCAACCTCAGTGGTGGAGTAATGAGTGTCACCTATAGATTTCAGGCATCCTTTGCTTCTGTGTGGGTGCAGCAAAACCTACAAAATTGTTCCAAAATTAAATATTCCCTGGTGGAACTCCATGTGTCAATCAACCAGAAGGTGCTGCCGTAGGCGGAAACAACTATGATCTAATGATGACATTTAATTGTCTGTTTTTTTCAAAGTGAAGACGAGTCAAGATGACTGGGATGACAAATGTCACAACAACCTGAAAAATGATGGGAAAATAATCAACAAAAATGGACTATTCAGAATGGACTATGACTAAACTTCACATGAGGCTTGTATACGTGGTGTTAGACCACAGGGAACTGTAGGAAAGCTACTGTAAGGAGCCAGAAGATGCTTTATTCTTACCAGTGTGTGTTCATTCATGAGTGTAACTGCTGTAACCATGTGACAGGAGGACAGTGTCCAATCAACCATGACATATACTGATCTGCCCTCAGGAGCGGAAATGCATAGGCATGCTGTACACATGTTCACACCCCCACACACAGTCTCTCAGCAGCTTATACTTATAGAAAGCAATGGGCCAATCCATCGACCACATGGCACACTTCTATAAGAGAATGCTGACAGATTAATTGCCACGGCCAATTTGTTATTTCCATTCAGCTGGATTTCTAGCAAGGTCATTGCTTTCTGCGCTGGCAAGCGGTGGTCTCGCTTGCAGAGAGAACGTTGGCATTAGAACATTCTGCATTTGACTAGAACAGAGAAGAAAAACAAAGCTGAAGATGTTTCATCTGTCCAAATAAAAAGGAGTAAACTGCCTCAGAAAACATGCTGATCAAGACATTGATTCTTCACTGTTGCACTATACAAAAAGACCATCTCTGTGCTTACAGATTCACGGTTCCAGGTCATTTAAATATACCAGGCACAGGCGCAATCAATGGGCGATCAGTTTAATTCAGCAGAGAGGAGGCACTACAGATGTAAGAGGATGCAAGTGTAAAATGGAGGAAAAGACAAAAAAAAAAAAAAAAATAAATGGCAAGGAGAAAGATAAAAAAAATATATATAAATATGTATATAAGTACCTAGGATAAAAACCTGGAAAAATTGGAGATTTATATTTATATATATATACCCTCTAAATGTTGAATACACTCATACTACAACAGAAGTGGCCATACAATTATCAGCCTAAGGGAAAGATTGTAGTTAAAGTTTAAAGTAAAAAAGCAAACATTAATTGCAGGTCTGTGACGGGACACACTTTGGTCATTTGGACAAGCTACATGCCCATCCACCACCCCCTTTTAAAAAAAAAATTCATTCCAAAATGGTGCTAACAATGTCATGTGGGCCAGCATACTCTGCTGATTGGTTGGTTTGTATATGTGGGTTTTAGCAGCAGTCATAATTGGACAATACGGTCCTAAATTTTAGACAGTGTCACAATTTTGATGCAAGCGTTCTTTGGTTGTCAAAGCCGTAAATCGTCTGTCAGTGGCTGCGTCTCACAGTGCGAGCTTGGACCATGATTGGAGATTTAGAGTGGCCATTAGACATATGTGCGCTACCTCTATACAGAATATAAGAACATATGCAGAGAATACTTTAAGCCAGATGTGAAGGACATCACACTGAAACTCTTCTGTCCTCGAAGACTGTCATTTCACTCCACATCCTGTAAATCTGTGTGCCTGGTGATTCATACTGTAGGTATGTGTGTGGGAGAGGGAAAGTGAGAGATCTTTGTTAGTCATTCATAAATTTGCTTGAATAAATTATAGTAGCTGAATAAAACATTTGAATTATAAATTGCAGATGAAGAGTTCACTTTTGGGACTGTTAAATTAGTCAGCTATGTCAGCACAGTTTTAAATGCGTGGTGGCGTAAATGAACAGGAGCATCATCATTTATAAGCCTTAGATTTGACTTTAATGGGATTCTAGCTGCAGATGCTGTTTGCATGTTTGTAAGAGGTGCATTTTTTACAAACAGCTCATCAAAATTCCTCCGAACACAATTGAGGAGCAAGGTTTGGATTTTAGTTTAGTTTGTTGCACTCATGTATTCTGTCACAGTTTTCCCACAGCGCTTGAAGGCAACAAGATGCAACATTATGCTGCTGCACGCTGATGTTAGCAAAACTGACACTTCTTGCAGTCATGCTATTTATAGTGTGAGATAAATGAATTGAGGTGTGCGCCTGTGATCACAACTCCTCCTACATTTCTTTTAGCACCTTTTGGTTCGTTGCAAAAAATGTTGTCGGGCAGATTTTTTGAGTACGCAATCTCCAGAAGGACCTTTTGAAAATCTGTATGAACTGAGCATCCAAGTGTGCTTTTAAAGGATGAGCTTCTGAGCGTGGTTGCCAGCTGTTTTCTGTTGAATCCTCCACTGTGCGGTGTGCAGAGCTGCGATTGTGAGAAGATCCTGTCTGTAGTTAGTCTCTGGCACATTATCATAGCCGACCATTTGACTTCGATTTGCGCCGTGTCCTGCGATACTGCCGTCCAAGCTGAGCCCCACCGAGGTCACTTCACCTCTCTTCCCCCTGTTGCCTTTTAAAGCAGGACCCAGTCATACTGAGAGGAAGCAGGGACTGGTGCCACATTGATGTAACAGTATCACTGCCTCCTCTTGGTTTCCCTTTGGTTGTTTGGCACCAGACGAGTTTGATTTCTCATGACTGATACCTGCTCATAGCCCTGGAAACTGTGCAGAATATTCACCAATGGCTGAGTTACTTCTCAGGTGTTGCTCTGGCTGTAGCAGGTTTGCAATGACACAATTTGTAAGCAATGTAAAAAGAACTGAAGGGAACAATCTTAAACAGCTGTTTCCTGTTTGAGGTTGGTCTGTGTATGAGTGTGTGTGAGTGAGAGAGAAGAAGAGAGAGAAAACAGGGGCAAGAAAGAGAAAAGGAGAAATGTTCTCAGCAGGCTGAGCAGTGAAATGGTTCTTCCATAACATCTTTCTTTCTTTTCCCCTCTGTCCTTTGTCATTATAGCACACTCAACAATTCCTCAAATCTTACTCAAAATTACTCATGAGCATTTTTGGATCTTGTACCTCTGTGGTTAAGGTTTGGTTAAATTTAAACAACTAAAACTACTTGATAAATATTAGGGGACTATTGTGCTCATGGTTAAAAACAAGGGTAAGAGTCTACAGCCTGCCTCAGCACACTAGATACTGATACAACCAGAATTCACTGTCTAAAATGCAAATCGTCATATTATAGTTATGTAATTGTACAAAGAAATTCAGTGCTTATAGGTGGTTCTTTCACCTTCATATTGTAAAAATATACTTGGATGAGACTTTCAGACATAAGTGAGGTACTGTACAAGACGCATTGTAAGATTAGGTTAAGTTTAGTGTCAGACTTAAAGAGTGAAATACATCCTGACTGATCTTTGCATTCACAAAATCCTCCTCTGGTGTCTGTCTCTATGCTCTTTGAAGTCACTTTGGATGCTGCGATTGACGTCCCCTGCCCTCATTCACTTATTATCAATGTGTAATCAGCTCCACATCTAATTCAGAGGCTATTAAGTATCCAGCTTCAGTAATGGTCTGGAGCAGAGAGAATACACTGATTGAGGCTGAGTTATCCTCATCTCCTCTGTTAGGAACCTTTGCACGCACACATTATTTAAAGTCCGTGCCTAATTACACGTTTTGAAAAGACATTAGGGGAAACCTTCTAAAAGCCATGAAGCATTAAATGTCAAGTTCATTAAAAATCTGCTGCCAGTATTTGTGCCATTTTGTAATAACTGAGTTACGCTTATTGGATCTCCAAAGTTAGATTTAATGATGATTGGAGTACTTCTAACTATACATCTCTCTCTCTATTGCTGATGTTAGATGGAAGGTGTTTATACATTTGACACATATGGACATTTGTGATGCAACCTGGGTTCATGTGGATTTTTCACCATCTGGAAATGAAATCACTGAAATCACTATAGATTGTAGAAATTCCCAATACATTTTGTTTGCTTCACTCATTGATGTTCGGTCGAACCGAGGGGCTTCTGGCATGGCTCGACCGTGAGATATGAATCAGCGGTGCATTATTCAATGTGGTTAACATTATTAGGGGTGGTGCGAGGCGACTCAAAATACCACAGAGAATCGAGGATGGAGAGGCAGATGTTTTGAAAGGTTTTCTTATCTGAAGTTTAGTTTGGGAAAGTTGAATTCCCCTGTGTGCTCTGTGTCTGAGTCAGAGAGGAGTGAATGAGTGAGGGATGAATAATGCAGGTCAGGATCCTATTGTTTGGTGAAGGCCCTCTGCAGCCCAGGGCGCAGCACTGGAGGCTTTGTGAAATATTGATTCACCACTTAAAAGTTGTTGTGTGGATGTTGCCTGGCTTGTAGGATGTGAACAGAGATTTCCCTTTTCTTTCCTGGATAGACTAAGGATCCGCAGCACATAAAAGACACACTTCAGATTAGATAAGCAAGCTTCAGGTCTGATTTTGGCCAAACCTTCCTCCACACTTCAAAACAAGACATACATCACATTAGTCTGGACTAAGACATTGGAAATGTTAAATGTTACAGATAAAACAACGATACGTGACGTTTGAGGCGGATAATGGGTCTACTTTATGGCACAAAAGCCTGGACACAAAGGAAATTGTTGAGAAACATGCTAACAGAACCACTGTTGAGGCTAGCAATCGTCACAACTGACAGCTGGGCAAACTTTCTGATGAAGATCATGTGACATGGTTGAAAGCTCCAGAACAGCTACTAAATTGACCTTGTGGTGAGATTGTTCTCTCAACTGCTGTTTCCAAGGTCGAGAATGAACTTTGAACCTCAGCTTTTCTGCTAACAACGAGGAGAAATCCTTAAAGTGCTCAGACAAAAAATGGAAATGCAATTATCTACAATTCTATAATAACTGGGAAGACATCTTATATAATAAGGAATGGGACAGTGACTGTATTTGTCAGGGGTTTGGCTGCTCTTCTCTCTTGTCCCTCCCTAGTGTCTCCTGTTTGCCCTTTTCCCTGTGTTCCTGTTGTTGTCAGTCTGTCTCTTGGTATGTGTTTGTGTGTGTGTGTGAGTTCGTGGCTGGGCGTGGCTAAGGGATCCAGCTCCAATCATCCACTGACACAGCTGTGGCCCATCCACTAATCACCCCTGCAGTCTTCATATACCCAGCTCTACCCTCCAGTCGTCGCCAGATCATTCCGTGTACCAGTATGGTAAATCGGCTTGGCCAAGCCACACCGCTGTGCATTCCAAGTGAACTTAGTAAACTTGCTGACTTTTCTCTCTCTGTGCTCCAGGATTACCTGCGTGTTCCTCTGTCTGCCCAGCCTGCCAGTCGCCTGTTTCCAGCCAGCCTGCTCCGTCTCCTCTACAACAGCCACCACCACACCCGAGTGCCTTCTGTTACCCCGTCTACAGACTATCCCTCCCGTCAAACTATCCCCTGCCAACCACCAGCGCTACGGGAATAAAATACCTGCTGAGTTTCACATACTGTGTCTCGTGTTCTGCTTACTGGGGTCCTCTCCTTGCCTAAACCCCTTAACAGTATTAATGATGAAGAAAATACAAAAGGGAAATGAAAATGAAACCCATGTAGTTTCTCATACATACTTTAGAATTACAGGCACCGGATTCTTGAGATTATCTAAATTTGATCAGTTTGGCTTTTGTCTCAAGTTACGTACTTGAAGACTCTAAGGAGGTGGCCCAGTACATCTGCATCAAAATGTGACACATGACACCTTGAAAACTACAAAAGAAAATGTCCCAGCAGATACAGCAAGCCCTGAGTTACCCACACCTCTCAGCCTGAATGCGGTTCAATTTCTGCCTTGCTAGAGCAGTTGTGTGTGACAAAACAGCGGCCCTCTTGCAGTCTGGAAACGGACTTTCCCCGCTGGGTGAGCTAACAGCCGAGCCTTTCCCATGAGTGAGCACAAGTGTCAAGTGGCCCAGATCTCTCCAGGAGGAGCAGGGGAAGGCAAGAGGAAGCGTGGTATGGAAATGACAGATGACAGGGCAAGAGTGGAGGAAAGGGGGGAGAAAATGCGTGAGGGGAGGGAGAGACGGTGATTGTAGAGAGGAAGTGAGAGGTTGGGGGTTAAAAGGGAGGGATGACAGGACAGGAGGTGAAGAGAGGAGAAGTGATGGCAGTGCTATAATTATAGGATATGAGAACCTGGCTGTCACTTCTGCTCCTCTTTTAGCACGGCGCTACCTCACTTTGCTACACTTTCTTACTCCGCCTCCTCCAGAGCCTGTACTCTCCCTTTAGGATGCTTTTCAGTATCCTTTCTCCATTTCATTTTTCGAGGACAATGTTGCATTTTGTACACTTTGTTGCTTTTCCATTCCTACCCCTTCATTTTCTTCTACAGTGATGGGAACTGTAACACATTCTGCTGTTATCAGACTAAAATTGTTCAGAAATAGTCATTTCATAAAGCTAACAAGCATTAAGAGACAGTGATAACAAAGCCAAGTTAGCTGTACCAGTCAAATAAGCATGTTGCTCGTGCTTATCGCTGCTGTACGTCTCTATTTCTGCAACTCCTCCTCCTCCTCCTGTCATTCTCATCCACGTCTGCCAATTCCTCCCACTCTCTGTGCTGGGCATATCAGAAAAATCAATCCCCACAAAACATTCACAAAAAAAACATTCCAGCACAGGACTGCCGAATTCACTGTTTTCCAGGGGATGTGTCTGCTTTTGCTTTTCTTCGGAGGGGAAACTTTCTGACATTTTCATTGTGCCACAGCCAGCCGGCCTTGTGTTTATAAAGCCTGAGGAAACTGCACAAAAATGTACATGCCTGCAGTAAAAATTTGGGCTTGTGAGAATGTATTTAACCGATTCATACATACATGGTTCAGTTTTTTACAGCAGGAAATGAGTCTGACAGAAAAGTGCAGAGATGCCCATGCTGTACACAGTGGGCATATTAATGTTTCATTGCTGTGCTGTCGGTCGTTGTCTCTACTTTTTCCATTTTCTTTTCTCCCTCTTTTCCAACCTCCACTTTTCCTTTTAATTTTTCTTTCCCTCCAAGTGTCTTCCTCCACTTTTTTTACTGAACAGAAGAAAAGGATTCTTCATGAATTACTTAACTGTAAGGCATAGAAGCCACAGAAGCTTGTAATCTACAATAGAGCCTTTTGGTTATTGCACGTCTAACTTTACATGGGGTTTTCCCCTGTGGGATATGATCTCTTATACGATCCTTTGCTATGTTATTTTTAGCCACGATAGTGGTGTGGCTATGGAGATGGCAAAGTCAGTCAGCCACTCTGTCAGTCCAACACTCTGGTCCATGGTGGAATATTTCACAGCTATCAGATACATTGTCATGAAATTGTCCCCAGAGGATAAACCCTCAACACTTTGGTGGTCCTCTGGCTTTGGGTGAATCTCCATTCAGTGCCCATACAGGAAGTAGTGTGCCCTACATGTAGCAAACACAAAGTAAGGCTGTGCAGGTCAGAGTGGTTCTAAACTTCACCAAGTGTTTTAATTGCCTAACCTTTATCATACCTTTAACAATAGTTTGTTTGCCATAACTATACCCAAAACCTGGTTTTGGACATTAGAAAAATGTTGTCATTGAACGTAGTCTGGGGTTGTGCACAACAGTCCAAATCAATTTGTTTATTTATAGTAAAATAGCAATACATGAAACCAGCAGATTTCAACTAGATGACTAATGGCTGCTGCTGATCTAAGCCAGGACGTTATTTGTTTACAGCAACTTTACAAATGTCACAGAATGAATGTCTTCACATTAAAATGCTATGCACAGCACCATAAAAATTACAATTTATGTGGACAGCTCTCTCTGTTTCAGTGAGACAAGATTGTAGCAGGAGGAGCTGAGGACTTCTGCATTTCAACAGCACGAAAGCAGAGTATATCTGATCAAATACAGCATGTGGCTTTATCTAACTTTCATTTTATTTCAAGAAGCATCTAACCTTGCACCTCTTCTTGTATTCTCTTTTATAGCTTTATAAAACAAGACGTGTATGGCCTTGGATAGTAGAACTCAAAAGAACCTGCAGGATAAAGAGTTGACTGCAATGATATCTGAATTATGGAGCTTATAAGGAATTAAAGGTGTGTTCAAGGCTGATGGAGGATGGCATAGTGTTTACACAGGATTTTGAAATATTTTTTGCCATATTCTTGAGGACAGCATTTCATCCTTGGACGATGAATGACAGGAAAGCAATGTCGATTTAAGTATGTTGTTCTACTGTATCAAGACCCAGTATGCTAAAGGCACATTCAGTGGAGATACCTTTCTGTTTTAACCAAGCTGCTTTTAGAAAAACCCAGCTTGTAATACCTTAAGAGCATTATAAGAACACTGCTGCATTATTTATTCCCCTTATGCATCAAAGCAAAAGTTATGTTCAATAAAATAATACTTTACTACTTTACTTTTTCCAGTTTTGCCTGAAGTAGTCCAGTTAAAATTCTTCATGTCCTCAGTGAGTGGAAATAAATATCCAGTGTGTGGTTTGAGCAGGGTGTGTCGGCCCACATCTGTGGTCTTTCACCAAGTCAGAAACAACTGCATCAGCATCCAGTCCTTTCCATTTCCCTGACAGACTGCAACTGTCTTATTGTTTTCTCCATGACCGCGATCATATGATGCTGTAGCTTTGAATATGTCAAATATAGAGTCTGTCAATTGCTGGTGGAAATCCAAAGTGATCATTGGTCGGAGTTCTAGGGGGTAAACCCACCAATTTTTAAGTCACATCTGCCAACGATTTGTGTCCAACGTGCTTTTTCCCAGGACCTCAGTTTGTTGTCGTTCTGTATCAGTTTAAAGTATTAACAATGAATGAGACAGTCTTTGTGGACTCGCACAGAGTGCGCAATTTCATGCAAATTTGTATTTTTCTGTGATAGTTCAAGCTTTTACTTAACTATATTATACATGTTGAGAAAAACCATCTTGGATAGAATTACAGTGAAGGTTTTCTAGATTGTGCTTCATGAAGCTTACTATTGAGGTAACATGACAGACACAGATGACATATTTTGCTGCTTACTTGGAGTTCTGATACAATACATCAGACCATAATTAGGCGGCAGTGTTGAATGCATTATAACTATTTGGGGATAAACGCATTTTGTCAGCCTTGGGGAAACAAGACTAAGAGTCTACAGCCATGCTAGAGGCTCTGTGAGGTTGTAGGCACAGCGCTGCTTTGAGGTAAGCATGTTAGCATTTATATTTAGCAGATATAATCTTCACCATCGTAGTTGAGGGTGTTAGCATGCTAACATTTACTAATTAGCACTGAACACAAAGTGCTAATGCCATTAGTTTTTCAGGTCTTTGGTCATAAACCAAAGTAGCGGAAAAATAAAAATAAAAATGTTTCACCCAATGATGACTATATGGAAAGTGAAGGGATCACCAAAGGTCTAAGGCGTGCAACCATGTCTGTAGCAAATTTCATGGTAAACCATTCATCCACCCAACATTGCCATCCCTACAGCCATGCCACTAGCATGACTAAGAACACATTTGACCAAATATGCTGGTGAATATCAGCTCTGGATTCATGAGTTTATGAGTAAGAGATGCAGAGTGTTGCCAGAAACTGACATCTGAAGTTTGGTGATATCCCCCTCATGTTTAAAACTCTACATGTGTAGACTGAAGATGACTACAGGAAAGTTGGAGCACATGAAGATTGTTTGACTTTAGACTTGCCAGAAAACTGCTTAAGATAGCCACAGGCTCCTGGAAATACAGTGGGAAAAGTGACTAACGTGGTGTGAGTCTGTTTGAAGCAAAGATCTCAATCCCATATTAGGATCAGTCCCAAAAAAGGATTATGTCCTCATGAGCATAACACTCCAGTCTGATCACTGATAGAAGGTTTCATTGAAAGATTTTACCTTTCAGTTGTTCTGTAATTGGTTTTGTTTTTTTTCTTCATCTTTCCCAAATTGGTGTTTGAGAGAAAAAGCTTTGCATGACATTCTCTGCGCTGTGGGTCCACATGCCTCAGAGGAGCAGAGGACCACGGTATTTTGCTAGTTAGTGTAACAAACAGATGTTTTGCCTCTTTACAAACAGATCTGAACATCAATTCCACATTTACTTACGTTGTGGGTTTACTTCAAACAAGCCGCATCTGCCTCTGTCCTGTGGCACGTACACATGCAAACATGCCCTTGTATGTGTGTGTCATCCTCATCAGTGGTGGAAACAGCATATTGTACTGGTGTACATGGCCTGCATGCATCATCTGCCAAAGACATTTCCATATTGGGGGCAACAGCACAAAATATAAGCTCATTAAATCAGCACTTGTGGTGGAACTAATTTTAGGACAGGTTTGAATACATAGGTATTTCAAAGGATTTAGAATTCAACTGCTCAAAGCTGATGGTCTGAATCTTGAGTTCAAGAAAAGCATGTTTGGGACAGTTTCACTGAAGACCTCTTCAGGCCAGCTTATTTGGCAGTTTGGTAGAAGCAAATAGCCACATTAAGAGAGAACTTCAAGCCGCTTTAAAGCTGCACCAATCAAATTGTGTTTTATTAACAATGGATCAGACGACTGTGTTTAATGCTAAGTGTGCCGCTCATAGTAACAAATCCACAGAGAAAATCACCTGACTCTGCAGTTCTTCTCCGCTCCACAGAGCTTTTTAGCCTCTTTTAGCTAACTATTTTGGTTTTCCGGCCCTCATCATCTGCTGAACTAATGTTGCTTTTTACAAGTTCTGGTTCATTTAAAATTGGGCGGCACAAACTTCAACAGGCCAAATAAAATTAACCACCTATGTCCACTGAGTTGAAATAAAGTAGGTAAGACACCATCCAACCAAATTCATATTTTCAAGCACAGGAGTGAAGATAGGTGAAAAATTGAGGTAGAGAATAATGTGACAGTGAAGTGGGATTTTTATCTTTGCGAGTGCAAGGTTTGCACATGAGTAGACTTGGCCCTGAATATACTTGAAGTGCCTTTTAGAGAAAAACTTCCAATTACATTTCTCTGAGTGCACCATTATCTCCAGTTCATTCACAAAAACATGCAGTCACTGGTTTCACACTTTTTAAGTGACAAAAACAAAACCAAACTCCTCATTCAACACTCGCTTTCTAAACTGTGCTTAGTCACAGTTCAGAAAGACGTTCACATTTCTCACCTGATCAGAAAACAAGTCAAACAAGCTACAAACCCAAGTGTTGTACACCCACTGAGTGAAACCTTTTGTTGGTTCTGTGCTGGCGCTGCTCGCCAAATGAAATGGAAAAAAAATAAATAAAAGGGCTGAAAAAGTATTTAAGATTTAATGTGGCTTTTGAGAGCTTTTCAAATCCCTCTCGAAGAGTGATTTTTCCGATTCATCTGACAGACCTTAATGCTTCCAAAGAGCCGAAAGCTGCATTGTTCAGAAGACCTGCTTGGTAAAAGTAAAAATATAGACTTATACAGATGTAGAAATACAGTACAAGAATCAGAGAGCATGTAATATGCATGAAGGGAAGTGGATGCTGTGGTTTGCCTTTTTATTTGAAAAGCTCTCAACATGATCTCAATTGGGATTTTAGAGGCAGATGATACAGCAGATATAGAAATGCTATTTTATGCTATGGGAAAACAGAGCACCTTACTACAGAAACAAAGGGTCGACTGTTCGGTGCACTTGAAGTCAGAAGATGGCTGTTATACAATACATCACAATCAAAGGAAGTCAAAAAGGGGGCAAATAAAATAAAAATTAAGATTATATCTGTAAATATTCCCATTTGTAACAGGAATATCTGAGCTAATCCTGTAGCCCAGATTTAAAATAAACCTCCCAAAGGCTGTTTGATGAGCCACAAAAAAATGACTTGCTGTCATTTTAAATAACTCATTGAAATTCGAATGAAGTCTACACAAGTGGCCTCCCAATGCACTACAACATAAAAACAAATCTGACATACAGAAATACACACATGCGCCATATGTCCTGCATGTTTGTAAAGCGGTGCGACTGATTCTATGCTAAAAGCAGGTGAGGAGATACATTATGCAAGGCATGCAATGGAAAACAGATGTTGGTATACTGCGAGGCTGGGATACCAATAATCCTCCCAACATGTCTCCCATGTGTCAACAGTGCCACCCTTGTGCAGCACGTAAACTCATGCAGGCAGATAAAGCAAGATGATGAAATGTACAGCAACTAGAACTAATCACAAATAAGACCACAAATGAAATAGTTTAAATTTGTGTTAGTAACTGACCACACAAACACATACATGACCCGCCGAGCCACCCACACGGACCATTCATTTTCTGTGTCTCTGTGTGGGTGTTTGTTCTGTGTTTGACCTTAGAACCTTTCTCTTTACCGCCGTGGGGAAACAGTCCTCTAGACGCTGACCAACTACTGGTGACTGCATGACCAATGTATCCTCAAGCCACCCTTATGGACGTGTGTGTGGGTGTGTGTGGCATGTGGGCAGGGATTTCTGGTTGGAATACATTTCAATAAATGAGCAGTCCAGATTTTTTACCCTTGTTGACTGTCTGCATGATTTCATTAAAGCCTTTTGATTGTTATTCACATTTCCATGCAATTTAGTGGTCAGACTGGACTTTTGGCAACAAAAGAAACTGAATCCATTTTCATGAAAATCCAGATCTGTATTTTCCACATTTTCATCATTTTCGTCCTCTTTGAAGGTCAAGCTTGACATGATATGAACGATGTCTTTTGGTCTAACAGCGAGTTGGACAGTTGTTCAGCCTTGGCAGAGAATCATATAAGAACTTTACTGTTAATGTCATATGTGTGTCCAGTATGAAGTGTGGCCTGCATCAGTTTGATTCTCTCCTGGTTTGCTGTGGATTAATCCCAAATGTGCCTTCTGTCATGATCAGTTCTGTTAGTCTGTGTTTTGAGTTACTTCCTGTTTTATTTTGGAAGTGTTTTGTCTCATCCTCTTGTTCCTGTCAAGTTTCCCACCAGCTCTAATCAGCCTTATGTGTTTCACCTGTGTCTCATTGTCTACTTACCTAGCCCTATATATACACCCAGTGTTTCTCCCCTCTCCTTTGCCAGATAATCTTCGCCTCATGTGTGTAGTTATCCAGCGTCTCTTGTGTTCCCTGTGTTACCTGTGTACGACCAGTTTTTGTGTTTCTACGACTTGCTTTGCCTTACCCTTTGGCCACCTTTGCTCCGTGTACTTGTACCTTGCTTTTGGGACAGTAAAAGCTCTGAACTGTTTATTTGAGTCGAGTCTGCTCTGTGGGTCCAATCTCTCTGTGTGCCTGATACCTTCACATTTTGTAAGGAAATCTCATGTGCAATAATTCATGCCTGGTATGATGGATAACATACTGAATTAAATGTGTATTTGTCAGGTAGAATGGCTTGCAATTTGTTATTCAGATCTGGGTTTGATTTGAGATTTTTTTTATGGTAAGATTAGAAGATGCAGTACAAAAAATACAAATTTTAACAAAGTAAATCCAAAATATATTGGCACTGGCCTTGAAAACCCATTTCTGTCAAACCCTACTTTAGATTGATACAATTATATTGTTTGACTTATATACTTCTTTGTCTAAAGTCTTAAATTAACAACATTTTATACTTTATATGATGAGCAGCTTTCTTTAGTCTAGGTCGTGATTCTTGCTAATTAACCTCGTTACACTTTGAACTGTCCTATGGGACCCCGAGCCATCTATGAGCCACCGCCAGCCTGCTAATAACCCTCAGTTTTAGAGAGAAATCCCAAAGAGAAGCGACCATTTTGGAAGCGACATCATCAGTTAAGCACTGACATTTGAGAAGGATAAGTAGACTCCCCGAGGACCGTAGATGTGTTGGAGCCTCAATCTGACACACCAGCATTTACACCATCACTTGTCATTGAGCCAAAGATTTTAAAGCATGCTATAGAGCCGTGCATTCACACATATGAGCATATAATAATGATTTTTAGTGCATGTATGTTTAAAAATGTAACAATGAAGCTTCAGTTTTGTAGCTTCCATGTGCTGCCTCGTGCATACTAATGATTCTTACTCTTGTATAATTTCCTAAAAGAGAAGTTTTGTCAGAACTCCACTTGCGAAATTCTTCATGTGTTATTTACTTTGTACTTAAAGTTTATGAATAATTACAGCAGAGAGGCCAGATTTGACTTTTCTAAATGCAAATCAAGTCAGGTGCCGTGAGGGGATTGTGCTGAGCCCACTCAAATGAGGAAAGGGGAACAAAGAGCAGAGGAGTCACCCATTTTATTAATTGTGTTGGTTCTAGCAGTTGCCCTTTTGAAAAGTCAGTGGACTTAATTAAATTACCATGCACACTCGGAGGAGGAAGCAGTAGGAAGTAGCCATGTAAAACAGAGCCCTGCAAGCATCCAATCCCCTATCTAATGAGAATGAGAGCCGCAGGGATGCTCAAAGGTCTTTAAGCGTCCTCTGAGTCCTTCACTTACTACAATAATATCTGGATTTAGTATAGAGAAAAGTAAAGTCTTTGGCAAACTGCAGCACAGCCACTGCCTTATATGTGAAGGCTAGCATCCGTGTTTCTGCACAAGAGTTTCGAAACAGCAGTTCATGGTGAACAAACACAGCCGGGGTTGATGGGAGCAATACTGCCAACGCTTTCAGCCCTGCCAGCTGCTCTTTTATATAGTGAAGGCATTTTCTTTTTCCAGGTCAGCTCGCTTGTTTGCTTCTGACAGCTGAGTCTCGCTACCTACTGTTAGCACAGCACATATAGGATAATTAAAGGCAGTCCATGGGTCAAGGGAGTTGGGCACAAGAAGCTGGCATGAAGAGTAAGCAGTGATGACATGCTTGCCCTTCCCCCTATACATGTTCCAAAGCCCTGAGGCATCACCCGAAGTTATGAAGGCTTAGGGAAGATCCAGATGCATAGTGAATAATATGACAAGTGGAAAAGCCACAGAAGGCTGGGCATGGAGAGGCAGAGTGTAAATGCCGGTTTCTGTTGTGGTGTTGCGTTACAGTGGCAGGGAAGAAAAATGCACTGGAACATGAGGAGAGAGCAGCAGTGCCATCCAGGACATGGAGAGGTCAGGACATAACACAACTTCTCTTTGAATAAGCAATGCACACAACCTGCCCTATGATGGCAGAAATGAAGCCTCAAAATTAAAATCTGTATTAAATGAAACCTCATTGATTTGCCACATTGTTCAAACTCACAGAAATGTATTTTAAATACTAGTGGAGATCCCAAAGTTTACATAGGAAACAAATATGTCAGCCAAAAGGAGCAAGCGTGGTCTACAGCAGTATTTATAGTTCAAAAGTGTCAAAAAATATGTCTTTTGAATTAAAGAATCTTCTGTGAGAACCTCCGGGCTTTCGTATTATTACAAAATGTTGTCATTGGATTAATAGGGTTTCACCATAATACAATAAGCTTACATACTGTATTGCAATACAAAGAGCAAATAGGTCACCCATGCACTGTTGCATGGGCTACAGGCAACACAGTCACTTAAATATCTGGGAATTCGTCTCATTTGTCCTTTGCTATGATAATGTAGTTACTATGATTAGTCCCTGAGGACACTGTGACTTCGACTTTGCGTCAACCCTGAGCTATCGCACCCTTTGACTCCTGCTGATTTCTTTGAGTTATATAAGGAGAGTCCTTGTGGGAAATAGTGAGGAAACAGGAGAGTTTGCTGTTGATCAATGCCCATCTACCTTGTTAGAACATATTATGTAAAACATCTCCTTCCTTGTTCCTTCAATTCTTTAGAAAAATGTATTGCCAAACATTAATTTCCCCTTTGTCTTCCTTTGTTGCTCTGAGCAGCCCCCTAGCCATGACGCTCCGATGCCTCTGCAGTCAGCCATGTGCTGGCTCTTCAAATAGAAAAGAATATTTGTTGTTATTGGTTCAGCTGATATAGTATGATATAGTGGCAGGGCATAATGTGACCCTGCCATATTTTACTATAAATGTTTATGACAATAACAAATTGGTATCTACTTTCTTCATGCCCTGAAGACAGAAAAGGAACATATGGCTGTAGTGTAGCATTGATTGCTTTTGTCATGTTCATGCTTTTATTTTTGCTGTAAGGAAATGGAACAATAAACACCGATATCGTAAAATCTTCCCTTTAAAATTCAGGATCATAAAACTTGGGGAAACTTTAAAAAAAAAAAAAAATACTCCAAACTAAAAACTTGTTACCACCATGTTCCCTCTTTTCTGATGCTGTTGAAATAGGCAATGCCATTAGGGCAAGGCAGTAGTAACTAGGACATGATGTTGATAACGGCGACCTGAAAGGGCCGTCTATCGTTTCCAAATACCAGTAATGTACTTTTTTGCCTTTTTCTGCTGTACAGATGGGCTAAATGGGTCAACAGACGGTGGATGTGTGTCAATGATTCCCTTCTGGTACGGAGCTGACCTCCTGCCTGTGGAGATTCAGCAGAGAAAAATCTGCTGATGCTCACTTAAAAGCAGCCTTGACCTGTTTGTTTCACTTTCAAACTGTATACAGTACACAGCTGGAATCTGTGTGCAAAGTGTGCCAGCACTGAAATAAACTAACATCTCACTCTGGAACATGTGTTGCCATTAATTATTCTCTTTGATGTACAGTGCTTTAGAGGTTATAAACCAAACTCCTGCTGTATGAGGGCTGGTTTGCACCTTGAGGCAGGAAGGTAGTGAACTGTGACACCTGAGTACCCAGACGTCACTTAAGATGTAATTAAACTGCAGTTTCCTTGAATTTCTCCTTAGTGGCTGGTGGCAGAGCTTCTGTTCCAATGTTTGTTGTTTGAAAAAGTTTGTGATTTGCTCTTGTACCTTAGACCATGGCTAAATCTGAAAACACATTTTCCTTCTGTCAACACCAAGTTAGCTTTTTTAGTCTGTTTACATTGCACTTTGTCACATTTTGGTGGGATGCTGCAGTCACAACTTGGTATTTAGGTGTAGAAATGAATGTAGACATGCAATAAAATCAGGGAAGCTGCGATTATATGGAGTGCATATTAACTACTAGGTCACGTGGATTGTTCATTTTGAAATGTACATTTACCGTAGGCATTTTTACCACCGTTTCCATCTTTACCCAGAACTGGACATGTGACACAAGTGTGTAAAAAACAAAACAAAAAAAAAACTACAACAGTCTGACACAGCTGGCACACTGGTAATAAAATGAAAGCAAATGCCCCACTCACCTCTAGGTTGAAGTAATGTAAGACACAACAGGCCTTTCATAATATGTTCCATTGCAGCGAAGAAAGGATAAAAGTATTAAAAAGGTGCCAGAGGTTGGCATGGAACATATATTGGACTTCTGATCTTTGAGCTCTGGGGAGATATTGAGACAGCTGCAACCCACACAAGCTATACGCCTTTGAAATGTCTCTGAATGTCTGACGGGAGCTACACTGTGCATTTTGTCTTTTCTGTCTTTTCCTCCCTCAATGATCACTTGTTTATAGTATACAAGAACAGCCCTCACCAAAGCAATGTGCAACAAGAGGGCCATTTCGGTAAGTTACCCTTTCAGCAAAAATACAAAAATGGATACATGTGCATAATCTGACTAAGATAATACACATTAAAGACCTTCTCCTGTGTGGCTTATAAGATTATCCTACCACTTCTCTGGCAACCTAGCACATCTCAAGATTATCTCGCTACATGTCCATGGGCATGAGGGAGAGAAGATACAGACTTTACAGGCTTTCCATCCTCTGTAATCTTTATGGAGTATGAAATTGCCATCACTCAAAAGCATGGCACATTCAGTATTCACTTCAATCTGTTTCTTTTTCAGTCGCACTGAAGCAGATGATTAGGCAAGCCTGCCCTCATCAGCAGGTCTTATGCTCCCTGATGGAGCTTGACTTAGCTGCTGATCATGTTGTTAGGGGCTGTTTGAACAGCTTAGGCCATTCAAATCCTAACCACTGTCAGCAGTGCAAATTGCTTTCCTTAAGTATGGGCAAATGGGTTAATCTGTATGACTTAACCATATGAGCTCCTCTCCAGACACATTTGTGCTGGCAGTATAATGGCAGTAAAATGATGCCAACCAGAGGGAAAGAATCTTCATTCAGGTATTTGTGTTGAGTTTCATTTCATGCCATTGGCCTGGTTTGGGTGGATAAATCTGTAAACTGACCTGCAGCCCGATTTTCAGCCTCATGTCTCAGAGACATCAGAGGGAGGGCAGTGTGTGCCAAAAAAAGAAAAAAGGTTTCTGTCTCAGACTGTCGACGTTTTGACATTTTTGAGGTTTAAATGTTTTAAAGCTTGGATTTGGGTGTATCTGTTCTCATCATCTTTGCTGGAGCTAACAAAATAATCCAAATACTGGGTGAAGCTCAGTTGGGGTAAACACCACAGTTGAGTGTGATAGTCTGAGACACCTGTCAATCAAGCAAACATGCCCACAGACCACTTTTTAACCCATACTATTGTATTAAAGAAAAAAACACAAAGAAAAAGAAGTAACATCTGTTTTCAATCAGTTCATACTTCTAGATATCAGGGTTTATACCTGTCCAGGGTGAACCCCGCCTCTCGCCCAAAGTCACCTGGGATCGGCTGCAGCCCCCGCGACCCTCTAGAGGATAAGCGGATATAGATAATGGATGGATGTCTTGTATAAAGCCATGGCTCCTGCCATGTTCTTCAAATGGCAGGAGAAAGAATAAGGAGGCCATTCACATCAGACGCCAAAGGCAATCCTTAAACAAAAGGCAGGGATTACAGTCTCCCCCCATCTACAAACACCTGTTACCATCTGACGGAGGCTCTGAACTTGGGTCACACGATGAAACCTAAACCAGCTCCATTCCCTGAAGCACACAGATTCTGGACACAACCCACCTGAAGTAATTTAATTCATCTGCCTTGAAATGTTGAGCTTCAATGTCCCCACTAAGACCAAAGTTGTTGAGGACTTACAATTATTGAAATTTGACCTTTATCATTAGTTTTTAACTTTGAGGAGTTTGAGTTTATACATGAAAGCATCTGCTGATCCCGCTGCTCTGTGTTTCTATTCCCTTGGGTGATAACCACTCAAAGTTAAAGCTGGGAATAATTGTAAACATTACTAAAAATTGAGGAAGTTTGCATCAGCTCTTCAAGTGAGCAAAAAAAAAAGATATATATGGAGTGTAATATCTTGTGTAATCTGCAAATGGTTGCACAGCAGGAGCCATTCATTTAATTGAGGTAATGCCAGTGTGTCTCTGCACTCAAAATGGGACTTTCATTATTAACTGGGATGAACAGTTGTAGCCAGCTGTTTTTGGAAACTGGACACATGCCTTTGAAAGAGATTTATCTGCATTTTCCACTGGAGACATGAATTTTTATTTTTAGGATGAGATCCCAGGAAGGTGTGATGGACGAGCCAAGATGCTGGATATCGTCTCCTGCCTCGCCATCCATCTGCTGTAGATCAAACACACAAAAGGGGCCAAGAAGCTCAATGTTCCACGTAATGGAAGCATGAGTTTCCCAACCGCTGGACAAAGCACTTGCAGCGCTGGTTTCCTCAGCCCGCTTCACGCTTGCCTGAGCCTGAACACATGACAAGTAAAACCCGAAGGCACGGGTTGGGGGTGGGTGGGTGGGGGAGCTGAACAGGAGGAGGAGGGGAGATGCAAGAAAAGATCCTAAGTGTTTTGATTTGCCTGTACGCTGGGTGTGTGGATGCATGAATCTGCGTCCTTTCTCTCTCTCACCTCTCTTTTCCATCTCTCTAACTCACTCTCTCTTTTTCCCCTCACTTTCTCTCTCTCTCTCTCTCTCTCTCTAAGGTTACTCACTATTGTTTTCCCAGACTGGAATCATTGCACGCTTCTCTTCTTTTCTGTCGGAGGACCATGTGAGGCTCTTGAATGTAAGTGCCTCCTTTGTTGCTTAATTCACTTTCATTGGGATCATTCCTTTAGAGGCAATGGGTTTAGGGTCTTTTTTTTCATTCCTTGTAGCACATGCACAATGGGATGTCATACATCGGAGGGGTGGAGTGGTGTCAGGATGGGGTGGGGTGGGGTGGGGGCGTTTAGGGGGCTTGATTGCTCCATGTGGTCCAAGCGTGATAGTTGAATGCACGTGTCTGCTGCCGTCATTGTCTCAGCGTAGCTTGTGCATAGCTTTGTCTTCTGTTTTAAACTTGATTTCCTGCATGTGTTGTTCACTGACTTTTGGCTAGCTTTGCATTGTTTGTATTTGGTAAACATGGACTCCAAATGCTTCATTATAGATCCACAAGATCCTTTATTTAACTGTAAGTAGATGCTGCATTGAATTTCTGAAATGAACAATAAAGGATTACACAAACAACTATTGCTCACATGTAAGCTATAAAATCAATAGTTTCTTAATTAAATATAATAAAATAACTAAATTAGGGACTTGAATGACTTATTACTATTACTTAACAGTGGTTATACACAATTTTAAAGGTACAAAAACAGTTTTATTTACATGCATCCATTTCATTATATATAAATGCTATTTATCCATATATAGCCCCTGCACATTAACTAAACAATCTACATTTGTACCTGTGCGAGTTTGAGTATTTTACAACTGCTTGAAACATAGTTCAACCAACTGAAATTGAGGACTACAACTATCTGTTCTGTATTGGATGTTAAATTTACAGAATGCCATGTTTGTTTTACCACTAGCTTGTTAGTGTACCCTGCAAGTACCCCGAAGGCCTTTGTTTATTTATACCAAAATATTATCAAATTTATTCCTTGTTCTCCATGCGCATGAGCCACTGGACAAATTGCTTGTTTGGAATCATGTCCATATTATGGAAGCCAATGTTCCACATTTAAACAGGATGTATCATAAAGCAAAATCTTCCGCCAGTCAGTATAATAGGCCTTGTTAGTCTCTGTGGTGACCTCAGAGCATTTGAATTATGAGGATGCATCTTACGTTTTAGTGAAATTAAAGTAGATGTACCATCTTGTGTCTTCATGTCTGGAAAAATGAATTAGGACAGAAACTTTAAATACAAAGCCAAGGGGTCTACTAGCTTGTTCCATGAGCTGTCAAAAGTGGCTAATGCTAAATAATGTAAGCAATGATTTGAAAGCACAAGCACACTCCTAACTTCTCTGCAAGCAACAACTTTGACAGACGGGTGTGCAAATTGTACTATAATGACGATTTTTGTGGAATCATTCATTCTTAACTTTAATTTGTGCTCTCAGATGCCTCCAAACTGAAGATCTTTCATTTAAGTTTTCCGCCTGCTTTGTACCGCTGGGTTTTAATGCATGCAAATATGTACTCACTCTCTGCCAAGATCAGAAAGTACAGTTTAACTTAAACTTCATATGATAAGTAGTTTAAATTGCTTCAGGTCTGCATGATTTTCTGTGAGGTTTCAGCATTGAACACCCTCCCATGCTTCACTGCAACGCAATGTGTCTGAAGTGAATTGCAACTGACATGCCCAATGAATAATACAAATAGTGTATACATGCTGTTATCAATTATGCACGACTTTGCTAAGCTGAATGCTGAACATAGAGGTCTATGGTGAATGTGTGTTTACCTACACTACTTTTTAGGAGGTTATATTTGTGACTGTGGACTGAACTTCTTTTGGAACAGTTGACTCCAGTACAAACGTTTTCTGCAAAGTGTTTGGTTTGTTAAAGGCTGGCACACAAACATACACAGCTCTAAATATTGAATAATGATGTAAAATGCATGGTGGTGCAGTCAGTGGGATTTCTCTATGGTTGATCGAACAGTATGAATCTACAACTTAAGTGCAAGATAAATGAAACATATCTTTGCTGTGGACAAAAAAAAAAAACTATCATAAAAATATAATTTTTTAAAAACAACCTTGTCTTTTAGATTGATGGCAATTTGTTTCCCTTCATGCAAGTGGGCTTTGAAATGGGTTTGTAAGCCAAAAAACCTAAAAAATGTGAGGATGTCTTTAAAGAGTCACATAAACCTGACTTATTTAGGAGGTTTTCACGTGGCAGTAGCAATATTATATTTTGAGGAATTGTTTTACTTTATTCATGCAGACTGAGGCACTTAAAGTGATGCTTATCTTTCAGGTTTTCAGGACCTTTTGCTTCATGATGGATGAAATGTTTCATTATTCACTTCTAGAGGTATTCCCAAACCCTCCTCTCCCAATTATGGATTCCACACACTCGATTCCCTTATCAGTGCTGGCATGTGGCGCGGGAGGTGTTGGTGAATGCAGCAGGATGTGACAGTTGCGTACCTGGAGCTATTGGCGCTGAGCTAAAATGAAGTGAAACGGTGTGTGGAGGAAGGTTTGGATACGTGACACCAACCTGGAGCATAGATGCGACTTCCTGGTTAGTCACAGTGAGGAGCTGAGGTGTTGGAGAAAGCCATAGATGGCTAGATAGTGAATTAAAAAGGACGGGTATTTGTGTAATTTAAGGCAATCATCTTAACGGTTCTAGTACTCTGGTTTCCCGAGACCGCTTTACAATCAAACTGAGTGCCCAGTGCTATGACACTGATCTGAGCTGCATGAGTTTCTGGAGGTAACTCTCTTCTTTGTTCAATAGCTGCTGCTAATAGCTACCCAGTTCTTCCTCACTGCTGTTTTTTCATTTTTCCCCTGTTAAAAAGACCACAGATTCAATCACTTTTTTGTTATGAAAAAGAATGTTACTTCAACACACATTTAAAAATGTCCCTTCTGAAGTCTTAACTATTTGCAGTATGCTCAAATTACTTTCAGTTTTAACACCCTCCTTGCCATATTTGGAGCCCAGCAGGGTGTCAAGCTAGGAGGCCTTGGCATCAGCGACTGCCAAGGAGTCCAGTCTTTTTCATGCCCAGCCAAACCCCCCACATTCCAGCTTTAAAATCCCATCTCTCTGCTGAGGACTCGAGGGTTTGGCATTCAAGTTCAAGCTCCCCAACAGCCGAACTCTGGCCACCTCCTTGTCTTATACCAAAGCTCAAGAAAATTTATTTGAACAGAGAGAAAGGACGGGGGGGAGAGAAGTAGGGAGAGTTTAAATGCAAGTTGAGGCATTTTATTTGCAATGACCCCCTTTCATCCACCCTGGGGCTGTTGGACTGTATGAATGGGCTGGTTTGTTCTATGGGTGACCAAACATGGGGCTTGAATGTTTATCTGCACAATGACAAAGCTTGAGAGAGCCAAAGACACTTGGTGGTCAGATGGACTGTGAACTAGTCAAGTGCCCTGTTCTGTTCAGTCTCTGCTAAACACAGAGCTTTGGCTCCACTGCAGCTTTGGCTGTGTTGGTGATCCAACTTCTCTCAATACATTGTGTGCTTGTGCCAGCCACTACAGGACAATAACGGAGTCTTACTATTGTTAAATGTGCTGGGAACCTTGAATAGATAGCACAATCGCTACGAGAACTAACACTAATTTCAAATAGAATAGAACAGAGTTACACAGATGCTAACACGCATAGACACACAGGACATAATGTTACTATGAATGGACCTGATGGACCTGTGACTGAGGCAAAGCAGTGTGCAGCAGAATCATTGAGATGGCTTTAATCAAAATCTAATCAGTGTAATCTGCCTGGTGTTATACAAAAAAAAAAGAAGAAAAATCTAAATT
This sequence comes from Macquaria australasica, assembly GCA_005408345.1. Taxonomy (NCBI): domain Eukaryota; kingdom Metazoa; phylum Chordata; class Actinopteri; order Centrarchiformes; family Percichthyidae; genus Macquaria; species Macquaria australasica. Next base: position 220,478 of record SEMN01000089.1, on the reverse strand, counting down.
CCGATATCGGAGCATATGAGTTTCGTTTGGGTAAAACCAAGACCAGCTGGTAGTTAGACTGATGAGCTGTGGCATAATCAATTACAAGGGTCAGCACAAAGGTTAACACATGCTCCCAAGAACAAGAAACCATCATCAAGGTTTATTATAAAAAGGTGAAATATTCTAGACAGCTCAGTTAATTCCTGAACATAAAGTTAACTTAGTGAATGGTAGCTGGTGTTAGCTTAACTTAATGACACGACATTTAATGATTCATTTATTTAATTTCCCCGATAGCCTTATATGCCGATACCGGAAACTGGAAGGCTCATAGTGAAAGTGGGGCCTTGATTAATCATTATAGATATAGATATAGTTAGTAAGTACATAAATACAGTATAGACAGCGGGAGATTTGTGTGATTTAAATGGCTGCCTGTGGAGATTGTTTTTCTCTGGTGCACAAAGTGTTTAAAAAAAGGTCACGTCTGACGCACATCTCTTGGAATGATGTGGATTGCTACATTTGGTGAAATGGAAGTGTTTTCTGTAATTCATCATTTTCAAAAGTGGTTGTTTGCACCATTTAACCATTTTTTTCATAGACAGTTCTGTCAAAATGTGGTACTTGGTTAAATGGCAGCCTTTACATGTATCTCAATGTCTTTGCCCATTTCTTTGTCATGCAGTAGGATGCTGCCCCATGTGACCCAGAATAAGAAAGATAATGAATGAATGAATGAATGAATGAATGAATGAATGAATGGTCAGTGGTGTCTGGAGTGTTGCCATTGAAGAAAAGACACTGATGTGACTGATAATTTTCATAGCTGTTGGAGTTAACAAAACCTTATCTGTGATTGTCAACAGAATAGAATACAATAGAAAAGACCTCCTAAATACCAACATAAGGTAATTCAAAGATCATCCTAAACAACATAATAGCTGATGCTATTTGTCTCATCTACTTCACAAAGTCTTTGTGCCTGTGCAGCTTAGTATGTCATTGATTAACGCCGCAGCTCGGCGTGCATACTGCTGCCTGCATTAATGGGCTCTTTGATTAGCTGAAGCTCAGAGTCAATGTCTGCCCTACAAGCAGAAGCAGATCGATGTGTCCTCGTGGAGAATTCATAAACTGGGAGAGAAGTTTTTGGAGAGCTGTTCCCAGAGCTAGAAGAGTCTAGTTCAGCATAACAAATGTGGCTACAAATGAGCACTTTTATCACTGTATCATGATGTTACATCATGCTCCCCCATGTGATTCCAGGAAAAGATGCTGCCTAATTATGGGGAGCAGGTTTTCCAGGTGCAGCATGGTGATTTGTAACCAAAACTTCAAAGCATACCAGTGTGCTCTCATTCATTACAACTAGTTTTGTGGAGACAACAAAAATTCAAGCTATGCTTCTATTTGTTCTGCTAAACTGCAAGAAGGTAAAAATCAGATCTGACTAAAACAGCAACAGGACAACAAAAATGAAGACAAGGAATGGAGACAAAGTTGAGATGTTTCATGCCACCAAGAAATTTGTGGTGCACCCAGCATTTCTAGTCAGAAAACACACTATTAGTCAGTATGTACAAATGCATTGTTACCAAGACAACAAATATAATAATGTCAGCAATACATGATATTATCCAAACACAATCCCAATGTGGAGGCTTATAAAATACAAAGTGTTCAAGTCAGCCTTTATGACCGGTTATAAAAAACAATTGGATTTGCGTGCTGTCTGAACAAAGCAAAGTAATCTGATAGATGTTTACCGAAGATCACTTTTGGTCCATATTAGCCTTGAGGGAAAACCACAGAAGGAATGTGGCCCGTCAACAGGATCACAGTCACTTAGAAACCACACTGTCTTATAAAAAATTGTACCTAATACGGTGCTTTGTGCTCTTTTCTTACTTGGTATGAGCTGGTAGAAACACCTGGTCCATCATCTTAAAAATCAAATTAGTATTTAGTTTCTGACATGGTTTAGGGGCAGGGACTTAGATATTTTTACAACATACACGTGCACAGTCAACAGTTTTTACTGTATTTGAACTATAACCTGTACGCATGTCGTCCTCCTGGTAAATTTAGCTAAAGAAGGTTGTTTTGTCTCAAAGTGCCTTATGAGGTTACTTGGCACCATTGCCGCATACGATAGCTTTTCCCTGCAGATGAGGCATTCCAGTGTGGGACCAGTGTTGGACAGCTAGCCTCTCCTCTCCATGAAAAGCTGTCAGCCAAGTAGCTTTCACTGTGCAGCCTGATTTGAGTTATTTTCGCCAGCTCAGGTTCGGTCTGAGATGTATCAACATTTCTTTGAACTGCACTGTTTTTACAAAGACCATGGCTTGGTATGACAGTGTTATTTCGGACTGCTGTGCATCTGCAAAACTTGTGCCAGAAAGCATGTTAGGTTACTATGACAGCAGGAGCATCCACCAATCTTAGCTGTGGGATAACTGCATATTTAACAAGAGTTTTCCTCTGCTACTTTCAATGTTTACTGTTAATTTCTTCTTCTTCTCTTCCAGAGAATGGACATAGCTACATTACAGCCTTACATTGTTCTATGAAAATCCAGGAAACTTGTATGCTGCCTATGCATATGAAAAGTTAAGTATTGTGTGTCCGTGCATCCAAAAGTAATGCTCTTCTCCACAGGATCGACAATGGTGTAACAAGCCCGTCAACTTGTGGTTCAAACAATGCTTATCTCCCACCATGTGCTCAGTTTGATCGATCCATTCAGTGTTGGCTGCTTCATGAGCCACTGCATCTACAACTTGATTTGTGTTAAATAGGAGGCGATGCTCTTTCCAAGCAAGGGTCAAACACTTGAAGAAAACACTGAAATTCTTTCTTTTTAGCCACACTGTTGAGAATGGATTCTTTGCGCAAACAGATAACACACACTGAGATGTCTAAGGCTGTGCATTCCAAGGGAGAGTAATGCAATATCACTAATGGTTTTATGGATCGCCTTGTTTGTTTTGGAGAGCAGTAGCAAAACACACACACACACACACACACACACACACACACACACACACACACACACACACACACACACACACACACACACAGTACAATGTCTCTTTCTAAGCTTTGGAAAAGTGCTGTGGGTGGTTTATTGATTGAACATCTGAGGTCAATGTGTGTGTGTTTGTGTGTGTGGGGGGTGGGGGGGTGGGGGGGGGGGAGTGGCCCCGTGTGTCTGCGGTGGGGGGGGGAATGGCCCCGTGTGTCTGCGGCTGGCAGTATTTATCTGTGCTGATGTTAGACGAATAGAGATGAGGTGTTGGCTTGGCTTGAGGGGACAGCTCGAGCTCGATAGAGAAACAAGACACGTAGAGAGGGCAAGCAACCATGTTGGAAGCAAATGTCATTCACTTTAAGAGGCTTTGTCACCTGTGGTGCATCTCTGTGGGCCAGCAAAACTGTCTATGTGCCTGTCTCTCTGTCTAAATACTACATTAGAAGTGACTTAGATATCTTTCTGCCTCTTGAACCTCCTTAAACTGGCAAAAAATCTCAGAAATTTGCTTCTTTAAAGCAAGTATTCAGATGTAAAATCTTGCCTTTTTGCAGTCTGGAACATTAGTGGTCGTTGTCTGGACATATGCCAACCCTGTTATGGTTATGGTTATGTTTTGGCACTCGCAGCACTTGGTTAAGATTAGGGGAAGATCGTGGTCAACATCAACAGACTCTTGAAGCACAAGACAAGATGTTTTTACTTTTAGGTTTTAGGTTGAATAACATTTAACCTAAAACCACGATCTTTCTCCAACCTTAACCAAAGGGCACCATCCTACGCTTTGTACGAGACATAAATGCAGCACTTCCTACACTGTAAAAATGTTGCCAGTGAACACAATCCATGCAGTAACTACTGTATATGTCCCATTAAAACCTAATTGGCAAAACAAATGAGTAATATATATATATATATATATATATATATATATATATATGTGTGAGACAAACTCTTGTATTTACATTTGGATCACAGATTGTTCCTTTAAGAAGCCATAAACCTACTAAAACTGATGATTTAGTTTCATTCAAATCACACCTGAGTCCACAAGACTTGATTAATAATTCAAACCATTAATGATCCAACTGAGATCATTTATTCCATTTATAATTCATTGCTGTCTTGTGCTGTAGTCACACTGCCTTTGCACTGTACAAAGCCCCCTCCCCACCTTCATACAAAATGCATGTCCACTGATTAATGTTGATTCCTCTCACTGACTTTGTACTCCATTTCATAGTCATCTGCATCCACACCTAGCATCTTTGATTCTTCTCATGGCCATAGCAGATACATACTGTAGCTTTTATAGTCACTATGTGGAAAGTAAGATGTTCCCACTTCCTACTTTTTGTGTGAGTATGTGCTCTCTCCCTTTTACAGGTGATGGCAGGCCCATAAATCAGAATATTTTCTCACCGCCAGGTGGACTATAGTACATTAACCATTGCATTACATTAACCACACACACATATACACACAGAGCTGTGCTACACTGCAGGGACGAGAGCAGGGGAGGTCGAAGAGCCTGACTTTCACTTATAACTTATTCATGCTTCACGGCGTCAGTCAGCACACCTGGGAAAAAGTCAATTTTTGTCATAGCGGGGAGGCTCATCTAAAGCAGCAGTATATGACTTTAAAATAACAACCTGCTCCTCAAACATCGTCACATAGTATTTCCCATTACCTCCTTCAGGGCTCCAAATGACAGAGTTGCGCTTTATTTTGTACCCAAACTGTGGTACGGTATTATCAATGCATTTTTGTGCCAACAGCAGGAATCGGTGTCCCAGCTGGAGCAGTTTCAGGCTCGGCTGATTGAATCATTGGCACTGGATTGGAGAGATTCATCCTTAAAGGTCACAAGTGTCTGATATGTGATGTAACTTCCAGTCTGCCTATTAAGTCATTTCATGGCCTTATAAATCATGACAATAATTTTAATTGAGCTAGTTTTTATTCCAGTTGAAGGTGAAGCACTTCAGATTTTATGTATATATTAGGACTGTGATTATATTGAAAGGCAATGCTTGTTCACCAGCCAATGATGTTTGCTGTCCTTCATGAACTGAGCTTGTGCTGACCCCCATTTAATGTAGAATGAGGAGTTAGAGTTATACAACTTCCAGGGACAAATAAGATAAGATAAGATAAGATAAGATAAGCCTTTATTGTCCCACAGCGGGGAAATTTTTAGCGTTGCAGCAGCCAGCAAAAGTGTCATATATAGAAATACAATAAAAATAAATAGAAAAATAGTCCTATACACAGTATAGACAGAAATAAATAATAGAGTGACTGAGTGCAGTTGTAAGTATGAGGTGACTGGGTGCACAATACAAGCAGAGCATTGTGGAGAGGTATGTTAATGCACTAATTGGAGGGTTACACATTGGCCATAATTCGGATTTTAGTTTGAAAAGCTGTGTGTTATATGACTGTACTTCACAGGAGAATAGGAGGACAACATAACAATCTTCCTTTCTGCCATGAACTCCAAATTTTAAATTAGATGTGCTTTTACCCTGGGTTCAGAGGGAGGGAAGTGAAGAGAATTTTCTATGCCTCATCACACCCTTATTTCACTCAATACAAGATGGCAGCTATACTGCACTTTACTCTGTGTGAGAATTTTAATAGATAATGTAGTGACGCCTGAAATAACACATTAGCTTGAAGACAAACTCAGCTGTGTGTGACACTGACCACCTGAGAACCGGTTGATGCTCTGATGTGAAGTGGGGCATGATGTCCAGTTACTTATTTCATGCAGTCGATGTGCATTTGTCTCGTTAAACCATCAAGTCTTGATATTGATTGATTGGGATTGGTGACAGAATTACAGCTGCAAGTTTGCTCTAATTACAAAATGTAATTTTATGAGTCAGTAACTTCCTGGTTCATTAAGATGGTTGTATTTTGACGCTTCAATGCATATCACAATCTGGTCACGAATTGTCTAGCTTTGTTGACCTTGATACAGAGCTTTAGCATTGGTTGGAGCCTTTATAAACTGTAGACTGGTCAGGAGAACAGTTCAGTTTAAGGAGATTTGTCCGTACATGTACTGAACACCTCTAATTTACACATTTAGCTGACATGGAGCAACATTAGTATTCATTTGAGTCCAATATTCACTCTCCTTTTAGCTCTGTGTTGGTCTCCACCAACTCCTGAGGGACATATCTGGCTCTTTAGCTTCACCAGCTAGTTGCTAACATTGTCTGTTTGTCATTTGGTACTGCAGTGTGTTTATCAGAGCTTCATCGTTGGAAACAGCTGCCTGCCATGTGTGTGGGAATGACGCTGATACGAGCTGTGAGCGTGAATCAAAACGGTAAAGTTGCTGTAAAACCAATCCAGTGAACTGTTGTCTATTCACAAGCAGCCAGGCAAGAAGTAGAAGCTAAAGAACTTAAGAGTGAGATTCAATACCCAGATACCTAGATTAGTGATTTTCTATGGATATCAAGTTCTAGGAAACCTCAAAAGGTGGTTACTTTGTAAGGGTGTTTAAAGGCTGTCCATTAAAACCGATATATAGAGGCTTTTGTTAACCTCTAAAAAGCATATTTTTTGGAACAAGTGAAATGACCTGAAATTAAATGCTACCATCTTCCCCCTTTCAATTTAAGAAAAAAAGAAATCATCACTAGCTCTCTTGACACTTGTACTTGTTTTTTTGATGACTCGTATGCTAATACAGGCCTGTATTAGATAGATTTTTATGATTCTGAGTTTTCTTCGGGATTATGTGTTGTTGTCATAGTGTGCCAGCTGGTGTTGGTTTGGGTTGAGGGCGAGCAGCGAGGACTCCTTTCGTGACAGTTTGAGGACACATTGGCCCCCCTGACAGCTAATGATGATACTGCCTGACACCCGTATACAGTATATGCGTGTGTTTGTGTGTGTGTGAGTGAGTCCATCTGTGTGTATGTGTTTATGTTATCAGTATCTATGTGTGTGTGTCCTTGCATGAATGGATTTGTGCGTGTGCTTTTGGGCATTTATGCGTTTGTGTGCTTGACTTTGTATGGGCATATTTGCATTAGCCCAGATGATGCTGCGGTGAATTTCTTTGGCGTGACAGAGAACGACCTTGAGCCGCTGCTCCTGGTGAATGTGTCAGATTCAGGCAATGGATCTAGATATGTATGTGTGTGCATGCATAATGTACAAACGCACTACTGGATGCTCTCAACTCTCACATCTAAACTATGAAATCTAACGGGGAACGCACTTTCTCTCTTCATCATGCTGGATGATGCTGTTTTTATCGCATGCTCTTAGATGTCATGGTTGAAAGGAGCCAGCAGGGTAAAGATGTTCACGACTGTTGATTCAGAGTTTATTATTACTCACTCTGACCTCAGTTACCTCATGTTCCTTGTTAGATATTCACAAACTGCAATGAATCAAAATATTTCCGTTGATCGGCTGACCTCTGCATGATTCTCTGATTCACACTGACGTTTGAAGCAATGCGCACAATGTTTCGTGTGCCTAGTTTTCGAGAATCTCATGGCCTGTACTCTCTTGAAGCACCTGAGGGAATGTTTGTCAGGTTTGACTGTCAGTTCACATACACAGAGACATGATTGCGCGCGCACACACACGCAGACACACACACACGCAGACACACACACACACACCCCTCAGGATTCCTTGTTTGGAGTCTGTTGATTCACCTAGTAAAACGTGTTATTGTCAGTGATAATGAGTAGTCTCTTTGGTGGTTGCAGCTATTCTTAGAGGGCATATTTAAAGGGTCAGTTCACCCGAAATACAAGAAAAAAAAAAAAAAAAAAAGTTAACTCCAGTGGTATCTCCATCCAGATCATTTCAGTTTTCTTTTCCCTTTTCCCTCTTGATTTTCCACTACACTGCATACCAAAAATATCTATTTCAGGGGAAATAGTGCAGCTACATTTAAGGTTTATCACCTAGATGTTTTTATCTCCTGCTCTCCCTCCATATGTCTTAATCTGTCCGTCTTTCCTGCTCCCTGTCCTCCTCTCGTAAAATCTGTTTTCAGGGCTTTTCTTTGTATTAGTTTCTCTCTGATTAGATCAGTTTATTCACTGAGGTCAGTTGAGAGACAGATTGCGCGCAGACTCTACAACAGAATCTCCTTACCGAAACACAAAATGCTCCGAAATATTGAATTCAACAACTTCGATCCTACTTTCCTTCCCAACTAATCCCAAACTGTGCTTCAAAGCAACTGCTGTGTCTCCGCTCGGCTGGTACCAGCTGTACATCTTCCCCTCACTGATTGAAACCAGTGCTTAGCTGCCCGCATGTGAACTCACTTAAAAAGGCCAGAGGTCAGTTTGAGGGGAAATGTGTTTGGCATTTTCCAAAAAAGGCCCTTAGCTGCGACTACCAAGACGCTTTAAAAAAAGGTCAAACATTTTTTGGGGGGGCCAAAGCAAGACATGGCCGCACTCAGAAGCAAATGTTTGTAAGAACAGCTCCATGGAATATCTCCCAGCCTCCCATGAGTCATGCAATATGAATGCATATCTAATGTACTGTCCAAGCCAATTATCAGTGACTGAGGAGTTTTTCAGATGTTGTATATCCAAGTCATAAAGATGCCTCTGGGAGATAATCTGCTGATTGAACTTGTGTGTATGGATGTTTTAACGTATGTGTGAAATATGTGGGTGTTCAGATCAAAGGATGCTGACTTGCATTATTGGATAGCCTATAGTATGTGTCTATTTGCATGCATTTTACCTGGGAGGTTTGCCCCATTTAAAAAGATCAGAGTGTATAAATCCTACAAATCCCAGGCCACCCACAGCGCTGGTGCCCTCTGCACGGTCTTGGTCATAACCCTGATGTGTTTTATCCCCGTAATGGTCTCACCCCGAGAGAGGAGACGGACTCCACCGCATTCCGCTCATTCCTGGTTGTTAAAAATAAGACCTCTCTAAACTCAGTGGAGGCCAGCTTACCTAAATTCAGAGAGAGTTGCCATGGGAAGGTTGGAAATGAAAGGCAAGAGTGAAGGCAAACATTTCTCATCCTCCATTTCACAATAAATGTAGCAGCTAACGTAGAAGCAAACAATAAAAAGCAAATTTAAAGATGTTGATTTTACTTTCCATAGATTTATGTCACGGCCTCTTTCATCTTCTCTTTGCTGGATTTCTTCTGTGCTTTTTCAAGTGACAGAATAAACCTCATTTAACTCATGACAAAGTATGCCAAATAACTGCATTAGATAGACAAACTGAGTTTTTTAAGAGCACAAAACCACAGCCTTGAAGAAGACCAAGAATCCACACAAAACCTCATCTAACATCTCAACAATTTCTGAATATGCCAATAACAGCACTACAGGGAGATCTGAAACTTTTCTGAACGTGCAAAAATATTCAGAACATCTTCCTGGTATTTTCACTTCATCACTATACATGAGTTAAATATTTCATGTGTCCCAGCTGTTTTGTACATTCAGTATGATTGGTGTTTCTTTTTTCTGTTCACCCACTGTAAAGCCTCCTTGCACTGAATGTGAGTCCTTGACTTATCTTAAGTTTTCTCTGCAAAAATATTGCCAAAACAGATATTAAGTGTCCATTGTACCGGGAAAATTAAGTCATTATGTTTCTGAACTCAATACCCTCTCTCTATTTGCACAATGTCATTTGAGGCACAGTTGAAATATCACCAGGGGCAAGATTGGAACATATAGTTCAAGGTGAAAAGCAGCCACTTGACTTTGCTATCTGCTGAGAGACTTGAATGAAGGAAGAGGCCTTGTGTCTGTGCACTTTAATTCTGAAGAGTGCTGTTGGATAACCTCCAAGGAGAAAAATAACCGAAGACCTGCTAATGCAATGACAATGCAGTACGTCTGCATCTACATCGTGGCATCGATGAAGTAATAGAATTTGAGCCTGTATCCTCCACAACTGTTCCTTTTATTACATTGTGTTTTGTCTGTTTGCATGTGCTTTCTGTAGTTGCGCTGCTCTCCGGGCCACCATACTTTTTGCATTAAAACGCTGATTTAAGGCGCCAACTGTAGAGCTCTTTGGTTGGTCCAACAGTGTCTGATACCCCCTCCCCCCACATCTTTCTGACATCGTAATCTGAGGGACTGCATCCAACAATTCCTGTAACTTTTCCAGAGAATCCAACATTTACGGCCACCTTATGAAGCAGTGGTATAACCACCTTTCTCATGTGGCTGGATGACATGCATACAGACTAGTTCTTTTTGAGCATAGCTGTGCCTTTTATAGTTTAGTTTGTAACTTAGAAATAGAGCAGCTGACTTACTGTATAGCTACTATTGGAAAATTGGAGTAGGAGTTTGGGTGTAATTTCTATTTAGTTTTTAGAACCTGTTAGAACATACTGCATAGTAGTAGTTTCTCTTTTTCAGTTCATACTTCTGAGGGAACATTTCATATCTTGGTGGACTGGTAGAGTGTTCGGAAATTTAGCGGTCTTGCTCTTACAGAAAACTGACCCGAGATGGAAACTCTTTCCTCGTCCTCTTCCAGAAGAACATTCTTTAGCAGCAGCCTCACCTCGACTGATCCCGCTCCAACTGCCAGAAACACACAGCCACAGAGGGACATATTGTAGGCACACACACACACACACACACACACACACAGGCTGTGTCCACCACCATGAAAAAAAATCTTTGTTTTAGGTGTAACATAACTCTGGTCTCTATGATCATTGGAATTTGTGAATTTTTTAAACTTCAGGGTAAGTTTTTTTTGTCAAAACTCTTCACTGAATTCACTAAACAACCTCCATTTGCGATCTTACAGTCAAAGTGATAAAAGCACATTTTATTTGACCTTACAGGAATTCTTTATCTAATTGAAATCTCTGTCAGCGCTTGGCATTTCAGTGGTACATTCAGCTTTGGGCATGCTTTCTGGAACTTATCAGACCCAAACAAATACTTTCATTTGAAGCATAAAACTTAATTCTGGGCCAAAAATGCCATTTCTGGCTCTGCGATCCTGCAGTCCAGGATACAGGATGGAATTAAACACATAACCCTTTCCGAAGTAACCCTTCCACTACAGGACTCACTCCCCTTGGGCAAAGTGTTAGGGATTATTTTAGATCTAGCTGCCAATGAGCAGCCGGATTTCAAAGCTTTCACATCACATGGACTGTAAAGTCCTGAATAATGGTTAGGGCTGATGATTTTCCTTTTTTCTTTTTTGGCTTTATGCTGCTTTCCGTTATGCGCAATTGCCAGGGCTAAGTCATCCACAGTGAATCAGACATGACTGGGAGGTATAGTTTACAGCGAGACAGCTGATGAATGCTGAAGATTTCTGACCAAAGATTTCAGTTATGGCAGGGCAGCGTGCCTTGTGTGGGAGGGTAAATGACTGACTTACATCGTGGAGATTAATTTAAGCTGCTTTTCCTCGTGGGCCGCATAAAAAAAAGAGGGGTTGTTTTTATGAGTGGCGGCCAAAATAGCTGAAGTTTCAAGGTAGAGGGAGAGACAGCAGGGAGACATTAACAAATTACAAGGGGTGAATTGCTGCTGAGGATGTGTCATGGATGCAAAAGAGGAGACAGGTGAAAGTTAATTTACAGTAAATGGCCATTTTTGAATACCAGATTTAGTTTTACGTGTATATTTTATCATATCAAGACTACTGTAAACAGTGTGCAAGAGCAATGCTGTGCTTTGTTGTCAGTTAGTTTAATATTGTACAAGACAAGGTGATGGCACAAAGCTAAAATACTGACTTCTTGATTTCTAAATGCAGTGCAACAGTGTTTCTATTGGCTGAAAAGTTGACCAAAGGAGATGGCAACAAAATATAGTCCTACAGTCTTCAATTAAAGTGAGTGGGAGATGGAGCAAACGGTGCACAGGGATGAAGATCACAGTAAGGTCTTCTTACTGAAAGCAAATTGTAACTTGGCTCTGGACTGCCTGCATGTGTAGGCTACATGCACATGCCCACGTATGAGTTTGCATTCAAGTGAGCATATAAAGGAAGGACAAGTCATGCACACACACACTTACTCACATAATCTCTGTATGAGACATCTGACTGCAAACTCATACTTGCACACAGACTCCGCCCCGCAGTGGTTCAGTGATTGGCCTACTTAGAGACAGGGCAGCCCACTGGCAGATTTGAATACAGGGAAGCAGAGAGGGAGAGATGGACAGGAGGAGGAGGAGGAGGAGATATAGAGAGGGGGGCGGTGCACTAGTTTGTCCCTGCTCTCTCTCTCCCTCCCTCTCTCTCTCGCTCGCTCGCTCTCTGCCGGGTCAGGATGGAAAGGCTTACACAGGCAGGGGAGGAAACATGTCATGAGAGGTGATGACACAGCCACGGAGACATATCCACATCCTCGCTGACTCCCAAGTTCGCTGCTCGCCGCTGCTTCTGCTGCTGCAGCGGCCCACAGAGGAGAGAGAGCCAAAGATAGCCTCCATTCTCTCCCCCCACCTCTCTCTCTTCCTCTCTTTTTCACTTTGTTTGTGGATGATGGGATTTTAATCATGTGGAAGGTAAGAGGGGAAGAAGTGGAGGAGTCAGGAGCTTGTTTTGTTGTCTTATGCATACTGTATAAGGGGCTGAGGGGCTGTCTCAGTGGGAGTTTGTGTTCCTCTTAGATTACTTAAGTGTGAGAGTCCCTGGGGGATTCCCGCATGCTTTCACCCTCCATCTCAGCTCAGACTGTATTCTCAGTGGAAATGAGGAGTGGAAGCGTTGAGTGCCAGCATTACTGGAATGATAATGATAGAGCAGTGGCTTCGGGACTCAGCCAATGAGTGCTGTGGAGCCATCTGTATCATAGTTGGGGAGAAACTTCTGTAGAAACAGTTGCTGAATTTACATTTATAACAAGGAGTTTCTTTTTTAAGCAATGTGGTGTACATGGTTATGAATGAGTCATTTATTCCTGTGTCATTCTTTGAGTTCTGGGCAACTTCAGCTTTACAAAAACTTTAATTATCTGTTTTATTCTACATGTTAAGCCCATAAAATGTGCGATCAACTTCGGTAAATGCAGAAATACATAGAGGATGTGATGAATTTTGTGGAATGGTTGTATTTTTGTGAAATTCGGATCAGGTATTGAGTGACACTTTTTAATTTTGTCCAAAAAAAGTGTATTAAATTGTAAGTGTGTGTGTGTGGGTGGGGTTACGTCGCATGTGAGAGTCTGTTTTGTGTGACCCAGTTTCAAAGAGCCACTGTGTTTTTTGGTGGTTGCTTGAAGCCCAGGAAGTATAAAGACAGGAGACAGTGTCTTGAGGGATGCTTAAAATGTGTGTGTACTTGAGTGTTGTAAGTGTGTTAGAGTATGAGTGGCTTCAAAGGTCCCGAGTGTTTGGTCTTTTTTGCACTTAAGAGGGAGGAAGTTTGACACTGTTAATTTACCAGCTAGAGGGGACAGGACACATTTAGCTGAATGGCACTTTTTTCTAAATTTTCTGTGTGATTGTGAATGTAACACACCTTTATCATTATACATCCACATCAGTGGCGGTTGGTGACTCCAAAAATTGGGGAGGACAGGAGGAAAACAACCCACGGCATCATGTTACTTTACCCAAAATCCTTAAAATAACTAAAAGAAATCACAATAAATGGAACTAGAAAATATTTAAATTTGAAATTATCACAGGACCAACGCGATGTCAATATTGTATTGTGGTTGTTGATTGGTTAGGGAGAACGTCCTCCGTTGGAGCATCATTTTATGTGTTTTGGCCAATAACAGATTAGCACGAAAAAAAAAAACACTTCACACAGACTGCCCTTTGCCCTCTTGCCCTCTTGCCTGCCCTGCAGGTGTCACTGTTGAAGCATTTTAATTAGAATTTCAATAATGGCTTTTTTCCAAAGGAGACAGAAAAATGATTTTATAAATGGGAGATTTGTTAATGGTTTATTACTTTTATATTTTGATCTCCCTCTTGCCTCTCAAAAATAGCTCTCTCTGTGGACCAGCCTCCACTGACCCACATGAGTGCATGTTATACACTCTGCATGTTATTCTTCATCCATTCACGTTTGTACACTGTGTGTTCCTATGAGCCTCCCGCGGGTCAGGTTATTCAATTTCACAGCATCTCCTGTGTGCTGAGGCGTGTTTAGTACATAGCTGTGCATGTGTGTGCAAGTGTGCATGCAACTTGTGTGTGCCCAAGTGTGTGTTTGACAGCTGGCTGCCACAGGCTCAGTGCTACGACTGATCCTTCTCACCTGCTACGGGTCACAGGGATCAAGGAAATCCATGTTCGGTGTTTGATCTGCGAGACAATGGGAAACTCAAGGAAGGGAAGCTACTGTACTGTAGTTAAGGAATGATGAGTGCAACTTGGACCAAAGCAGAGCAAATGCATTAAATAGAGACATGTGCAAGTTTTGTGGCACATTCCTTGGATTTCAGTCATTTTTGTACTAAAAGTTTTTGAAAAGGCTTTCAATTTTCAGATTTGACCTACAGTGACTGTGGAAGTTATAAAGCGCTTTGTTCTAAAAAGTTTCATTTATATACTTTCAATGTGTATATGTTTGCAGTTTGCCATAGCCCACATTTGCTTTGACAAATAGTCGCTAGGAAGTACAAAAAGGCTTTGTCTGATGTTTGGTTTGTAGCTGTCATGATGCCGACCAATATAGCAACAATAGTATTGTTGCTGTTTCTTTTCCTGTTTCCTTTGACACGTTTCAGTGGCATTGTCAGCCGGAGCGGGCTTGAGAAAAGCATCTTAGCTCTCAGATCCTTCTGTTTTTTTTTCCAACCTGGAGACTGACTGTGGGAACCATGTAAACAAATTTAGCGAAGGTAGTACTGTCATTTCTTTTCCTGCGTGGGGCACATCTGTCAGTTTGTGTAAACTTAGGAGGGAAAGGTGCAAAGGTGTCCTCTTGCTCTTATTAAAAGCCCAAGGAGTTGCTTGAGTGCTGGAAAAAATGTTTTCATAACTTTGTTGCTGGTTGCTGATAGTATTAGCCACCTACATTGCTCCTAAAATATCCTGTTATCTCACCAGCGTGTAGCTTACATGATAAAATGGGGAGGTATAACTCATGAGACTCTTATCTCTCCCTAATTGGTTAATTTGATCTTCAAAGCGTCAGCAGTCTCCCACTTCAGATGCTTGAGGGGAAAACTGCTAATTGCTAACTAAACATCCTTCAAAAAAAGGACAAAGACAGGGGGAGATGAGAGAAAAAAGTATTCCAGTCTATTTCCACTCCAGTTCAGTTCATTTTATTCACCCCAGTGCGTTCTTTAATCACCAACCGTATAAGATGAGAGTGCAGTGTTGCCATGGAAACTTGTGACAATGAGCACAATCGGTTCAGTGAGACTCGGCAGCTTGTGCAGTGCTGTGAAGAGGATACGTTTTTTTAACAGTTGTCAGGAGCTTTACACATTTCAAGTGTGGTATTACCCAAAACTTAACATTTGAACTATTATCATTGTCCATTTTGCACTGCATGCTTGCTCCACTTTTCTTACCAAGTAATTTTAGAGATAAAGGCAGTAAAACACCAGATTTTGCTGCCCTAAATGCATGCTGGGCGGCTCCAACTCTGGTTTCCTGTATGACTTGCAATACAAGTAATTGATGCTTGTGTTTCTTTTTTGAGTGCAGAAGTGCCAAACAAGTTGCATTGTGCATCATATTTGAAACTATACCACAGTAGTCCTGCAATCTCAAAACGTTCTTGCAGAACTCACTTGTTGTTCTGCAGGGCACTGCAAATAACACTGTCCACAACAGCGATCAAAGGAAGGCTAACTCTTACTTTGAAATGTTTTCTTTTACAGTTTTTCCTTTAGAAGCTAAATAATCAGTGATTCCTTGAGAGTGCTGCTTAAACACTCTTCCACAGGTGTCAGACAGGCCTTTGTTTTAGTTATTTTTCTCTTCAGATTGTGAGTTTGAAGATCTGTTGGGGCCTTTTGATATGCATCGAGGGTTTTGGTTAACTTGCTGCAGACCGGCAGATGTTAAAAAGTCAGATCACATCATTTTGTAATATCCGCCACTCGAGAGGCCTCTCGAGTTCAATACCATCATGTTTTTTTTGACATTCCTTCCCTTCAGATCATGTCACGTCTCACTTTGCTCTGCGAAGTCCTCGTTCATACTTGAAAAATGCAACAGTTCAAAATCATGTGTAATTGTAAGCATATTCCAAAGCTGCCCATATGTTAGGTGTTATGACATACAAGGTGCTCTGTGAAGCAGGGTCATTTCAGGCATGCCCAGGTTAAACTGAGGTCACATGTGCAAAGAAACAGGTTTCTTGAGGAAATAGAACTCCGAACTACCTCCTTGACCGCATTGTAAAAAAAAAAGACACCTGAATAGTTCACTTCAAATGAGAACATCTGCCTTCGTCACATGACTCCCTTGCAGCTGCACTGTATGAGCCATGCAGATGCTGCATGCTTTAGATTTATCCGACCAGTGCTCTGTTCTCACATGCATAATCGAGCTTACCCCAGCTCTCTGGGGCCGCTTTCATGCTGAAAACATTTCATTATCCAATCAGAGTTTCAGTAGCAATGATAATTTAGTACTTTGGGGAATAACCACTATTTAATCACTTCATCTCTGCTAGGGGATCCTGAACATATTTTGAGGCTACATTAATGCATTATAGAATAATTGTGATCATAAAAAGGAGGCATTAACTAAATTTGTAGTGTGTTAAAAAGGATATATAGCACACATGTGCTCATCAGTTAATACTCCATCATCCCATATGGCATTCCCAAGGTAACCCTCTGTATCCATTTTCCTAAATGAAGACATGCGAGTAAGTAATAGACCAAATACTTGTATGGGATTTTGCTACAAAGAAGAGTAAGAAAGTGAAACAGAAGTAACCTTGAAGTGGAGCACATTCAACTTTAAGTATCTGACACAATAACTGGCACATTGTACTGTTGCAGTGCAGTGAATTCCAACACCGAAGTGCTTTATTCAAGCTACAACAAGCACAGAGACATTTTTCCACCCATTATTCACGTCACTGTGGGGGCTTGTCTCTGTCTGTGTGTGTGTTTGTCGTGGGTGCGAAGATCATTCACCCTGATCAAATATGTCCTTGACAACACCAGACTTGTTTTTGTCTCCTATAATCTCTGGCCCACAAACATCACATCTAATTTCAAATGCGACATTATACCCAATCTGGGTCACACAGGCAAAGATCCAGACAGACCCTGCCACACACACACACAAATGTCACCCTTTATCATAATCACTAACAGCCTCAGCATCCTGGACTACGACCAGCCAATCCTGTTAGGTGTGACTGACCGCTTCGGAACATGAAAGGCCGTGATTGGTCACAGCTTGTGTGGTAGGAAGCGGATTAGGGATCAACATAGCAGGGTGTCTGGAACCAGACAAAGACGTGTGTGTGTGTGTGTGTGTGTGTGTGTGTGTGTCTGTGTGTCTGTGTGTCTGTGTGTCTCTCAACAGTTAGTGTCAGTTGTTAACTTGTTAACAATCCGAAGAAGGCAGCCTTGTACTGTACAGAGGAGAGGAGGGGGAGTTGAGATGGAGGTAGAGGAGACGAGAAGGAGGGATGTGAACAGATGAGAGATTTTAAAATCAAATTCTCCTTTTTGAATTTGACATTTAAAGCTCCACGCTGTTATCACCAGTCTAACAGTGGAGTTTGGAGTTCTTTAGCTTTAGCTCTGGGCATGTTCATCACCCAAGTATACTTTCTCTTCCTCTGTCCTAATTGGACTTTTAGCACCTACACCTGCAAGCCAGTATGCTGTGGACTACATAAAAAGTGCACTGCAAGATTTATCACATACTTCCCACAAGCAGTGCCCAAGACAAATATTTTGCAAGGAAACACTGTAGAAAAATATTAAGACTTTGCTCCACATGTATGGGGAGCATATCGGCATTCATTCCACATGGCTGCATCTATACAGTGTATGGAAGATGACAAAATCCTTCTTTCGTAAAAAACTAAATCAATTTGCAGAGCAAATTTGCCTCGACCTTGGCACGGAAAGCATGACCCTGAAAAGACAACTTGTTCTCGGCGACTCCGTGAGGTCGAGGGTTAATCCCCTGCTGCTATGAAAGCAGATTATGGTTTTTCCTGAATCGCAAATCCCATAAATGGTTGATGGATCTTTAAATTTCTTCGACAGATCGAGGTAAACAAGGTGTCTAAAGATTTAGGTGTTGTTAAATATGGAGGAAGGGAAGTTTTTTAAAAAAGGGAAAGGTCGAGGTTGTGTTTTATAATTCACAAAAAGTCTCAATAATTTATTTAGATTTTCACAGAAATGTGAATAATTGAGCACTGGTTCCTTCTCCGTGTGTCCCTACTGTGAGAGTAGGTGATGTTTATGGGCAAACCTGATATTCAAGATGACGACACATTTGCAATAAGCTGTAAAGAGCTTAAATCTTAGTGGTAAAATGTCCAAATGTCATTGTTAAGATCATGGTCACCTTCAGTTTTAGGTCCACTGTGAACATATTTCAGAGCAAGTTTTGACCAGATGGGGTTTGTTGGCCCGAAAATGTGACATTATAAAAAAAGGTTGACAGGCAGATATAATGTTTACGCTCTGCTTCAGATGGTTTGCCCTCTTTCGCTTTCTTCCAACATTTCGCTGTGTGTTGGCTATTTTCTGCCTCCTGTGAGTTAAGAGAGAATTGGAACAGCACAATCATACAGTGACACACACACACACACACACACACACACACACTGCTGATTGTGTGAGCCAGGTCAATGGGGATGACCTACTTCTTGGTTCTGCTCCGTGGACTGCCACAGCCGCTCATGTCAACTCACCAAATGGACCACCACCCACCCAAATGTGGTTTTTTTGAGGGGTGGGAGTGGGGGTTAAATAGCTTTTGGCTTCTTACTATAATCATTTTTTGAGTGATTTTGTGTCACATCATTGACTGGGAGTGATCTGGCTATGGAGTCACTCCCCGCTGCCATGGAGGAGTATAACGTTTTCAGCTCAATTTGTCAAGCGATGGTGTAGTTGAAATATTCATTTTGCTGAAAAGCTAATACAGCGGTGAAATAAAAATTCCCCTGAAGCAGAGTTTAAAGAAGACAAAATATCACTAAGTCAGAAGCTTTTATTGTTAAAACTTTGGAGGAAGAAACTGTGGATGGATCCACAATTATTAACAGTACATCAGCATTATGAGCGGCTCCATGTATAATGGAGACCCGCAGGAACCACTCACATTCTTTTCCCATTTCTAAAAACACAGACCCTCTCTCGCCGCTGTTTTTGTCTGCATCGTGCTCTTGTCGAATCACTTTTTAGAAAATGGGTAGAAAGAGCTCCTATGAAAATTTTAACAGCTTAAACTATGAGTGGAAGGGAAAGCCACAACCTCCTTGGACCCAAAGTTAATAATGAAAGATTTAAGAAGTGGAGCGCAGACTAATGGTGGAGTCTGCCCAAATATAAACAGGAAGAGAGATCAAAAGTTGAAAGGAGGTGTAATTTCTGAAGGGCTTCATTAGCTGTTCTCATATACATGCTTATTTGTTTTCCAAGGAGCCAGTGTACAGCCTTCAAAATATCAAAAGTTAGGTTTCATTTTATACTGACTGAACAACAAGGTTATTCACTGACATTTATGGATCAGAGAACATTTAGAAGTTTTACAAAATAAAATAAAAAAAACACCATACATTTGAGAGTAGCATCAGGGCAATGACATCTGTACCCCTTAAAATAGAAATGTAGCATTTTGGACTTCTGTTACACAGTCCTGCAACACGAGAGGGGTAGAGCAATGAAAACTGACTTTGACTTTAAGTTTCCAGCCGACTCGTTTTAAAGTAAGACCCCTGTAAAAGGCATCTTAAATATGCACTTGATGGCTACATACATGGCATTGTGCTAAAAGACTGAAGCTAGAGCGCATGAGCCAATCAAAAAGTCAGCATCCTCACCAGTAAATGTAAGATAAGGCTGTTATTTCATTCTAACACAACCCTGGTTGGCTGCTTAGCTTACATACTTGTTCGTACCTTCGACCAGTCTTTTAGGATGAGGACTAACCCATGTGTTGGCAAAGATAATGCTATCTCGGGTAACACTGGCTCGGGCTGCTGGAGTGTAAACTTTCCCAAATCAATTAAAGAGCAGGACAGAGCTGCTAACATTAGCCTAAACTCTATGCAGGGAGAATTGGCTTCCACACATGTGGGAAATACTACACAGTAGATATGCTAGTTGTGAATGGGACTTATAATGTAACTAATGGAGTTGGGTTTATTGTATGCTCTTTGGCCTTGGAAGTAACGCTCGGTTACTAGTCAGACAGACTGAAGATTAACTGTTAGATGGAAACGGAGTGACAGGGGCTGGAATCACAGAAGTGACGTGAAAAAAAATGCAGAAATATGCCTTTAATGCAAAACCATTGAGGTTACTTGGTGTACAACTATTGGAAGGAAGGAAGGAAGGAAGGAAGGAAGGAAGGACCAAAATACATACAATTTGTTTGTACCTTCTGTATGGGGGTAGTATTCCTACGGTACATAAATATAGTATGTATGGTACATGAAATCTGTCTCTGTTCGGTAAGAAACATCATTCATTGCTCACACAGAAGCTGTAGGGAAAAGAAGGAGGAGGAAGAGACAGTGTAGGATTCTTCCTCTGCTCATTCAGCTTTGTATTGCCCCCCACTGAAGAGTATTGGTACTGACGTTTCAGTGTTGCCAGCACAGAAGACGAGCCTTTCACACACAGTGGCAGCTCTGACAGTCATGTTGCACAAAGTGATGGTGGGAAAGATAAACAACTTCGCTTGGGTTTTACCAATCTCCTCCTCCAGTCTGAAGGCCCTTTCCCCTTCTCACATTCCTGTTTTCTCTTCCACTCTTTCCCCCCATCCCCATTTCTATGCTCCTCTTTCCCTCAGTAACCCTCTTCCTCCTATTTCTTCTTTGTGCTCCGTCACCCCAATGCATGGTTCAACAGTGTCACCTATGGTGTGCTGAGAGGCATTTCACCCTGTCTCACCTGCCAATTTGGATTAGTGTGACTATGTATGTCTATGTGTAAGCACAAATTTAGGTGTGTGTGTGTGTGTGTGTGTTTGTCATTGTCAGAATGAGGTGGATTTGTTCTCTTTATCCTTTAGCGCCTCCAGGTTTCCCTCCTGTCAAACAGTAACCTGTCAGAGCTCCATCAATGTCAAACTTTCCTGGCTTTGTCAGGAACTTTTTTTTTCCTGCACTTTCTCTGCTTCTGTAAAATGCTGTTTATGTGACTTGGGTGACAGCTGTGCACAGAGATGGACTGCATAAAATATACTTGGACTTTTATGACTTAAATCTGCTTTGTTAATACACCATAATTCACTCTGTGCAATGCTCAATGTACAGAACACACCCCATACATTACTGCATGAGATTTCTGGTTTTAATAAAATAGTTGGACTTAAACACAGGCCTTTTTATTTTCTCATTTTGATGATCAGGCTATAGACATGGGTTTAAAAACAGAAGATTTTAACTGGAAACACTGGGTTAGGAGCAGCATATTTTCAGGCTATATACTAATATAAATGAGAATACTGTGGAGCAGGACTGAGATAAAATAAGGTGTTGCCATGTTAGAAGGGAAATTAGCTATGTAAGTTTATGACCATATTAAACCAGTGGTAATTTAACCCAGGTTGTCCATTAAGCAATATTAACTTTAGCAGGTCGACAGTCCTCAGCTTTACTGTCAGTGGAGTGCAACTTAATGAACCAGGTGCATTTTATTGCTGGCCAGCATGTTAACATCAACTTCATTGTTGATAGAACTACTACTCACCTCTAGCTTTGCTATAAGTGTTGGGTTTCTGACATTATGCTGCATCAAACTTAAAGCTGCAGCTTCATTGATTTTTCAGCCACTTGGGGGCAGTAAAAACAAGCTGAAAACACAGCATTGACACTACCTGCGGTAAAACTTGTTCGCAAACAGTTGCTTATTTACACATTAGCATTCATTTGGAGTCATGTTTCTGGCCACCCAACAAATGTAAGTCCAATATTCACTCCGCTCTTGTTTGATGATTAATGTTGTAAATGTTGTAGCTGGTAAAAGTGGAGCTAATTTTAGCTACTTTATATACTGCTAGGTAGCTTAATCCATAATAATACTTTGTAATGTATTGGTTTATATTTTGTATTAATCTGACTCGGCTAGTAACTAAAGTTGTTAAATAAACGCAGTTAAGTAAAAAGTACAATATTAGCTTCCAAAATGTAAAAGGAGTATTAGTTTAAAGTAGCATGAAATGGAAATACTCAAGCAAAGTACAAGTACCTCAATTGTACTTAAGTACAGTACTTGATAACTGCATTTAGGTACATTCCACCACTGCAGCAATACACCAACAAAGGCAGGGGAAAGAACACTATAAGCTAATACACATGGATGTAAACAATGCTGGATTTTAATATGAAATTGGCTTTCATGAAGAAGGAAATCATTCCACGCATTTGTTAGACCTCAAGGGTTCACACAATGCGTTTTGGTGAGTAACACTGAATGTAAACACAACTTTGCTTACAAGAACACTCCCCAGGGCCCCTTTAGCTCAGGAGGCAGTGCTGGAGAAAGCCTGTTCGATCTGGAACACACTTATTCCAGCAGGAGAGACATAAGTGTTGAATAGGCCTGAAACTGGAGATCTTTTTTTGGGGTCAACATCATCCCACGTGTTGACCAGCCCAGTGGAAAAGTCCCAGTATCCCATATCAAACAAAGCTAATCATTTAGAGTGATTTTGGTGTCTATATGTTCTGAACCTGACCAAAAGGCTAAACCATCATGATATACTGAATTCCTTTGACACCTCAACACAGCTCCTCCATGTTTTACTGGAATAAGTGTCTGTCTTCACTGACAAAATATCTCTGGAAATATAAACACCTGAGGGAGGCTCTTTGGTGCTAGAGAAACTGCCGTGTGTTTGTTGAAGTGTGAGTGTGTATCGATGTGTATGGACATGTAGGGACGCACATGAGTGTGAGTGTGTGTGTCTCTAAGGATTTGCTGTGCTTACAGTCCCTCCAAACTCAAACCCATTTCATCTGAAGCGTGTGATTGCTGAATCACTTCCATCTTTCCCACTCAGTTTCTGTCCTCTTCTCCCTCCACAGCCTTTCATATTCGCTTCATCTCAAAATGTGGCTTTTCCTTTCTTGTTTGGAAATAAGAGATCAAAAGTTGCTTGACTGACAGTTTATTTTCTTGTAATAAATCTAAAATTGGTGCACAATATTTTTTTTCCTTCCATCCATTTTCTGATCCTGCAGCTCATCTGCACTGCAAATGAATGCTATCTGGCATCAGACATCATGGGCGACTTAGTTTATCATCATAGCATTTGTTTTTTTGTTTTTTCCCCCCAGAGAATGAAAGGGAAAGCATGCATAAAGATGGCTCGAGAATGAATAGGAGGGATATTCTGAGTGTGGTAGTCCACTAGGATGCACACAAGCCTTAAGCTCAGTAAACAGTGACATCTGCTGAACATACCAAACTGTAGGGTTTAGAGTGAATGCCTTTCCTGCCTCAGAAATGCATGCTTTTAATTAAAAAAAATGCTTTCTGGCATTATGTCTTTTTTTTTTAAAAATCAGTGTCATTATTATGATTTGTAGATGTTCCATCCATCCATCCATCCATCTTCTCTTAGAGGGTCGCAGGGGGCTGGAGCCAATCCCAGCTGACATTGGGCGAGAGGCGGGGTACACCCAGGACTGGTCGCCAGTCAACCGCAGGGCTGACACATAGAGACAGACAAACATTCACACACGGGGAGAACATGCAAACTCCACACAGAAGGGCCCAAGCCGGCCAGCAGGTGCGAACCCAGAACCCTCTTGCTGTGAGGCGACAGTGCTAACCACTGCACCACCGTGCCGCCGTAGATGTTTTATTATTATAATTAGTACTTATTGGAGCATTGTTTATATCATTCATTTTCATGTCCGCTATGATCAAGCATGGTCATCTTAAGATGCGTCTTCACTGTGTTTGTTGCTTTTCCTTCAAAACATTCACACTCATTAAAAAAAAAAAAATCTAATTTTCTTTGCTTCTGTAGTGATCCATTTTCTTCAGCTTACAACAATGATCCCATTCCCCTGAAGGGTTTGTTCAGGTTTCTTTTTGTTTTGTGGTAAAAGCTGTTTTTGTGAAATCTCAATTTGCTGCCATAAACTAACTGACAGCTGTTTTATTAACAGCCCTCTGGCTAAGTTCAGAAATGAAAAAGAAACAAAGAAAACAGAACTTGCATGCAGCATTGAATTTTTTACTTTGAGTCAAGAGGCTCAAAGATACTGATAAAACTGAATGAAGTAATCAAGATCCCAGCCTCGCTAATTTAAATATAATATTTCTGGACAGTTTTTAATTAGAGAAAACATTAACAAAACAGCAGACAGCTCCCAATTTAACATTGTCTGACCTCACCATGGCACCAGGAAATCTTATCATAAGAGGCTGACTACACTAATTGATTGAAGTCACCTGTGTGAATGTGTGGGTTTCCGTCTGAGGCATATAATGTTTGGCCACAGCTATTTGTAATTACAGTTGGTGTGATTTAAGTGGAGAACGTTTCTCAAAAGCTCTGTTACTTTGAGTTTAGAATAGGTGCTGGTTGGTCAGTCTAGTTGTAATAGAGTTAGTTGTCTTCTGTCACAGGCGCACACAAACTAAATAAACAGCAACCACCACTTCTACATAGCCGACTTGTTTTAATGACAGCATGCAGAGTCAGACAGAAATCAAGACTCAGCTTCTCTACAGGGGGATAAATGGACATGTGCACTAATTACCAATTGACTACAGCTGCGCCTGCAGCTGCCACTGCTGCACCAAATATCGAAACCCCACCCCACAACCACACCAGTGCTCAGTGTTAAAAACTTGCAACTGCAGAGCTATCAACAGTGAGAACGATGAGAGGGCAAAAATGGGTCAACGGCATTTCTGTGACTGAAACAAAAGCCACGTGATAATTGTAGAGTAACTGTATGTTTGGGTGTCAGTGTACAGTAAGTTAGTTCAGCTCTTCCTTCCATTTGAAAATAAGGCCGCCATACACACTGTCACTTGAAAGATCTTGAATCTTGCTAGATTTGTTGCCATTGGTGAAGATATCAAGTTTGCTACTGTACCATTGTTGTTGGTTTAAAAGATCCAAATGTCTGATGATAAAACATACCGAAGTTTTTAAAGTTTTCTGTTTGTCTGGTCTTTGAAGATATCGGTCTCTCCCATTTTCAGTTTTCACACAAACTGTAACAGACTTTTGAGCACTTAACACTCTGCCATTCTTTAAGTCCACTCAGTGGTCTGTTCCATTGAGATATAAGCCCTCCCAAGAAAGCAGTGAGAAGTAAGCCTTTTCACACCATTTAATCACAAATCCTTTCTTTCTCTCTCTCTCTTTCTGCTTTCCTCCATCTATCTCTCTGTCTCTGGCCTACAGACAGTTGAGCGGCTCTTCTGGATTACGCTGACGCTGCGCCTGGTCCCGCCTGGCCTCTTCTGAGCAGGATGGACACTCTGGAGTCAGAGCTGACCTGCCCAATCTGCCTGGAGCTCTTTGAAGACCCTCTACTGCTCCCCTGCGCCCACAGCCTGTGCTTCGGCTGCGCCCACCGCATCCTCATCTCCCACTGTACCACCAACGAATCTGTTCAAAGCATCGGCGCCTTCCAGTGCCCCACCTGTAGATATGTCATTTCCCTAAGTCCGGAGCGTGGACTAGAAGGACTTAAGAGAAACGTGACCTTGCAGAACATTATTGATAGAGTTCAGAGGGCCTCATCTTCAGCTGGGCTGCCTCTACCGCTGCCGTTGCCTGCGCCCCACAGCGGGCCCAACTCTCCCGGTGAGGAAGGGAGCAACCGATTGGCGCTGGTCCCTGTCAGCGCCGCCATGTCCAGCCCAGGCACACCTCCTGAACCGGTCCAGTGCCAGTTCTGTGAGCAGGACCCGCCGCAGGATGCCGTCAAAACCTGCGTGACATGCGAGGTGTCGTACTGCGAGGAGTGCCTCCGAGCGACGCACCCAAACAAGAAGCCGTTCACCGGACACCGGCTCATCGAGCCAATGCCAGACTCCCACCTCAGAGGGCTCCAGTGCCTGGAGCACGAGGAGGAGAAGGTGAACATGTACTGTGTCAGTGATGATCAGCTGATCTGCTCACTGTGCAAACTGGTCGGAAGGCACAGAGACCACCAGGTGGCAGCACTGAGCGACCGCTATGAAAAACTCAGGGTAAGCACATAAGTTGATTATTTTTTGGGGAATTTCTTTTACATTTGCTTCTGTGTGAATAACATGGCTTGTATGGATTTTGCCTTTTAACTCTTGTAAATATGTCAGATTTTTCCAAAACTGAGCTTTAATTAACCTGCGGCCTCCAACGACAGATATATCAGGGTTTTAGCTTCCCTCCATTCTTTACCTAACACATAATGAATTTTAAACTTTCATTTTATGCTGCTCTGAAGTATGAAATTTCCTATTATCTTTACCCAGGTATCTAACTCGATTATCAAATGAGATTTTATCATCTCATGCTGACTTATTATATTTCCTGAATAATTAAGCAATTAGCATAATCACTACACCATGGCAGTGTACCGGGAGGGTATTCAGAGGCCTGCACACAGAGTGAATATGGGGAGTGTCATTAGTGACGAGGCATGGTGTCTTCAATGAGGTTGCAGGTTAACAAGCGCCAACTGCCTGCCGGGTGTAAGTGTGCTTAATTGAGCATGGCTATTAGAGTGTGCTGGTAATGGCCGTAGAGGCAGTGTGTGTGTCTGTGTGCGTGCGTAGATGTGTGTTTTAGGCTACACCAGAGCTCATGCAGAAGGAAACGTTACTAGGAATGTCAACCGGATGCTGTTTTTCTAATAATCCAATAGTCTTCCCTCGAACAGGGTCAACTAATTAATTGTGTATTTTCAGAGCAAGGCCATTTAATGCCTTAAAAGTAATCAGAATTTTAAAATCAATGCAAAATCTGCCAGGGAGCCATTTGTAAGTTGGGTAGCACAGGAGAATATATATATATATATATATATATGCGCACACTCATATTTCTTGGTGCCAGTTACGTAGCCCCTAACATGCAGCAGATGCAGTTTTATTAGGGCCAAACTTCACCATGTGGGTGAAAACAAAGTCAGAAGTTTTCTTCAGGCTCAGACACAGCGTCGATTAACTCATCCAACAAAAATATTTTCCGACCATGCTGATTATCCCGAACATTAGTTACACAGATTTCTCGCCTAACAATGAGCGAGAAAATACATCTAACTTTTCCAAGGCGCCATTTACCCAGGGAACAGTTTCAGCAATACCCTCCTGCACACTAGCTCGGAAAGTGTTTATTCAGCCTCGCTAAGCGTCTTTAAATGAAATGCCATGGGTGTGACTCCTATGAGAAACAGGTTTTTCCTTTTACCAGCGGTTTGAAACACATGTTCAAGTGTGAAGTAGTTTGTAATACGTCCTCAGAGAGGAGGCATGCCTTTAGTGATGTGATGGAAGAAACTGAATCACAACAGCTGATTCCCACAGAAGGAAAGGTATTGATGATCTGATTTCTGACACATTATTGCTCAATACAAAAATAGAGGAGCATTTTATTACAGAGCTGCTAACACTTCGTTTCAAAGAGTGTAATATGTCTGTGAGTAGTAAAATTCCCCCCTTTTAACATCCAAAACCTACTAAAGAGTAGAAAAGCACCAAACAATAACCAAAATCTATGATTATAACCATCTGTTTTCAGTGTCTACACCGTTTTTTATTCTTTGTCAAGAAAAAGAAACAATTGGCAAAAAAACAAAAAAAAACAACACATCAAGCCGTTCTGCCTCCAATGACGGGCGTAACAGTTGATGTGTGTGTCTGCACCTTCTCATCTTGTGTGTTTCGGCTAATTTAAGCAGAGGAGAATAATTAGCAGGAAAGCCACAGGTCAGTGCATCATCTAATTATCATGCTTCTCTTTCTCCCCCTCTTCCTCCATTCAGCCGGAGAGACAACGTAGCATAGCACAGGTCAGCGCACCGATCAGTTCAGCCCACAGGCTAATTATCTGCTAAAAACACAAGTAACAAAGGAACGGGCAGATTTCTCCTCGCTCTGGCACGCTCACAGGGTTGCAAAATATTGCCCATCTAAGTAAAGTAGATGTACAACCATAATGCATTATAACAAGCATCACATGACATCCTTGGGAATCTCTGTTGTGTACTACACATGCAGTACATGTGTATTCCCACCCCGAAGAATTACTTAATTCATCTCAGCATTGAAGTTTGCATGAGAGGGTACATGTGTGAAGCACAGGTACAAGTAACATATGATTAACCCTTTCTTTAAGGGCTTCATGTAGCCTACACACTCATCCCTGATGGCCCCTTTATGTGGCTTAATAACATTATTTAAATATATAAGATTGTAGATTCATTCTTTCCCTACCTTAACAAAGTAGGCTTTGTGCTTAAACCTAACCAAACTTTAAACACAGTTTTGGCAGATCAGGAAACAGTGAATTATTTTTATTTTTGGATAAGCATGTATCCTGTAAAATGTGAAATTATGGGTACAGTACTCTGCTTTATAGATAATCATATGCCGCTGTCACTGTACCTTGCGTGGATAGTGAGATCAGATGGGAAAACAAAGTATGTTTGACTGCTTCATAACTTTTGAGTATGCTCCCTCTGTCTCTCTCACACAAACACATGCACACAGAGGCATGCATGTCTGCAACCACATACACCACAGATACCCCCCATCTGCCCTCTAACTTTGCACTAATGTGAAGATAGACACAGGCAGCACCGCCTTGCTCACACACAGAAAACAAGTGTGCCTTTTCTGCCAAAAGGAGGAGGGGATCTGACCACTTGTTAAGCCCTCAAAACAAAGTGAGTTTGATACAAAGCACGGGGTTAAAACCCTGTTAATCCTGAGCTGACCTCTATAGAATCTACGCATTGAAAGGGAGGATTGATAATAATAGCGAAAAATTAACTCTAAAACAGACTTTACATTGTGTTATTTCAATGATTTTGCACAGTAAAGTCCTTATCAACAATGATAATTGTCTTTCTTAGATGGAAACTTTAGCATCATAATGCATTAATGTCATAAGCTGATTTTTTTTTTACCCTTCTCATTAAATCCATCAGCTTATATAAGGTAAGATAAGATAAGCCTTTATTGTCCCACAGCAGGGAAATTTTCAATTTTTTAATGACATATATATATATCACTATTTTTTATCACTGACTGACTTGTTTTGCGGCTTCCTCAATAACAGTGAGGCTTTAAATATGTCTTAGCCTCAGGCTAAATTCAGTTTCAAAGTAGAAAGCTGAGTTATGGACATGTCAGTTCATTTAACCTTAATTCATTTCAGTAAACATTTCTTTTTCTTCTAATCTGTGCGTGGCAACATTTCGTGGCACACACACAGTAAAAGCCTGCAGTGAACCCACACACATCCACAACAGTAATCTCATCTTCAGTTATGATTATGTAAAACAAGCAAATGTAACAGTTAATGTAATCTTTTTATGCCTTTTATAAAAATGTCAGTTCTAATTGAAATAATTTCTCAACTAGCTTGACTGTTGAGTATATGTTACTTTAAATAACTAGCTATGCTGAATTTGGTCGCATATAGTTAGTTTTTGGAACTAGCGACAGAAACAGGGTAGGAAATAAGTTGAGGTCTCGATCTAAGCCAGTTACCACGAGAAACAACTCAACTGCCATGCAGTATTTATGCTGAACAACACATTTGATTTTTAATTCATGAAGACAGAAAACTTCTTAAAAGAGGAGGCACAGGCACGAAAGCCTCTGTTTGTCAGGTAACCCAAATGGTTAAAACCTGAAATACTTAAGATGTTACAGGCAGTCCTTTTTACACCTCTTTCACTGAGATATGATGTTTTTCTTTCATTTTGGAATCTGACAAGTTGAAACTATTTTGATCATACTTTCCGGACCATTTCATGTATATCACTTTTTGCCCTGATCTGCTGAAATTTGAGATATCCCCACTCGGCACAGGGAAAAAAACGAATATCAGATGATTGGAATAGTTTCCTTTTTTCAGTGACAGTGGTGGTGTGTCTGATAAGAGCCGTGGAGGTTATTGTGGGAACACCCATCCTTTTTCAGAGATAAAATTACCCCCGTCACAGGAAATTGACTGAGAAATAGCTTTTAAAGTCCTTGGCTCTGGATCTGAGGAGAAAGAACCTTGTGGATAAAAGATGACACTGTTGTGAGTGTGTATCTGTGTGTGTGCTAGCTTTTAAATGATAGGTTTGTAGTTTTTATGTAGTAATCAATTTGGCTTAATCAGCTGCCCTTTAGTGTTGAAACAACATACTTTAGGTTGTCAATTGCCAACATGCACAATAAAACATGAACAGACACAAAACATAACATTTGATTCACAGCCTTGCTGATAAGTACAATATTTACCTTTCTGTCCTCCAGCTGTCTCATACATCTTTTATATCGTGAAACCACCTACTTCCTTAATATAGTCCATGTTGAGTTTTCACCTTTAAATGTCAACCCTGACTTTGACAAACTTCCCTTTAAAGTGAATCATTTAAGAGCAATGCCAGCAAAAAAATCGGGTTTGTCTGACCTCCAGTGGTTTAACTGCTCACTTTGCTGCAGTGACACAGAAGTGTACTTATGGGTGTCAGTACACTGTGACATCACATCCATGAGTGCTGGGTTTGGTCAGAGGTGCAACAGACTTGAAACTTTCAATCACAGAGGGCAGTGAAAAGAAGCTTTTCAGTCTGGTATTAAGTAAGTAAATGAAGCTTAATGGCTCAATCAACTTAATGACAAACCCTGTATTATAGCTAAGGTCCCTTAAAGTTTCTTACTGTGTTTATGACCACTTAGGGGCAACAGAAACAAGCCATAAACACAACATTGACATTATCACCAGATAAAAGTGATTGTTGGCAAACCGTTGCTTATTCAGTCATCCAGCAGATGTGGATCAACATTAGCATTAATTTGGAGTCGTGTTTCTGGCCACCTGACGAAATAAAGTCCAATATTCACTCTCCTTTTAGCTCTTGTTTGGTCTCCACCAACTCCTGAAGCGAAGCAGCTAGTTGCTAACTTTGCCTGTGTGCCGTTTGGTGCTGGGCATGTAACTTACAGTGGGTTTTTAGAGTTTGTTGGCTAAAAGCAGCTAAAATAAAAATATTGCCGCTTTAAGGATGCTAATTTAGGGGCTGGATCCTACAAAGTTCACATTTCTAGGCTCTTGCACAACCAGTGTACGTGCATCCTTTGCAGCCCATTATTGTCCCATAATCTATATTTTAATGTCTGTCGTTTAAGGGAGCAATCAGGGATTCTTTGTCAACTCATAAAGTTAGGAAATAACATTATTTTTAAACATTATATTTACCAGATATTTGTGTTTAGGACAGGACAAATGGAAAAGAAACTCTCTACAGGACATAAACAACGGGAGTAAAAACTCCAATGTTGCTCTTGTTAGCAATCACAAGGCATTACAGGAAAAAAAAGGAAGTTGTATAGATATATTTACCATTAACCTGGTACATTGTCTGTTAACTCTCCATCATGCGTTGAAGTGAAGCATCAATGCTCACTTTGTGAAGTCGGGTATCATGAAATGTGTCCCAGAACTAAATAAAAGCCATTATTTGACAAATGACAGTGCATTGTGAAGCACTCACTGTCTTCGTTCTTTCCTTCTGTACTGAATGTTCCTTTTGCTTGGGGCCTTCTTGTCTCTCAATCAAACGCACGCACACACGCACACGCACACACACACACACACACACACACACACACACACACACACACACACACACCTCCATCCTTTCTCATTTTTCCCCAGTACAATGTTCCTTCCTTGCTGTGTTTTCTCTTTTTTTCTCTGTTGTGCTTTCCTTTTGAGTCAGGGCTACTAGTCTAGTCATCGCTGTTTCTCTCAGACTGATACAAACACACACACATATATATATATATATATTGTGCCAATTTACAGAGGAGCTCACTGGTATAAAACTGGGTGTCGCACAAACACACCCAAACACGCTGGTGCCCTCCATCAAATACAGAACACCCAATACAATGATGACTTAGCAATACGAGAATACAGCATAGATGTGTGTAAAGATGGGTGGACACACTGTAAAGCACAGCAGCAAACAAATAAATTATGAATCCTGTGGTCAGAGCTCTCAGTTCCTGTATCACTATTGCTGTGTTTCCTCTGCCCACTTCCTCTTTAATTTATTTCTTGCTGTTCAACGTCCACCTTTGTTCTCTCTATACTTGTCTCACTGTGTCTTTCCTTATCTATGTGACTAAGGTTTCTCTGACCTCTCTCACTCACACTCACACTCGCACTCGCACTCGCACTCGCACACACACACACACACACACACACACACACACGAGCAACAAGGAAAAGAATGAAGTGAGATTCTGGCAGTTCAGTGAGGATTCCTGAGAACACAATCCTGCTCAGTGTCAGAATAAGTCTTAAAAAGACGTAGCTCCTCTGAAGTTTTCAGTTCACTTGCCTACCTGTCTCCATCTATGGTTGAGAGTGTGTGTGTGTGTGTCTGTGTGTGTGTGATCCCCTTGCATACATTCTTAGCGTAACAGCACTGCTTCAGGGTGATTTTAGCTCACTCATAGCCTACACCCACAGCCGCTCTTGCACACATGAACAGTTAGATACTAACACTAATGACAATGGGGGGGGGTTACACATTTAGATAGAGATGGTAAAAAACAAACAAAAGTGATACGGTGTAGAATATAGAGCCATACGACTTTTATTCTTAAGCTGACAGGGAGATGTTAGGTGATGAAACATATGCAAAGTTTGCCTCCGTGTCACAGAGTGGATTCTTGCTGGGTGATAGAAGAAGACGCTGTGAGAGGATCTGAGTGTGCTGCAGCAGAACAGCTTCCCACTGATTAAGAGCAGATGCTGTGGAAGGAACCAGCTTTCCTTTGAAAAAAACCCAAAAAAAACAACAACAACAACAGCTCCCAAAACTGGCTCTAACTCTGTCAGCTGACCACACTTTAGGAACATAAATCTTATTTTTAGAAGTATATTTACATTTCAAGCGATTTCAGTGCTCATCTTATCTCCCACAGCTGAGTAACAGGAGAATTGTTTCTGCTGCCAAGTGGCCATGAACGCCACTGTGTGGATTAGAGACCGACCGCCTTGTCATTAGTATGATTTCTTTTTTTAAAAGGTTTAAATGTTTGTTGGTCAGTCCACCACTTTGGTCCTGACTGGAATATCTCAACAACTATTGGATGAATTGCCATGACATTGGGTATTGATATCCACGTTTGTGTTTATGCTACTTTGCAAAGATGATGTTTAAACTGTGCAGAAATGGCAACCAGTACCATACATATTATAAATATTTCATCCCTAAATGTTCAGAAAATACAAGTTGTATTTGTTACATCTCTCAAAGCTCATTTTTCACATCTTTGCTCATTTAACACAAAAACCTCACAAGTGACTTAACATGTTGACCTGTCTGCTTACACAATCCTCACATAAATAAATGTAATACACATATCTCTAACACTTTCATGCTCACAACATGAAAAAAACATTTGAATATAGAGCTTTATTCTGATGCCATCCTCCAGCCAATTTACTTCACTTAACAGCTAAAGATCAAATACTAATTTTGGACCTCAGCTTATATTTATGGAACAGTTTGGTTTCCTTTACAATAATCATTACTGCCTCACAGAGCAGCTAGCTTGGCTTGTCGGCTTGCCTTCTATCTCTCTCAGGGCTACGTCTTGTTCTAAACTCATTAGTTTTGTTATTTTTGCTGCATTTTATATTCTTCATGTTCATTTCTGCTTTTGTAACTTTTAATGTGCAGAAATTCACCCTGTGTTGTATGTGGACCCAAGGAAGACCATCAACTGCATTAACATTATATCAAATTATGTTTTGTAAAGTAAGTAAATGTTGTAAATAAATGCAGTATAGCGAGTAGAGAGAGTGAGTAGAGAGTCCTCTGAAATGGAGTAGAGTGTATGAAGTAGCATAAAATGGAAGTACTCAAGTAAACATGCTTCAAAATTGTGCTGTGCTTCAGTACAGAGAATTTTTCACAGACCGTCGTGTTTTCTTTTTTCTTTCTGTGGGGGGGGGGGTTGAAAATCCGGCTCGGACTGGCAGCAGAAAAGGAGGATAGGGCAAACAGAGAGAGAGAGATACTGCGGATAAAGCAGCAGGATGATTGACAGGTGATCAACCTGATGGGCAGGCGGGCAATTCAGCTCCAAGAGATTAATACTAGTTGGCAACATGGACACTGTAGATGTGGGTTAACCCCTTCGTGTCCAGATCTGACCACGAACAAACACACACACACACACACACACACACACACACACACACACACACACAGGGTTTCATTTTTTTAAATCCCTGAGCTGCCATATGTGTTGTTGCCTTGTGTACATGTCACAGTATATTTTATGTACTGAAGATTGTGTGAGTGTATTAGAAGATGTAAAGTTTGCATTTGAATATGTGCTTCTATACACTGTGCTGCTATATAGACATAATCACAAATATGTTTTTCTCTTTGCATTTAAGTATGCATGCATTTTGCTGCATACACCGGCCTGCACGTGACACAGCTGCTGACTTATTGTTGTCCTCCTCATCATCCTTCAAGAGCTGTAGTTTGTTTTTATCGCAACGGGTGATGACAGCAACGACAGTCATCAGAGCAGACCTTTATGCTGCTTTTGCTTTTGTGTGTCATCGCCGTATTAAGGCCATCCATTAAGCCCCCAGTGACACTACAGCACACACACAAAACACACACAAACCCACCGTCTCTATCTGTGTTTACCGTTGTTGTGTATTTAAAATTCCCTCTGGGGTAACTCCTTTTTAATCCTCAACATAACATCCGAACCTGGCTTTGTTTACACTGCGGCTAAAAAGTGGTGAAAGGTTCAGTGAATTGTAATGTAGCATATTGAGCTAGGTGGCTTTTTTATTTAAAGTCAAGCAATTTGCAGTTAAGGATTTACCAAAATTCAAGATGTGTTTGGAAACCTGTGCTTTCCCAGCGAAGCTACTGTATCTTTGACGTTTGCTGTTCCGGCCTTGCTGCTCCAACGCACCTTCACACCGTTTTTTCGAGACATGCAGGAAATCTCAGCTTAAGTTCATCCTCAAAACAGATTTGAACGGGACAGTGGAGACGTGGCATCAGAGCAGCTTAAGCACGCTCGGTTTGGCAATAATATGACAGTCTTGGAAGTAAAGGAGACAGCTTGTGCTCAGACCGATGAAAAGCACCAAAAGAGAAAGAAGGGGAAAAGGGGGAGGTAAGGAAAAGAAAAAGCAGGGCGGAGCGTTAAGGGACAGAGCTGACGTGCTGTCACCTGTTTGCCGATTCGTTAGCCGAGAGCGCTGCTGCGTGCTCTCATAGGGAAGGCTTTTGATGCCTAATTTGCCGCTTGGCCGGGTTTGCGCCTGGCTTGGTGTTCAGTGGAGTGGCTGTCCCAGTCACATCCTCTCCTAGAGTAGGATCCTCTGTCGGAGGCTCGGACAGGGCAGGATGAGGAGGCAGTACAGGGATGAGGGCTATCACCAGCGCTCAGAGGTACGTGGACACTAAACGCACCTCTTCAAAAAGAAGAAGAAAGCTGTGCAACTCCTGCAGATGCTTGTGCAGAAGAAGAGTTGAGGGAAAACGTTACTTTGCTGTTCTTTGGTGAATCTGCACTGAGGAATCAAACATTGTTGATCATTTTGTCTTGTGGTTTTCTAGAATGTAGTTGTTTTCCGCTTGCTTAACAACTTATTTTTATTTTGTGATGTAGCGCCTGAGGTTGCCTTACAACTTCTTTAGCTCGTGTAAGCAGAGAAACCTAAAGGGGAAAATCTGTTGCATCTTTATCCTCCTTTTGTTTTACGGCTCTGCCCTTCACGACTGTTTCTTTGCATTTATGTCCCAACCGTTTCTTTTTCACTTCTCACTCTCTCTGTTGTCTGTTTATCTGTGTTTGCTACAGCAAGCCCTGGACTCCAACCTGGGCAATTTGATCAAGAGGAACAACGAGCTGGAGTCGCTTATGGGAAAACTGATCCAGACTTGTCAACATGTAGAGGTGAGTCCCCGCGGTCCTCTGAGGTCCCCACTGACCTATATATTGCCTGTGACTAGTCAGTTTTTGTTTAGAATTAATAATACAGTAGAATTTAAAGTTCTTATTTTATTATTAGCCTATTATTATTTCAATAAATCTCATTTTATATTTATTTATATAAAAAAATACATTAGTTTTCTATTCCCCAGTGATTGAGCCACTGACCCATCTCCTATGTGACTTTTATCATGATGTAAGATTGAGACCAGTATCCTTGAGCTTAGCATGGAGCTAAGATTAGCAGCTAAACTACTACTATAAAGGCTGTATGAAATAAGTATACAATCGTACAACAGATTGTATTTTGGAGCTGAAAGCATTTGCAGACGAATCAATTAGTCGATCAGCAGAAAATTAACTGGCAACTATTTTGATCTGTTAGTCGTTTAAGTCATTTATCAAAAGAAAAATACAAAAAATTCCAGCTTCTCAAATGTGATGGTTTGTTTGTTTGCTTTTTAATTGGAAATGGAATATCTTTAGGTTTTGCAGTGTTTTTCAGACAAACAATACATTTTAAGAAGTCATCTTGGGCTGTGGGAACTTGTGCTTTCTGACATTTTATAGACTCATCAGTTGCAGCCCTACTGTATTCTTCTAATGTCAAACTTCAGATGTGAAGATGAAGGTGCAACTTACAGTTAGCTGCAGAGTTGTAATGAATGTCACCTGCAGTGCTAATGCTGAGAAAGGACTCATTTCAAGTCAGCCTGCTGTGTTTTAAATGCACCTGCAGTACTTCAGCAACAGTTCAAATTCCTTTAGCATAATATATTCCATCTTTAAAACAATGTGCTAGCAAAGTTTAACTTTTTTTCTCCACAAACAGTTTTATCTGTGCAGACACTGGGGCGAGCAGTGCATAGGCCTAATTGCATTGTCTTTTGCAATTACTCAACATCTGGTTTTGTCTAATATGTTTATTCCTGTATAAGGATAATAGCAATGTGCGTGAATGTCTGTGTGTGTTTAGCTCTACTGAAGGCAATTCTGTGCTAAGCCTGCCTGTTCATGTTACGCTGGCCCACTAAGAAGCTTTAAATAAAGTAATGCCACAAGGTTAAAAAGCCAGTGACATCTTAGTTGATAAATAATGGAGAACAGCCTCTCTGCCTGGCAAGGCCTTTACAGACTGCAAGGAAAGAGGATTGTGATTTATTAAGGAGATTTACATTTTTTTTTTTTTTTTTGCTAAAGTGCTGTGTGCATATTTTGTGAGTATGTTTTCTGTGAGCTAAGCTTCGGGTTGTGATGATGCAGGAATTTCAAATAGGGAAAAAAACACCCTCTTTGATCACCAAAATTATAAAAGGACCAAAAAAGGGAAACACTCCACTTTAAGAATCAGTACTAAATAAATGATGCATATACGAAGGGGCGAAAAACGCTTGACCTGGTCACAGCTACATGTACAGTAGGATTTCACAACATGCTCTGAAGCCCTAGAATAGCTTGTGGACTGTGCAGTGATAGCACGTTGTCTTTAGGTGAGAAAAGAATGTGATCACCAGTTCAACAAAATACATGTTGAACTGGTGATCATGAGCCAAAAATAAATGCATAAACTCGATTTATAAAAACTCAATAAATGAAGCTGTTCATGCACATTCAGCTGCCCATGAGAGGCGTGAATGTGACAGGGCTAAAAAAAAAGAGGGTCACACAGGAAAAGCTCTGTACAGGCAGCGTTCTGAATATTTCACATCAGATTAATCTATTCCAAAGCTTCACTGGAGATGACTGCTGACAGTCTCTGACATCTTTGAGACTCCAGATGTTGTATAAAAACTGTATAGTGTTCATTCGTACGTAGAAAAGAAAACTTGAATTGGAAAAGTTTTCAGATTTTTTTTCTTTTTAACAAATTCAAAATGCCATGAATGGCAACGCTCATTAACATCCTATGATTTTTCCTCCAGTACCAGGCGTAATGGTGGTGTAAAAGGAGGCAAGTGATGTTCTAAGAAAGATTGCAAGCTCACATCCAGTTCCTATGAGTCACTGTCTGTGCTGTTGTTTGACCATGCCCATGATTTAATGCTATGTCAAATCCCAGCATTCTTCTTCAGC
The DNA here is from genome assembly GCA_005408345.1 of Macquaria australasica. Taxonomy (NCBI): domain Eukaryota; kingdom Metazoa; phylum Chordata; class Actinopteri; order Centrarchiformes; family Percichthyidae; genus Macquaria; species Macquaria australasica. The sequence goes on along the minus strand of SEMN01000089.1, from coordinate 182,059 downwards.
TGGGAACGTGTCTTACTAATAGAATCAAGGTGTTATAATTGTTGGAAAATAATGCCACACAATATTTGCACCATTCTCTGCTGCCTTTTGCATGATGAAAAATAGGGAACTGAGTTATCATGTTTGAATCCAAGTATAATTTAATAGTGTAATTATAGGCAGTTTGTATGGTTTGTTTGTAAAATGCAATAAAGAATGTGACTCCAAGCTGAAGAAAATACAAGGCTTACTGCTTTTGCTGGGAAAATGGATACTTCTACTGTATCAAAAGCCACAGAAGAAGAAACACCTCTGATTGGTACAAACAGGCATAGTGTCACTGAATATATCAGGCACGTACAGTTTAACGTCACCTCCCTTGCAGAAAGTTTGGTTCATGCCTTTTCAAAAGTTTGGATATCCTCGAGAATTGAGTCATTTGTGTGTGTGTGTTTCTGTGTTTGAATTTTAAAATACATTTTCTTACTGGAACGCTAACATTTGGAGGCGGAGTGACCACAGTGTGTGTGTCTACGCGGCCTTGTGGGCGGTTGTTTCAGTCAGATGAGCAATATCAGAGAGCGTCACCCTTGTTCACATCGAGTTCTTGAGATAAACAGTCATGAAATGTCAGAGAGAGCGAATCAGAGCTTCAGTGGAAACAAAGAACTTTCAGTACAGTTTCATTTTAGTTTAATTGTTGTTTATCAGTTGTTAGAAACTATTCCTGACCCTACGGCGGATTAAAAAACACAGCAAAATAAGCAAAATCTGCTGGAGACCAAGGAAGCTGACTTCCAAAAAACATGATCTTCAATGTGTGTCTTTTTGGTCTATATTCAGAGAAGCCTCTACCACAAAACACCATTGTTTTTAGATCTGTATACGTATGCTAATTGGTGTACAATATGCCAAAAAAGAGATAACATACTGTATATACAAGTTTTTCACAGTGTAAGCAGTTCCCCGGAGCTGTCACAGTGATGTCGAAGAAACCAATTAGCAGTGTTGAAAGATGCACCGGCATTGCTACAGCTACTCTGTACATCACAGCTAAAGCATTCAGCTTAGCATGTCTCACATAAGCACTGAGTTGCAATCCAGGTGGCAAATTGTTTCTGTTGGCAACACAATCCCAGAAAAAAAACACATAAATGGTGTTTAGAAGGGCACGTTGAGGATATTGAGGAAGTCCTTTCCAGCCTTGTTTGGCTCTGTGGCGGAAAGGCAAATGACTCCCCATGATGTCATTATTAAAACACCTGTCAACATGCGTATGTGTGTAAGAGAGAGTGTATGTGTGTATGAATAACTGTGCAGTCTCTCATTGGCTTGGCAACACTCACAGCAGACTTCCCTTTCATTGCTCCCTGTGCTATCGCTTTGCCGCAGCAAGAAAACACTTTACAAGGTGCTGAAAGGACCGCTAGGAAATGACCACAATGAGCAATTACACATTATGTTAGGACCTGCAGTATTATAATTGGACTTGGAACAACTTTTATAGCCTGCTCAGACTGTAAAGGTTCCAACTGCAAAGTAAATCCAGTACCTCAGAGAATGGAGATGGATGCCATTTTTCTTCTAAAGACCCTCATGGCAGAACGACCCTGAATCTAATCAACAACATCGGCTGCACTTTCCCCAAACACCTTCCAACTAAACTATTGTTTAATTGACATCAATTGGTTTTGAGCCAAGCAGATGTTTGAACCCACAGCCACAAAACTAAATGTTTTTATATAAAATTAGGATAATTTTAGGCAGAGTCATCGATGTCCCAAAATGTGACAATGACCTTGTTTCTATAGCCCATCCTAAACCTTGTGTTTTGATGACATTGGCTTTACCCACAAACCCCACTGCTGCACAGTATTGTGGAAATGATAATAAGACTTTTTCTTCCAAGTTTTTTTTTCCTGAGCTCATTAAAACCCAACACGTCTAAGTATTAAAGTGGTAACCCTTCCCTTTACCACAAAGGTAAGAAATACAGAAATTAACATAAAGCATTCTTATTACATTAAATGTTATTGTTATTGTTATTTGGTATTTCATGTCCTATTTATTTCATCTGCAAAAAACTGAAACAAGTTATATAACCTGGACATCTAAAGATATAACTTTTCAACCAAAATGTTTTCTGGTTTTAACCTAGACGTCGAGAGCATTTTTGATCTATAAAGCAGGGATCAGACTGCATGATTTCAACACAAAACGGTCAGACTTGATGTATCAGAAACAAAAATGAGTAGTAGGCACAACATTTTGCCATTTTATCCCATGTAGTGTTAGTGGAACACGACCAAGCCTACTTCCAAAGGACATCTCACGAGGCCCTGCTGAAAAGACTAGCATGTGAATTTTTATTTTGCCTTCTTTTGGCTAGTTTGACAACACGATGCCATGGTCGCTGACATTCCTGATCCCAGAAGCTTGTCTCTGACCCCTCCTGCCCGATCAACTTTGCACTACAAGCAGGTCGTGAAAGACGGCAAGCTAATATCGGTCCATATTGTCTGGCCAAGTGAGAGCAAGACCACCAAGACAACCTAATCTGACAGAGTGACAGAAAGACATAAGACATGTTATTTAGTTTGATCACAGACTAAGTTACCAAATCAGTGGTTGCTGGGAAATTATAATATAGGACTTCAGATTAGCCTAAGAGTCTCAATAACAGCAACTACCGAAGATACCTAAATCTAGTTGGGAGCTTACACGTTAGCTAATATCTATCTGTACATTAGCTAGTTTCTGCCTTCTGAAGTGTAATATATAATCTTAAAATGTGACCTATATCAACCTAGATTTTTTTTAATATGGTTTTCAACGGGGGATGTGTAAAATGTGTAAATTAATCTTGGCTACCATGGGAATGAGGGAATCACTCCCTCGTTCACCTACTCATGAAAATGGCAGAGGTATGGTGCAGCATATAATAAATAGGGGGTGATTTCAGACACAGCCCTTGTGTCTGGTTCTTTGACACATTGCTGAGTGTCATGTCTGCTTTCTACCAGCCAAAGAGCTTCCTGCTTATTTTACTTGTCACTCAGCACTCAAGCCAGCGGGAGGCAAAATGGCTGAATATGCCTCATCTTCCTCAAGTGTTTTCTTCAGACAGGAGGGCCGGCTGATGGATGAAAATGACATGCTGTCCCTCCACTGACATGATGTGGAGCCACTAAACGTATATCTCTCCATATCCCCCATCCCCAGCATCCATCACTCTCTTTGTTTATCTAATACTCTGTGTGAATTGGTTCTCAGGTGAACGCGTCACGCCAGGAGGGCAAGCTCCTGGAGGAGTGTGATGTCCTGATTGACATTATTCAGCAGAGGAGGCAGATCATTGGCAGCAAGATCAAGGAGGGGAAGGTGAGGTGAACACTCAGAGGGGCAAGGAGTATGATAGCAGATACCATTTATTTTCCTTATTATGCCCATGTTTCACTTCATATCCTCCCACTTTTTCAGCCTGCTAAACAGTGAATAAACAAAGATGTGTAGCCCATTTTAAAGCTACCAATGGGACCACTTGTCATTTCGTTCTTCCACCGCAAACAGCATAATGTACTTTCTTTATTGATGCTTAACACTGATTTAGCCATGTTTTTGTAGCTACTAATTTACATAATTTCTTAATCATTGAAAATTATATTTTCTTCCATCAGTGAACGATTCTAGCAAATATAATGATCATCAAGGGGTAAATAATGTCTGCAAATCTAATATTCCACAGACATATGCATACAAATAAAAACAAATGAACTCCCTTATTCATGCAGTAAATACAATGTAATGTGCAAATGTTGTACAAATAAGTATCTATGTGACAGGCATTCACAATCCAAAGGCTTGAATTGCTACAGTTGATTGACTGCTAATGTCATCACCTTTATTCATCACTAGTTAAACACATGCATGCACCGAAAACACTCCGAGCTACCATCCGATCCCATTTTGTGTCAAATGCAATACTTTGTTACAGCCACTTGACCTGATCCTCATATTGCGAACAGACAGCAAACTGTTCAGCTGCCTGAAATGCAAACCCTTGGACACGTTCTGAACAGACGGGAAAAAGAGTCCGACTGGCCAAAAGTAGATCCCAGAGCATATGGGAGGGCACGTTTACTTGTAAACCCGAATGATTTTTTGAAGCTGTATCTAATGAGACTTGGAACCCACCAGGGATTTTTTTTTCCACCATGTGATATAGGCTTTTAGCTTTTAAGACTGCATCAGAGAAGATGCAGAAATGGATACAGAGATACTTATTTTTAGGCCAACAGATTTCCACAAATTGCTTTTTGGTGGAGTATTAGATCAGGATCAATAGCACTCCATCAAAAAGAATAACAAGTTTCTGTTGTTAGTCTGCCTGCTTTGCTTACTTCCTTGTCCTTATTTTTTTTAACATGATGATGACTTTGCATATTTCAGTGGATTTGTACTGAGATTACAGTGTTTTGGGGTTTTCACAAGCCAAACTGCTGATGAAATGTCTTTTGACCTCAATCCAGCCACTGACCTCAATCTGTCTCTCAAAATCTCTGCTCACACTGTATGGAGAGGGAATGAATCTGAGGGTCAAACGAGGAGAATTGAAATCCCAGTTTTGCGTGCAATCGAATCATTGACACGCCTAGAAGATTTAGTATTAGCAGGGACGTGGGAGAAGCTTAACTCATGTCGTTTTGAACATTTTTGTTGTCCCGTTTGTTTGTTTCTTGGTTACTCAACCACCTTTGATGTTCTTACCAATTGAGAAAACATGAAGAAACTATTGCATCAGTCAACCCTTGGTTTGACCTTTTAGTGTATGACTTCGAAATGTTAACATCCATCTCCTTGTACCAATAAAACCCCATTTTCTCTCATTATGTTCTCATCCATAATGATCCGCAACATCTTAACCTGGATGAGGACATTTTCATGCATTCTTGGTTTGATTAGTTTGGCACTGATCTCAGACTTCTCTTTGCATTCGCCATTCTGTTCAGGCACAAAGGCTTCGGAAGCTCGCCCAACAGATCTCCAACTGCAAGCAGTGCATCGAGAGGTCCTCTGCCCTCATCACACAGGCCGATCAGACACTGAAAGAGACCGATCACGCTCGCTTCCTGCAGACTGCCAAGTGCATCAACGAGAGGTCAGACATCCCACACACTGGCCGCACGTTAGAATTATTCAGCATAGCAAACTAAGGTCTAGCTTTAGAGAAAGGGCAAAGAGTGCCCACATAGATGTTGAGAAACAATTTGAGAACTTTGCTGTTGGGGATGTCAAGCACACAAAGATGTAAAGAAGTAGAGAGGGAATTCATCTTTTATTTAGCCTAATCTTATTCAACTCCCTGCTGAAGCTTCCTGACTAATTGATTTGGCAATTGAGAACTAAGCCCAGTGTCCAATATGTGCATCCTCAGAAGAAACAAAGCTGAGTGATATAAAAAGAAATCATTATCCTTTAGTCCTTCAAACAAAAGTAGTGTTTCAGTCAGAATCGTATCTTCACAGCCTCAATTACTAGGGGGCTGATTATATTCAGATTCAGTATTTTTAATTTAGCAACTGTTGAGCGCTTTGTTAATACTGTATATCTGTGTTATTCCATCAGCTAATCTGATCTGGTGCAAAATGCTAAAATTTCTTGTTTCTGCATCTTGGAGTAACTAAATATAAATTCTCACATATGTTTCTCAGTTCTTTTATTTTAAAGAAAATAATAAACACTTTTTGATTGGTAATGATCTAGGGTTTCCATGGCAACTGCATCAACCCAAGTGCTGATCCCTGAGATACACCTAACGGACACCTTCGACACTTTTGCCCTGGACTTTGCTCGAGAGAAGAAGTTGCTGGAGAATCTGGATTACCTTACAGGTAAACCTTCATGTTTTCATCAAAGTCTTTCCGTTCAGAGGGATATTTATTGATTCAGCTAAAAACTGTTTATTCATTGAACTGTTTCTGCCCCCTGTTTTAAATTCAGATGACTAATTTGTAGACAAAATCAGTGGGCATTTCAATTCATGTGCACCATAATTGCTTGACTTTTACTTTCTTTGTGGTTAAAATCACAAATGGCCCACAGTGTTACACTTTAATCCAGTTCCTCACTGACCATGAAACTCAACATTGCCTTTAATTATGAATCTATTCCGGCTTTATATTCAGATTTTGATATTTTTAAAAATTCTTTTGAAGTCTCTTCTGTCTTCAAGCACTGCATTTGAAGGAACGGGCTCCAGTCTATTAACTCCAAAATTAATTTTCAACATTAATTTCCGATGTCTCATTTGCAAGGACCCATCAAAATGTCACTGCATGAATTATGAGCACGCTGGGGACAAAAACAAGGCATCATGTGTAGTGGATTTGAAGGTCTGTGGAAATGGCTGGCTCGTATTTATTCTCTGCGATGCATGAGGGCTTCGCTGGAGGGCCTTTTCACTAAGTGAATCAGTCTGAATCACTCCACTATGTGCAGCCACTCATGACAGAAGGCTCGGGAGAGGGAGAGAATGACAGACACAGAAAGAGATAGGAAGAGGCTTTACAATCAATTTAAGCTGTGCCTTTGTATCTTTATTTCTTACCTCCGTCCATTCTCTTCCTATTAAAGGCCTCATGCTTTGAATACAAGAAGGGTTTGTTTTATTTATTTCACTAACAAAATCTACTATAAATTAATAAAGTGCATATGAATCAATACCTGAGTGTAAGAAAGCCAATCTAGCGTCTCTGGTTATGTAACGACTCACATTTGTTTCTGCTAAAGGGATTGTGATATTTAGTCTTCCCGCTGTGTTAATGTGAGCTGCTTTTTTTCTAAATATTTTATTATTTTTCTCCCGCATTGATTTTAATGCTCAACCTACCACTCTAGTGAAAAGAACATCTTCAATCCTGTGTGTAATGAAGCTTTTACACGCCCAAATTGAACCAAATGAGCACATACGAGGTTAATTGGGTCTACTGTTTCTTATAACAACTGACAACCTTTGAGTGTGTTATCATTTTGGAATATTACTAATGTAATGTGTAACTATATCCAATTGGAATATAGCATTAGAGCTAGAGATCCTGTTGGATGACATTCCCTTTTTTCACCCTCTGCAGCTCCAAGCGCTCCGAACATAAGGGAGGAGTTGTGCACGGCTTCCTACGACACCATCGCTGTCCACTGGACGTCTGATGATGAATTCACAGTGGTGTCCTATGAGCTCCAGTACGCCATCTTCACCGGACAGTCTAACATTGCCAGTAAGTGTGCGTGGCTGAAAAGGAATGCTCGAATCAAATAGGAAATTAATGGATTTCCAGGTTTTTGGAAACACAATCCACACAATCTGCTCTAAATCCTTTCTGTTTTTGTTTTATTTGTTGAAATTTTGGTGTTTTTAACAACCTGGTGGGAGTCTAGTCCACATCTCAGATTTTTTGAAACAGCATTTTGATCATGGGAAATACACTTAACATATCATAATTGAAAAGAAAAATGAAAGAGGTGTTGTAGACTCTTCCGAAATCTTAGCTACGGCCCTGGCCGTGGTCCCACATCCTGCATGTAAACATTTGCAATGGATTTGGACTTTTCACCAATTACAGACATATTTACAGACCTGACATCTGCTCAGCGCAATCACGGTGCTCTATTGGTGGCCACTAGCTCCCCTAAGCCAGCTGGGAGTTGAAGTGCCTTTCTAAAATCTGAGATAGCGGTGGAGTGGAAGTGGAACCTCCTGAAGTGAAGCCTCTAGCCTTTATGCTACTATCACCCTCAGATGTTGTCACACATCAAATGACTGTAGCTTGCGGAGGATGAAAGGAGAATAAGATTTGATGATAGTGCAGCACAGAATGCACACTGGGTGTATCACTCAGTAACAGCCGAGACTTCAGTGGATATACGGAATTCATATGTCTACACGTGCAAGATGTTTAGGTTTAAGTAGCACTGAAGGAGTGAGACGTCGTATTAGGAGACATGACAGCTGCAAAATGAATCAGCATCCCAGACACACACTTAGCGACACAATGTCTTGTAGAACAACAACAGACATACAGTATACGCCGACATACACACACTTACTCCCATACACACAAGACCCTGAAAATCATGAGCACACTCGAGTGAGCAGCAACTACAAGGAAGAAAATGGGGTCAGGGCATCTGAAGACGAGCTCCTCTGCTCCCTTTCAATCAAACTGCCTTTTCTCTGTCTGTTTTCATCTATTCTTTTTTGAAGTCTTTTTTTTTTCAGATTCAAATAGATTTACCTCTGCCTTCCTTTCTTTCTTTTTCTTCATTTTCTGCTTCATTTCATTAATTCTTTCCCTTTCCTTCTGCTTCAACTCTGTATGCTAAGGGATTCCTTCTTTCTTTTATTTCTTTCTTCCCATCTACCCGAGGTTATACCTTTGTCACTGCCTTCTCATTACTTTACAGTTTAAAGCAGGTTTAGAACCGACAGCCATTAAACTAATGTGACATTTATTTCCCTCTTTCTCTCCCCTTTTGCTTTCACATCCCTGTCTCCGTCTGTTCACTAAGATGCTGTGATTTTTCTCACCTCCTGTTTTCACATCCGATAATGTCAGAGGTGTGGCATCAAAGTCACATGCCAGAAAATTCCCCCTGGAGCAATTTAGATGAATCACTATACAAGAGGTGGAAGTCTTCTAATGTTAATTTAATAAAAACACAAAAACAACAACCTTAACTCCTATGCGTAATTGTTCAGTACAGCCTTCTGAATTGGATTTCCTGTGGGAAATGTATCTTAATATGATAGTGACAGAACTCTATTTCTCTGTCTGTTATTTCTGTTTGATATGCATGGCACTACAAGCTTCATCAAATAAATGTGTTTGACTTTAATGAATGTATTTGCTTCAAGTCTGAAAGTGCATACCAGTAGAAATAGCAGCAGTAGTAGCAGTAGTCGTAGCACAAGTTTTAACAATTGACTTTAGCTATTTAGTGTGATACTCCAATTATAATGTCCCCATCTGTCTTAACCCCACTTTTGGTTAGTGTTGTGGTTGGTTAGAACAAAAGTAATTCATATTTAGTGGATTTTAGTATTTTCTTGGGTTATCTAAAGATATAATTGTTAAGCTTTAAAACTATAAAAAACAAACTAAATCACATGATTTCCACCACAGTCGATGCTCGGATTGCTGTCTTTCTGTGCCTTCTGTGAGTTTGCAGTTTGACTTTGTTTTAAGCTCTGTTTTATAGTTGTTTTCACAGAAATTATACACTTCTATGGCGTAATCATTTTCACATGGTAAAACAAAGGTCATGTCATGATCCCAAGGACTCTAGTGTGGACTTGTGTGTTTTTTGGTCTTGTGGTTTCCTGTTTTATTTTGAAATTACTGTTCTTGTTTCCTTGTGTGCTGTTTATTTCCTGTCTTTGTTTTCCCGCCAGTTTTGATTGCTTTCACCTGTGTCTTGTTACTCACCTGTGTCTGTTTCCCTCGTTGTCTCCTCCCCTATATATACCGGTCCTCTCCCTATGTTCTCTGTTGCGTCAATGATTGTGTTGGTGTTGTGGTCGTCTCCCCATGTCAAGAGTTTCCCTGCGTTTCTACAAGTTTTTCTTTGTGTTTAATAATCCTCGTTTAGCACCACTCGGCCGGCCGCCTGTCTGCATTTGGGTCCTCTCCCTGCTGCCTCCATATGGCTTATCGTGGCAGATCTGCCTCGATGGCTTTTCGTTATACGTCAGGCAGTATGCGTTACTGTCTTTTGGCTTTGTACAGCAGAAAAGCCGGCACTAGCACACAATCCATGTAATGCAGAAGACCATATTTAATTATGTGCTCAGTATTAGCATGTTGAATGACATTGCTGACTGTCTTCCTTAGGATTCTTTATTTTTAAAAAATGTAACGCTATGAATCCTCTCCCCATAGTTTGTTTGGCTGCACTGTAAACGGGTACATGAGTTGCTTTTCTTCTGTTGCATTTCTGACAAAGTAGCTAGAGTAGGTGTGTTTGCTGCCCCCAGTGCTCAATACACACTTCCTGTTACCGCCAGCAACCACAGGTCTTTCCAAATCAACCAGAACTGAAATCTTTTGTAACTTTAAGTCAAGGTATATCTAGCTATTCATTTATTTTTTCTTTTGGTTGTTTTTTGGTGAAGGTGGCAGGTCTTCAGGAGAAGTTGGTGAACATGGTGATAACACATCTTCATGTGACATTGTTACATTAAAAGGAGAACTGAAGGTGCTCATTATGGAACATTGTTTGCACTTCTGGGTAGCAGCAGCATATTGGTAACTTCCTGTGTAAATTCCTCAGGTGAGCAAAGCTGTGACATGGCAGGGCAATGTACACGCATGTCTGAGGAGGTGGTGCTGCAGTACTGAGGCACCATTGAATAAAACAGACACACACGCGCACACACACAGAAAGCAGAGAGAGCAGAGAGAGCATAGTGCAGCTAGAAAAGCCAACGAGGTGTGAATGCTTTCCTCTTGTGCCTTTTCACACTCTCACCTATTCCCACTGCCACGGGCTCACACACAACCAATCATTTAGTACACTATCCTTTCACACAGCTGTACATCTCTCCTTGCCAGGAAACTTTTAAGTAAACAGTTTTTCTCCTGTTTGGGTGTTGTTTTTCATGTGCCTGTAGTTATATTTAAATGTGTTTTCCACCGATTTCTTATTCTTCTCAGACTTTGTCCTTTAAATAAAGCACAAAGTATCCGCTATAACTGCTGAAATGCATTTTTTAGGAGCCTTAAACAACTGAGAACTTGAATCCTTTCTCATTAAATTAACTGACTGTACGCTGTATCATCCCTCCCTCTCATCTGTGCCTCTTCCTCCTTATCTCGCCCTCCTTTCCCTCTCCTCCCAGGTCTGTGTAACTCATTGGAGAGCTGGATGATTGTTCCCAACATCAAGCAGAACCACTACACGGTGCACGGTCTGCAGAGTGGCACCAAGTATATCTTTGTTGTCAAGGCCATTAACCAAGCGGGAAGCAGAAGTAGTGAACCAGGGACTCTGAAGACCAACAGTAAGCACAAGACTGAAAAGGAACACTCCATATAGGATCGACCTTTACTGAAAAATTATGTTCAAACACCCACACAGAACTAGCTTATTAGCTTTATTATTTTCACTTGCTCCACTTTTTTTCTGTCTGCAAATATGAAATTCAATTAACTGAAAATAAATGAGCTGTTCTGTAAAGAATGTTGCCTGTTATAGATCCATTTCCTCCCTCTCCTCTACCAGGCCAGCCGTTCAAGCTGGACCCCAAATCTGCCCACAAGAAGCTGAAGGTGTCCCACGATAACCTGACAGTAGAGCGGGACGAAACCACGTCCAAGAAAGGCCACAGCCAGGAGCGTTTCACCAGCCAGAGCAGCTACGGCGTGGTGGGAAATGTCTACATCGACAGTGGTCGCCACTACTGGGAGGCTTTAATTGGAGGGAGCACATGGTGAGTTTTGCTGACCTACAAATTTCTACTCATAATTTCAGGAGTCTGTTTCAGTAAAGGTTCCAGGTTTGTCATTTTCACATAATCACAGAATCTTCCACTCCTCCTCAGGTACGCTGTGGGTATAGCCTACAAATCAGCCCCCAAGCACGAGTGGATCGGCAAGAACTCGGCCTCCTGGGTGCTCTGCCGCTGCAACAACTCCTGGGTGGTTCGCCACAACAGCAAAGAGCTGGCCATCGAGCCCTCGCCCCACCTGCGGCGTGTCGGGGTCCTGTTAGATTACGACGCCGGTTACGTGACCTTCTATGACGCCGTGGGCTCCCAGCACCTGCACACATTTCACGTCTCCTTCGTCCAGCCCGTGTGTCCTGTCTTCAACGTGTGGAATAAGTGTCTGACGATTCTCACTGGTCTACCCATCCCTGACCATCTAGAGGGACTGGAACCCCAGGACTGAAAACTACAGACAGAAAAGAATAAATCAGCATAAACTGGTCTTAATTATCTTAAAGCTGCACTGGGCAAGATTTGTGAAAATGATCATCTTTGGATAGAGAACAGGAGAGTGTCCCATCCTTTTAAATTCATACAGATCTGATCTATTTAGCTAAATTCAATTCTGGTCATGTGCACGTTTGCACCCAGGGGCAGTGACAAAACTATGAGTGAAATATAAACTGCACTCTGTCCTAAAAAAGCTGGACTCGGTGTCTGATATTTTCTTCTTTTCCCATTTGTTTTTTTTTTGGCACATGATGTCACAGACCGGCTGTTTTGGTAAAAATGAGCATGTGAGTAGCCCAATGACATCACTTTCTCAATCCAGATAATTGAAACACTTGCTACCATTTGTGCAAAATTACCTTGTGCAGCTTTAATATCGAAAGGAAATGGGAAGAGATGCCAGGGGTGTTATTTTATCAAGCTTCTCAAAAGTGATTTTCAGTTGTTTACTATGATTTCTAAAAGTAAATATGACTCTGGTTCATGCTGTCTTTGACTCTTAAAAGCTTAGTGAAAACCTATTGGAGATGGATGACAGCTGGAGTCGATCCAGAGGAAACCAGGACAAATGGACAGAGGTTGAGCCAGAAACCCCTACTCCACAATGGGTGTAATTGTACCATGGCAACTAGGAAACAAGCCACAAATCAATTTCTAATTTTCACTTTATCAGATATAGCACTTTGAAAATACACACACACACACACACACACACACGCGCGAATACACACGTACTTTAACTCAATTTTAAATCAATCACGGATGCTGGAAAGAGCAGAACAACAGATGTATATTTTGTAAATTCATCACACACACCCTCCTTATCTTTCCTCGTTCATTAAAAAGGAACCAAAGTAGCCATTGCTGTCTGTTCAGACATCTTTACAAACATTTTACATAAGTTAATAAATGCTGAATTATTTTTAAAAAGTGACAGAGAGGAAATAGCATTATGCTAATATTAAATGCAGGACTCCCTTAAATGTAGACCTTGTTTTTGCACATTTTTCATACTTTATTCATGGTTTTGTAGCCTAAAAATCTAATTCATTTTCGTGCAATTAACATGCATTCATATTGGGAACGTGTTGTGTTCTGTTTGACTTATTGTGTTCATTTCCTTTTTTGGCAGCCAGAAAAGTTCTGCCATTATAATTTTATGTGATACATAATATGTGAGTTGTTGAACAATTGTAGCCCCAGGTTATTATTGGAGCAAAGGGGTAAAATGCACATTTGGGTTGAATTCTTTCTCACTCTTTTATAAAACAAGCATATGGCTGTTTAGTGAGACATATTTGTGCTGGTGTGCCAATACCCCAGGAGCATTAATTTGCTTTTAACAAAGAGTGTCTAACCGTTTTATCTTTTCAAAATCTAAAATACCTGGTACACTTAAAAGTATGACGACAAATAACGATCTATTCTTTAATTTCTGTGTTTCCTTGGCAATTAATGTTTTCATTGTAACTGATATGAATATGTAGTACTTAATTTAATGTTTATATTTGTTATATGTTCTGTCTCTGTGGACATTTTTATGGAAAGCAGGATATGAGTGCTTGCATCACTGTCGTCTGAGATAAATCTATGAGAAGGTCAAAAATAAACGTTGTTCCTTTTCACATTAAAGTGTGCTTTTTCTTTTTGTTATCCAGCAATGTGAGAATGTCAAGAGCCAACCTCATAAAGCAGGACTGGGTGAAATGCCAGGAGCCATTTCTTTCTTTTTCAAACAAATATATTTTGAAGAAATTCAAGCAGTCCCAAATTCAGCAAGTTTAGACTATGGCATTTTGGTCTGTGTAAAGTTACTGTTGCCCTTCAAGAAGACAGTGCATTCATTGCTGTAAGCATGAATATGTTTTCTTTTCAGTTGCCTGCCCAGATAAAAAGCCAAATTCAGGTCAGACACTATGTCAGTAATCTGACATTTAAAGCTGCTATAATCAATATTTTTGTATTAACAATGGATCACATGACTACTTGTATGTGAAAGGGGTCACTCGTAGTGATGAACCCACAGATAATAATCACCCAATTCTTTCAGTTCATTGTTTTCAGCCACAGTGGGAAGCTGTTTTCAACATAAAAGCTCTAAGAACCCAGTGTACAATGTTGGTACACAGGTGGTGAACGTAGCAGAGTATTTAGCAACTAAAGAGCCAGATATTTCCTTCACCAGCTTGGGCAAAACAAAGGTAAAAGAAGAGTGAATATTGGACTTTTGGATATCAGCTTAATAAAAGGTGATAATATAGGTGTTTGTGTTTACAGCTTGTTTCCGCTGCCCCCAAGTAGCCAAAAAGTCTGTTACTGCAGGTTTAAGTTCTTAAACAAAAGAATATTCTCTTACTTAGTCTCATGGAGCCAGGTGTAATTTTATGTTTATAAAAAGACAATGGTTGTGGATTGTGGTGAAATCTGCCTTGCTTTCCTTCCGATTTGTTACATGTTTGAATCTAAATTTTAGCCAAATCCACCATGTTTGTTCCCAGACATACACTTTAAACCTCTGTAAATGGATGGCCTCCTGAGGACTAGTGTTTCCCAAAGTTTTTGGCAGGTGACAACTTAAAAAACAGCCTATGCACACTTGCGACTCCTCACCGCAGGTTGTCTATGTCTACAATTTAGAGCAGTTTAATCAAACAATGATTCTTCCTTCTTTGTGTTGAGTGCTTTGTCTTTATTCGTTTTTAGAGGCCCAAGGAGGTAAAATTATCCTGTAAATTACAAAACAATTAGCGTAATTTTGTGTAGCAGAAATGAGTTTTTCTGGCATCCAAAAAATAGAAAACCGCTTTCCCTATCTGTTTATCATTGAATCTGCAGTGGCTAGATTTAGTTAGATCTATCTGGCAAAGTGGGGTCTAATCATCTTGACTACACAGTAAAAGGAATAATGTCATTATCCTTTGTATAATGACATTAAAACTTCAGCAACTTTGGGAACAGATGCTGCACAAGGCATCAAAGCACTCAGCAGCATCTGTACTTTTCTTCCACATGATGAATCATCCGGGCAGATGCTGAAGTCAAACTTTAAGTTTAGACTTCAACTTGTTGAGTTCACTTGAGTTTATGAATTTCCTGTGTAAGAGGAAGTTGTCGTGTTTATTGTGTGGACTTCCCGCGGACATCAGGGGCTCTTCCTGATTTTTCAGGAGCAATTGTTCTTAGACGACGCTGAACTGCTAGCATTAGCTGAAGCTTTGTGTGTGTCATTCACACGGTTCAGTGGTGTAAGTGGGCAAAATGAGTTTACCCAGCGCTCCACTGAGCAAACAATAAAAGGACACAAAGACAATTTACAGGTTAGCATTCGTAAATAATGGAGGTGTGCGCTTGTTTGTCTGTAATTCAACCTGTAATACAGATGATATGGTGACGATAGCATGGGTAGACTGTTGTCTAAACACTAGTCAGCTGTGCTACTTTCTACAACTGCTGCTGTATGAGATACACAATATGCATTTACTTTTGGCATTTATGCTTATAAATAAATATCAATTTTGCTTATAAATAAGCAATCCTTCAGTGAGTTTCTGCTTAAATAGTGTTAAATTGCATGCAAGAATCCAAACTGAGAAACATTAAACATAACATAGTGAAAGCACAGCTGAGAAATGGCTGTTCCTGACTGACTATAATTAGTAAAATGTGTCATCACAACCAGTTTCACAGTGTTACATCCATGACACAATTCAACTCATTGCATATTAAATGTATGAAATGATGAGTCACAATATGAGGCCATCTGTGCTTCTCTAAAAAGGAGTCAGCCAATCATAAATCGTGTCATTTCTTGATTTGTTGATGTCCATAGAGAGCAATTATCTTCTGAAGACTTGCTACTTGCCATACACAGTATATCACACTGCTCTTAAGTGACGCATCTACTTGTTCCCTACACGACGTGAAAGAATTAATTCATTGTCGGCCTACAGCAGTGGAGGTATGCTTGAGATTTTCTGAAGTCATTGTCAAAGAATTGCATTAACGTAATGCAAAATAAAAATTCCTGGCCCTAAATTCTGACCTTTTCCTCCAAGTTAATACAATTTGAGCCAAGATCAGCAGTTAAATGTGCTTACTGACCCTCTTGCGCTCTCATACAAGACTTTGTGTGACATTTCAAACAATCGATACAGTAACTTAATGTGTCTTGGGATTTAGCTGTTCGGCTGAAATGCACCACAAAAGGTTACGGGCCAACAATTTTATTAACCTATATCAAGGGAAGGATTTGCTGAGCTTGTGTGTTGTTTTGTCTACACAACCTTTGTTTCGCAGACAGTGACGTACCACTATCTTCACACTTGAGAACTGGTGTGAAGGTCCAGCAACTCAGGCCTTTTTTTTTTTTTTGTTGCCTCAAGGACACCTTGAATATATTTTAGCAAGAAGCAGAAACTGTTACTCATTCAATTTTTCCCCATGGGCCTTGGAATTTGAACCACTGACCTCCCTTCACAAGACCACTCCACTATCCTTTAGGCAAACACTGTCCCACTTTTGTTCATAACATCAGGCCAGAGTTGGTTCAGTGTGTTGCTGTTTGTGCTGCAACCACTGCAGCTGCACTTGTATGGGCAGTCTTGAGGCTTTGCATTCCCCTGAGGATTTTTACAGCCAAGCCACAGCACAGAGACAGAGACAAGACTCCAACAGACAGCCTCTGTGCTCCTGGGGGAGCTGTGCATGTATTTTATAGGCATTTGCCATCCTGATGTATATGTGAGTGTGTGTGTGTGTGTGTGTGTGTGTGTGTGTGTGGGTGTGGTAAGCGAACTTGGGCATGTATCAGTAACTACTTGCTGGTAACAATTTGGCATTTCAAGCAAATAGGCTATGGCAGCATTTTGAGACATGAGCAGAGGAGCAATAATAGTAACTCCCTCGTGGGTGGCTCTGGAAAATAGGACAGATTTTGGTACAGAAGCACAGTAACAACAAAGACAAAATAAAGCTAGATCTAACTAATGCGTTACTGGGTCTAATTTGTCCATTTTGTATGAAAATACACTAGTTTTGTGCATATGATAATCTGATCAGCCATTATACACCACATCCAAGCCATCCATGCAGTAAATAACTAATGAAATATGGTTATGTGGTGGTAAAATAAGATTTTCCATTCTTACACTTGTTTCACAACTTATTTTAAGCAAAAAAAAAAAAAAGAGAGAATGTTTTACTTACCAACTCTTCATGTATATTTGTGGCTGGCTTTGCAAAAGGCTTTTCTCTCCATGCTGTCTTATAGCATAGGGAAAATCAATCCTCTAAATGTCCAGCAGATGTCACTGTTAGGATTCAGGAAAATAAGCATACAAGCACCCCACAGAAATGTCACTGGATTATGGACGGTAATTGGCGACTGAATAACTATTGAACTTCTCTCTACATAGATCTGTGTGTGTGTGTGTGTGTGTGTGTGTGTGTGTGTGTGTGTGTGTGTGTCAATGCTTGTGTCAAAGAAAGAGGTATTTCCAAGGAGACAAATCAAATGATTGTTATCCAGGGTAATCTATGAGAAATCCATGTGTATTCACTTCATGTATTTCAATATTTCTGAGGCCTCTGGTCCAGCTTTAGAAAACAAAAATTGACCATGTCCATTTATCACGTCACATCTCATCTCCTCATATGTACTTATTTAAACGTTACTACACTTAAATGAGAAAATCCATGAATGAAATGCAGGCAGCTCTTGTGTCACTAACTCATTTGGATCTCCATCAAGTCACTTTCTATTAAATCCTGAATTTGGTAGGATCTTTGGGAGACCGTTAGTCACAAGTCATTGCACTAATAGAGACCATAGTTGTGTCTGTTTTTGTGTATGGGCAGAGAAAATGTGCTAGAATAAATCATAAGGCTTGACTGCAGTCATAATGTTCCATGAGTGTTTTGAAAAGATCAATATGCAATCAGGTGCTTGCGTTGTTCTTTTTTTCTTTTTTTTTTATTCCTAAAGGGGGTTCAGTTGCAAGACTGAGTGTGTTTGTGTGTCCGTGTAAGATTTCAACCTGCACTCACTTCCATAAACTTTACACAATATTCGAGGAACACAGAATGTAAATCTGGTACAGACTGCAAGCATGTGGCTGGGTCATAACTAACATAATAACTGCCTCAGAAAAAAAGGGTATAATAGCTTCAAAAAGTAAAAGTAATAGAAAATACATATATAATATACACGTTTTCTAGCCTATACAAGTGAAGTGAAGAAATCCTCCACACTAAGGTCTAGCAAGGAGGAACCTCATCATTCCACCCAATCAGTATCATATGCAAACAGTAAGTCTAACTGAGGTGAATAATTTGAATTCAGACTGGTGTGGTTTTGTGCACTTGGCTCAGCTGTACTGTATATGTCACATGGGGAAAAAAAAAATCAGAAAAACATTAGCCTTATTGAGAAAAGTGGGGTGTTCCACTCATTCTTTTTATTATTACTTTTGTTTTCGAGCAACATGAAAGCAGGTTCCTGAAGCAGCAGTGTTTTCTCAAGGATCTGAGATGTCTGAGAGAAGGTCCTTCAACCAGAAACAAACAGTTCCATGTGCCACATCAACAAGCATACTGCCCTGCTGAATCCATGCCACCTCCAGAGATGCCGTTTTGTGGTTTGTGCCTTTTATCCTGAGGGGATAATTTCACTAGCACAGTATTATTAAACATTGCATACTAAATAGCCACTATTTAAGAAATCTCACACCCACTCTGACAAAATAATTGCTAGTGTGAGGGTAAAATTGCCATTATTATATGAAAGTTATTAGCTGTTGTGGCTAACAGGTTTCAGGTCACTCATTAGCATAGAGGTGGAGAGAGCAGCTGCAGGCCTCTCCATGGGCTCTGATTGTGTCTCTGACAGTGAATGGAAGACTTCTGTTTGCTGTACGGCAGAGATTTGCCACTGAAGGCAGTCACCCATTTCCTTTGCTACGCTGTTGCCAAACTGTTCCACATTCAGGTCAAGCGTCTTGATGGCCACCAGTGCTGTGAAGTTTGCTGCCAGCAAGAATCCAGGAACTTGGCTGACACCTGTGAAGGCCAGGTTGCAGGCGCTGGCACTTCAGGGCTTGGTCTGGATCTAGAATGGCCCTCTTCACTTGGCTTAAGTACATGAGGATGCTTCAAGGCTTTTGGCTGCTATCTGGGCCTCACCTGTGAGGAGGTGGAGTAGCCACAACGGCCCAAAGGCTGTCTGGCCAGTCATACCTACCGCTGACCTCAGGAAAATCCTCCAAGGAGGCTCAGAGCTCGTTGCCTGGCCTTATTCTCAAGATGTTGAGGTTAGAAAGCTAAAAACAGGGTAGTCCACTTCTTTAGCCTGCAATTAGCCCTCCCACAGTCTGTGCTAATTGCAGGCTAGCTGTTGGGGATTTAGAGATAGTAGATAATTCCATTGTTGCCTGTTCATCCTGGCTTTCAGCACTACCAAGCCTTGTTACTTATCAATGCAATTCTTCTAACAACAAATTTGTCTTTCCCGTTCAGGTATGAGGCTTATAACTTAGTAGCTTCTTACTCACTGGCTTTGGTCTCATTCCCAAGCTCACCATCCCCAGACAGGAGAGCAGACAGGTATAAGGTCGGTAATGAGAATCAGGTCCGGCGCAGCTTCTTATCAGGACTCCCCTTACCTCTCGCTACCTCCCAAATAACGCTCAACCATACCCCTTCTTGCCAACACTTATTTTGAATATTTTGATAGCATTTTTGGAATTACACCTCATTTCTAATTGAATGGATATGATCTTAAAATCAGAGCCTTGTTTTGTGTGCTTCAGCCTTGCATTCTAATCTGCTGCACCCGACAGGGCACCAAAGGCTTTCGTGATGAACAATTTAGTCTATTGATCAGACAAGGCCTGGGCACAATTAAAGCCAAAAGAAGGAATGATCACTTTACTAATGATAGGGTTTTTGGAAAGTTCAACTAGGAAGTAGAAAGTTGAACTCTCAAAGTAGAAAAATAATAATTAGAAGCATAATCTGTGTGAGCCTTATTATCATAAGAGATTACCTTCTGTTGACTGAATTTCTTGTTATCCTCTGACTCCTCTGGCTTTATCTCTATGTCTAAATACTATATATTGTCATGTGTGTCTTTGCCTACATCTTTCTTGCTTCCCAGTTCCCTTCATCCTTTGCCATCTCCCTCCCCTCTTTCTTTACTGACAATCTGTATTTCTCAGCTCTTCTCCCTCTTCTTAAATCTCACTAACACCCTGCATTTCTCTCCCACCTACTCAATCACTCACTCAATCCCTCTTTGATAGTGTAGCCATTTTATCCAGACATCCAGTCAAGAATCCAATTAGTTTGCACCTCTCAATCATAAAATCTTCAGTCAGGTTGAAACAAACTTGGACAGACATGCTTTTACCGCCTCGCTGCCTAATTAAGAGACGATAATTTATTGCACTCCAAATGGGCAAGGACTTTTGTGCGCTCAAGTAATTGGAAAAAAAAAGAATATAAGGTAGA
Source organism: Macquaria australasica (assembly GCA_005408345.1). Taxonomy (NCBI): domain Eukaryota; kingdom Metazoa; phylum Chordata; class Actinopteri; order Centrarchiformes; family Percichthyidae; genus Macquaria; species Macquaria australasica. The sequence continues at coordinate 161,583 of SEMN01000089.1, read as the reverse complement.
CAAGACAGGGGAGCAACCAAGCAACGAGAAACGATAAAGGCATGAATTAAAAGGTAGCAGACATGGGCAGGGTGTTAGCTAGGTGTTTGAGCCATTTCTGCTCATTCCTCCATTGACTAAGTCCAAACCAAGAGTCGAACATTTTTCTAAAGGAGTCTTAGTGGGGCAGCGTGCAGCGCAGGTTGTCTAAGGACTCAAGCGTCTTTCATATCTGCTTTTAAAATTCAGGGGAGCGTAACTTGTATCAGCAACACATCGCCTTTCATTTTTATAAGGAAAGTACTAGAGAGGGTCTCTGACCCGACAAGGTGGAGGAACAAATAAGGCTGTGCTTCTTTGTATGTATGTGTGCGTGTGTTCTTGTACTTTTGTACTTGTGAGAAACAAATTTAGTTTTAGACCTTTGGAGTGACAACATTTCTGAGACGTGAGTAGATTTCTTTAGCATTTCAGATTACTGTTAACTTGCATTAAGAATAGGTCTGGGGTATTTCATTGTTCATCATGCAGAATTAGTGCAAATCGTTTCTTAAAAATTACAATTAAAAAGGTATGGGTCATATATAAGAAATGCATGTTAATGCAAGGTGCATTGCAAAACACTGTGCAACCAGAATACTATCTGATCAGCCAGACCACATACTTCCCCACTACACAAATGAATTAGGAAAAGCAGAAAAAAGCACTTACAGCAGCATTGCATCCCTTGACCTGGGACACACCACATTTGTTGAGAAGTCTACCGGCTCCATCTACGTGCTGTAATTTGCATATCGAGATCCCATCACAATGTGGACAGAATCAAGATAGTGCTTATTAATACCAGCTGTCAATGCAAAAGCCCATGATCAGCATGATCAGATTATATTATGCCCACATCTTTGAAAGTGTATGCTCTCAAGCCCCATCAGACATAATCCTGATAACATGTGTTATTTCCTCAGACAGAGCCACAGAAGATATTATACAGCTGTTTTCACAGGTTGAGTAATATTTCTCGTGATAAATAAACTGTGTAAAATCAGAAGAGTGCCCCTTTAAGTTCATCAAGAAGGAGTGAATGTGGTCAGTTGAAAGCCCTCATTAGGACTGGCATGTAACTCCTATGTGAGTGTGTGAAAGAGAGAAGGAGAGGATGAGAGGGCGACAGAATGTGAGTGGAGAGAAAACGTGGCTTTGGTGGCTTTGTCTGAGCACAGAGAGTATGTGTGAGATTAGGTGTATTTGTGTGTGAAGGAGAGAGGAGGAGGGAGGAAAGGTGAGAGGAAGATGAGGATTTGTATATGGATGTGCAAATGTGGGTGAGTGTGTGTGCGTGTTCGTGCGCACGCCTGTGACAGCGTTTGTTCTTGCCTGAGTGCATTTGCACAGAGGAGAACGGATATGACAGGCCTGTCTGTTGTCTCCCCAGAATAATTGCTTATGGATTACCTGAGGCGAGTCCCACTGGAGATACTTAGAAATGACACTCCCAGGTGACTCCTTGAATCATGTTCATATCCGGTCTGAGCGAGAGTTTGATTTTGCTTTGCCTGATGTGTGCGTATCCTTGTATATGTGTGTGTGTGTGTCTTTGCTTGTGTGTGAGTGTTTGCAGATCCAAGGGGATACGTTGTCTCCTTCATCTCACTGACTCACACAGAAGTAAATCCAAAGACGTCACAGCTGTTTATTACACATACACACACACACACACACACACACACACACACACACACACACACACACACACAGACATTGTGTACTTCCCTCAAAATCTATCATCTATGACTCAGCTCAATTCCATGTGGTAACAGTTGACAGACTTATTACAGGAACATTTCGGTGCTAATTATGTTGACACACAGTATATCCAGGTAGTTTGTGTGCTCCAATAAATCTACCACTCCAGTGCCACTCCATTGACGGAGACATTTTCTTGATCAGAGAGCCTTTCCAACAGATACTACATGTAGCATCTGAACCCTCAAGGTCCGGGGCATCATGAGGGAGGGGGGGGGGCTGAATGATTCAGGAGGCCAAAAGTTGAACAGGGGCCCTGGAAGATTGCTGCGCTTATATATATATATATATATATATACACATTTCTTGCTCCGCCATACAAGCTTGAAGTTGAGTGTTTACCTGGCTGTTAGAGTAAACTCTTGTCACATCTGCCTACTGAAAGCAAGTGTTTCTGCTTGCCTGACAAATATACACAATAGAGCTATTACATGTACCATTAAAATTCCCCCAAAGCCACACAATGGCCATTGTTTGTGTTGGGACAGTTGGTGAAATACTGAATAGCCCCCAAATTAACTCTGCTTACTAGCCATTAACGTAATTGCTACGGGGGACTGGGGGAACGTCCCCCCCTCCCCAATGTATGAAAGAGGAAAATTTAACCCCCCCCCAAAAAAAATTGTCATGCATCGATACAGGTTCAAGCTCATACTTTTCTCTGTTTAATTACACTCGGTCGGGTGGAGGCAGCATTCACTGTACTTAGCGTACCACAAAAGAAACAAAAGAAGATGATACTCCGCATGCACGTGTGTGTGTATATGTGCACACACACACCTTCGGGTAAAAAGAGACAACAGAGGCAGAAGAGGCGGACAGAATGCGGACTGATAAGATGCGGGTTCGAGGTGAGCATCAAGACATTACAATATTGTTGGCAGCATGTCGCATGTTGTGGAAATGTCGCGGAAGAGGCAGGTTGTTAACCACTACGGTACAAGCCACATGATCAGAACTATGAATGAAGTATTTAGATGGGATAAAACGGTCAGGTGATAGTACCCGAGGGAAAAAGTGAAATGTAAACAATAAAATGACATAACTAGAACATAATAAGAAGCTTTAGAAAAACTAGAAACTACAAATAGGAGCTGGTACAGTCACAGCCTCTCAGAAAAGCAGCATTGACCATTAGCCATTAGTGCTTTATTTTAATGTGCTGTTTTTTTCTCTATGGTCGGCGGCATTTTGCATTTTACTGCAATTTTCTCAGTCAGCGATAAGCTTGTTTTCTGATATTTAGCAAATTAGGATTTCAAACAGTGACACTTACCGCTATCAACAGTTAGGCTACTCCCCTGGAGCGTTTAATATCCTCATGTCTATAGAGAGTAGAAAGTGAAGAGGTCATTCTACTCATTCAAATAAAACGTTTTTGCAGTAATGACAAAAAAAATATATAATCCAACTTGGTTTGAAAGAGGAGATTGGAGGTCTTTTTGCTGGAACATTTATTGATTTAATAGTGAAATATGTCCTCTTGGAAGAAGACTACCTTCCTTATAATTGACTGGACTTAAAGAAATGCCCCTCAACTGCAAGGTGAGATAGGGAAGTGAATGACAATGTGCAATTCTTGGTGAGGTTGTCCCTGAGTTCACACATTGTATTAAACACCATCCCTCATTTACTTGAATATACTCTGTAGAAATTTCCGCACTTTCTTGGCTCAGTGTTAACATTAAAAGTCTGAAAGAAAGAGGACCTTCTGCAACAAATGGAGGATGATAAATGTTCTGGAAGAAATGTTTTTATTGTCACATAAAAGCCGAGGCAGTTTGGCAGAAATCCCTTCATCGGGGCTACATGACAGAAAGGAAACTGTTCTAAAATATCTTTACAACACAGACAACTCACTCAAAAACTACCTTAGTGAACTTAAAACAATCAGGTAAAGGTCACGTGTCTAAAAATAACATTTTTTTCACATCTCCTGATCATTTTTCTTAACTTTAGTGTAGTTTTGTTGACTCAATTTAAGGTCATATAAATAATCCAGAATCTAGAAGACGACTTGTGATTGCATAAAATGAGTCTACTTTCTTGTTGTCACAAAAAAGAGGAAATAAATAGCTACCATTGCCCCTCGGGGATAAATAGTTTTTTTATTTGAATTGAATCATCCCCTATGCAAGCTGTATTATCTCCTCCATATTTTCTGCCTGCTGTTATCAAAGATAAAACCAGGAAATCACAGCTGATATGAACAAGGGGGACAATGCTCATTTTGACAGATGCCTTTAAACCTCAAGGAGGCTGTTTGTGAGTTGGGTATTTGATAGAGTTTCAGTCTCACTGGGATCCTGTGAGCAGTGAAAGGTATAGGTAACATTCAATTACATACCTCTCTACACACAGTATGTATTGAAGCGTGGTGGGCTTGAAGTAGATGAGGGGTGACAGGGATAAGCTCAAAACTCAGTGGTCCTTGTATTTTTACTAGCTCAGAGTCACAGTGTAGTTCTGTGGTTGATGCTCTGGTCTATGTCAACAGTATGGGCTTTGGTAACATTAATCTTATATGAATGAGGCCTAAAACTTCTAAATTGTCTGTGTCTTGTTTGCATTTTGATAATTCAAATATGAGATTTAGGTTTGTAAATGCCAACATCTTTTGGTTATGAGAATAAATAATACTAAAATCCCCCAATTCCCTATATTCTTTATTGAGTCCTTAAATTTTGTATTTTGCCAAGGACCCCTGGAACTCCTTGATTGACCCATAAAGATTTTTCAGGTGCACAGCAGGACAGCTGATCCAGGATTACCACTACACAGATACCTGTTCTGAATTATTGATTTACAAGCAAGACTTATATCTTCAGTGTCTTGCAGGAACTTCATATCCTCAAACTTTAAATAATTTATTTTTGATTTTATTTCCTGCTAACTCATATGTTTGAAATTACTGAAACATGTCTAATACTAGCTGTCTACAAGCTAATACTAATATTTCAAAACACAATAATTTGTTTTCAATTAAATATATTTTTTCTTTTCTTCTGACTGATTTAAACCCAAGAGAAGTATTTTGAAGTAGTAACCCTTTCCTCTGCAACAAATTGAGCTTGCACATTTGATGAAGGTGACAAAATACAGAAAAGACCATGAAACATTGTTATAACACCAAATAAAGAAGTATATCATGGTTTATATCTTCTATGGGCTATACATACAACAAATATACAGTGTATTCCTTTTGTTTGCCAAAAAGTAATTCACAAATAAATAAATTCATGTACCATATTTTATCCTACATAGTGACATTACTTATGACTATACAAACAGCTATAAAACTCAAATAAGAGAAATCCAAATAGACTTATTTAGAATTTTGGAGGGGTAGTGCAAGGTAAACAGTTCTGACAATATCAATTACAGATACAGAACATGTGCAAATGCACTATAATTTAACCATGTTTTATGGCTGGGGTCTTGGAGACCCAAAAAAGAATAAGTTATGCTTCAGTTTTTGTAGCAGATTTCAGAAAAATGTAATTAAAATCATGTTTATTAGCAATTCTCATAAATTTGAGGAAAAGTCATGAAGTATCAAGCTGATAAAACAATGTAAAGTATGTTTTTTTTGCGCTATTAAACAGGGCCCGTGGTCTCCAGGACCCCAAACAGAACATTAACCCTTAAGGTTAAAAAAAAACTGCTGATGAAGTCATCTGGCAAACATATGTCATGCCAGGATTGAGGATGAGACAATTAGTGTAGCTGTGTGGGTGCAGTTCATACAGTCGGCCAGCAGAGAGTGATACACACATTATAATGGAGCTTTTCCAGACTGCAGCTTTGGGGGGAAGCTGTAAGCTACTCCCCAACTCTCTGGAATGGAGAGGAGCTGAAACTGTGTGTGTGTGTGTGTGTGTGTGTGTGTGTGTGTGTGTGTGTGTGTGTGTGTGTGCGTGTGCGCGCACACCCGTACATGTGTGCATCTGTCATAGTACTAAGCTTCAACCCTCTCCAGCACACTGAGAGCTGGAAGCTGCTGCCTGACATTCACAAACAATGGCCATGCAAGACAATGCAAACAAGATGCCTGGGATCATTTCCCTATCCCCGTGTGCAACAGCTTGCAAAGCTTTTGCTTCCTCCACCCACCCCTTTCTAGCTCCGACATAAGACATCGCCCAAGGTGTGGATTTATGTAACCACACAGATCCCTTTCCTACCATCCCTTAACCAAATCATCCCACATTCAAAGCACCTTTATATCTCAGCTCCAAATCGCACATAAGCTGAAGCTTTTAAGAGCAATCGTGGTTTTTTTGGAAAGCCCTGCAATTACTCCAGGGCGATTTGAAGCTAACTGCATTTTGCAGTGCAGCATAAACATCCTAAGGGTGTTGTTTGAGTTAAACATCCATTTTGGCTTAGTAATTTTATGGGTCAACTGCACACCAGAGGAAGGGTGTAAATACTCTGGCAACACCTTGAATAGTAATGCTCCCTGGGCATGCTCTAACAGTTCGTGTTCATGTATGTATGCATGCATGTGGGCGCATGTGTGTTTATGTGTTAGCGTATTTGTATCGGCAAACAATCTGTCCAATAAACTTTTGAAATACTGCCATGAAGAATTAAAGCTGTGCCCCGAGAACATGCGCTGGAGTTTCACTTGGGTGAGTCACAGAGTATTTGGAGGTAAAAGAGCGTAGTGGATGGTTATTTGTAGTGATAGTATAATTTTGAGGAGGAATTGCTGCTCAAAGCGAGATGGACAGTGGTATACTCATGGTTAGAAGTCTTCCAGTTCATTTCCACAAAGCTGCGAGGAAATCTGTGCTGACAGTACAACAGTTGACTGGTGGGTTTGAATAATTGCTTCCAGCTATAATACGATTTGCTGTGTCACTAAGCATGACAAAGCAGAATTCTGGTAGTTTTCAACCAGGGCCTTATTTTACTATATTTTAACACGATCGCTGATGGTATTCAAACTTTAACAAATGGTATAGATTTAAAACACTGCTGCTGCACAGTACACCCACAATGAGTGAATGTAATCTTCAACAGTTTAACCAGTATTAAAAATGGTCTTTCAACAAAATAACACCTACACTGCACTTACACATCTTTAAATAGCTGTGGTTAACAGTTATAACAGGATTCCTGCTATAATGGTTTTAACGTCACTCACACACTACCACTAGTGCCCCCTCCCCCCTCCCCTGCTTTGTGTCTTACAATCAATCATAACAGATCTACAGCAGCAATTTCTCACTTTATATGTTCTTGGTTGAGTTGTGTTAATGCCTTAAACTGCCACAATCAGTGGCTTTTATGTTTCTGCAAGTGCTAAAATCCCACCAACAGCACAGGTACTTGTACTGTAATTATAAGTCTGAGGTCACGGTGAATTGCTTTTTAATAGGTTGTGATAATCTTCTTTTTTTCTGTTTCTTATGATAAAGTCTGTGGAATCAGATCTCTAGCTCAAACAACAGAAATGCCTGCTGACGTTACTGAAGTACGCAATTAATGCTAAGTGATCCCACCGTCTAAAACTTTGACAACTAAACAACAGTAGCATGCACCTGCCTCTATTAGCAGGGTCTTGGCCAATAAAATGTGTAAAGAAACAACACATCTGTCAGGCATAGCTGTAATTCCAACCAGAAAGCAATGTCCCAGTTCACAAACATGGTAGATTCATGTGCATGATTCATGTGCATTTTCCCCTAAGTCCCACGCTGAAGTTCAGCTCATTGCTTATTGTACATGTTGTCATTTATTTATTATTTTCGCCCTGAAAAATTGAAATGCTAAACTCAGATAGCAGCAGGTTTCCTCTAGGTGTGAATGTCTGCCCATCCTTGGAGATGTTACTATGGGGATGAATGCTGTGGAAGTAATGCAGACTGAAGGCACATTTCAATCCGGTGAGTCAGTGTGTTTTGAGGCAGAAGCAATGCCCTTCTATGCTATGCTCTGTATAGTAATGGAATTATTGTCTCGATGGATTGTAGGTATAGGCGTATAGCTCACAGCTCTGTGGAAGTGCATTTCAAGGTAGAGATTTGGGGATTTTAGGAGCATTTGAGGCTGACAAGTGGAGGGAATAATCATCTGTGTAATGATGGTATATTACTGGGGGGAACGAGACTAAATTGCAGCAGGGGCCGACTGGAAGTGAAACTCAAGATAGAGAATCAGTGTAGAATTTGAAGTGCAGCAACATATTTGAGTCAATTAAAAGTCATTTCAAGCAATTTGGAAACTTCTTAAATTCTATATAAGTTTAAATTCTATATGAAACATTGAATTATTATTATTATGATTATCGTCATAATGAACTGTAAGTTCCACCCAAATTTCAAATTTATTGAGAGCAAATTCAGTGCAGGTAGTGTTGCCTGCAGTTATGAGCAAAGACATTTATTTAGGATCCAAGTTCACGGAAGTACTGTTCACATGTGAATAAGTTCATATAGAAATGCATGGCGTGGTATGTTTACATGTGTGAGCGTGTGCCGGACGTGCACCTCAGTTCTCCGGCTCCTCCTCTTTCGGCATGTCTGGAGATCTGTCTCCTGTGGATTGCCAGAGCTCTGGGTGAGGTACTTCAAAGCGCTATGAGAACTCGTCAGACTGAGAGTGAAACAGGAGGAATCAGCTCCTCTACTCCAATCAGCCCAGCGGATGGGAAGGCGCAGCTCGTGTGCCCTGCTACATTCCTTTTCTACAGAGCCAAAAAAACAGAGGGATTTCTGCCACTCATGGATACCTCACAGCTTGTAAAACCTGCCAGACTTACCTACCCATGAAGCATGATAAGCAGAGAATATGACAATTTAGGGAAATAAAAGACAGAAAAAACCTTTCATGCCAAAACATGGCGTAACTTAGGGTTTATTCACCACCTCCCCTCCTGCTTCGATGCCTTTGAAGAGAGGCAGCTAGCCGCTGGTCTTGGTTATTCTCCAAACAGACACTGCTGTGAGTTTGGAAGCCTTAGAACTTAAGTTTTGGAATCCACTTCTTGTTGGGATAGATCATCCACTGTATCCTGCTTCTTGTATCTCCCCTGATGTGTTTGCTTTGTTTTTTTCTCTAAAACTTGACTTAGAAGAATGTTGAAAAAGTGAAAAAAAAATTAAGCTTTTTCTCCCTAAAAGAATACTGGAATGGGGAAGTAGCCAGGAGGTAAAAATAGCAAAAATATAGGCTTGAAAAAAAATTGCTGAGCATAAATTCAAGGCTTTTCTTTAGTAACAATATCACAAAAGCTTTGTGACATGTGAATAATGTTCATAATAATGCTGGTGAATCATCGCTCTGTATGGTAGCAACATTCAATAAAACAGATACAGATAAAACATAAAAGCAACTAATTTGATGCCCAAGATGGGCGGTGTATTGAAAAACCTGTGTTTGTATAAATTGCTCATCAGCTGCCATCATTATGCTTTGTGTAGTAATATGATTGCCTTTCTTGTGTCTCGCCACAAGAGAACAAGCACCACTCCACACCCTTTAATGACACTGTGGACCTTAACATGAATACAAGCCATGCAGAGTCAAATTGGAGGTCCAATTTTTCTTCAGCTCTAAATGGAGCAGGTGGATAATCACTAGCGCCCCACAAAAGCTAGCTTTCATTCTCTCTAATGATCAAATCTATGTGGAAGCCATTAGCCTGCTATTCTACTGAAACTCCATCAAAAATCCTGTCAGAGGCACACGAATATTATGATTTCAATTACTGTGGTTAGATGTGTTGAACACTGTAATACCACTGAATCTGTGTGTGTGTCTGTGGGTGGATGATGGGTGAACTTTTACTGTCTTACGATCACAAAACTGTACTGTATTTAATCAATGGACACACTAACAGGGATCAGATACATGAAGGTTGTAGCCACATCCCTTCCAATATAATGAGAAGAATATGATGCTCGTCTTAATGGTATCTATGCTCATAGCAGTGATCAATTTAGAATCTCGAAGGAGAATGTAGGGCTGTATAGAAAACACTGTTTATTACTAAAAGATGATCAAACCTAATTCATACTTTGTTTTTATTTCTACACGACCTTGCTAGCGACTCTGTGAGGCTTTTTCAAAGCTAAGTACAGCATGCTGACATGCCCACAAACACAATTTTTAAATGCTTTTTAGCAGGTGTAATGTTTAACACATTCACTGTCGTAGTTTAGCATGTTAGTATGAAAATATTTGCTAATTAGTGCTTTAAACAAAGTGCAACATCATTAGGATGCATCATCTGGGAACCATGAATGTTTGCACAAAATGGTGTGCCCATCCATCTTGTAGATGCTGAGATATTTCGCTGGATAAATGAAAACTGACCTGCTGGTGGTGCTAGCTGTTAAGTCAGGGGGTCACCCAAGTCATTATGACTCATCTTCTGGGGACCATGAATGTATGTAACAAATTTCATGGCAATCCAGCCAAAAGTTGCTGAAACTTTTCAGTAAAAAATGTCAAACTCATGGTGGGAGAGAGGAGATCACCAAAGTCAGTAGGCTTTATCCTCTGGGGACCATGACTGGTCATTTCATAAATGCTGAGATATTTAAGTCAGAAATATCTATATCAGTGGTGAACCGTTGTAGTCCATCGTGCATTGTTTCTCTCTGGGAACATGCACAAGCACTGTGGATCCTGGACCTGTTTAGGGTCAAGTGTCTGAGCTTGCATAGCTAAGTTCAGCTGCTGTTCTGTAAAATCAGGAGAGTCCTTCAAATGACTGTGAAACCCTATGTAATATTTCTCAAGAAATGACTGAAACATTAAAAATAAAGTAGAGATTTCAGCTATAAATGCCAAACATCTCATGTTAGAATTGCTTAATTTCCTGCTGACAGCCTTGACAAGCCTGTGGTTAAGTGTCAAAGGGGGGTCATGGAGCATATCCATCACAGTGATAGAAGTACACCGAGTTCCATAGCAACACTGTATGGGACCCAGCAGGTTATCCTACACATGTGACAGATTGAACAAGTTGGATGACAAGCAAGCCTATGCTGTACTACTTCTGCATGTCTGCTGCCTGTTTCTATGTCCTGACATGAGCTGGAGCTTTGCACCTATAGTCTCCAAGCAAATCCAATAGTCTTAGAGCTCCTGAGGGGTTTGTTGGTTGGTCAGGAGTATCATCAACCATTATTGATTACCTACCAAACTGACTGGCTGAATTTCAGTCCATGAACAATAGTAGTGCAACCCAGGAATAATATACAACAATCTCAGATTACCACCAATACACATATTTTGCACATTTGCTGATTCATTTCTGGATTGTGTCCTTTATGAAATAAATAAAGAAAAAAAAAAAAAACAGACCTCTCTATTGTTGCAGTCTCCCATTTTGCCCACTTCACAGCATTGGGAGATAGGTAAGGGGGGAGTAAATTTGAACAGGATCCGTTCCAATTGAGACTTTGCCGTGTTATTTTCAATCAGACTCCCCTGATGCAGTTGCCAGCCCTTCAAATTAACCCTCCCTCCCTGTTTCTCCTGACCCTTCCATACCTCCAGCCCCTCCATCCCCCTCATCCCACTCTCAACCCCAGCTTGCCTCCAAGGGATCAATTGTACAACAAATTCAATGAATTCTTTGGCAGGGCCTGTATTTCCTCTGAGAGCACCGGTTGCTCTTGAGCTTTGAGTGAAACGGTGATGGGAAAGGAAAGATGGGGAGAAAGAAGTGAGTGAGAATGAGAGAGAGCGAGAGAGAGGTAGTGATCAAGAGATGGGGAGGAAGGTAAATAGCACCTTTGAGGCCACTGCATATTTAGCGCTGGGCCTTGACGAGGCTTGGCACAGAGAGGTGCTGCGTCGTGGCGTCTAAATGAAAGGCGCCAGACGGAAATGAAAGGGGGCAAAGGATAAGATCAGGAAATACAATAAGGAGCTGTCTTGTAAACACGCCTCGATGCCAAAAACGGATAATAAAAAGAACAGGCTGATGAAGCAGTACTTTTATTTTGCTTGACAGAGAGGTGTGTCCAGGTCATTATCTTTTGGGATGGGTTTAGGAAGTGTTTCTACCATTATGCTGACACCAACATTATTTGTTTGAGGCGCTAAATAGCTAATATTTCCTCCCTTCCTCTACCTCCACCTCCTCCTTCATCTCCCTTCACAGTCTTTCATGGTGAAACTGGAGAGAAAAGACCTTACAATACAATCAGAGAGAGCCAGAGTACTTGTTATTCAGCGCTGTGCTGTGAATTAAAAGATCCCTCTGAGCCACACAGAAAAAGTACCAGCTAATAACATTCATAATACGTATGAGTAGAATATGTAAGTAAAGATTTAGCATTATTATTGATTTTATTCATACATTCTGTGAAAGGCCATCATAACAGTTAATTAGCTTTAGTTGGCCTTATACATTATGTATCTTTTCCAATATAGAACAAAAGAATAGATGATGTTTCAAAAATACGCCTCCAAATGCTTAACAGTGTTACGAAGGGTAATTATACATGCGTGTGTGTGAACTTTCTTTCCCCAGAGGGACTATCAAAATGGCAGAGCACAGTAACTGGACAAAGCACATCATGTATACCAAAGGATGTTCCAGCACTCTAATGAGTAGAGGGATCGCTGTAACCCTTTCACACAAAGGAATGAGTCCATAGATCAAGTGCATGACTTTAGAAGATTGTCCTAATTGCTTCTAGTTAATATGCAGTGGCTTTCTATCTAAACATATTATACTAAGGATGCAGCGTCCATTAAATCCATGCTTGTCTTGCATTCACAAACAACAGTAGGAAGTATTAAAAATGTATTCAGACTGCTGGAAAAATCTGAAGTCTCTTTTCAAATTTCACTTTTAGGACAGACTGTCCAAAGTGGTCACACTGGATTTATATATTTAGGCTTTATTAACTGATGTGTTGCTGTGGTAACGCTGTAGGGCATACTTCTGGTGGTGCACAACCGAAGCTGCAGACGAATGGAGCTGTATCTTATCTCTCTTCATGCCATGTAGTCATGGTGCAGAGGTCCTCCATCACAACAGACAAGATCGGTGGTGGCTGACATGTAGAAATGTGTTTGCAGTCATGGATGGCCATCTCTGAATTAGATGTAAACGTCATATCATCACAAGTAATGTGTTGAAAACCAATTTTAACGGCCACTCACCATTATACCGGCTGAACTTCAGTTAATATTGTCTTTGTGTGCACGTTAGCATGCTGATGTTAGCATTTAGCTCCGACCCCTAGCACGGCTGTAGGTTCTTAATCTCGTTTGGACTTGACATTTGATAAATGAAATGTGACTGCAATATAGATTTTGGAAAACTCAAGTTTGGGCTGGAGTCAAATTGTTCCCTCAAATGATTAATTTAAGGGATCAATACACACTATAATTCTTAGTATATTAAAGAAATTGTAGCTTAGTTAATTCATATCTCAGTTTTGTAATTTATATTCTTAAACAATTTAATTAATATTTAAAATTACCTCTTTCCTTGTACAAAGTCCATTTTCTTTACGCTTCCTGTCATCCTTCTGAACCCATTAAGTGCTCCATGCAGAGCCCTGCAGCTGTGTTTTTATGTCATATCAAATGTTGTAAAGTGAAATAATCTGTTACATAAAATGTGTTTAAGGGATGTCAACACACCATATTAGTGTATTTTACAAAGACAAAAAGTATGTTCATGTAGTGTATTTAATTCCAAGATCAAAACAAAACTATAAATTCTAAGCAGCACATAGCGCGTCAAGGGGACAAGGAAATTACTTTGCGAGCACTGAGCAAAGTGAGGGATCAAAATGCACAAATGTGTAGGCCAAACTCAATGCAAACCAGATTTAAGATAGGAAAAAAAAAAGATTGTTGTCCTGGGTTGGTCTAAAAATGAACATGGACACATCTGTACAAATGTATTGTATTGTTAATAATTCAAAAAGCAAAACGATCCAGAATCCACCCCATATCCTCTGCTGCACCAATAAACTGAGACAAATCTAGAGGGGTCCTTGAAGGAAACCTTCCTCAGAGCACCCACAGCTTGAAACTGGGATGAAGATTCACCTTTTAGCACAGCAATTACCTCGAGCACACAGACGAGACGGGGCTGGAGTGGCTTGAGGACAGCAACTCTCTGAAAGTACTTGAGTGACCAATCCACAGCCTGCACACCACTGAAAAGATATGGATAGATCACAGTATGGTGATGTTCAGTCACTGGACCCAGTTTGAAGTCCCAAACTTTGACTAAAGCATGCCTTTGGATTTTGTTTTCAAGAGCACAAAACTGACTATACAGAAGAGCTGATATTCAATGATAATTTAACCATTTTCTTTTACACATCAAACAAATAAATATATCTGTCCCTGAAATCTCCCACAATAATCTCCATATGAAGCGTCTCCTGTGTGGCCCTGGCTCCAAGATTGACAAACTCTTGTGTTTCTTCCAGCTGTAGGCCAACTTCGCTCCGGAGAAATAAATTAATGACAAAATCCCAGAGGGAGCTTCCTAAAATAAAAAGAAAATCAGGAGAAAAAAAACAAAACAGACAAGGTTTTCAGCTTCATGGCCTCCTCTTTCACCTCTGCTATTCATTCCCCTTATTGGGCTTTTCTTTCTGATCTGTCTCTCTTCGCCATCTCTTTTCTTCTTTCCGCAGCGTAAATGACCCTGGAGGGTTGGCAGGCTGTGAGCAGAAGATAGTCAATCAAGATTTGAGAAGAGAGGGAGAAGATCCAAGACATCATGCTGGATTTCAGACTGCATGCGGGTACTGTGTGTGCGTGTGTGCGTGTGTGTGTGTGTGTGTGTGTGTGTGTGTGTATGTTCGGCGCGTTCCAGCAGGGGGTTGTCAGCACAGGTTGGCCTGACACAGGAGTCAGTTTCAGAGGTTGCCTAGGAAATGAGGTGGAAATGATTCCGCTAACTTCGTTCTTAAGACAGACAGGGAAAGTGACTTTGGGGAGTTAACAACCACACTCTCAAAGGACAGGCTGAGCCGAAGTTAAAAAATGTTTTATTTATATATTTTTTTTGTTTTTTCCCTTCTATGAGAGGGAGTTTGGAGGAATGACCTAGACTTGGATGGAGAATTTGTAATTACCTCTGGAGCATGACGTTTATCTCATTTTGACACCTTGCCTGCATTATACGTCCTGGAGACAAAGCAAATTAAAAATGCATGGTGGTCTGGCACCTGCCTAGAGTTCAGGAAGGTGTTTGTTACACAGAGCAGACGGGTGGCAGTAAGTGGAGAAATGCCACTCACAGAGGCGGTCTTGGTTTATAGTTTTTCAAGTGTTTTCAGGCCAGTGACTTGATTTCTCACCTGATGAATGTAGCTCACAATCTGGTTTGTCTCTGCTTTTCAGAATCTTCGCGTTATTCACATGAGCGATCTAAATGAAAGGTTAGATTTACCTGAGGTCCGGAGAATGTCATTGGAAACGACGAGGAATTCGTCTTCAAGTTAATGAACTCAGGGAGAAATCCAGGTTTATTCCACTGAAGTGAAAGAGGCTGAATCAAAATATGATTAAAAGCCAATTAAACACACCATTAAATCGGCAATGAATGTGGTTGCCTGTAGTGTACAATAAGGTATATGTATCACGCCCAGCTGTCCGGCTAAGCGTGGGCTGCTTCATTTGTCACCGCTGTGTGGCTTCAGTGTGGTGTCAGCATTCAGAGAAATTGTTTCTCTGTTGATCCACTTTCTGCACACGTGCAGAGCTCTGATATCTGCTTTTCCGATGCATCACAAAGACACACAGAGCCTACAAATCATCAGTTTAACCAATTCTGTAACATCTCTGCATGTGCTGAAGTATGTTCATATTGTATTTCCCAGACGATTTCCTTTGATCAGCTGCTTTATAAAAGTATAACTCGATCCCTACCAGAGAGCATCTAATAAACCCTGGTTTTTATCAGTTTGAATGAGCTGCAAAAATACATAACTAAACATTTTGTATGGGCAAAGAGCCCCTCTGTGTTCAAAGAAATGCCAGAGTAGAATTCCTACCTGCTTCTATCCACACCCCTTTGTAGATCTACGCAGGGTGTTTTTGTAGCTATATTTTATAATGTATAGGAGGCAGCACGTTGTCCTTTTAAAAAATTAATTAGATACAGTGCAAGCTATTGTACAACTCCCCCTTCACGCAACAGAACAGTTCCTTTTGATGATGCAATCATTTGGAAAAGTTGTGTCTTTGATCTTGCCATGCATTTATCTTTATGACTTAATGTAACCAAACTAGAGCAATAAAATGGGTAATTCACAAACAACTACACATCAGGCATTTCTGGATTTGCTTTAAATTTGAATTAAATTTAAATATTTTATTTTGACTGCTAACCTGAAGTGGACTGTGATCAGATTTTACTCTTCCTTTTTTTAAAGGGTCAATTCAGGCGTATGTGTTGTGTTAACGGGCACTGCACAGGAGTAAATCTCGTTCATGTCTGACTTTTTTCCGCTGCCGCTTATCAGTCTTGCCAATGCTAGCGCAACCAGCAGCTAAGTGTGAGAGGCACAAACTGGGGTGACAGTATACTTGGTGCGGCAGCTGCTACCACGGTCGGGGGGATTAACAAACGTAATAGACCTTGGAGTCAAGTTCAAGGCGACAGTTCACTTTGAGCAGAAAAAGCTGTTCTTTACACACTATATGGATTTTGTTGGAAAAATCACCTGTAATAACATCATATGCTAACAAGACTGAGATGTTCCAAAATAAAAATAGGACTAAGAAGGAAAAAGGTCTGAAGCTGGAGAGGAAGACAGGAAAACAAGTATAGCCATAATTTCCCGCCATGATAGCTTTCAATGTAAGCAGAAAGATATTCTCTGGTGGTCCAAGATAGTGCTGGGTTCGTGTTGCAGTTTTACAAATTTCACCGATCTCATGTACTCAGCTGCTAGACTACACTGAGATGACGAGAAAATAGAAAATAGGTAGGTACGCCAGGTAAATCTGGTGTCATTTAAGGCATCTTGCTGAGCAATTTTCCTGAAAATGTTGCCCATTTTATCTCAGTCCCTAGGTAGCATAGAGTCAAAGTATATATACAGGTACACATAACCAACACATGCTGGGTGAAGAAGAAAAGAAGAAATAAAAGTATGTATTAGAAGTTGCAAATGTTAAGTAAAGAAAGTAAAATTCATTTGCGAGCGTTCATTTTGATGGAAAAAAAAATAAAGAAAACAAATCAAAAGGAGCAGGAAGGAATCACATTTGCTTTCACATCAGCTCTCATTTTAATTTCCTCTCCTTCCTTTTATCATGCCACGCCGGTGTCCTGCTAATTGTTCACGCTTTGAAAAAAAAAAAAAAAAACCAAACAGAATCAAACAAACAGAGCGAGTGGAGAGCAGCACATGGTGGAGATTTGCCTCCATGTGTCTTTTATTTTGTCAGAGGCACTCAGCTGATACACACCTATGTTGACACACACACAAACGCATATTGAGACTCGTCTCGCAGGCTTATTAATACACAGAACCTCTCAGGAATTTCAAGAGTATTTATTATTCATTACAATAGACACATATGCATGCAACGCACATACTCACACTACTCCCACACCAATATTCATAAACAGAGCCCCGCTTGGATCTCTTTTGGAAAGCCGAGTGTACTTTTAAGTCGTCATGCGAGTTGAAACTTTGCCCGTGCTTCACGCTCGTTTGCCATTTCTCATTTGTACGAACCTTGAGACCAGCCTATCTGAATAATACAGTTGCTCCATTAAACTGCAAAACTAACACAGTGCGCATATTTGCTGGATTAAGTGCATTCTCTTGCTTCATAGGTATTTTAGAATGTACTTTCTTCTCGCTGAATTGAATTTGAATTTGGCACCTCAGAGTCAAATAGGAATACGGGGCTGAAAGGAGTGAAAAGATGATAGTGAGGCAGCCGACGTCTTCTTGGCTGTTTAAAATGTAACATGAGTTCTCATTAGGGTTGGAAGGAGCTGTTGCAGATGGAGTAATCCCTGGCAGGCGCGGCAGCAAGCTCGCTAGTATTTCCAAAAGCATTAATACGTCAAGCACATTTGGGTATGTGTAAGAATGTGTGTGTGTGTGTGTGGGTGGGTGTGACTGGTGGCTGGGAAGTAGGACGCCCGCAGAGGGAAGTCGACACACAAGCACCCCCGGCATCGATGTGACAGAGACAGACACACACCCACCTGAAGCTGAATCATCCGAAAAGTGCCGTCGCCGCCATCTAGCTGTAACAGCCCGCGTGATTTGTTAATGCAAATTCAGGCCCAATCACACCCACGCTGACTTTGTTTAGGAGAGGAGGGGAGACACGGGGAGAGAGGTGAAAGGAGAAGAGGAAATCAGAGCATCGTTGTAAGGAGGAGACGGTTGGGAGATAAATAGGAAGGCAGTTAGAAAACAGAGAATTACTTTACCATAGGGAACAAGACAGGAGAGACAGACAAGCAGAACGGATTATTATTATGATGTCTAGGATTTTAGTTATCATAAATTGAGTATCCTACACAAAACTGCAGGATTAGACCAAGAAGGAAACTGGCCTCAAGCAAATACTGTACATTAAAGATTTTTTGCACTCATGAATAACCAAAAACAAAATCTCTATCATTAGAATTAAAAGTTTAAAAGACACAAAGGAGGAGAAGGAGTCATTCATGCTGAAAAGTTTGTTTCTTATTCCTTTTTATGTATTTTACAAACTATATTACCTTGCATGTTGGTTCTTGTGATGAAAATATCTGTACATTTCTGTTCCTGGTGCATTTCTGACCTTTGAAAATATATAGCTAGCTCTTAGTACTTTATGTGGCACCAGCCCAGCTACTGAACTCTGTGGCCCTGGGGAAATGCTAATCAGCCAGTTGGGACTGGTGAAAGGCCAGTATACAGTAGCTTTGCCTGAGCCACTGTAGCCTCTAGCTAGCAGATAAGTCTACATTAGACATTTAATATGATTCAAAACACTGATATAGTGCTCTCAGTGCCCGGTGCTGCTCCCTGGGCCAACAACTCATGGAAATAAACCAACAGGATGTAGTCTGTAGGACATAAAGGTGACCGCTGCTGATAGAAACCGATGACTGAAAGGGGATTTATCAAATGCATATGTGGGG
This sequence comes from Macquaria australasica, assembly GCA_005408345.1. Classification (NCBI taxonomy): domain Eukaryota; kingdom Metazoa; phylum Chordata; class Actinopteri; order Centrarchiformes; family Percichthyidae; genus Macquaria; species Macquaria australasica. The sequence continues at coordinate 142,694 of SEMN01000089.1, read as the reverse complement.
TGGCCTGTATTTATGTACCCGATGGAAATGTAAAGCCACAGTATGGTTAATACATCCTACATATTTATATGTGCATTTAATACATGTTTGTGTCTAAATGGGGTCAGAAAATTCACCTTGAAGGAATATGTTTGATGTTTCAGTTAGAGGTAAAAGCAGTTTGTATAGGAAAACCGAGAGATGAACAAAGAATGTCTCCGGTTTCATCAACAAAAGAATAAAATTGAAGGTTAAAGGCATCACAGTCCCGCCCCCATGCTTTGAGTGACAGGAGTGACAGGTGATCTCTGAAAGGTGTGGTGCAGAAATACCAGTGAACATCAAGGACTCTGTTTCTTCACCTTACGAGATAATCCTTGGCAACAGATCATTGTATAACTCTACTTTTATTGTCACCATCAACACATCATTTTTTAAATTAATTTAGTTTTTTTTTTTGAGAAAAAAACAATTTTTATGTTTGGATGTGCCTCTACAGTTTTACTTATGGTTGTATTCCTTTTTTATTGCATCAAATTCCATATTTAAACCTGTTTAAGGCAATGGCCAGAGCCGTAGGTCATGAGTCCAAAGTCCTCCATTACAACCCCCCAAAATACATTTTTGACCAACCCCCGAAAACAGACTTTTACTGAAATATAAAAAAAATAAATGAGTAAATATTCTCATTCTTAATTCATTTAACTTTTGGATTATGTTGTGAGTAAATGTTATGTGTGATCCTTTACAGACAGTTTCAAAGCTATCCCCACACTCCCAGGATATAATTCTAGTATATAATTCTTAATATTGAATCCCTTTATTATATTTGAATTAATTTCAATATTTTGTGCCTGGAAAAAAATCTCATTTAAAGATATCTAGTTTAAAAATGATCAGAACCAGCCTTCAGAATCTACCATGTTTAAGGAGGGCAGGACTTCATTGCCCTCAATCATAGCTTTGGCCCAGCTGGCAATAGTCATTGCATTCAGTAATTACCTCTCTGTATAGTAGCTTTCACTGTTACTAGTGGATTCTGACTTTATTAGAAGCATTCAAATCGCATCCCTACTTGCTTACTTTGTCTGCCTGCAGAAGATAGCGTACAGCAGGTTCAACAGCTGCTCGCTGCGGCTGGAAACCAAAACAATGAGCTGAAAGGCGCTAAAATGCTTTGTAGAGCTGAGGGGAACAGCAGAGCTGCAGCGTGATAATTTTCTGTGGGTTTGTCACTAAAAGTGACCCATTTCACATTACACAAATAAAATAATTGGTTTCAGCAGCTTTAAAGTAGATTTAAATATATGGATTTCAATTTTCTGATAAACGCCGTGCAATGTGGTAAAGGTCCAGGAAAAGCCAGTAATTGGACCTTGAGGTGAGATTTTTTTGTCACGCATACTAAACAGTGAGTGAGTAATTTTTACAATAAAAAGTGTCCTATGGAGCTGGACATCATGATAGTACGTTTATAGTTACTTGCATTACATGGATTTACCAGCTTCTGTAGATTCTAGAGAGTAGAAAATGCACTTAACAGTTAATGGAGTCAATTCAATCAAAGCTGAGTGTCAGATTTAATTATTTACTACAGCTCTTGAAATGAATGAAAATGACTTCCTCGTAGTAGATAGATTTTTGCTTTGTAGTTTTGTTGGTCACCATTATATATCACTTTACAGGTAAAACAGGGATGAATACATGAGTATTCAAGCACAGTACTTACAGACTACAGCCAGCTCACCATTCCCCTCTCTCTCTCGATGCCTATTAGGCCTAAAAGCTATTGATTGATTAGATGTAGCTCAGTAATGATCTAAAATTACAAAGTTTAGATTTTCCAACCACAGGCATAGAGTACACCAGCCGCCCTCACATGCATATGTATGGGAGGTTGAGTGCACAGAATATTAGAGTATCAGACTTGGTTGAAAATGTATTTGAATATGGTCTCATATATCTGCACCCTACGATGCAATTTGTCATTCCAGACACTTAACCAGCTTCAAAACAAGACATGTCACTGGCAGGATAAAGATGAAAAACACATTCTTCATGTTCACCCATGCATTCACAATACAATCCACTCCTATTTTCTCGCACTCTAAAATCTACTATGCACTGTAATTGCGCCGGGAGACGACTCGAGGATCAACACAGGAACACAACGCTTTGCTTTGCAGTGTTTAACACAAACAAAAAACGTGCATGCCATTTCCCTGTCTCTTTGTCTCCTCCCTTTCACTTCTCCTTGTCCTCAAAATCATCCACCTTTCCTCTCTTACCCTTCTATCTGCTTTTACTATTGTTCTCCACTGCTGTATTTCTTCCCCTCGCTCTGTCTCTCTCTCAGTGATGAGTCGTCTATAGAATGTTAAAAGCCTCCAACACTGTGATGTCCCTGCAGAGCCCGCTGTCCTGAGAGCGGAGGCTGAGTTGAATGCTAAATGGGCCTCAGCACAGTTGCTGACACTTGCCACTGCCGGGTCCTGTTCGATGCACAACCTGTGGCTGTGCCAGGCGTGTATGAAAGTGAAACAACGGATGTGAAGGGGGGGGGGGGGGGGGGGGTGTCAAAGAGAGAGAATGAGAGAGAGTGGATGATGGCGTGTGTGCCGGTGGGTGGGGAGCTACATAGGATTACAAAGGGGTTGGCAAATGAGGCATTGCCCCAGTCTTGTAAGCCATGTTAATGATGATGAGTGAGGAGTGCTAGGACTCCAACTGTGCTGTATCTAAAAAAAGAGAGCAAAAAATAGTGTTTAAGCCCACTTCCCCTTACTGTAAATCATCATGTGATACCCACTGATATCTAGATTAAACATTCATGCATTTGCAAACCAGAGTGACTCGGGTTAAAATTAGTTAGTCCACATTTACTCAACAGACAAGCTTTCACTCTATGACTGGCAATACGTGGTGATTGTGCAGTCCTTTCTGTGTGTGTGTGTGTGTGTGTGTGTGTCTGTAACCGCAGTCAAAATATTAGCAGAGTGCCCCTTACATTAAGAGTGGATTTGTCATCATCTTCTCCCTCTTAGTACAGCCACTTTTCCAGGCAAACAACAGGTGTTTGAAATCAAAGATCAGGTAGCTTTAATGAAATGAAAATTTAATTTACAGAGCAGAGAGTCCCCCCCTGTCCAGGATGAAAATGAAGTAAATTTGCTTTCCACCTCTGCTCCATGTCTGATCTGCTCGAGCATTGCATTAAACCACAAAATTATATACGTCCAAACAAGGATTCTTGGTTCAGAATTGGTCTGCATGAAATGTCAATGCAGAAGCACTACATTTTTCATAATTCATCAACATATGTCATGGCCTTGTCTGTTTGGCAATTCGACAAACTTGTGCTCTTTGTGCAAACCAAACATTTAGAGATGACTTGACAGGCAAGAGTAAAATCTAGGCTTAATATCCACAGTAAAGGTTCCTTGTGGAATTTTTGACCACTGGTGGAGCTATGGAGCAATGTTTTTATGGTTCATTTCGTATTATATTTGAACCAAACATTTAAAAAAAGAAAGGGGTACTCATGTGATTTAGTAATGCACTTCCATAAAGATGGGGGACTCAAAAGATCCTGGTCAAAATTGATACAGCACAGGTTGAGATATCCTGACTTTTAGTCCCCAATATGGGTCAAGTTCAAAAACCCTGGATCCTACACTTCCCATAATGCAACTCTTTTTTTTTAGACCCTATTTGCCTGGTAAAAGCCTACATCTTTCAAACTCCATGCCCCCAGTTTGTAACACAGGATTTCTGTTAAAAATTTGCAGTCTCAGATTTGACAAAGCTCCTCCAGAGCCATATAAGACATTATACAGCAGTTTTATAGGATGTGTAGTACTCCCCGTGACTAGTAAATTGACTTTGACATATACAATCAGTGGAGTGCCCCTTTAAGTTAAAGCCAGCAAGTCATAGTCAGCAACAACTAAAGGCTGACTGGTTATCAACAAATATAATCATGATTTATTATGAACTGGAAAAAGACCCAGGCCTGTGATTAATAAAAACTTCACAGGCCGAGTAAAAATTCTCAAAATAATAAATGAAGCATCACGGTAATATCAGTGCTGTGGCCAGACACACAATGTGTTTTTGCAAATAACTCTCATCCCCTTTCCATCACTTGGACACACACCAGTACAAGCATTCAAAGGCAAATGATTGGCCCAGCAGCCATCACAGCAGGCGGCAACCTTGACCAAACAGCAAACACAAGAGGGAAAGAAAAGGTTTGAAAACACCTGATGTTGCAGCCAGTGAGTCAGCCGCCTCATCGGGATTCTTGTCACATATAACAGACGGCCATGGCTTGTATGGCAAGGATGGCAAAAACCTTGAAACAGTACAGACTTCCAAGCCCATTTATGTCAAGCAAACTTTTAGGGACAAAGTTGAACAATACCAGACGACAGGATTTATATAGATATTGCTTACTTTTTAAACATGGAACGCCGACTTCTTGCACAGACTGATCCTGAAAGCTCCTGTCATGGTATTTTCTGGAAAGTAGCACATTGTATCATTCATACTTGAACTGACATCCATACCTTTACTTTCCCTGGAACTCCTCCAGTCTTGTGTGGGAACCCAAATTGTGCAGGAGGAGCCAGGCCTGGAGTGACTAGCTGATCCAAATTCACTAAAACAAGTGAGTAAAATCTCAATTTTACCAGAGTCAGTTAAAGAAGAAGTCGGAAAAAGAGAGACACATATGTAATATGTTCTTAAATAATGACTAAATATGAGTGGAGGGGTTGCTAAAAATGCATAGCCTGGGACCTGGGGATAGAAAATGGTAGCAGAGAGCTTTTAAGGCAACAGGAGTTGGTGACAAATGCACCGCCCCTATATGAACAAATACAAACTTTGCACAAGAAGATGCCTTTACACCTGGGTGCACACACACACTAACTCCTGCCTACGTGCATCTGTACACACACTTTATTGAAAACAAACGCACGCACATTCACACCTAAATGAACAGCTGCTGTGTTAAGCATTATCTAAATACAATCAGGATGCACTCACCAACAGCACAATTTGCATCTCTCTCACTCTGTCTCGGCATCTCGCCATGGCTCGTCAGCACTTTAGTAAAAGGGCTTTTCACGCACAAACACAATAAAGCCCCCAACAGGCGTCTCAGGTGGTAGCAGAGCTGTAATCCTCTTTCCATCTAAGCACCTTTTTACTGTAGGTAGAGGAGAGACAGAGAGCTGAGAGCCAGAGTTTGTCACCCCTTTCCTTCCTTCAGCTGCGGGAGTATTTGCATAGCATATACACGAGGTGCGAGGATTGATTTAATTGGCTATCTTGTCTTCTTCACCAAGATATTATGCTGCGGGAAAAAAAGAAATGAGGTTATGTGGTGTCTTTGAGAGAGAAATAAAGATTTCCAGCCTTTTTGATAAATGTGTGAGTCTGCCTGTCTGTTGTTTGTGCTTACGTGGGTGTCAGAGTGTGTGTGTGTGTGTGTGTGTGTGTGTGTGGGCTCGCGTGTGGGCTCGCCTGTGTGCGAGTGTATTCACGTGTGCGGGAAATATGTGTGCGTCTCTGACAGGAACGAAAAGGGTTTTCAGAGTGAAGCGGCGAGGCCGAGACAGGAACACACACTCTTTAGCTGAGAACACAGGCCTCATTTAGGTTAGCACAGGATTAGCCACGCCGAGCCGCACAAGCACAGGAATTAAAATGCAAATAAGGACAAGGATTGCACAAGACGAGTGCAACAAGACAAGGATAAAATAGCATGGGTAAGGATGGATGCAATATGTGCTGTACTGGTGTTATTCATTTTGTAGCCTTTTTAATTGCTACTGTTGTGGAGATGTCACACTAGCTGAAGCAGATCGAAACATGCACACTATTAACTGGACTTAAGATATCAGGCATTAAAATGTTTTTTTCTTAATTAGAATACATTGGCAATTAAAGTGGTTGTTGTGAACAAAGGAAACAAAAGGACATAATAGACTGGTGTTATGCACTAATGATAACAGTTTTACTACAGTTGCAGTTTGAATCCCAACTTTGAAGGTCAACATGCATGTGAAAACACACCTTACTGCTATTAATGCTGTCCCTTTTGTCCACAGAAATACTGACATATGTGAGACAGTACAAGAAAGAAGTTTTTGTCCATTGGCAGAATGTTTCATAAAAATAATAATTTTAAAGAGTAACCACCAATTTTACACATCAAAGTCAGTTTTCATTGTTATGGGAAGTACTGCTCAGCATGTTAATACAGTTGCATAGTGTCATTTGTGGCTCTAGAGGAGTCAAGAGTGAGGCATTTTCTGACCCTTGATGATGTCATAGTGATGTCATCAGGGTAATCTCAGTTTGGGATTTTTTGGACAGGAAACGTGTTACAAGCTGGTTTGAAAGACGTGATCATTTACAGGGCAGGTTGCAAGTTGCATTATTGGAATTGTAGGGTCCAGCATTTTTGGATACTAGGGACTAAAAGTTAGGATATCTTGGCCTCTGCTGCATTTTCTTTTAATCTATCTCTCTTAACTCCCCAAACTCTATGCAAGTGCATTACTAAATCACTAGAATACCCCTTTAAGACTTAAATGAACCATGCAGGAAAGGGAAACAAAAAGATAGAAACCAGTATCTCACATTAGAATGGAAGCAGTGAATCAAGGGATATTCTGTATGTAAAGTCTCTCAAAACGTCATAATGTTCTGCATAAATCCAAAATATGAGCATTTTCATTTGATGCAAAGTATATTAAGAGTTTTATTCCTTTTAGAAGATATTAGATAAGATAAGATATACAAGAAGGTTTTTCTTACCGAATTCCTAAGCTATTGTGTGTTGGTATGAAAAGCCTTAACAAACCACAAAACATGTCTGTGGAAGGAGAATAACTTAATTATAATGACCTCACACTGTTTTTTCAACTGTATCAGCTTTCTGATTAAATCCCTACTAGATTAGGCATTATTGAATAGGGACTCTCTATCATAGGCTTGACATTGAGAAGGGTATGCAGTACTGAGGCAATTATAAGTTTTCTCTGCTTGCATCTGCCCTCCGGCTAAAAACACAGTGGCAAATTAATCATCTTAAAATGGCCAAAACTAAAGGTTAGCCATAATCCTCCACATCATTGTCCATATACGAGCATACAGACACACACACACAAGCTCCTCTCCTCTTTGTCTCCTCTTGTGTCCTCTGAGTGGACATAATGAAAGTTAATGAATAAATCCATAACTTATATTTTAAAAATGGGACACCGTGCACAGGCAGGAAAGGACATTTCTCAGAATATGTGCGTGAACACCGCCTTGGGAAGGTTCAGGGGGGCGACCAAAACAGAGGCCAAGTGAGCAGCAGTTAAAGCAGCTGGAAGGAGAAGGAGCAGATATGAATACAGCACTGAAAATCATCTACCAAACCACTTTTGTTATGGCTGTAGCAAGGGTTTATTTTAAAGTTTGATTAATTGGGTCATGGAAGGTCAAAAATGCAGCCATCATGCAGGTTTTCTTCCTTCAAAAGAAGATGCTAGGTCACTAACAGAATTCCATAAATCTGCTGAGTCTCCAAACAGTGAAATGTGGAAGTGCAGTTCGTCCTGCTCAGGATAACGGTCACTGTTGATCTTCAGAGTCTGGTGGAAGCTTCTATATGCAGCCCCATGCTCATTTTCCATTGTTGGCTGTTTGAGTTTAACTTAGGCTAGACCATCTTGTGTGGGGAGGAGGAGGTTCAGCCACAATGTAGATTGGCCCCTGTATTTGGACATAGCTAAGGGGTGTTGCTGTACAAAGAGCAACACAGGCATTCTTCTTTGACTTCCATGTAATGGCCATTGAAGCTGCTCAGATCAAGAAATACTGTTTGTGTTAGCCTTTGCTCCTCAGTTGTTTTATTTCTGCCTTGCCTATTGAGCCATTCTGCTTTTACTCACTTTAACTTACTGGGTTGGTGGCTTTAGTGACAGGCACACTGCGTGAGAGTCTTACGGTGTAAGTGCGCTGTGTTTGTCGGGCAGAGGACACTGGTGATAGGAGAGGCAATAAGGAGGAGGTTGGGGTGTGTGACAGATGCACAGCGTCCACAGTCAATTAGGCTTTCTGCAGAGTGCGGCATCAAGTTGCATCTACCATATGTTTGTCAGAACGTTGACCTATTACATAATGATTGAAGCGTCATCGTGTCTGTGTCACAGCAGGGGTGCAGTCATTGAGCTTAGCCCCCTAAGCCAGTAGAGCCCTGTTAGAAGGTGACTGTGAAAAAATAACATTACACACGGTAACTAGTTCTATAAGTCCTGCTGTTCCACTAATTGCTGAAGTGTTGGTGGATAGGGAGCAGCCATTTTTTCATTGGCCTAGCCACCAGACATGACTGCACTCATGACTCCTGATTGGATAAGTATGTACATGAGCATTTGTGGACAATACGTGGACGATACCGATGTCTGCTGGTGTAACTATAGAAACATACTCTAGCTACACACGATATCTCTCTGAAAAAAGATTCTGCATCAGAAAAAAACTGATCCAGTTAGTTTTTTTTGTTTTTGTATCAATTATCCAAACATATTTCCCGGAGAGTTGAGAGTTTTTGCAAAGAGTTGGAATCCACAGATTTGGATCTGTATTCAACACAGCCCCTGAGATCGAAGCATTTGCTGTCCCGGTGTAAGCAACAGAGATTTACGACGGGTGTATTTGTTGGCTCGGCCTAATCCATAGGCTTTCCTCAGAATGGGAGCTTGTCAGATAGACCGACAGTCAGACAGACTTTGCCTCAAGAAGGCTCGCTTGTCAAATTGCAGACACACAATCAGCCATTTGCACACACATGCACACACACACACTCACATTCTTTCCCCAGCAAGGGGTCACATACCCAATCAGGTACACACAAACATATACACACACATAGCAGTGTACTAGTTTGATATGGCGCTCAGAGTGTGATGACAGTATCAGGTCCTTGTGTGATTGAGGTGACGGAGGCAGAGACAGGATGGGGGCTGTCATCAGCTGTGAGTGACAGGAAGCTGAGGTGGAGAAGGTGGGGGGAGTGACAGCTGAGTTCATGGCATGCAGTCTATCCCTCTGTCTGTCTATGTGTTTGTCTCACCCCCCCTCTCTCTGTCTCTCTATCCATCTATCTCTTTCTTATGCCTGCCAGTCTGTTTCAGCCTTTCTGTCTGCTTTGTCCTGTCTGTCCATCTCTGTCTCTCTTTCAGTTTCAAATACGTATATTTTTTTTCTCTCGCCCCGGATGATGGGTGGATGAATTTTGCCCTTTTTTTCCCCTATGTCAGACACTGCATCAAGAAAAACAATGGGAGACCCATAAATAGGGTTTAGAGAACATGCACCCAATTAACTTCGACAGTGCGGGAGGTGTGTTTTGTGTGTGCATGTGTATGTATGCGTGTGCACGGGTGTAAGTCACTTTGACAGCCACTGCAAATGAGGCAATATTGCAGGTATTGACTGACATCGTCGGCCCCAGGCCCTCTGCTCACTAAAAAAAGAGTCGTCATCATAAATCATGAGTTGTATTAGCAATTGATGCTCCAGCTGGAGATGCAGAGACTTGAAGTCTTAATCTAACATTATTTTAACAATGATGTGAAACCTCGAAAACAGGCTGGGGTCATGTTTTAATAAGAAACCCTTAAAAAAAAGAGTTCATGATTAAATGTTCTGGTAGAAGTGTAGAAAATCCCCCAGGTGGCATCCTTAATGAAGCAATAATCAACTAGATTAGAGCTAAAAAAATCCCTAGCATTTATGGATAATCTCAAGGGAACCAGCTATAAACCATATTTAACGCCTTACTCAGTAATAATCTGCGCAGGTGTGAAGATCACACCTTTCTTGCTGTCGTGGGTATGAAGAGTCAAATTCAGATCACTCTGCGGTTAGACACGTCAACACTCAATGCCTGCTATCTCAGTATGTCAGCAGTGCTCATTTTGCAACAAAGAAAATCATTTTCTACAAATCAGGCTTGTTATTTATTGAATGGTACCTAAATAATAAAAGAAAAGCAAAAGCTGTATTAGTTGCTGAATTTCTGATGTATCAAGGAATTGTTCAGGGGTATGTTTGAAACAGAGAAAATCACGGGATATGATATATTATCTGCAGAGGTCATGGACCACTTAGCTTTTACTCTTTGTGCAGAAAAATGACTATTAAACCAGTTGCATTTTACATACGGAATGTCATAAAACAGTATTCAGTTTACATCATGGACACCATGGGAAACCGGGTTATTATGAAAATTTAGCTTCATCAATCAATTTTTACACCTTAGCTGCTAATTTTCACCTAACCCCCACAATTTCAGATTCAGAAACAACTATTCATCAACCCATGCACTGCAAACCTGCACAGAAACCCTGACAGTACATTCATCCCAAGCACATCACATCAGGCCAGTTACTCTCAGGTATCCCAGCAGCACGTACTATTCTTACGCTGTCATTTTTGTCCACTTTGCTTCCTCTCTTGTTCAGAACAAAGACTGTGAGATGAGGGTCATATTCTCTGACAGCAAGGGCGGTCAGCCCCTCTGAGGTTGTCATACTCTGCCGCCTTTAACAGTGCGGCGCTTTGACTGACCTCTTTGCTCGGGTGCGCGTTCCCATGCGCTGTACTGTATGTCTGCGCATGTGTGTGTGTGTGTGAGAGGGAGGTTGTTGAAATCCTGATCTTTTAACACTGCCCAGCTTCAACCTCTGCTGTGCTTGTGTGCATGTGCAGGGGAGGTGGCATTGTCACAGCCCTGCCCTTTTAACATCACTCTGCTTAGACTTCTTCTGTTTTTTTTGTGCCCGCAGTGTAAACGTCCCACATTAGCAGATCAGAAATCCTCTGACAGGGAGAGTTCTGACCTTTGGATATAAATAATACTCTCTATTTGACTTGTGAACAGAACGAATGCATGGTTCTCCGAGCGACTGTTGGTGGCCGGGCTAATTGCTTTTGTGTGCTTGTCTCGTCGGCTGCCAAGTTGCACTCTGCTGAGCCACGGACTTGGCCTGCGCATGAGAGAGAGTTGGACAACAGGGCTCCAAAATATGCCAACATCCATTTGACTGCTTGGCAGTAATACAAAGGGGATGGAGACGGGAGGGAGAGGATGAGAGAAAGAGAATGACACAGAAAAAGGTGAAGCGTTGGTGAATGAGAAACTGTCAGTGACCAAAGAGGTAGCAGAGCAGAGAGAGATGCAGAATTGTGAAAAATAGTAGACACAGTGAATAGGGATAATATACCCTCATCTGTTTTAGCCTTATTTTGGATCCTGATAGCCCATGACCGACTGTTGTGTAGAAATTTACATAAAAATCAATAACTATTGACTTGCCATTAAATTTATTCCCCTTTCCCCTGAACTATTTTCCCTCTTCCTCCTCCCCTTTCTAATTCCTAATGATTGCCTTTCTACTCAGTGGGGAATCTTCCGAAGCCTCGAAATTTCCTCCCTGCTTGGTTTGCATCAACTCCACAGCAGCTCATGAACCCGCCTGTCATCCAAATCAGGCAGGAGATGAGTGACAGCATATCAAATCCCAATCTTTTAACTGGTTCTGGTTGGAAGAAGAAGAGAAAAGCTGATGAAAAGGGAAATCTCCCCGAAGGCTGTCTGTGGAGTCAAAAATCTTGGCATGCTGGCAGAGGTTGATTTGTGTGTGTATTTTCTCAGAGGCTTGTATAATGGCTTTGACACTGAGCCTTCTCATTGTGACCATCAGTAGTAAGTCTCCGTGTTAGGTCACCTACCATATTTCCTCTCTGGCAGTAGTATTAAAAGTGTCGGTCTGCGAGCGCCAAGCAAGGAGCGGCGATGTCCTCCCCAACATTTTGACCTGACAGTAAACACGCTATGTGCTGCATTCTTTCAAAGTTTTAAGCTTTATCAGTGAAGATGTAAATGCCATCTCTTCAACAACTTTTTATCTTTCTCTTATGGGATGGATCTATATTCTATGTGTTGCGAAAACAAGCTAGATGGCTTGAAGCTACACACAGAAAACTAACTATAAATCATAAGACTGTACTGTAATCTCCAATGACAGTCTGCAGTTGTTGATCAGTGATTGACTGTGCCGCATTATGTTTCTGCTGAACATCTAAAGGATCTTTTGCTTGTGATGTTGCAGAGAAGAATCTTTCCATCCATCCCAATTAATCGGCTATGGAGCTGCGCATTTGAGAAAGCCTCAAAAGCTGATAGCTGAAAAAATTGTGACTCTTTCTGCCATTTGTCTTTGGCGTGGAGCACAACTTTGTTATCAATCGTTGTTTTAATGGTTACAAATGGAAAAAGCCCAGGCTGCTGGAAGCATCATGCCATTAACAAATCTATCTATATCTCTAAGACAAAGGTAGCTTCAAGAAAAAATATGGCGAGCGACAATGAACAAATCTATATCAAACAACAAATGATTTTGTTCACAAATTTGACAAGCTTACCCACATCCCCATTTGATCGCCGAAGCCTTTCAGAGGGTGCCAACGTGTTTCTGATTAAATACATATTTTAGGAATTGGATGGTGTGAATACTGCTGAGTGAACCACTAGCCAGAAGCCAGGATCAACATGAGAGGGGGAATGTCAATTACTAAATCACACATTGTAAGAGGTCACTGTAGAGGAGTGATGTGTTGGCTTGAGGGCTCAATCTCTCTAACAAAGCGCTGGCTTTTTCCCATTGTCCTGCATATCATTATTCCCCATCCCCTGTCATTATTGTCATTGGTCAGATTTTCCCTTTGTGAAGCAATATGGCCATACGCATGTAACACTTGTGCCTAGCGCAGCTGAAAGTTTGCAGATGACACCAAAGTGATGAGCCAATTTGCAGTGTGTAATGAGTCAGCCTGCAGGGGGTTTGTGTCAACAACAATCTGTCTCTCCTGACAACACAAAAGAGCTGAAACTTGGCAACAGGATGCTAGAATGTGACCACCCCTATGTGTTCGATGATGAGCTCACAGATGACAAAGTCGGCAAGTTCAAGTTCCTCGAAAACCTACATCACCAAGGAGCATCGTTTGCAAGAAAACATGAACCTGAGGAGGCCGTAAAAGTCATCACATGAAAGCAGATGCATAATACAAAGGACAATCTTTTGCTTTTGTTGCATGGCAGCTTTGTGTGGGTATTGCATGGCCTCTGATTCCACTGCCTTGCAAGATACTGCGCATGGCCCACTACATTACTGTTCCCACCTGTACAGAAGATTTGCAAGAAGTAGGAGTGTGGGAGGAAGGCTTAAAGCAACATCAGCAATCTAACCCACACAAACCACAAAGTGTTTTGTCCCTTGCTGTCTACCAAATGGCACTGCAGCATTTCGACATAGGGGCAGATTTTACCCTAAAGCCGTAAGACTGCTGAAGAAGAAGAAGAAGAAGAAGACGAAGAACTACACCAAAGTGAACTTCACTGAACACTGAGCAACCACTACACCCATGAACATACACACTACAGCCCACCCATACTTTTAAAGTCCACACACTCACTGTATCTGTCTTCCTTAGCTTCAAGCTTCAAGCCTCTCGATGGGCGTTTCCCAGCACAGTTGATGACTGACATTTTAGAGCAGGGTTTAACTGCAGCACTCCGTATATTGCAGCCCTGTCAATCGAATCATGACATAATGCTGGTCTTAACTGCGTGACCTTCTACTGTGTTGTTGCCATTTGTCACCATGTTAAAACATTTTTTAAAACCTGTCTGGAATATACCATTATACATTAAATATACACTTGCATGGAATGACAAGAATGTTGAATTTCATTATCTGCAACCGATGAAATAACTCTCCTTGCCTGTAGATGGTTGACATTAGCATGCTGAAAATACTGGTACTGGCCAGGCCTGGTTAAAGGTCCAGTGGTGCTTTGTGTTCCTTTTCTTTTCTCCACAGTCACCTCTTACATAAATCAACTCTTACAGGAAGTCTCAAGTTCAGACTAACCTGATTATCATGCTAACAAGCACACAGGGGACGAGAAGAACAATGAGGTGCTCATTTGTATCGTAAGTCACCACACTCAAGTCTATTAAATAATTTATTCAGAAAAGCGAAAAACATTAAATGAAAGAATGTATTGGGTTTCAAAGCCTGGAGCACACAGACACAATAGGGACACATATTAAAGTGTAGAAATTTTTGTATTTAACAAGGAGTATGGGCGGTTGATAAATAGTTTTTATTCTCTTCTCACATTTCCATTAAAATTTTAGTGATGAGTGTTTTTTTTTTAGATTTCTGTTTTATTTGGTACTATACTGCTCAACAGAGAGTGACAGGAAAGATGGGGGCACAGATACACATATATAGTGTTGAACTCATGATGTAATAGGTTAATCTGACTCATCAAATGAACTCTACCATTGTTCTTTGTGAATCACTGCACTTCAGCCCTCTGCCGTGGAAGAGTATGCAGGTTTTCCCTCCAAACAAACTGTACAAAGGCTGATTCCACTAATTGGTTTTCTGGTTGAAAGTGTTAATCAGTGAAATCTGCTGCTGTACAGTTTGGTTGGAGAGGAAACCCTCATACTCTTCCATGGCAATGGACACACATTGGTTTTAGAAAACAGCATGGGACTGGATTGGCCACAAGAACCAATGTGTCAGTGTTGCACTCTTCTTAGTAAATCCACAGTGAATCACAGATTGGGGTGTGACCAGATGGGAAATATGCATGAAAGTATGAACCCATGGAGAGTACATGCTGTGGGCTGATTCCTTTCTAGTTTAGAGGTTTAGTTTGTTAGCCATTTTAAGTAGAATCCATGTAATGATACATTTAAGACATCTCATACACTAAAACAACCATTTCATTTACACACAATCTGAATTGTAATTTTAAAATTATAATTTAAAATTAATAGTTAATGCTTTGTACACAAGAGAAAAACAGGGTTATGAGTGATATCCAACTTTTAAATTAGAGTTATCCTGTTTTTGAACACTTTATATGGCTATGGAAGAATGATTTATGCATGTGATACACAGTCCCGCCGATGGTTTCATGCTAATCAGAAAATCTGAAATGTAGCAATGCGCCAACAAAGGCAAGGAAGAAGAAGACTGCTAGCAGGTAGGTTTCAAAGTCTTCCAAAAATCGGGTCTGCAAATGTTTTATGAGGCAGAAAATGCCTGGTGAGAAACAGTGGATGTAAAAATAAAAAGAAAAAAAAGAAAAAAGAAAAGAAACTCAACAGGGTACCTTTAATACCTTGGAGTTGCTATAACAAGCAGTGGTATTGTGTGGGAAAATAGGCTTATAAAAAACATGTCATGGGACATATCATATCCAACAGACATGATATGTCCCACAATTACAGAATCAGCCGGCAGCAGTTTTCTGCCCTGTGTGATTCAGTGTGGGTTTACCCTTTAACACAGATGCTGCAGCTATAATAAATGCCATATGACCCAATCCATCATAGTTACATGACATTTCAGCACTTTATAATGGTTAACAAGGCCTGATATACATCATGCCCAGGTCTGAGATAATGACTTGCCCATATGACATGATAGGAATCAGCAAAAATAGAAATATTATGGCGTCCTGCTTAGTTTGTGGAATTCTATAGAATATTGGACCATCAGAGATGATGTTGGTTTACTGAGCGTTCTTTTAAAGGCCTGGCCGTGCACTCTACTGCCCACCCACCCACACACACACACCCACACACTAGCTTCTCTTTCCCCTGCAGAATCTGCTTCGACAAGATAAGTACGGGACTTGTAATTGTGCGAGGTCCCTCATCTCACCTTATTGGCTAATAATGATGCTGTGAAAGCCTAGTGCTCATTACGCTAGCCTTTGTTGTTTTTATTGCACAGCTCGGTTGATTATTTTTTTCAAGAGAAATCAGAAGGTTTAATGCTCTCCCTTGTTCCGTAAACACTGCTTCCACTGTGGTGAGCTAACTCCTGCAAAATAAACCAATAAATAAATGGATGATAGAAAAAGAAATCCCATTCCTTAAAAATCAGGGAATTATGTATGGGGTTCTGTAAAACACCTTCCATATTTGCACACAGCCACTTGGCATAAAGCACTTGCGATAGCTGTCCTGGTACTGATAGAGGAACCTTCAGACTGCTTTCTAACTTGAGTGAACACTCCGAGTGGTGCTCACAGTATTAATGGCAATAGCCCGGACCTATTCAACTGCAGCAGTGTGTGGAAGCAGAGAAACAGAGATAAACTCGCCACATTCATTTTCTTTGCATGGCAAATACTTAGCTTGTGCTGGCGCTGTGTGTGCTTTGATTTCCCATTATCTTTTTGAAAAATATAAGATTAAATGCGACCTCGGGTTGAGCAGCCTATCATCTGGAGATGCAAACACAGACACAGTCCAAAGTCATTCCTTAGAAGTCAACCTTCTTAGAGTTGTTTTAGATTGCTGAAGCAGTGAACTGAAAAATATTCTAGCTTTCCAAAGTTTGCAACTAATCATTCATAGATAAAGCATCATGCCTTCAATTTCTCCGCTCACTGCATCTCACATGCATTTACAAAATATAAACAGACCTGTATACCGCTATGTATTACAGAATCAGTATTCTGATATCCATCTTGAGCCAAAGAGACTCAATGCAACTGCAAAGCAGAGTATATCAAGAGGAGTACAATAAATCATCATTTCTCTGTGGAGATACACAAGGACAGTGAGAGAGTGTATCAATATATTTTTTAATTATAGTCTTTTCTAATGCTAGCTGCAGTAATGTTCACCTTCCTGTGTAGCTTAATGTGTACTGTACACTCTCAGGACACAATACCAAACCAACAAGACAAACTCCTCTGTGCTGGTAGGTTTGACAAGGCTGGAGTAGATGAATTTTTTCAAGGCAAGAGTTCACGAACAACATTTTCAAGCACAGTAGATGGCAATCGAAACTGCTGCCACCAGGATGAGAAAAATAAATGTTGTATGTTCCATAATGAATCTCATGATGTTATGTAAAGCCCCTTAAGAGCCTCTGTACTTTGTCTTTTACAGCACTGATGTAAATGGCAACATTTTGAGCATCTCCAATAGGCAAATGTGTCAAGGTGTTCTCTCATCATCATTACTGTAATCACCAAGGAGCATCTTGTTGCCAGGAACCATTCAGACTGAGCCTGTGACTGTGTTTTTCTCCATTTCGGATGAGGAGGAGACACTTGCCAGAATAACATTTTAAACCACATGGTAAAGCAAGGTTGTTTTTGAACATTTGGGGCCTGATGTCGTGATATAAAGAGCTGATTAAGGTGCAGGAGAATAAAGCAAGGACAAACTGACACAGTTCGAAATCATGCTTCACATTTATTGATGACAAAGCTCTATACTGAATATCAAACTCATCTATAAATGCCTAAATAACCAGGCTCCTGAGGTGCTCGGTGGCCTGTCAGGGTTTCTGGATCGCACAGGCTGCATCTATGGAGAACTGTAAGGTGCCTCTCTGTAAATCCATTTTTGGACAGACGGGTTCATCCGTAGGGGAGATCAATGTGTAGAACCCTGTACCCATAGAACCCAAAATGGATCATGACTGGGATCATTTTAAACTCAAATTGGAACAGAAATCAGTCATGTAGTCATGAATGATCTGGTACTTGTCATTGAGTTTTATGGTAATTGAATGCATCATTGTGTTTTGTGCTGTTTTATTTGGATTTTCCTGTAGAGTGTTGTGTATTTTAAAGGCTTATCTAGGAACAGGCATCGCAAACAACAAGCTAAGGCTATACAAGTTGTAGTATGTTGCATACTAAAGATTCCAGTTCTGTTTGATTTGGTGACGCCTGTGGTCACTGGTGGTAACTGCAAGTACGCCTTAATAATATAATTCATAGAGTAACGTTGGAAATATTATGTATATCGACAATTTGGGGCACTGAACACATCTTCAGCAGTTACTCTGTCAGAAGTGCTGCAGAAGAAGAGAAACTGAGAAGATACATCACCTCACGTTGTTGCACAACGACAACCGAAGAAGACAGTCAGCAATTTAGTCCGACGTAGAAAATACTGAACTCTTGATCAAATTCCATGACATTGCATATGCACCGTGTGAGCAGGTACAGGGATATTTGTAGTAGGAAGAGCCATTAGGAATAACCTTTACATAACATAATATCCTTTTAGCGATATCCTTAATTTATACAACAACAGTCGAAGAGCATGTTAGTAGCGTGAAACGTGTTCATAATTTATGACAATAATTTATGGCTCGAGGAAAGGCTATCCGAACCACCGGATGTGATGGTATTCACAGCTGAGGGCTAGACAAGGTTTTAACTGTAATAATGGCTGAGCATTTAAAGAGCTGCCTTTGAGGGGGTTCACCATTCAGGAGCGTTGTCCCTGTTTGTACCTAATCCCCCCCCAGTTTTGGATTAGTGAAGTACTGCAGCATTTCGACATAGTGAAGAAGTACTTAAATTTGTGTGAACATTGAGGTTTTCTAGTGACTGTTTTATGGTTTAAAATTAAAACAGATTATATTAGGAAAAAAGTATGATGTGTGTAACAGTTATATTTAGAAAAAGATGTTGTCAGAAATGAAAGTGCAGTGAAGTGTTAAGTGCACAGGCTTTAGTTCTTTTCGATGACAGCATGGCTATTAATTTATGCCAAATTGTCAGTGTAGAAACAGAAATAGAGAATAAAAAAGAAAATATGCACAAACCCAAGTGTCATGGTCCACAAAGGACTCTTGTTTGGACTTTGTATTTTTGTCTTATTTCCTGTTTTATTTTGAAAAATATTTTTTATTTTTGAAATTCCTTGTGCGCCCTTTATTTCCTGTCTTTGTTTTCCCTCCAGTTTTGATTGTTTTCACCTGTGTCTTGTCACTCACCTGTGTCTGTTTCCCTCGTTGTCTCTTCCCCTATATATACCGGTCCTCTCCCTATGTTCTCTGTCGTGTCATTGATGTTGCGGATGTGGTTTGTGTGGTTGAGGTTCTTGATGTTCATGGTATTGTCGGTTGTCTCATGTTCCTTGTGTTTCCATGCGTATCAGTTCCTGAGTTTTTGTAAATTTATTTTGTAGTTAATAAATCTTTGGATTGACTCAGCCTTCTCGCCTGTCTGCGTTTGGGTCCTCTCCCTGCTGCCTAGATGGCTTGTCGTGGCAGATCTGCCTCGAAGGCCTTCCTTGACACCAAGTGTATTTAATTTATTTTTCCACTAGTTAGTCCCGCTAATTTTCAACCCCCCACCAGCACCTCTCACTTCCAAATCCTTCCCAATCGTCGACCTTCTTCCTCCTTCCACTTTCCAGGAGTATGAGAGGTACTAACAAGTAAAATAAGCTTGAGAATACTTAAATGATTGGATTATGTGAGAAAAGAGTGTGCCAAAGGTAAGGACAAGAAGCACCTAAGCATTATCCCTTCTCTATAAACGCTGCCAGCAGTCTCCTGTTATGAGTTCCTGTTATGCACAGGAGAATAATAAGGCCGTCTCTTCTCATCGCTGAGAACAATAATGAGTTTGCTGTGAAACAGTTGTTGTGGTTCAATAGCTGCACCTTTTGATTCTGATGGCTCTCTTTTTCTGCTGGTCGGAGGCTTTCTTTCTCTCCTATCATTTCTATCTCTTTCTTGCTCTCTCCCAGTCTGCAGCGAGGAAACTCCTCTCTGGGCATCAATCCCCTGCAAATACGATTAAAGCACTGAGTCATCATTTGGACCACAGGGTGTAGTTACCAAAGTAGCTAGAGTGTGTGTGTGTGTGTGTGTGTGTGACATGTGAGAGGGTTCAAAGCTGTGGATCTGGGGAGCACTCCTCCTCTATCCAGGAACAAAATGGGCAATCCCATTCCCCTCATGTCTCTGTCTCTTTGAGATTCAGCAGGGGGGGTTAAGGCGTGACCAATCGAACCCAGATATCCTCACCCCTCCAACTTCTTTTCTTCCCATCAGCCCTCCCTTCTCTCTCCCCTTGCCCCAAGGCTCGAAATGTAATTGCGGCTGCTTTTTGCAGAACCTCGCCGGCGTTGGGTATTCTTTTATTTTTTATTTTGTCTTTTTCTAGAGAGGACAGGGCCACATTTTGACAGAGGGGTAGCAAGACAAAGTAAAGGGTAGCGGATAGAAACAGAGGGTCTAAAAGGGGCTGGCTGAATGTCAAGTTGAATTTCTCGGGCCACACTGGGAAATGAAAGGGGCTTCAGTGTGGAAATGATGGCAATTAGAGCTATTCTTTCCTCCTCAAAGGAGACCTACTGTACTTTGGAGTTTCTCAGATGAGGAGCTCTTTTGCTGTCTGTCAGATGTACAGAAAGAAATGTCACGGCAATTGATGGCATTGGGATTCTTTTTTTCTTGATTACTAAGATCAGAAGACTGAGAGAAAAAGAGCTCTGCTGTTGATTGCAACAGTCAGCGACAGATTTGTCACCACGATGCTCCAATCACAGTACAAAACCACATTATTGGTGACATATCATTTTGTCTCAGTTTGGACTGCTGGTAAACAGTAAACAATAGAGACTTTACCATGGCTGACTGAATTAAAAACGCCACAATGTGTAATCTGGTTTTGACGCAGTTTGTTTTGACAGGTAACACAAATTAGCATTCTCACCAGCAACCAGTGACATGCACACACACATTAAAATCCATGCACAAATGCAAATACACACAACTGCACAACACATTTATTGTATTTTGCATTGAGTGAGGATTGGAGGCAGGACATTTATCTGCTCTGACTGCCTTACCAAAGCACATTTGAAGATGTCTGTATGAATGTGTGTTGGGTTTTACTCTAACTTATGAGTCAGTGCGCTGTACACTTTGTCCTGTTGTGTGAACTCAGAGGACAATCGCTAGAACAAATGCTGTGAATCAAGTTCATTTGTCTAGTACAGACACTGTGTGTTTGCTCTCGCTCCGGATCAAGAGCGGTACCTCTGTTTCTGTGTGTGTGTGAGTGTACATCTGAGAGAGACAGAGAGCCTTCTGTGCATGCAATGAGTACATCTTCAGCCTGTGCACTCCCTACAGTACTGTACCCCAAAACTGTTCTGTATGACTGCACAAGCAGTTATTGATAAAAGAGCCTGTGAATCAGTTCTGATGTGGCTGCGGCTCGAGGCGGTAATGAGGAGATTGGCTTTGCTCAGATTGGAACGACACAACAATCAAGCGTTGATCCTGCTCTGCTGAGCCACTCCTCCCAAGATGACTGGATAGAAGCTGCCCAAGTTTGCATTTAAATTATTCACCAAGCAGCTCAAGCCCAGAGGAGGTTTTTTCGGGGGAGGGAGGGGTGATGATTGATCAAATCAATCCTCATAGCTGCAAAGAAGTCAAGAAGATCTGGCCTGCTGCCTGAACTCCTGAAGCTGAACTCATCTTTTTGGTTTAATTATGAATGACATTTGCTGAGCAGTGGTGCTGCTTGATAACTGCCAGAAGAAGATGGAGGCTGCTCTTAGTAGGCAAAATCAATCATTCAATCAATCATCTATGTATCCCTGCAATTTGTGTTGCATTGGGGAAACTAGGAGTCATCTGTCTTGTCTGCTTAAAATATTTATCCAAGAAACTTTGATTTTGAATAAGAGTGGATTTGTTCATTGACCAGGTCTTTAGTCTGCATGCAAACACAGTCCCTTCCTAATAATCCAAGCTGCAAACCTGCATATAAACACAGTTGGCACCACTCCTGGGCCACCCTCCCTGCCAGAAGCTTGAGGACACAGGGCCAGCCGGTGACGATTAGACAAAGTGACACGTTATATAAATATATATTTATAGAAGCTGGGCAAAAGTAGAGCTTATCAATAATGCATATATAATTCATTAGGGCAATCAACTCATTCTCCCCTCCACCACAAGCCAAAGCCATACAGATAACATTTCCATTGGCTGGTGTCGGTTTAATTGATGGGTGATGTGACCACTGAGATCGAGAGTAAGGAAGCAGGAAGTGGAGGGGGAGGATGGATTGGAAGGTGGAAATAAAGATAAGGGGATAAGTGTGGGTGCATGTGTGCTGACTCAAACTCAGTTTTAGTGTGGCATTAAGAGTTTACTGTTTATGGATTTTACAGCAGGACTGTACTATCTGTAAAGCTAGCATCACAAATGGTGCTGGTGCAGTATAATGTGTGCCAACTACCATGTATCAATTCATAAAAACAAGGAAAACTTTACCCAGAACTTTAACCAAATGACCTTCGCCCAACAAGGGCATGCATTAACATTATCCTGACCACAAACCTGATTATGTGACAGCACCACAGATTAAACATGCAATTTTCACTTGTTGCTCATGCGAAAATGTTTTGACAAATAACCTAATTACACTTGCATAAAGTTCAGGGGCTTGCAAGAGACAGATAAAAAAGAAGGTCAAATTGAAGTAGCAGAGGCCTTTAATTCCTGAGTATGGGTCAAGCTCCAAAATACATTTCTCATTATTCAATAAAATGAGAAAAGCTCTGGCTAAATGAATGAACATACCTTTAACTAATGTCACAAAATTTCAAGAGATCAGACTGACGGCTCAACAGGGAATCCAGCCTACTAGTAATCTAGCTGAGCTCCCTTATTTGGTCCATTTTAATATTCAGTCTGGTATATCTTTGTTTGTTTGCTTTTATTTTCATGCACAATGGCAATCCTCCAGACTGTCCACCATGAGCATGACATAAAATTGCCACTTTGGGAAGTCAGTGCTACAACCAGTGAAGGGCCACTAAATCTGTCTTTGCTAGGAAGTCCCTTTTTATATCTTCGCAAAACCTACACTTGAGAAAACCACCTTTGCAGCAAAGCCCTGCTTTATTTTTATGTTGCAAGACGGAGTTTATTGCTTGAAGATTGCAGCAGATCCCCCCAAGGGCCTAATTACAGCTATCAAAGCAAAACGAATGGGCAAGGTATCAAACTGCAAATGCTCAATCAAGGACATATGCTTAGTGTGAAGGTCAAAATGTCCTGTCATATCACATCTCATCATTTCTGTAGCTACAGCATGAATGATTCAGGACACACAAACATGGTGTGTGTGTGTGGAGTTTTTATTTTTTATAAACCCTACTATCTGTTCTGATTGCGTGATTCACATTCATGCGCACACACACACCACATCCCAATGCACCCACCCGCAGCTGTCTCCATCCCACTGCATCTAGAGCAGGACAATTAGTAATCCATCACCGCTGTTTACAGTCTGGGTGGTGGCGCTCTGAGGGGGGGGGGGTGAGAAAAAAAGAGGGAGGTCAAAAAAGCAATGTGAAGGGACAGAAAAATAGAAGTAAACAAGGGTAAGAGGACGGCAGGGACAGACAACTGTTTTTATACTGGCTAGCAACTTCTTCACTGTGTGTGTGTGTGTGTGTGTCTGTGAGTGTGTGAGTCCTGTTTGCTTGTTTTGAATCATTGCAGTACACGGGCACAGTACGCAGAGAAGATTACGAGTCACTGCTGCTTTAGCATGCCAAATCAGGAATCTGTGCAGGCGTACATGCACTGCCCTGCATGCATATTAATGTGCGTGGGTGCGCATGTAGGCATGTGTGTGTGTCTAGGAAAGAAAAAAAAAAAAGTGCGAGCTGTAAGATTTGGGAGATACGGTGGCAGGGAGAAGGAAGGAGCAATGAGAAATAAAGGGGAAAGGAAGGCGTGATGAAGGGATTGATGAAAAGGGAGCCCACTAGATGGCACTGTTGTGTGGTGAATTTAATTCTCCATCCTCTCTGTATCCCCCTCTTTCTCTCCTCCCTTTTCTAGGTCTCTGTTTCTATCTAATATTGTCTCTTCCTCCTCCAATTCCCTTTCTCCTTTTTCCCTACCTCCCCTGCTCTCTCTTCCTCTCTCCCCCTCTTTCTATGCGCAGCATGTATGATGGA
This sequence comes from Macquaria australasica, assembly GCA_005408345.1. Classification (NCBI taxonomy): domain Eukaryota; kingdom Metazoa; phylum Chordata; class Actinopteri; order Centrarchiformes; family Percichthyidae; genus Macquaria; species Macquaria australasica. Next base: position 118,798 of record SEMN01000089.1, on the reverse strand, counting down.
GCCAGTTATACAGCTGGGAATTGAACACACAGAACTGTATGGTTCCCTGAATCGAAGCTAGGCGCTTGAGAAACCTAGAAAGCTTATCCAAGGACAGTGTCTGTTTGTTTAATTGAGTGCCACCCTTACAGACACACACACTCACAGACTCGGATGCACCTATTCATGCTCACAAATTTGTACGCAACATTTGTGAATTATCAGACACACAGAGCCCCACGCTCATCTGTATGAAAGACTGGAGCTGGCCTATTTTCTCGGCAGCAGAAAGGTGAAAGACAGAGGATGATAAGTGCATAAATAATACTTACTAATCAGAGAGGAGGTGCACGTTCTGCTCGGGTGAGATGAGTGAAAATGGATGCAGGAGTGTGGGCGAGCTGTCAGTGTAGAGTGGAAGTCAAGCGTAGGTGAGTGATCAGTGCAGAGGGTGGGAATAAAGGGCGATGGATCACTGATGCCAGGATTAACTGTTTTCTTGTGGTGTCGTGAGCACATTAAGCGACTTCAGGAGCAGCACTGATAATCAGCCCCCTGCACACCTTTAGATCTGATTCTGAAGCCAGGTCTTTATATAGCACAAGAGGAAGCAAGCATCAGTTAACGTGCAATGGTCAGTGACACTGTTTCTCTGTTTACTGTTCATTTTAGACACAAGTAGTGGTTATTGCAAACGAGCAGCTAACACCTTGCTAAAGAGGAGAGATTGGCAGAGTCACAGAGAGGTGGTGTTATAGCGCTCATCTCATACAGCTATTACATACAGTACAATAAGGATATTATAATTAGGACAATCATTCAACATTGAGCTGTGTGGTTTCTCTGCTAGTCACAAGTTAGCTGCATGGTAGCACCAAATTGAAAGGTGCACTGACATTTTTTGCGATGGTGAGTTAAATCAATTAATTTTGAATTGTAATTTTGATAGGTTAGAAAATCATGAATATAACACTAATATTGCATAATATTTTTGATTATACCAAATCCTGCCCGCGTACTACATTTGTATAATGACCAAGCATCTGGTGTCTCTTGTGAAAATCTGACATGACCATGAACACAAAGCGCTTTAAGCGCTCCTTTATACCATCAGCCATTCGGTTACACAATGCCGTCTGACTCCAGTAAAGACTCCAGTCTCAGCCAACTCTGTGGTTTCTGAGGCCCACAGCAGGGTGGTCAGCCCTCATGGACTGTACTATACTGTACCACCTATACACATGGGCATTGTCTGCACTGTTTTATGCACTGTATACATTTAATACTATTTCAATGCCATAGATCTTACTTACTTTTATCAGTACTTTTAGTATTTTTATTCTTATTTATTGCATTCCTTATCTATTGCTTATTTTTATTCCTTTTCTGTTCCTCACATAGCATTCTGCTGCTGTGAGACTGAAATTTCCCCACGGGGATAAATGAAGAGCTGCCTACCTACCTACAAATACATAATTTACTAAAGCGATGACGTTAGACGTGCCAATACCCATTATTGTTTGGAAAGCACCATTTTTTCTCTAGGGCTGGCAATGCTGGTCTGTTGGTGTGCCGGCCAGTCCACCACTGAAGTCCAGACTGAAATATCTCAACAACTACTGGAAGGATTGCCATAACATTTTGTATTTAGATTTATGGTCCCCATAAGATGAAGCCTACTGACTTTGGTGATCCTCTAGTGCCACCATGAGGTTGACATTTGTGGTTTTGAGTGAAATGTCTTGACAATTTAATATTTTAATACATTGTGGCCCAGACAGAATCATTCTATTTTTACTGATATGTAAAGTTAACATGGTCAATTCTAAATATGTTTCATATGCAAGGTCATCATTGAGATTTCAAGCCATGACCAGACCTCGGGTAGGAAGGTTCCCATCCCATTGTCTCACAAGAGCATTTTCACCCTTATTTGAATATGCATTAGGTACTGTATGCATTGCTAGTTACCTGTGCTGGGAATTAGCATCATGAATATTAAGTAGTGTCTGTATGGCTGGGTTGACCCGTACTTCATCCTTTATCATTCAGTATTATTATTGTTTCTACTGCGGTGTCAAATCTTACAATATCATACCGTACCATACTGATTCTGTTGCATCTTATGGATGTTTCTTTTTCTTTCCCTTCCCGAGAAAGAGGCTTTACAGGACTTCAGCCACCCATTCCCAGGAAACCCCTCCAGATCATATCAATTTACAGTGGCATTCGTTTCAAGCCTTGGATCCTTTCTGGGATAGAGGATAAGGGCTGCACGGAAACCCTTGGTGACAAAGCAGAGTAGTCCTTTGGCAAACTGTATGTCTAGACATCTAATTCAAATATGACCGTGTGAGTGATGGCTTTGCCCGTGGATGAGATTGAGTGCAGGGGAGGTTTTTTTTTCCTTCTTCTTCTTCTTCTTCTTCTTGCACTCCAGAGAACTAAACTTGAGGAATAAGCTCTGTGACAGATTCTGATAGCAGGAGGAGATACTGTCAGCTCCTCACCTCGGGCAGAAATCCATAGCTCAATATGTTTTTTTTCTGTTGATTTGAGATTTTTTTTCCCCCTGAGACTGTAATTATCATTGAATTGGCAGTCATCCTCATGCTTTTTCAGCGCCTCTGTTTTGCTAACTCTGTTTCCCTCTCACTTGCTCTCTGCTTCCACCCCTCCTCTCTTTCTCTACAGTGCCAAGTAAATTATCAGATTGTTTACGAACTGTAACAGAAACCTATTTTCAATCTCGCAGCTTTGAATCACATTGCCATTATGGAAGGATCTGATAAAGTAGTTGAGCTGAATCATGAATGTTTGAATAAAACGACCAACAACCCGTTTTCACTTCCTATCTGTGCAGCTGCGACTTAAGTTCAAGTCAGTCTAATCTCCAAAACCTGACGCAAAATTGCTTATTTTTCTTGACTGGAGTGATTTTGGCCCAAGGGGTAAAACTTGTGCTGCATATGAAAACAGTGTTTGCTGTGAGGTTTTGAGTGCCCACGAGGTACAACAAGGAAGCTATGAATGTACAAACTGCGATTTCAACTCCTGTTTTAAAATATGTATAATTTATTAGAAGCTAGCGTCACAGCTTTTAAAGCTTTACATGATCTGATGGACATATAAAATAATATATAATTTAAATATTTATAACTGCAGAGAGCCAAAAGATCAGATTATCCTGCTTTTCTTTTAAACCTGACGCATAATAACACCTTTTTAAAGGCATATATTCACACGACACAACAGGTGGACTGTACAATTACAATACAAAGAGTTATGTCATTGGAAAATCCTGAGAGAAAAATAAATGTACTTTGTGTAATGTTCAACAATCAAAAAGCAATTTTCGTCGCTCATTTAAGCTGCAGTTTATGAAGAAAAAGATTTTAAAAAATCTATTTTGGTGGAATAGTGAATGGAAAAACTGTTAGATTGAGGTGAACTTCAGGTGAGCTGTTCCTCTGCACTGCAAACTAGATGAACTAGAATATACCTTTTCACTGTCTTTGGCCAATTTGTACTTATTTATTTGTCATAGCTCTGACAGACAGTTCCAACTACAAACAATCTTAATGGAAACAACAAGGCATGATTCAGTCCAACTTGATCTGATCAGTCATGACTGCCAAATCACTGCTTATTAGTTTTTCTCTGAACTTTGTCATCATGTATTTTATCTTTGGATATTAAAGCTTCAGTATATATAGTGAAATACAGTGACAGATAAATTTGGAAAGAGTATTCAATGGTGACACTGAGTCTTTCCAGTAAGTTTGTGTGTGTATTTCCCTGTGGTAGCATAGTGATGGCTACAAACTGGCTAGCAAACATTACATTGCATTTTACCCAGTGTCTAAAAGTACCTCTGAGTGTTGTTTGTTTTTTAATTTATATTTTTTTTTATCTAGGCACTTGTTCCCATTGCCCCAACAGTGCTTTCCTTCCAGTAAAAGCACAGACGCACTGCTTTAAGAAAAGAATGAAGAGCGGAGCTAAATGTACTACAGCCAAGGCCCATTTACGCAACACTTAGACATCAGCACCGTCAATTTTTTAATTTGTTTAAATTTCTTTCTTGCACTGGCACTGAAGGAGACAAAAGGTCAACTAGTTGTGAGTCCGTCCAACAGCTCATCAAGACAAGTTTTAAATGTTGGACTGCAAAGTTGGCAAACTAATGCCTCAAGACAAAAAGTTAAGTAACTTACAATTTAAAACGTGCTTGTTTTTTAAATTATATTATGGTAATAGCTTTCTGATATCTGCAGTAATAAAGAGACAGCTCTCTGAGGGCCTGTCTGAGACCATAAATTTGTAAAATGCGCCCCAGAGGTTACAAGCAAGTCCATCGCACTTGACACTCTTTACTTAAACACAGCTGAGATGAACAGAAAGTTACTGGACCTGAAGAAGCCCATATTGCATTACACTACTCAGAAGGCAGAGAGGGATAGAAAAAAACCCAAACATTTAATTTCACTGTAGCATCAGAGTCATATTATGTAGTACTGTCAAAGTGGGTCAGTTTTGCAACATTACTGTTGTAATATCTACGATTCTCAGTTGTGTCTAGCAGTAGCAAGTCAAAGGTAACACTGGATGTTTGAATATACTGTTCTTTGGGATATTTACTCTTATAATGTCCTAAGGCAGTGCCTCTTATGGTAAATATTATGCAGTTTGACATCTCAGATACAGTTGGAGAGGTCAGACTTCCTGGAATTGCTCATGACAAGCTGAACAGACTATTTCACTGGCCCATGCTTGTTACTCATTCATTATTCCATATTCCTAGCATGAATCACAGATATATTGGGAATGGCTGCTTCTTGAACCTTTTTGCAAAGCTGTCTCCTCGAATGTACCTTACTTCATTCATTTGTCCCACTTTTCTGTCTCTTGCTCCTTTCCCCTCTGTGTCTCCTCCCCAACAGGCTAAATACTCCTCTCTCTACAGAGTTGTAAGTAGCCTGCCTGGTCACCAAGGGTCAGTCCGGTTTGTTGATTTAATCCTTGTCTGATGTTGTCTCAGCTCGTAGCCGGGCTCAAATGACTGCAGCGCCGGCCGACCGGGCCTCTCCGTTCAGCTGTCTGATAACACCTCTCCTCGGAGCCCACTACTCCGATCTGACCTGAAAGCTGATGAGAAGCAGCCACAGCCAGGTACTAGTGTTTACTGGAGATGGTTTAAGTTCTTGAATCCAGCTGGGTGGAGTGGGATGGAGTGAAGTGGAGCAACAGAGAAGAGAGTTGAATTGTTAAGGCTAGTCTCCAATGCATCTCATCCAACTGTCTGAAATATTGTTGAAAAAAGCGTCCAGTAAACCAAAAAAATTGAAAGAACTGAATAGAATGCAGCATTGCAGAGCACATACACAACACTGAAGCAGTTAAGTAGTGTTATTGGGTTATGGCATGCTGCTCCTGCACACAACAGCATGATAAGAGCTCCCATTATACTTTAGATACATGTTAGCATCATGTGTGACTTTGGAAAATGGAATCATATCATATAAGTGCATTATTTATGTTTCACTCGACTTAAATATAGCGAAAAGGAGAAGATATGTAATGTTGCTTCTCCAAGACACCCATGGCAGATCTATCAGTCACAGTTGTTACATTTTCTTGCTTTGACAGAATTATTTAACTGAAGAATCGACTTTGCTCGTTTCACAACTGGGAGCTGCCCAGTACAACTGCAGCCCACTGCCGCTGGCCATTGAGCAGCTCCACTGGAGAAGAGGATTAAATGCCTTTCTCAATGGCCTCTCAGTGGCAGTTGTTAAGAGAGGACAGAGCATTAATCATTCATTCCCTCCATCCAGATTTTTGCCAGCCTGTCTGAGGATCTGAACTGGCAACCGCTTGGTCACAGATGCACTGGAGTCTGTTAAAATGAATACTACTTCTTGAACTTTTATCAGGATTGTCACTATTCAGCATAACTGCATGAGTAAAAGCTCAAGTTCAACACTGTCCTGCTTAAGCATGCCCATGCTTATATACGAGTGTGTGTATGAGAGAGCGAGTGAGTAAGTGAGTGCGTGCATCTCTTCATTTTGGTAATGGAAATGCTGGGAAGCCTTTAGTAGTTGCCACTGGTAATGGAATGAGAACATATGTATAATTTAAGGCTCTGCTACAGGTTCCCAGTGGAGCCAAGGTACACACACACACACACACACACACACACACACACACACACACACACACACAAGAAGCTTAATCACTGGCAATGTTTCTTCATCTGAGTGAATGAAAGTGGCACTAATACAGCACTGTAGTTTCAGCTCTCTTAAAGTCCCACCAAATATCCCTCTCTGCTTATGATTCTGCCGGTTGGCCTAGATGAGTCAAGACTACATAGCGATAATGTGGAGCGAAAAAGATACAGTGAAAGCAGGAGTTCAGCTCACTTTGCGGAAGAGCAGGGAGAGTTACCGTAAAAGGGAAGGTTTACGATTGGCCTGTCCTGTTGATGGTTCAGCGAGCCCTCTCGTTTCAAAACGCGAATGTTTCCATTTTGGCACCCCTCTCACTTTAGCATTTGTTAGCAGGGCCTGTGTGTGTGTGTGTGTGTGTGAGAAACAGCAAGGTTTCATCAAGACCTTTATCCCCAAAATGTCAGTGATGCCTCCTGGCTTCAAGCTGCAATGCTGTGAGTGTGTGTGTGTGACCCTCCCTCCCCTGGTGCTGCTTCTAAAGATTTTCTTCTTTAAAAATGAATTTTAATTTTTCATTGACTTGCCCTTTTAAATATTAAAACTAAATATATACATAGTGCTTCATGTTGATGCATCAGCTACCGGGTAGCGGGAGTTAGTCTCTATGCGAGAGTCAAAGCGAGAGGCTAGTTCAGGGAGCTAACAGCAAAGTTAACAGGATTTTGTTGTTTTGCCGGTGGCTACAGCCCACAGTAGCATGTGTAATGTTTGCTGATTAATTGCCAGTGAAACCACTTAACATCTCGTTGTCTTCTCACTGTGGGACGTTAGAATATTTTTAAATTAACAATGGATCAAATGACTGTGTGTAAAAGGTGTAGCTGGTAGTGCTGATCCCAACAAACGTACAGAGAATTATAACCCGACTCTGCAGGAAGGAAGCACCATAATGTTAAAAAAAAAAAGAAAAATAGTGGTGAGTCTGTATATAAACGATTTAGTTGATTGCTTCATGTTATTGTTAGACAAGTAGCTAGCAGCTAGCTCATTGTTGTCGAGGGTAAATGACTGACAGCTGGAAGGTAGAGAACAGTTTCAGTTAAGCTTCAAATCTCATCACACCATTCTTTTAAGCTCATCAACTTAATACATCTGAATGTGGACCAATGGGATTCGGAGCTGTAAAGCAGATTGTCCTGTCAATGTCATATATGATTACAATTGAAAATTGAGCTATGTTAAGTTTACCACTATTGTAAATGTTTTACTAAATGTGAGCTTAATTGCCCATTTTTTCTGCAGAAAAATCCCCAAGTTTCAGTAAAAATATAACAAGTAGCAAGTTTACTTAGAAGGTAAAGAATCCTGGGAGGACATCAACAACAAACAAATGCATCATTTTAATGGAGAAGCAAGCTATGCTTCTGGTTATTCTTGATACAAATGTATCTGGTTCAGCCCCAGTAGAGGCCGGGAGGTTACTGTATAGAAAATAATCACAGTTTAAATTGCAATCCTCAAATCATTCAACACTATCTGGGTGTAAAAATGCCACGAATGCATATAAAATGAAGCGTCTAAGGCAAACACAAAGGAATATTTCAAACCTGACCAAAGCATTTGGATGATTTCTTGTTATAGATACAGAGAAAAAAAAACATCAAAGAAGATATGTCGGTACAAAATGTTGTCAGCATCATTTGTACACAAAAAGCTCCCCACATTGTTGCTCTTTTTTCCCTTTAATTGGTATTTGCCATACAATGTTCCAAAACACATTTGACTGTCATATCATTAACATCCACTCAGTTTCCTTCTGTTTGTGTATGCAATTTGCATTTGATTTGTACCATCAAGCTATAATTTATGTGTGCCACATCCTGTGTGAGTGTGTGTGTGCTTGTTGCAATATGACGCAGGCCACCAAGCGATGAGTCAGGACATCATAATGACTGCACGGCATTGTGGAGAATGGTCTTCTGCTTTGCACCCCCCCCCCCCTGTCAAAACAGCTCCATTGTGTCTTGTCTTCGAGGTGGAAAGTCCTCTGCTTGACAGGCAATTCAGATTCCCAACAGCGGTCCACAAAAGGGCCACGTCGGTGACTCTCCGCTCTCCTTTTTTCTTTTCTGTCTCCCTTTTTTTTGTTTTACAATGGAGTGTGAGAATGCAATCATCACGGCCGTTTCAGACGGAGGAAGACAATTTGGAAGGAAAGAGAGGAGGCACTGTCTCTGGCATGTTTATAGAGAGCTCTGCCAGACGATGGCAGGCAAAAAAAGGAGGGAGAGGACAGAGTGGAGCAAAGGGATAAAGACACACGGGGAGATGGGAGAGGGACAAAGAAAGAGAGCAAGCAGAAGAAAAAAGAGATGGAAAATTCGGGATTGATGGATGAAGTGGGGGATGACTGGAGGGAAGAGAAAGCATCTCTTCCACTCTGCCGTGGCAACCCCGACGATGTCATTTCCCTCTGGCTCATGCTACTGGTGCTAACAGACCCCCCACCCCCCGTGCGAGCCCAACACACACTCCACCCACCCTCACACTTTCATACAAACAGACACACACTCCCCTTCTCATTCTATTAATCTCCCCTCTCTCTCCTCTGCGTTAGCATGGAGTCCCCCTCGAGACTGATTACAGTGGTCTGTGTATGCATACTTGTCCGCACAAGAGTGTGTGTGTGTGTGTATTTTTTCTATCTCCAGTCTTCTATTTCGCCCATTTGTTTCCCCCCGCTCATAGCAGACACTTGCTGTAATAAAGTAAATGAGTTTGGGAAATGGCGAGACTCAAGGTGATATTTCAGCAAGCAACTCCCCAGCAGCAACACTGTGGGGGAGGCAGGCAGCTGAGCGTCTGAATGAGATGTGTGCGTGTGCTTGTGCAATATGTGCACTGGACTGGAGTGTAGTATTTGCAGAAGCTAGTTTTATGTGAATGTGCGCGGAGAGGTTGCACGCCCATGCCTGAATGCTGGAGTCCTTCCTCCGGCAGACAACTGATGGGGTTGTTGTATATTTGATTTTTTTTTTATTTTAAATAAACAGAGACATGTTGTAAAGTGTCTTCCAGTGTTTGACAAAATAATCCTAATGATGTCATCAGGGTTTTCTTGACTTGGGCTTGAGACTTAAAAATTTAAACAGGAAGCCCGTGTTACGAACTGGAGGTGTGGACATTGAAAGAAAAAGTATTGTCCCTGTTAGGTTCCATTCTGTGATGGATATTAATTAAATATTTGCAATTAACATGAACATGCATATTATGTGTATATTTTCCCTAATTTAAAATGATGTATGTGGGATTATTGAAGGACAATGCTGATGTTATTCAGTATACTTCTGATAACCAACAAATTCCATAGGGGAAAAAACAAAAAAATAATAAATAAATACAACTGCGTTAGTCTGTCTCTCTATACTTTCCAACTTTATCCAAGGCTGAAAACATAAATCTTAAACAGGTCACAAAAACAATGTTTCATGTTTAAAAGAGGAACATAGAAATGTTCCTAAAAAAGCTGGGCACTGTAGTTTTTAGCAATTACTACTCTAACAGGAATAACTAGTGCATTTATTGGGGACTATTTTCAACTGCAGATGCATACACATTTGGTGCTTTAGTGAGCATTTACAGCAGCAGGGTGGTATATTTGGTATTGATTCAACTAAAATACAGTGCCTGTGTTCATCATATAGAAAGAACATGTCACCAACTGCAACAGATATATCAGGCTTTTTCTACACAGACAATACTTGTCAGTAGCATCAATTCATACTAAAATTATGGTATTATAGTGCTAAAGTGGTGATTTTTGTGTTCACTCTGATTCATGTTCTTCTGTCTTTGCTACATTATATTAATTTTATCACAATTAATTACAATACAGCAATTATGATGAGAGTAGGGTATATGTAATATTTGTTGAAGTTAAGTATGCTCCCCTCCATCTTGTTAAGGTTTCAAAAAAAGCATAACTATAAAAATAATAATACATTTGCATTCCACAAGTTGAAACTGATACATCTTTATTAAACAGACAATGTCTTTGTCCCTGTCCTTGCACCCAGTCATGCACAACGTTGTTATTCTGATGCTATTCTCTTCCATACAAACAAGGATAATACACCAAAACAGCAACTATCAGAATTTCCTGAATGAAAGGTCAATGCCTCCCTGTATCTAAATTTAGCCCGAGCCTGCTGAGTCTCGCTGCTTTGCAGTCAAACAAGGCAAGAAGTGAATGAATCTCATCCTCTCCTTCACTTAAATGAAAGGGGATACCTATACCTATCCTATTTGGTTGACATTTTCAAACCAAACAACAGTTGCGGTTTCAACCCTTTTTGCTACCTGTGGCTGAAATTCTGTCATCATTTCAGTTCTTACCAGCACCAGAACAGCTCTCTACGTGTCTGTGTGTGTGTGTGTCTGTGTGTGTCTGTGTGTGTCTGTGTGTGTCTGTGTTCTTAAAGATTATGTAATCGTTTGTGATTTTTGGACCCCTGGCTGCTTCGGCTGACAAGCTCTTGCTAAGAACAGCTCTCTGAATTCTTCCCCTCCAGGGGGCAGGTTGGCTGTGAGCTGGCTTTAGCCGACCGTTTCCATGAGTCCCATGTCTCCTCCTGTCCCAGTCAGACTCTCTCTCACTCTCAAAAACACATGTCTAATGCCACCACACACACACAGACACACACACACAACTCTGCATTTCACAAATAATCTCTCTCTGACACACACACAGGCATAGCCCATATATACAGTATATACACACATATGCAAGTGCACATCTAATGCCAACATAAGAAGACACACAAACACACCTTATACCAATCATATACAAAACAGTTTGGTATCTGATGCCGTCCTTTTCCTATACACAAATGCAGCCATAAATATGCAAAATGCACATAACCTCATTCGCACACACATACACATGCTTCCATGAGCAAAGTCACACACATTCATATGCACACTGACATAAAGACTAACACACACACTTTGACATTTTACATGATGAAATGACAGAGGAGGGAGGGGAATGTCAAGCACAATAGACGTCCTCTCGCGTTTGGGCCTAGTTTGTGACGCGGAGTGACACGTCACGCAGCTCCGTAGGTATGCCATTTGTAAAGATTAGATCGTGATTGGGATGATACCGGGGGGCACATCCAGGATAGAGAGGGAGACGGACGTGGCAGGGAGCAGAGAGGAAGACAGAAAAACAGAGACCAGGGGGAGAAAGAGAGACAGATAGAGAGGAGAGATCATTATTTGGCATGTCCAACAGTGAAGAAGGCAGCTTGTGTGTTTTCTGGGCATGCAGCTTCCACCGTTCCCCTCAAAGTCCTTTTCAATAATGTAAATGTCCCTCACTAGCGGGCCCGTCTTCTCTCTGTGCTTAATTGTTTCTGGCCTGTTATGCCTTTGCTCCCTTGCACTGAGTCTGAGACTGTGTCTGTTACTTGCTCCTGTTTATTTTGCCTGTGTGTTTGTGTGTGCCTTGCATAGCTGGTGCATGTGTGTATGACTTTGTTTTAGCATTTCTGTCAGTAAATGCAAGGTGTTTTTGTGTGTGTGTGGATATTGTGTGCATGTGTTTAAAAGAGACAAGAAAATTGAAAAGAAAAAGACAAATAAATCACGACACCAAACTTAATACCAACAGGAGAGGCATATGAAGACAGCAGTAGTAGGACAGGAACAGTGTAAATGAGGGGACGACAGAGAAAGCAAGAAAAAAAACAAGAGACAGAGGAACAGTCTGTACCAAAAACCAGAGACAGAGCTGCATGTAGAGAGCCGTGAAACTATAATAAGGGAAAATGAGGAAGAACCTCTGGGAATAAAGGAAAAGGAAAGTAAAAAAGAGTGCTGGAATGTGAACAGGAACATGAAAAAGGGGAAAAGAGAGAGGCAGGGGAGGTATACAATAAGAGTGCAGTCTATTTGTTTGGCTTATATAGTGCACCCCCTCCAAATACACACACACCACTACCACACACCCGACAGACAGGCCTCCCCGCGGGTTGTTAGCCATGCTTGCAGAAATACAGCTTCATTTCTGTTGACAGCCGGAAGAAAATAATTGGCCGATAACAACTCATCAGAATGCAGGCGATATGTATGATTTTCTCATCCAGTTGTATCTGAGACAATCAGCAGCAGTGTAAACAACTGAACACAGGGATCGTTTCATTTCTGTCAAGGCGGTGTCGGGAGTAAAGTTTGGATTTGCCTACACGCACATCGATTTTATAGATTTTTTTGTCTGGGTGATTGTTGTATGAGGTAGTTCACTTTCAGGTACAGACGAAGGATTTGGCAAGGGGCTTTTGCATTTTTCATGTCCAAGGAGCCCTGTTTATTTTTAAGAATGCTTTGTGGCACTATATCAGTTGATAGTAAGTAAAAGAAGTAGAAAAATACAAAAATAATGAGCCAAACTGGAACTAACACCACTAATAGAAATCCGAAAAGCCCACTAGCAAACAGCTGTAAAATGTGCATTTCACTTTTGAACAAGTGCTTTGTATTTGGCTTGGTCATGTTTCCATGACAACTGTTAATATTTGGAGCCAAATCAAATAACTTTCACAGTCAGCAAAGTGTTTGGGTGACTCATAGTTAGCCAACTGCTGTGAAAAGCTATTCATTTCACAAAAGTCTGTTGCTCGAATGTTTGAGGTATGGCCGTGCAAATGGTAGTCATTTGTTTTCATAATGAGATGGTGATAACTCCAGCTACATCAAGGGGTGGAACCTGAACATTTGAAGTTCTCGAGCTCTCATTGTTGACTTTTAAGGATTTAATTTAAGCTCCTTTGCAAGGTCCCATCTGAAATCTGGCAGGGTGAGGAAATTAGCACTACAACCCGGCCTGAAAAGTCAAATTGGATGAATGTTACTCACATTTCTTGCAACTCCCACTACAGAGATGATTCAGTCTTGTAACACTTGACCAGCCCAGGGTTTACTCATCAACCAGCGACTGCTACCAGACTAAGAATCTGAATTTGAGAAATATCTTGCAGCTCCAAAAAGAAGACGAGATATCTTAGTGTAACCCAACACTCTGAATTCAAAGAGGGGACGCACTGTTATGATTGAAGCACATCCCTCGTGAATTGCATAATCATAAGCCTTGTTTGTTGATCTCGTTTACTCCTGTCAATCTTCCTCATGACTGGATGGCAAGTGCAACTGTTTGCATTTAGATTTACCGACCAATTAGCCATGACCCCCGAGTTTTCAGCCAAGCGTGGTTGGATGGAAATAGCTTTGAATTCCGTCCTCGCTACACTTTCTGTAATAGAGTGATAAAAGTTTATATGGTTGCATCCCTTCTAGAAAGGCAGTATCTCCCTTATTAAGCGCAGCCACTCCACCCGTCCAAATAGCTCTCATAAGTGGGTGACCTGTGCTAATTTTGTTTCTCTAAGATGTCCCTATTTAACACCAAAATCTCTCTTCAGGGTGCCATTTGTATTGGGGGGAAATGGGATATTGAGGCCAAAGTCATGGCTTTTAATGTATAACTTGTCTCTCTTGGCTTCCACATTAGATTGCAAGGTTTTCCTTTCTGATTTTACTCTCAGTGAGGGGCCCTTTGCAGATGAAATGTCACTTTGTAGCTAAAAGGATGTGCCAAGTGTATTTCCTTTACACACAGCATGTATTGTATTGTAAAAAGTCATTCGTGTGATACTAACAAAGTCAGAGGTGTCTCGTATGTTACTATACTGTGCATTGAAGTTGCTGTGTAAAACATTTTCAAACCTGTCAAATATGATTTTCACATGAACTGGTATACCTTGGTGTAATTACCCACTCATTCATGTGCATTTGTTTTCTCGGCCCCTTTATCGAAGACAATCAACCAGAACAGCTGTATGTTGAAGCCGTATGGATTAGGATTCAACTGCAGTTATTTTAATGGCCAGTGGATCCTGTATCCAAGTAAAAACCCCCAACTTCTATCTTCGAATCTGAGTCTTGGTGGTGATTTTCAAAATAAGAGATATCAGGACTTCAAGGGATGTCTGCCTCCATTGCCTTGAGTTGGCTCAGCCTAGCATGGACGGAAACATCTGAACATATGTGTGGAGCGAGGAGACCATAACCTTCCTCAAATTAATACATGAAACAAACATAAATGTCATAAATCCATCATGCTATCCATGTCGTTTGAGGTTTGGCTGGCACTCTTTTAATCTCGCTGCGTCCTCTTCTTCTGCAATGATTTAATGGTACCTGACTGTCTTTGCACTATCTTTGCACTACTGTATATTTGGATGGAAACTTGACTATTGACTACTCCTACTATGACCACTTCTATTGTATTGTATGCCATTCTTTGCAGTGTAAATTCAACAACACCTGGAGAGTGCAAAGTTTTTTTTTTTTATCCAGAGTATTTGCAAAAGCCAATTAAATCCACGTGTCCCTTTTTTACAAGTCAGCATCCTGACAGCAGATGGGGGAATAAGGCAGAGACTGTTTGATTAAAAATCAGCAATACTATAAAGTGTTGGTGTGCTGTCGTTGTGTTTTTTAATGCATCAATTGTAAAGAAATTCATGGAGCAAACGTGAGCTCATCTGTCGGGTGCATTAAAACTAGGAAGTTGCTTGCAGATGATACATCAGGAGAGATTTATCCTCCCCAGCAGCACCGTGCCTTACCTATAATAAGTCAGCTCTCACCAGTAACAGTCTTTGCCCTTCCCTGCATGCCTATAATGATACCTGCACTACTGATTGATGCATGACAGGAGCATTACTACCAGCGGTGGTCATTTTTGAAGCATCAGCACTTTCCAACAGTGGACAGCGCTACCTGAGCACACCTGCCGAGCTTCCCTCAATTAATGAAGCTGTATATGTGTGTGAACTGTCAGCTTGCCGCTCGTTTCTTTGTCTGACTTCGCCGCGCCGGCCTGGCCTCTCACCGAGCTCATTTTCCCCTTCACTCTGTGTGAAGGCCATCTTCAGAGGGAGGGAAGGGAAACACAGGAAGGAACAACTCGGAGGGAGGGAAAGACAGAGCCGATAGTGAAGAAATAGAAATAGAAACAAAGGCTATGCCAGAGAAAAAAAAAGAGGCTGTTTAAAAAAGAACGAGCAAGCCTGAAGAAGAAAGAGGAACTGCAAGAAACAAAAGAGAAAAAGAGATAAAGAAAAGCTGGGAAGGCAATGAGAGAGACTTTTCCTGCCCAGTATTAAATATATTTGTAGTTTCTGGACTCTTCTTTAAACACACAGTTCAAATGATTGACTGTAGCTGTAATCTTTACGGTCAAGCAGTGGTAGTGAGACTGTGTGTGTGTGTGTGTGTGTGTGTGTGTGTGTATCCGTCTTACAATAAATAGTGCCATAAAGTTTACATTCTGGTTTCTTCCATTTAACAGACACGGAGATTGATTCCCCCAAGTACACATGATTGCAGCCGTGTTCACAAACACACACATACAGCATGCACACTTTGGTTTTAGACGCTGTCTGTACAAGTTTTAGGACTCCAAAACAAAACAAAGGGATGGGAATTTGCTGCTTACTGCTCTCTATGCCTTTACAAAAGCTGTCAAAGCCAGTGCTGCAGATGGTTAGGAACAGTGTAGGTCTGTAATGCATCACAACAGGGCTGAGCAAATAAACAAATTGGAAAGAAAGGCACTGCACAAAAGACTTGCCAGGAACTATTCATCAAAATTTCCAGAGACCTGTTCTCGCTGACCTATAAGAACGCGTTTTTTTTTTGTTGCAGAGAAGAATACCTTATAGATGCAAGCTGACACCACTGACATATAACCTCCAAGAAATTATAGCTCAGCACTGTACTCCACGACTTTTACCAACCTGTCAGTAATAGCTATTATCTTGTGTGACGGCAGCAATGTCCCTGCTCTAAGCCATGGATAACTTCCAACATAATTGACCTCCGTTTTGAGGTTACATCTTCTACTTTCCCCTTACACCGCAGCTCATCTCGTCTCTCCGCCACACACTGGGGGTAACCTATATGGACATTTGTTACCATGGCAGCGAGAGGCCGTTCCTTGAGTGTTTTATTACTTGTTGGGGGTGAACAGCGCTCTACATCAGGCCCTTGTCCCTGAGTGTGTGCCTTGTCAAAGCGTCCTCTTCACCCCTGCGCCACGGGAAGGCGTACAAGTGTGAAATTTATGTTTTGTTATTATCGGCCTCTCAGCTAGTGTATGCAAGGCTTTATGAGGACACTAAACAAATGCTACTTACATAATGAATCTGAATCCTATAAGAGGAAACATACCGGTGCATACCATACAGCTGTTAGATTTAAAGGGCAACATATTTTCTCAATTACCCCTGGTGGTATCTAACCATGCAGAATGTTTTCGCTTAATTTGGCCAGGTTTTGACCACCTGTTATTCAGTTCACATCACACAAGGGGGAAAAAAGCATTTTATTTTGATTTGTTTGTGTATTGTGTGCTGATTATGGGCATCATTAGTTGTGATGAGTCGAGCAACTTAACGTCATATGTCATAAATAATGGTGGACAGGTCCGGACAGAAACAGGAGAACAAAGAGGCTTCTTGTACCATTATATTACACCTGACCAAACAGGTTTGTGAATGTACCAGTTACTACTTTCTGCCAAAGAAACAGTCCCTATAAATACTGTTCACAGCATCTTCTGGGCATTATTATGCATGACTGATTGTCATTTTTTATCTTTTTTTTTGGTGAACCAACCTTTTTAGGTTGTCAAATATTGCATGTAAAGCATGCTCCAGTTTGTGTTGTTTGTTCTTTGCTGCAATTTCTCGAGAAATTAATTAATAAATGACATCAATAGATATCAAATTGTGAAGGAAAATGTAATTTTATGTGTCCCCACGGGATCTATTCCGTTTCTTGAAGTTTTTAACTCATTCTCACTTCTCTGTTGTACTTTTAATAGACATGCAATTTCCAAAATGACTGCAAAGACATGGATTGAGGAACTTTGTGAAACTTACACCCTTTGAAGCTGTAGTTTTTTCAATTAAAAAACAGCTGGCTGGATGAAGCTCGCTTGGAAGCATTCATGTGTGGAATGTTTCAAGCAGACTTCAATATAATACACGAGCCAGCGGCCCCCCCTCCCTACTTTGATAGTGCCCAAACCAATCTAAATGAAATGTGTTGTTGTGTAGACAGCCGTAGGCGCTGGCCACTCAGTTGGAGTAAACACCTGTCTGAAATTGGTACAATCCAGGGCGCAGAATCATTACACCATCATGAGATCGCCATGAAACGCCTTCTGTGTTCATGTTGCCAATTTCATTAGAACTGGGCGTGCTCTCTTCATGTTTCTTTGACAGCTCCTCTCGCTTTTTTTGTGTGTTTTTTTTCCAGCACTGTCTTATTTATTTGGTTTCTCTGGTGGAGCTGGACAGGCTCCCTCCGGAGACAGAGCTCTCATTGTGACGACTCTGAAGAAGACTCATAATGGAGGCACGCTGACGCACTTCCCTG
Organism: Macquaria australasica; assembly: GCA_005408345.1. Taxonomy (NCBI): domain Eukaryota; kingdom Metazoa; phylum Chordata; class Actinopteri; order Centrarchiformes; family Percichthyidae; genus Macquaria; species Macquaria australasica. The sequence continues at coordinate 101,135 of SEMN01000089.1, read as the reverse complement.
TCAGTTGTAACATGCGCACGCAAATGTGTGTACACACCTACACACAAACAGAGGGCATCATATAGTGCTTTAGCTATATCCATAAGCCCACACTAATAGTGAAGCCGTGCTGCCAATGAGAAAGCTAAAATAATTGGCCCACGGGGAGTCCCATTTTGTCTGTGTCAGTAAAAACAGCTCAGTGATAAAAGGCAGAGACGCACAAATCAAAATAACGTTGGGGGTATGTAAGCAGTCTGACCCTCAAAGAAAAACTGACAATGTAAACTGGATGGCTTCTCTTTAAGGACTGGAGGAATTATCCCAGAGAGCAACCAAACTTGCCATGAACATGCTGTATATATGATATGAATGAATAAAGCACAAGCTGTTCTTGATCACACAGACCCCTCTGGCTTTTAGGTAATTAAAAAAGCTCACATTTGATTTTCTTAAGTTACTCTCTAACCATGTACCAATGGCTTTTCTGTTAGATGTCTTCGAAGAGAGGGCGCATCTTTGAAACATGCCAATTAGCCAGCGTTTTTTAGAATAAATGAGAGCAAATGTGCAGTCAGAGAGACGCCAAAGTCACTGTTCGTCTCACACATCAGCCTTCATCCACTCAATTAGAACAGCAGTCAGAAATTGGAGTTTTCTTGCCATCAGCAACTTAAGAGATCCGTTGCTCTCTTCAGGGAATAACATCATTGTGACTGTTTGGGCGAGTATTCCGGCTCGCGCTGTCAAAAACTTTTTTGCCAGATTTGAGAACAAGTTTCTCTTGGTTCTCCATGTCCCCGTTCATATTCAAATGATCATCTACAATTATTCTTGTCTTGTCAAAGACACAGTGCCATCATCTTGAAGGGAAGCTATCCAGAGACCACTCTGACAAGTCGAAGAAACCCTCCTCAGAGTGCTTACAGTGAAGCCAAGCCTATTTGCATCTGGATCAAAGATGTGCAAAGGCGGTATTGTGTACTACTGCGCGTCATGTTGCCTTGTAGACTCAAAGTGTCTGATCGAGGAGAGACAACAGAACGAGTCCACGAATGGAAACGTCTGTGCACATTTCCAGTCTGAATGTCTGAAATGGGAAGTGAACAGAGCCACCTACTATATGAGCCGAAGACAGAACATTTCTTGTGTTTGTCTTTTTATTTTTTTTTTTCTAGAAGTTCTACAAGACAACATGATTACAGTGCAGGGACTGAAAGAGAAAAAGCATGGAGGCATCAATACAAAATGAAACCCGACAGACGGTATAGTGCTGCTTCTTAACCATGGGCTCATTACAGAAGGCCGTGCTCTTTTCTCTGCTTTCCTTTTCTTCGGCTGTTTCTCTCTGTGTGTCATTTCCTCTTTTCATCTCCACCTTTCCCTGTAGTTTCTATGCTCTCCATCCCTACTTATTTGACTTGGCTTTCTCTCCATTTCCCTGCCCGTTTCTTGCTTCTCTTCTAAAGGTTACCAAAGCAAAGGTTCATGCCTGAAAGTTAATCTGCCCCCTCATACTGGGGCCTGCTCCTATAAAAACTAAATGAATAGATTGTTTGGCAGAAAACAAAAAACACAACTTTAACACTTCTTTTTAATCTTCCTGTTCTTCTGTGGGCGTTACTTGAAAGTTCTGTGTCTGTTCTGTGTCTGTTCTGTATCCTCGCCTGGCCTTATGGCGGGTTCAGACAGGAGGCAGAAGCACAGCGATATGTCAATTATTGTGCAAGCAGTAGCCTGGCTGTTTGCTAATCAGGAAAATCAAAAGGGTTGGCAAGCATAGGATGCATATTTTATCATTTATCAGAATCAGATAATTTATATCATATATAATTTATATTGTTTATAATAAATTATCATTGTGTTTTCTTGCCAGATTTGCTCGCGGCGCACAGAGAAAATAGGCTTGTCCTGTCTGAACAGCCCAATTGGTTAACATGGGCGCCGAAAGGAAGCGGGCACTTTGAGGAGCTCCCGCCTCCTGTCTAAATCCAGTGTTATGCAGCTGCAGTAAAGACTCAATGAGGGGCCTAATTTATAGATAAAAATCAAGTATGACCTTACAAGAAGTATATGTGTGATGTCAAATAGCGATTTTTGAAATTTTGATATGGAAAAGGTTTTTGCCCTTTGTAGGGTCTTCACTAGATTGTTTTCTGGTTTGAGGTGTTGTGTATATATGAGAGACAACTGAGCTGCATGCAAACTGTCACTGGACTGTGAGCACCGAAATTGTCAGGGGAACACAAGGCAGGAAACATTACATAGGTTGTAAGCGCCCTCGCAGGGCAAAAGGTTGACTAACAGACAGTAAATAAGCAGATCAGAATGGCTGCCCCCATTATTATTTCATATCATCCACACATGTCCACACCATGTGTTTCACCATAAATGCAACTTTTCTTTTTCTGTGTCCTCACTGCATCTGGAAGACGTTATTTTTAATGGTACAGGCTACAACTTCAGACTGTACACTAACTCTGTTGTGTCTCGTCAACGTTGTTAAGTTTGTCATGTCCTGTTTTATTGTGTAGTAACTCTTTCCTCTCGTTTCAGACCCTGACTTCCTCCCTTTGTGTGATTTTCCCGCCAGTGTGATTGTCTACCCCGCCCCTGATTGTGTTCACCTGTTCTCCCCTACCTCATGTATTAATAGTCTGCGTCTCCCCTTGTCCTGTGCCAGTTCGTCTTGTTTTTGTTCGTCAACAGACCCCTCTTCGTGAGTGTTTTTTGTTGTACTTTGATTATCCTCGTTGTGAGCGCTTTTGTTTGTTTTTTGGGACATCTCAGTAAAGCTGTTGTGAAACTTAAAGCCCTGGTCTCATGAGTCGTGCATTTGAGTCCACCGGTCCTGTGTCGAAGTTCGTGACAAACTCATTATCTATTTATTGTTTTTGTAACATCTTCATCTTGGTCTTTGCCTTCTCTGTCATGGTCTTGGTGGTCTTTGTCCTGGTCTTGGTCTTCATCTTCTTATTCTTTTAAATTAAACCCCACTTACTAAGACAAAGTACACCTGAGGCTGATGAGTATGTCCAAAATATTTTGACCTCATGGTGGCGCTTGATGAAAAGTCAGGGGATCACCAAAGTCGGTACAATTCATCCTCTGGGGACCATGAATGCCTGTTCAGAATTGGCAATCCATCCAGTAGTTGCTGAGATTATTTATTTCAAAGTGGTGGACCAACTGACATTGCCATCCCTTGAACCACATTATAGTCTGGCTATAAAAAAGTACATACCCACGGCATTGGTCAGAGCATTGTTTTGAACAGCACAGCAGACATATTCTTATTGAGGTCACATGCCACAGGTTTTGGCCTTAGCACACAGGCAGACACAAACACTCCCTCTTATTGGTGGTTTAGAGTCTGCAGGCTTCCTGACCTGCATGTCTATGGACCGTGGGAGGAAATTTAAGCGAGCCCAGTGAGAAAATGCAAACTGCACACAGAACAGCCCACGGCTGGGACCTTCTTGGTACAGGGCAACAGCTAATGACTGAGGTACTGTGCTCTATATGCACTTTACTGGAGGCTTCAATACAATTTAGATAAAACAAGTGGCAACTGGTTAACTAACATGAAATCCACTGAGGAGATGTCAGTGGTAATTACAGATATTAGCACTGTATTTAGAGTAATGTAAGTAAAAGCAGAAAACTTTGCATTGTATGATTTATTCCAGCAACACTATAGGCAAAAAAATGCCAAAGCCCATCCACAGGTTTTCACAGTGCACTTTAGAGTCATAAATCTTGGATGAGACAGATGTACACATTGGTATCTGTGTATAGCCATTTTAAAACCATTGCTTACGTTTCCCTGAACATTAATGATGAGGTTCAAGAATGGTTTTATTTAGGATCTCTTCACTCACTATGAAGGCAAGTTACTCCATGCAAGTCTGCAGCTGTCTGACAATTTCACCTTCAATTGAATGTCAGAACATTAACTGATTAATCCACTGATTGATTTATTGATCACTAAAACAGACAGTCTGTCAGTAAGCCCATATCTCCTACTGTAGATATCATTCATTTGCTGCAGGTTGACACTGCAGTGATTTTTTGTGATATACTTTCATATCTTTTGCATATGTATATAAAAGTAGATTTTAGATCAATTTCCATTCTAAAAATCAAAACTAAAAACAATTAAAAGAGGGCATATGTTAGACAGTTAACACTTACTGTCTTCATCCAGTGACTGGTAAATTTAAATCAAGGAACTATAGAAACTCCATGTTATATAATATTTTTTAAGAGACTGTTATATCGAAAAATGTGTGTCATACATATCTACTTCAGATTTAAAGTGACAACATGTGTAAAGAAGAGAACTCAAATAATGTCATTGCGTTATTGTAGAATAGAACTGGCATAATGTGTGCTATACAAAGAAATAATAAAATTTTTCACATTACAAACTATTGAAAAGTCTAACAAGCAAAGATACATAAGCATAAAAAACCAAAACTAGCTTTTCTTAATTTTAAAAAGTTGACTTTTCCAGGAAACACCCCTGAGAGATTTTTGCTGAGAGCCACTCATCAATCATTTTTGCTTTAAAGTTTCCGGCTTGGTCACGGTGCAGTGAGAGTTGATGCTGCAGGCTAATGTGTCACCAAACTCTCACTGAAAATCATGAGGCAAAATAAGACCCTTCGTTCCCACTTCCCCACAATCATTTTCCGCCCGGAAACAGAACAGGTGGCACATAGCTCCCCGGAGACATGGTGACAACCAGGAAAACAAATGTTGAGCCTACTTGAGTGGTAGAGTCTGGCTGGCAAATAAATATGCTTGGGCTTAATTTCCATGATCAATGAATGGTTTCAGGGGGAAATCTGCATGTAAGAGAGTAAAAAGCCTGGTACATAACAAAAGGTAATTCCCATTTGAAAGTGTGATGGCTGTTGCCACAATCTGTGCTCACTTGGCATCCCCCAACAGCACCCCCCCCCCACACACACACACACACACCCAATATTGCTGCGCTTGCTCGAGTCCCTTGGGAGACAGTTGTTTTTGCAGCCATGTTTACTTTGTGAGGAATACTTCCGAAGACTAGATACACCAGTACTGTACAGGCTCATTTGCAAAACATATGAGACAGGCAACCTGTTCTCTATCGTTTGGCAGTCTGTCCGCAAGTTGTAAACACTCAGTCCTACTGCTTCTATAATCACTGCATATTTTACTGACTTTTCTAAATATGTAAGGCATATTACATTCCTTTGTTTCTCATCAAGGGCATGCTAGATCTTAATTACTTGGTATTTTCCTCAGTGACTTGTTATTCCATCTTTATATTTTAACTTGTATATATGAAATATGAAATGGGAAGTAAATCAATGAGGTGGATTGAATCCAAAATTACGCTTTTATTGAACTTCTCTATAAATTAAATGAATATGTAGGCCTTGAGGAAAAAAACAACAACAGGATTATTTGGTTGTTATCTGGCTCGTTTAAACTGCAGGTGTAGAAACAAATAACAGAAACACCTGTGCACTATGATGTACAGTAATCAAGTACTAATGTCCCTTATGTATGGCATTTGAAAATGTTCTGACTTCGGTGACTCCTAGTGGTAGTATCAAAGACATGGACACACGTGACAAAATATCTGTTTACCATTAAATGCTGAAACCTTTTGACACAAGCATTTGGTAGTAGTAGGCCTCTCTGCCCTTAGATGGCAATGCTATGTAATATATTCCTATTTATATTGTTCAAGGCTGCCTCCAAATTAGCCTCTCGAGCCCATTGGGCAGACCTCTTAAGTCATTGTCAATTAAGTCAGCACTGATGCTTGCTTTGGCTTAGAGAGCAAGTGTGCACTTTTGGTCCACTCAAGGCAAGGCTTATCTGATCTTAGCTTGAATTGCACCACGTGAGGCCAAATAGAGTGGTTGTTATGCCTAAGAGCACAGAGTTCCACTCAAGGCTTCCCATCCTTAACTCCACAAGGAAGGGTGGAAGGGAAAACTGCATCATCTGTGTTCATAATTGGACTGTTTAAGTACAGAACCTTGATAGACCTGCACATATATGCATCCCTGACCCCTGGCAGCTCAGTTCACTCACTGTTGAAGAGAAATGTGACAGATGTATCGCCTTGGCATGTTACAGTGCTGGTGTGCTGTTGAGACATGCATATGCCCGATATACCACCCACAACCTTGTGTTTGGCAGCCAAGATAGGTGAGGTTCCAGCTCACCTACTGCATAGTGACACAGTATATTCAGTTAGTCAGATGTATGTTATGGAGAATGACAATACCTGCATTTCTTGTAGGAAGAAATTGGTGGTGTGTGATGTCATGTTGCATCAATATCACAATAGAAGGCGGGATTATCACCTATATAGTCCTATTAGAAAGGGCAAAGCCTTTGTGGAGTAGAAAAAGAGTATTGTAATACTAGTGCTATAACAGCAAAAAGAGCTGTCTTGCAAGACATCCTGCTGTTTTAATGTTGTAATGATTTTAGGCCTTGTAATGATGATGCCTAAAATCGGGTCCATGCACACAGGGAGTATATTCTGAGCTATTGTCTGAAGGCAGCTGAAGGCTGACCTGGGAAGTCTGCTCAAGATCCCAGACACCAGAGTCCACACTTAGTCCAGATCAAGGCAAGTGGTCCTGCTGGAAGTGACAGTCCCTTGGAGAGACCAGATGGAGGAGGGCTCCAAAAGAAAAAGAGCCAAGTACGTAGACCTGATTGCCAGCGCCAAGGATGGTGTGTGCTCATTGAGGTTGGCTGCAGAGGCTTCGTCGGCCAATCCCTCTACAGGGCCTTCAAGCTCCTTGGCATCACAGGACTACACAGGAAGAAAGCCATCAGAAACGTCACCAATGGCACAGAAAAGGCATCAAGATGGGTGTGGATTAAGAGGGGTGACCAGTAGACCACATGTGCTACTTGGAAGCATGCTGGGACCTGATAGACCCTGGCAGGGTTGCCTGGACGAGGGTGTCTAATGTTGAAAGACCCGATAGCACCTGATGACCCCTGGTTACATCACTGATGGTGTGTCACAAGATGATGTTTTGGCATAGGAAAAAGCCAAAAAGATATCACAACTTTTCCGAGTAAACTTCATACCAACCCACCTTTGTCTCCCAGTCAACTTTGAAACCACATCTACGCCCTTGAATGATATAATCAACTAAATTACCAAAAGTTAAAGCAAGTAGTAAGTTAACAAAACAAGCTCGTCACCAGTGGCATTTGTGTAACCTCAAACACTGCAAGATTCCCTGTGTTTTAATGAGTAAGTTGTCCAATCTAAATATGTCTTAAACGACTAGAAAAAATACAATAAAATCAGGGTGTGTAGGGTTTTGCAGCTGATAGGTACTTACAATCTTTCAGTTATATAGAAAAGTCAAAAGGGCAAAGCCAATATGTGAGCTTAGGCGAAAGCTGAAAGCTGCTTTTGTAACTGCCTGCTCCCTCATAGTACATTTCCATCTCTCCAGCACTTCTGCTTCCACCAACCTCTTGTACTTTAGTCTCAGTTTGAGGTGCCATGTTCATTGTACATCCTTGTTAATTTCCCCCAAGATTCAGCCCCATTTCCTGCCTGTTGGCTAGGTGAAGGGCTTTTGCAAGACCTAATCGTGGAAGGTAATTCTCATTAATTCACTTAACCCCAACCAAGTGCCATGAATTAAATATCTCCCTAAACACACCCAAATGATTTCACATCTAAATCGGAATTAATCATGTCTAATTAGACAATTATACATTTAGTCTGTTTTGCAGTCAAGCAATCAAGGTCCAATTAGTGAGATCAGACAAATATATACATCCAGTTGCTGGAGAATCTTGAAGTACCCTTAAACCATTTACAGGTTTGCTTTAAAGTGCGTGCACCTGGTCAGCAGGATCTTGTTTAGAGCAACACAATAACAATTTCAAATTGATCTTCTGCCTTTTTCTTTCCCTCAAGATCTTCCATCCTGTTCAGTTAAAGCCGTAAAGCTCATTCTAAAACATTGTTCATGAGTCTTTGCTCCAAAAAGACATGATCTAATGAGCAAAAGTAAAGATATTTAGAAGCAACTCATATTTTTAAATGGCACATCATACTGTGGTTTGCTTTCATCCCAGCAACAGATTAATCTTTTCAGATATTGATTTTTCCAGATGGTGGATTTTGCATTTTCAAAAGAGAAATGTTGAGTCTCCCAAATCTCAGACCTATTCCACTTGTTTGAATAGCTGGGCATTGACACTGCTAATATTTTCACATGAAACCCTCAGCAAAGGAGCCTGTGGACAGATTTGTTTCTTTGTTTGGATGAAAACCAACATTTGTCTGACTTGTTCTGCAGATAATACCTGACACATCAAAATGATTAGGCTTAGGCTTGTTGTGTTTGTGCAATATTATACCTAACCAAAGCTCCATGCATAAAGTAGATAAAAGTTTTCAAATAAATATAGAGGAGCTGAAATAACAGATTAATCAAGGATTTTCTGATTTTCTTTGACTCACGTGGTGGTGAATTTGATATATTTTGGTTGTAAACTGTTGGCTGGACAAAACAAAAAATTTGTTCCTGAAAAATTAATGCAACAGACAAAAACTGTTGACTTGTATAAAGACATTTTATTTTACATTGTATATTCCTCCACAGGATTGTTAGGTAAGTCCCCCTTGTATGGGGTGTCAAGAGATCATTGTGGTTAAACAGAGGTTACAGAAACTTATCTTATATATTTGTCTGTCTTCATCAGCCACCTTCTTTCTATGGCTTTCTGCCAATTTGGACCAAAACCAAACCCAGACAGTATTACCAGGAACAATTTCACATTACTGCGGAGTCATTTAATTCAATGGTAATATCAATAAATACTGATTAATGCAGCTTTAAGTACAGGAAAACAAAACAAGCCAATCCAAATCCAATAATCCAAGGAAAGGCTACAGCAAATGTGGCTGGGGCCTTGTAAACTGGACTAATCGATGAGAATTCTGAGAGAATCAAAAGGTGGGCAAAGAGGTCGGAGCATCTCAAGAACAAATTGATTCCAGACGCCTTTGAAAAATTGAGGTTAGTATTGAGAGTCAACAATGTCAAATGCAAGGCACAGCTCATGGGATTAATACCTGTCTTTCCTTCCTGGAGCAAATGGCATTTATGACACATTCTGTCCAGTAGTCATGCAGTTGACACGGACACTTATACAATCTTTCCATGCTGTTTTAATCAATTATCAGGCACCTCTCTTCCCTCTTCGCACACAAATACACCTACACAGGACAGAACCTGTCAGCTGCATGTAAACATGCACCGTCACGTCCTATAAGCCTACTTTATTTCTAAAGCTGTGAGATCGTCTGGCTAGTTTGGAAGTCTCTCTCTTTACTTTCACTTTGTCACTGCCAGGGTCAGAGAAATCATGAAATAGCACAGGGCTCCCAGTGGGGCACTTTGTTTTCTGTGACACAGAGAAAGTCATTCGTCATCACACAGCTAAAGAGTTATCCCGTAAAAATAGAATCAAATAATCTTCACCTCACCCACTCTTTCAGAGGCAGTCATCCTGTTTGCTGTTTCATATTTGTCTTGCCCTCCCAATCTCTCTCACTCCCTCTCTCATTTCATACATTTTCCCCTTTGCTTCCTTCTTCCTACACTCTCTTACCTCCTGCCTAATTTGGTGCATGTGCTGATATTTTGATGTAATTAGCTTAAAAATGACTCAAGAGCTGGATTGCACTTAAAAGCAATTTAGTTCGTTTAGCTTCATTTATTTCTGCCTATCAAGATGTGAGGCATGACAAGTTGTTCCACTTGAAGATGCTGCAGTGTGTGCTGAAGAAAGCCTGGTTCAACACTGCACTCTGTTTACCTGCCTCACCCTGAGGGACACCAGGAGAGGAAACCCCTGCAGGATCTTCATCCTCACTCAGAAAAATCCAGCTTTGGAAGCCTTTTTTTTCATTGTTACTTTGGATGAGTGCACATACATCAATCTGTAAAGTGAATGCCAGAGTCATTAGAAAAAGGTCTCCCCATTCCTTTGCTGAATGGTGAAATTCCATCTGTGCTTCTCCGCAATCAGAGCTTGGGAAGTGCACCTATAAGCATAATTTTGTGACATCACAACTAGCGTGGAAGCCAATCAAGTTATATATTACCATAGGCAAATTGCAAATGCAGTGTGAAACCTGTAATGATCAGGAAGATGTGGATGTGCTAGTTATTGTGGAAAAAACAATTTTCTTGAAGCAAGTGATTTTTACATTTCTGAAAACATGTCTGAAGGGTATTTTTAAAGGAATCTTTCGTGTCAGATATCACATTGAGGATCTAATTCAATTGCATATCTAAATAAGCCTGATACAACACCCAATTTGTAGCAATAGGCCCCATTTACACCTGTATCTGGATACATTATCTGGTGAATGACATCTGATCCATGGCCTTTTGCACCTGGTAGTAATAAACATCTTGATTCTTCCCGCATTGTGATCAAATCTCAATATGCAAATGGTAGCTCTGACCTCTGTTCCAATTGAGCAATAGGTACCAAGTTACCCTGTCATGGCGCAACAACAACAACCACCACCACCATGTCTGCCATATTTAGTGATCACTGCTATGTGGTACATTCACTCATGCCATAACTTTGGAGGAGAGGTTCTTGTTTCCCTTATTGCATTGCAGAGAGTGTCTATCACAGCTGAGAGTAATCACTAATTCAATTAAAGACTGGCCTGGACTGGACTTAATTGATCCAGGAAATTATGTACCATACTCACTGCTATGACGTCATTGTCGACGTAATTGTAAGCATACTGAATAAGGCAAAGATACAGTCCATAATAACAGACAAACAAATAAAAAAAAATGTCTAAGCAAAAGTAAAGTGTTAAGAGCAATGCGATTTAAAAAAAAAAAAAAAAAATCAAATAATGAATGTCCTTGTGAACCTTTCTATGAACCTAACATATAAGAGGAAAATGTTTTTTTCCGTGATCACAATTAAATGTTATGGTCTGCTTTCTACTAGGGCACTCCAGAGAGTAATTATAAAGAGCTTTTTTTTCTTTAACCTTGAAATTGTTGTGGTGAGAAAGAATGTTCAATTGGCAGGCAGATCCAAAGTTGGTCAACAGCAGCAGTAATAATGAAAATAACTGCATTTAAAATGTTTACGATCTAATTTTATCTACCAGGTAGATACAAAAAGGCAACCATCCATCCATGAGCCATCCAGCCCACTTCATATCTGTACTTGATGAATATATCTGGACTAAGAGCTAACAGCTACCTGGATATAAGCACATCTAATGAGAAACAAGGAGATTGTGGGCTGTATTATGAGTTTGTCATCGGTTGTTGCACTCCCGTACAAAAAGGAACCAGCATTAAGAAAATGCCAACATGAGTTATACTGACAGCTGTTGTGGGCTTATAGGAGCAGTCTGCATTCTTTGGCTGTGATTCAGAAGTCTTCAGCTTAACAAGCACAGCGCCTGACATACAGCAGACCATAGGAACAGAAAGCCATTTACCGTATTATGTTCAGACTAATGATTTTTCAACAACATTACAAATACACAAAGCCACACTGTAGCATAACTGAAATCTCTGGCAGATGCTGTTTTGGTGGCTTAACAACATATGTGTGGTCATGGGGTCTTAAAATGAAAAAAAAAAAAAGATGCAATGACACATGAGGTTGCAGGTGTTAAGTATAATTTAAAAGTGTTTGCATGTCTTTGTTGTTGTCAGTGCCTATGAAATTTGTGATCATGTTGCTTACCCTTCTGTGATTTGGTTTTAATATGCATAATGATTACCTAATTGCTTAAAAGCTCTGGGATGCCAAAACAGATCTTTATAAATGGAAAGTTGGATGATGTCAATCACAAAAGCAGAAAGCCAAGCTGAAATTAGTACAAATGGCTGCTGGTGAGTCTACCACAGTGATTATTCAAGTACAGTTAAGCTGTCATTTGTTATATCATTTTTAAGATTTATATATTTTTTGGCAGTTGGGCTTATTTTGAGTAAGTATTGGTCGGGAGAGAGAAAGAGGGGATGCCATGGAAAAAAAATGCAATATTAAAGAATGTTGGAATTGTTGAAAATAAAAGCAAATGGACAATTATATTAAAACTAAAACCCATTTTATCTTTTCAGTTCCCAGCTGCTGCAGTTGAGCAGCTCAGTGTAGCCAACAATGTGAGGATGTGGTTGCGCTGGATGCACATGTGTATTGTAACATTTTGTGCTGTTGTGAAACATAAAACTCATGTCTTTCAGTCATCCATTTGGCACATCACACCTCGCGCCCTCTGATGGTTATAGTGAAGAAAATGAGAATTTTCTGCATAATTAAGCTCAGTGATAGAGTAATAATGAAGATCTAAATTGCAGTGGCATGCAGTGAACACAGAACGTGGGACTTTCAGAATGGATACAGCTGCAAAATCTACGGCGAGAGCGAGCACAGGATTGTGAGTTTGTATAGATTAAGCCGCTTGAATCTATAGAGTCAAATGAGTTGCTGTCGACTGAATGCTCGTTTAAAACCCTGACACAAACAAAATCCTCTCTGTCTCTTAATTATTGCATTTTCCTTCGGGCTCCATGTGGATAAAAGCTATAGAAACATTGCATTTAGTTATGCCAAATCTATACATAATTGATAATCTTAGCTTGAATTATTTATTCTTATCAGGATATAAATATTGCATGGCTCACATGAATAATGAATCACTATCAAATTCAATTCTGTGTAGCTTTGGACTATTGTAAGCACTTGGTCATGGGTAATTGCATATTGACTGGGGGTTAAGCCAAATGTTTGTCAAACTGTGAATAAGACAGAATGACTGCTGAGTTTTTCCCTGATAAGGGAAATGTTGTCTGTATTCCAATACCAGCTGGTACAAAATATTGAAACTCGTCCCATAAATAGTTTTCAAATCTAACTTCTTCATCACTGGTGGTCCGTGGACTGGCATTCCAATTAACATGGCTGGGTTATGGTTGCCTAAACTTGAGAGGTGCAGGCTTGTGAATTGAAGGCCATGGGAAATACTTATTAAGATCTCAGTGGGGAATTAAATCAGTAAGGCTTCCATCTCACTCATGTTAAGGTGCCCTTAAGCGAGGTGTTTAACCTCCTACTGCTTCACCAGAGCGGTTCAGTAGCCAAATGTGGATGAGGAAATTAATATAAAGTATTGCTTCAAAAACAACAACAATAAAAAAACAGCATACTCGCTGAACACACCCTGGCTTCAACTGTTTAAAACAAAATCATGAAATGTAAAATCAAAGTGACAGCATGGAATGTAAGAATAGTAACTTGCATAACTTTAAAGTGCATATTCTGATGTCAGTTCAATCATTTCCCTGTCGGAATTTCACAGCCGTTTAATGGTACCCTGCTCTTGAATGTATTAAAGATCAAGAACTATGTGGCTCTGTTCCATTAATATGTTTTCAAAGATGAACGTCAGATAAAACCGCAGGAATAACATAATTTGAAGTGTTGTGTAATAGTTGAAAGCAGCTCATATACTGTAGAACTCCATCGAAGGACAGAATGAAACTCCATCCGTCCATCTGTGCTCTTGCAACTGATAACTGACAGCCATTACCTAATTTGAAACTTGAAATGTTGCATAATAGCTCAAAAGAAGCAGAGACTGTGCTGCATGCTCCAAGCAAAGTAAAGGAAAAGCAGGGCACGGTGGAAATTGTAACATTATTAGATGGATGTGACTACATCTGTCCACCTGCGCTCTAGTAATTTGAAATGGATTTGTATTTAGGATGCTTGCCAGTTAATCTCAGTTAGTGATTCATTTCGCTCAAGGGACCCAAACAATAAAAGAGCGACATGATGAACTCAGTAGGTAGCATGGCAGCAAAGCTACCCAAGTTATGGATTCAGATCTCATCGGGGAAACTGATGCAGAACTGATGCTGAAACTGTTTGTTTACTGTACGGTGCTGTACCAAATCCACATCATAAAACTAAAGCTGCAGTGGGTAACATGTATGGATTAACTTTTAATAAAAACAAATTGCTGCATTTGGTATCCACAATGAGATACCCTATACATATTCAAGTGGGACTTGTGTGAAACTGACTGACCAATGAGGAAAGGTCTTGACAGAGTGCATTCCTGTCAGTCAGTCTCAGCCAATTAAACTTGGGTTTGCAGTGAGAAGCAGTGGGAGCCACGCCATTCCTTGTGTTTGTTTACTTTCATGAGAGTAGATCCAGTCCACAATTCCACACACACCACAAGAATGTTAAATTGTCCATATTTCAGATAGCATACGCAGGATGAAATGAATGCTAATGTAGCATAGTAAATACTTATATTTACTATGCTACAAGGGTCTAAGGAGAGAGGGGGCAATGTGCTGTACAGATTGTAAAGTCCCTTGAGGCAAATTCGTGATTTGTGATATTGTGCTATATAAATAAAATTTACTTGACTATATAAATATACATATGTAATACTGCCGACCCTGGGGCCAGAGGCCCTCTACGTCTTTAGAATTTATTGTTAAATTCAGCCAGCAAATATGTTTTTTTTCCCCCTATTTAGATTTTTTCAAGTATCACTTCCTCAGATGAGTGTTCAAGCGATTCAGTGCAATTTTGAGGTAGACTTTACTTTGAGAGGTATACTTTACTCGAGTATTTCCATTTGCTGCTACTTTGTACTACTCCACTACAAAATACTGTACTTTTTACTCCAGTATATTTATTTGACAGCTAGTGTCAGTTACGTTTTAGATAAAGATTTTACATTAAAAAAAAAAACATCTCAAAAATATATTAAATACAAAGTATTGTTAAACATTAAACCAATTTTAGATTGATTCATTATTAGCTAAGTTCATTTAAAGAACAGATGTGGTGGGAAAAATTAACCACCCCCACTGTTTTCTTTTTAATCTCAACTCAGAAAAATAATGTATTAGACTTTTGCTTTCTAAGCTGATGAGTCATATTCAATAGTGTACTCAAGTTGGGGTCTTTGGTATTAGCTGTTGCTACTTTGGTAGGCTCACAGCCAGAATGTAGAATTAATTTTCCTCACATAGACCTGCTTGCGCACACTGCGACTCTGGGAAACTGATAAAAAGGCAGAACCTGGCACCCAGTGCGTCTCTCTGGGAAGTTACTATGTTTGGTGGATGCTATAGGGCAAAGCTTGCTCAGCCAAGCTGCAGATATTACACTCATTTTAAGGGGGCGGGTTGCCATTTACAGTCCCATCTGCCCGCCAGTGGTGAAGACAGCTAAGATAAGGGAAAAATGCTCAAGTGGCAGGGCAAGTGAAGGCAAGGACTTCGCAGCTTTGATTTCAAATTCTGTCGTGTCCATGATCCCGATGAAAAATTTCCCCCTCAGGCTCCTGATACACATGAGGCTGATCACACCAGTGACAGAGTCAAGGGCTAACCTTTTATGTCATGTAGTCGATGTATATTCATGTATAAGTAGAGTAGTTCCACTTCCTTCCCGCTACTCTACTTAGTCCAGTCATTTATACTATAACACAAGTCAACCAGGCAGCTGACTGCAGTTTGGACCTGTGCAACTACAATGACAAAATACTCAAAATGTCAAATGTGGGCCTCAGTATCTTTGCCAAACTTTTAAAATCCTGCAGTGACAATTACGATGTACCCTCATTGGCCAGTCATTAATAAGATATCATAACACACTGTTACAAAGATGACATTTTTACACCATTGGCTATATAATACACAGTCATTTGTTGTGCTCCATTTGCTGTATATATATATATATATATATATTTATTTGTTACCCATTTTGGTCCTTTCATTTTGTTTTCCCCGACATCATCATTGTACTATTTATTGTCCATCTTATCCCTCTTAGAGTATTTCCAATTACAAAATTGTCCATTTCTTTGATTGTACCCCACAGTAAATTGCACTAATAATAACAAAGATGTTTTACAAGGCTGTGGTCTGGTTTAATGTAGGCCTGGTTAGCAGAATTACCAGGGCAGCCTGTGTGTGCAAATTTGCCTGCTGCTGAGAAAAGATGGACGTTAATATGACCGAGGGAATGGCTGCTTTGCAACAACGCCTGATTATTTGGACTACAGATCAGATATCCTTTGCAGCTCACCTTTGGATTTTTGGGAGTTCACTCTACGCTGATTGGGAGTGTCGAAACTGCAAGTCAACATGACATATGTGCTATTGATTAGCTATGAAGCGGCCTGCAGTGTTCGTGTGGTTGATGTTGGATTTTTGATTTCAGCAGACTAAGTGCAGAGTAATTGGGGCGCTTGTTGCCTTTCAAGATTCTGTGACATTTATCATATGCTATCTAACATTCTCAAAATATTGCATTCTTAATAGGAAGAAGCCCAGTTATAGTGCAGGGGCCATGACACAACCAAAATTTTTTTCATGTTGCAAAGCCGGCCTGTAGGTTACAGTAGGTTAAGATGGACTCCTCTGTACACATTCTGCCACATTCTATCGAATCCTAACTAATCACAATTTAATGCACTCTTGGAATTAAAATGTAATGAATTTTATTCATTAATATATTGTACATGCATTTATATTTGAGTAAAGATCTTAATGCTTAATTATGCAAACAACTTAGTGGGAACATTGGTTTTAAATGATCCCCTGATTCCAAATTTTTTTCTGGCTCTCCATTTTAAATGATAAGTGCATACTCCAATTTGGATTCACTAAGCAAAGGTTGCTTTACTGGATAAATGGGTAAATAGAGTATTAGTTAGTTACTAGTAAGTTACATTCAGGAGACTTAAAAATCTTATTTCCAAACCAGTCTTGTGGTTTAAATACAGGTTATCCGTTAATGGAAACTGAATCACTTTCCTCCACTGCAAAAACATGTATAAGACATGTTTTAATTAAACTCACACACTTGATATAACGATATCCAACAACTTAAAGTAACTCAAAGTTTAAGCACCATACTTGTAGCTGTTGATGTTGCACCAAGGAGTTCACGTGATTTTGATAAAGGTGTCACTGTTTTGGCTCTGTAACGTTAATGGTGATCAGTCCAGGAAAAACCTTTGAAAAACTGTAATAAAAAAAAGGGACTCATTCAATATAACATCACACTTTTCTGAACACTCTGAACAGGCTTTCACATCTCTCACAGGCAGAGTTGTGGAACAAAAGACTGACTCTGTCCTCTCCTTCACCTCTCCATTTTCCAGTTCCTTTGTGTCAACGAGCAAACATAACGAGAATAGCATTCAATACTCTGATTCAGTTTGATGTGCAAAGATACACAACACAGCACCTTAATAAATAGGACCTCTGGATATTTGATTCTGTACTGTAGTGGTACTGTATGTACACTGCACACTCGAAAACTGAGAATTTGAGAGTTTTGTGTGCCTAATAATTGTTTAATGAATTGTTGAGCACTGTCCATGTTGCACATAAGACACTCCCAAGGGAAAGCAAACACTGTCTAGTGATGCAAGCATGCTTGAGTCCATGGTGAAATACATGGAAAACATGAGGATCAACCAAAATACAGTGCACACTAAGCTTACAGTAGACTTCATAAGCATTTGTAAAGAATTTAGATATATTTAACAGCTATGTTGCTTTATGTTAAGACAGTTACAGCTTTCCTCATGGATTCCTGATATTTTATTATATAGTGTCCTATAGTATTCTGCATACTGTCAGTGTGAATCTGCAGTGGCAGGAAGGTTTGAACAGGATCTAGACAGCCTCTCTGCGTCTTCAGCATGAACAAAATATGAAAGTTCAAATGCAAATTCAGTTTTCAAACAGCAGCGCTTTATATATGTTGCCATGACGCTGACTCTGTGCCAACGTGTTCATCCTGAACAGTATCTTCATATTATGTCTGACATAACGTCATTCCTTTACCACACACTCCATTTTCTTTAATGATATATTTTGCCATAAGCTTTTCTAATTTTACAGTCATGAAAAGCAAGGTTGGTTGAAAGTGCAAGTCCCCCAATGCTCCCATGGCAATGCAAGTTTGATATGTTTCATGAACAGCACCTTGCTTATGGACTTTTCAATGGTAGTGTCACTCAAATTTCTTTGTCAGGCACTCAAGGTTTCGAATTCTGAGTAGCCTTACACCGTGTTTGCATTTGGTTTGCATTCAGCCCTGACCACTTATTATACTCAACTATGCAGAAAGATAAGGGAATAAATCTTGCCTATAAGAGCAAAAATTATGCATTACAATACCTATTTCTAACAGTAGGCTACTTGAAACAGCTCAGCAGTATGCCAAAGATACATAGTGTTAAAAGCATTGGTTTTGACAAATACATGCAAGTTTATCAAGTATTTTTTGAGCTTTGTTAAGGGAAAGTGCGGGCTGCGCACACCCAAAAAAGGTGTTACTATCACAGTTTCAGACGAGTGATACATATTAATGCCATATGTGCTGAGAAAAATGGACGCATATCTAAAATATGCTGATCTCAAGTTCTAGGAATCTGCGGAGGGAATGGCCTCATGCATAATTCAAAGAGCCGCCGCTACACTGACAATGAACGTTTATGTAAACCAAAAGTGAGATAATATGGCAAAAAAGCAAATGCTAATTCACCTCACTAACAACATGAAGATGATGATTTGCATACTTAAGCACTGTATCAAAAGGTTAGAGTGGAAAAGAAGTGGAATTAAATGGAAATGCTCTCTTGATAGGAAGATAAACTTTGTGGAGAGAGCAAAGCTGCGTGTCATTCCCTCTGTGAGGAAAGGTCACCAAAGAAATAGTTTTGAAAAGACATAATTAACTCTGTAAAGGATTTTTCGAAAATTGCTCATTGAGGTTTTATGTCTTTTGTGTAATTATTTTAATGTAAGCCGCTGACAGCTTTCATGTTTACCAGCATGTTAAGCTGAAACCTGCTAAAACGAAATGCTCTTTGTGCTGTTGAGGTCAGAGTTGGTGTCTAGCTGTAATGGAGCGGTTTCACAGTGACATTTACACGGGGCTGTACTTTGACGTTGACTGTCCCTACTTACGGTTGCTCGTGTGGCAGATAAAAAGATATTGTTAAGTCCAATTGTACTGCATGTTCCTGTAAGACATGTGGAGAAGGTTTGGAAACAAAAGGAGACTCTGAAGGCTTAATATCAATGACTGGAACATCAAGACATCTTGACAAAAGGAAAAAGAAATCTGAAATAAAGAGAAACTGAGGTCTATATGATCACACTAACGAGGTAATGACGAACACCTGCAGAGACAGGTGTCTGAGCACAGGGATAGTCAAGTGACCTATAAAGGCGGGAAATCTAGGACATCTAAAGGACAGGTGTGGAAATTCATTTAATTTAGCTCAGTTTAGTCATTTCATTTTTAAGATATTCCTTCAATAAAAAAATATCACTCAGAAACTAGTCAAAACCATTACATGTCATGTGTCAGTCTCTTAAAATCTTTCAATGCTCTTTGGCTGTTTCTTGCTGTTTATGTGAAAAAAAAAAGTATGGGTTAGAGCAACTGAGAGCCATGTACTGTATTTGCATGAGACCCCATTAACCGAGTATGTTCCAATGTCTTCCTCCATGCACTTGCAGTCTTAAAAGGCACTTGGGCCGTGCTGCCAATTACTGGATCTACATCGCACAAGTAGGCACCTGACTAGCTGCAAATACCACAAGTGAGGTAATGGAGGAGAGTCAGAGGCAGAAGAGGAGGGAGACTGAGCAGATGTCACCTTGACTAGCTTTGCTTTAAATTGGGGCTGTGAGTAAAAACACATTGATTTGCCGCATGTGTTAAAATCCCTTACTGATGTATAGGCCTATAAACTGTTAAGATCTAAAATTTCACCAATCAAAACAATATTTATATATAAGTTATTTTAATGCAAAATGCAAAGCATATGCATATCCTAAAAAATGACTACTCCACCCGTGCTTCATTAACTAACAAGCTGCAGCCACTTGTAGTCACTTCACATATAACATTAAATTACTGTCTTTTCTAATACTTTTGATTCAAATTAATATGCAAATCTCTCCTTCATATAGCTGCTAAAAGCTAAGAACATACACACTCGCACGCCCTCACATATACATCCATCAAACAAGCCTCATTTACTTCTCTTAACTTCCACAGCCATTCAACCCACTACTCTACTTCCCAACTGTGAGATTAGCTGTGTTGCGCCTGTATGTGTGCATTTTTCCCATGTAAAACTGCATACAAAATCTGCGTGCATGTGCGCTCGGGTAAGCCAATCCTTCTCCGAGGTTTAGCCGTGTAAGGACGCTGCTTCTCTTCAATGCGTCCTCTTAATAAATCATCTCGTCCCCTCTCATCTCTGCTGCAGATTCAAGGACCCCCGATCAATCCGGCGCGGGATAAAAAGCCTTGGGGGTGAAAGTGTGCAGACTCTGCGAGGAACTGAGAGCGAGACGGTAGAGAGACCTGGGGGGAGGATGACATGTGTTTGATATCGAAGGAATGCTGCTGAGCTGGAGCCATATATGTGTGTGTGTGTGTGTGTGTGTGAGGGAGAGAGAGCACATAGGGGCACAGAACTCCTCCATCTCTCAATTAGGAACATTCACCACAGGCAACAAAAAGGCCTGGAGGCTTACTTTACACACACACACACACACAGCTATACTGTGGCGAGATCTTTGCCCCACATTGTAAATGTCAATCAATATTGGCTGCACAATGCTAGATACGTGTATGGTGCATGAGGTAGGGCTTTACTTTGGGCTATGGTCAACAGAGCAAAACACAATGGAACCTTTGTGAGCTCATCAATGCAGAATAAGCTCCATTTCATCTACTTGCGCATTGTAGTTGTCTCCTGGGAGATACCAACAAACTATTTTGTAGTATGCTGTACTGTACAATAAGAGGTCGTGGCAAGGTCAAACTTGTAGGTGGAATGAGTTAAGTTTGCATAACAAGTTCACCTTTCTTCACTCAACGTCCTCTCTCCCCTTGCTGGCATCTATCAAATGAAGGCCTTTGTAGAGAGATCTCTGGAGGTGCACGAACACACGCCCAAACATGCATCCACACACGGAAAAACACACACACACGTGCAAAAGGACACATGCCTCCACACACTCCACAGTTTCTAACAAACACATACCCACACACACACACACACACACACACACACACACACACACGTAGTCAACCTCTCCGCATAGCCAACGGGAGGTAATCAAAGCCTTGATATGCTCTAACCAGATCCATTAAGGAGCTAATAAAGGCTCTGGATGAGTTAATTAATGACCCCCAAGAACATCATCTGCCTCCAGTGCTACAGCTCAGACTGCTGTCTCTGACTCTCGCTGAGCAAATCCCAAATCAAAACAAAAACAGCCACAGTTGGGTGTGAGTTAGGTGAAAATCCCCTTGTTTTGGTGTCATGACGACCAGAGACTAGGACACACGATTTAAGCTCCATTGATTGCATGTTGAGGCATGTGTGTCTGCGTGTGTGTGTGTTTGTTGCCATGTCTGTGCATAATTCATGTGGTTGTACTTGATATGCAGCACGCCGCTAGAAAAGACAATTTCTACAGAATGCCTAACAGACACAAAAAAAAGTAATTGATGCTAATGTGGAAAGAGGACGAGAGGGAAATCGAGCAAATCAATTAATAAAACATTTCATTCGTTTGGTGAAGCCTTGTGGAAACTTCACAGCTTCTTCTGAGGGCAGCCATTCTCCATTCTCTGCCTCAGCAGATAATGCTGTCCATCCATTCTGATAGAAACATTTTAAATGCTGTTTCACACATGGATAATTGTGTGTGTTTTTTTTAACTCATTGATGCTTCTGTACAACTCCTCCAACTTTTATAATTAAAACGGATAATAATTTTAATTGTGATTTTGAATGGTTCTTTCATTTTCCTTAGAAGCTCCCAATAATTTGTGTGGCTGAGGAAAGTTTAATTGCATTTAATTCTTGCCAGCCATTGTTGAAGTCCATGTTTAACTTCAAATACTTAAAATGGAGCATTTCTCCATCTATAAATAACTTATATCCACTGCAAAATGACTTAAAAATTAATATTTGCCAATTATAAAATTGCAAAATAAGTATCTATGACTGGCCAAAAGTTAGATTTTAGTAAACACACAGACAAATGGGACAAAGATATTTGCTCTCCATTTACCTTGGTAGTGACTTCAATGCTGGCTGGCAACTCTTGAAGATCTGGCTTATCAGTCATAGTCACAACAAGCTCACAAATCGATTAATTAGTTTGCTGCAAAAGTATTTCATTTTGAAACAGACATCACTCCTTGTTAAATGTGTGGCTGCTGATTGAATTATTTTATTGCCTTTATTTTATTGATTAGTTTCCAGGTGACCTGGGGTTAGAAATAAATGTATTTACTTATCAATACATATCTGTGTGTACACGTATAAATGACCCCAAACCTTGACCCCCAGTAACCTATGGATTTGAATGGACCTCATCCCCCCCTGTAATTGTCTGCCATCACACCAGAATGAGAGAATGATAGCATCTTGCCCCGTACTACACAGATCAGAACTCTCTCACACTGTGGCACTCTTGTTTTCCTCCCCTCTATCTTGACATTTAGCAATGTGCTAGCTAGGCAGGCAGCGCGTGCTTGTTTACAGGGTCGTTAACCGTTTCTCAGAGTCTCTGCACCCAACAAATGTGATGATTATGGTCCACAGAGAGGCTCCGGGATGAGGGAAACTATAAGAAGTCTCACTATCATCACAAAGCACAGGCGGCATTATAAAACTAAATGCCTGTCTTTCGTCTTATTCTCTGGCCTTTTGTATGCAGACTCAGCCCTTACTTAAGGGTTCCACTTCCCCGTAAAAAATAATAATACTAATTAATTAAGTTGGCATTTATTTGACATGGCTGGGGAAACACTCTTAGTGCATTCATACGTGTAGTTATCTGCTGGTTGGGTCCGATTTATCCTTCTCTGATGTTAGTGGTCACCAGGATTGCTTAAGTGTTAAAAGGCTCTACACATGCATGCAAGCAAGAATGCACATTTCCACACACAGCTACAGAATGCCTTCGGGGAGATTTAAAAGGGATGTGGAGGAATAAATTATGTAGTCCCTGTCTTGCTGTGGTATTTCAACAATTTGCTTGAGATGGGAGGACAAGTGGACAGTGTGTCTTGTCTGCCAACATGATTTTCTTGGGTGGTTTGACATCCATCCATCCATCAGCTATACCAATTTATCCTTTAGAGAGTCGCAAGGGGGCTGGAGAAAATCCCAGCTGACATTGGGTGAGAGGCGGGGTACACCCTGGACAGGTCGCCACATCACATCCCAAATTTAGTACACACACCACCCACAGAGCTTACAAGGTTACAAACTGTAAGGCTTCAGAATGTAAACTGAGTGTCTACAAAAGAGTATCCAAATAAAGATTAGAATTAGTTGAAACCCATTGCCAGTAAGTAGTAAACAGTATTTTATGATACGGTTTTCTAGAAGCCTTATGGTTTCATCAATACTCCACAGACCGGTAAATTTGAAGGTCACTCTGGCAAATTAAAATCCTCATCACTGTGGGTTCTGCAGTCACTGGTGCGGAATTTAAAAAGCTGCCACTCATTTTTGTCACTTGGAACTGGCAAGTTATGGGAGTAAAATGAAATACAGTAGATTGTCTATAGTTAAAATCCTTGGCAATGATCCAAGCTATAGAGTTGTGAAATGCTGCTGCAAATATTCTAATGTGGCTGATTAAAGCCTCTGTTGCTAAGCCCCTTTATTATTATCTCCATGATAAAGCGGACAGCTGGCATTTATTTTCCTTTCTACTTTGTTATCGCTTCCTCCTCTCCCGTCTTTGTTTATTCATTTGCGTGCAAACATACCTCAGCCACACAAGCTCTTGAGCTCCAGCACCATATGATGAGGCAACCTTGCAGCACGCTCACTACCCAGGAGATGAAGGCGAAGGCAGTGTATCTAAATACGAGCAGACATTGAATTAAATGGCCGCTCTGAGGGAAATGTTACCAGTCCAAATAGATTTTTTAACCTCTACCCTAACTTTTGAATCTCCAAAACTCTCCTCATTTTTTGACACTTGACCTACTCAGAGGGCCAAAGTTTATATCCTGATGTTATTTGGTTGTTGTTGGTTTTTTTTGTTGTTTTTCTTTGTCCAGGGCCACCGCATTTTACAGTTTCATTAACATTCAGGGCCTGTCTGGAAAGCATCAGTGCTGGGGCCATCGTGACGGTTGGAACTGAGGACATGGTGTATAAACATAAATACAACCACAGGGGGTGATGCCTGGCATGCAGGAGCAACTTTCAGTGCATTTTAGTGCGACTCCCACTAAGAAAGCTTGGCCAGTCATAGGGTTTACATAAAGCATATCTTGTGGAGAAGTATGAAGCTGTCAATTCAACCGGAAATAACTATTTTACCCTATCAGAATTTAGAACATGTATATTTAAAAAATAAATCTATAAAACGAGTTAATTTGCCAAAACCGATAAACACCATTCTTAATCAAAACAACCCAACACCAGTTTTATTGATATTCACTAGAGTGTACAATAAAAAAGCATGATTTGATATGTCTATATAATCATACCCTTTATTAAATCAGGATTAAATCGGGTAAATTCCACTGGGATTAAGATCTCATTTTCAAGCAGGATCTTAATCTCAGTGGGATTTATATGTTGGAACACCACATTGTCCAGTCTTTTGAACAATATATATGAGCATGTTCGGTCTGTAGAGTTTTTAGTTTTATTTTAAACCCGTCATTGGGAGCAGGTGGAGTCATTGGGAAGCAATAGGTGTGCCATCATTCAGACTGATGACAGGCCTGAACAAAGCTGGTGAATGTCAAGGGGTGGAACAAACCCCTCACAAAAAGAGGATCATTTAAATGGTTGCTTCACCAAAATTACAAAAATATATATCTTTGAGATGTTTGCCTCCACTCCAATACAATGGAGGTGAATGGTGAATTGGTGTTTAGGATAATGTACAAATTCAACAAATTTAAGACCAGGTCACACCAGAAAGCAGCACAGTGAAATTCATCCACGCGTCCCAGGTGAAATAGGTGGTGCAGAGGTGACGTTGGGATGCAGGACTAGCTTGTGAATACCTGAAGCTGGCAAGCTAATTGCTGACATGTAAGCCAGCCAGGAGCATGCTAGCGCTAGTCAGTCGCAGTGGTAAGTGAGAAAATATGTATTTTTTTGTAATTTGGGTTAACTGACCCTTTAAAGAGAGTCTTAAAACGACCACAGATTAGCCCTCCGACATCCAAATGGGTGCAACTGAGTAATCTACTGCCACATTTTATATACAATATATTAGCGGTTGTTTCCCAACACCTCCACATTCTCATGATGATGGTTTTAAAGTTGGCCCAAAAGCTGGAAACAGCAAACATGTCCCTGCCATTGTTCAGAGTAGCTTATACATTTATCAGTGGAACTCCTAATTTTGAATATATATATATATATATATATATATGGATAGATAGAATAATGAATAATTACATTGATAATATTTCACATACTGTAGTTATGTTATTGCCTATATTCCTCCCACAGTCACCATTAATGTAGCTATTTGCAATTTTTCTCCCTCATAAATATTCAGCAGCTACTATATCTTGCTAAATATCATCATTATCTTTGGATACAAGAGAGAATAATTTCAAAACAGGAAATTAAAAACGAAAAAAAAAAAAAAAGTCCAAAGTACTGCCAGCATTCTTGGTACGCAATTATGCCGATAAGCTCTGTGTTTCCATTCTTCTACTGATGATGAGAACTGGGCATGTGTCGATACAACAGCTCTTGTTACAGATGAGGGGACTCTGTGCAGCCTCTCTTCCACTGTGTGAAGCATCTCCCCAGCATAAATAAGTAAGAGAGAGACACCTTTAACACATGCGTACGCACAGACTCTCACTTTCTCTCATACACTCATACAGTCATACAGTAGGCCCACACATGTTGACTACAAACCCATATTTCATTGCACACAGGATATGGCTCATGATTCCATTTGCAAATCATTGTTATAATGCTCTCAGGAGTGGGACTGAATCTTTATTCTGCATTAAAAGCCAGAACTCCAATGGTAGGCCCACTGATTGTTAAACCAGCTATTGTGGATATAACTCTGGGTGCACTACAGTATGTTATTTGGTGGTATGTTTTTAGGGAAAGTGATTGCTGAATGTAAATAGTGTAAAAGTTCAGTGATAATCATCGGGTTTGATTTCCTTCAGTTCAAAGAATCCTGCTAGACTCACCACTTTGCACCAACATTCAGCAGAGACAAACCCACTGCAGCGGAATGGCAGTAGAAGTACCAATTTCTCCATCAACAGCAGAGTCAATGGAACGGAATAATGCCAGGGTTCCCACATGTCCTAGGTTTTTTTTTCCAGTCATGGAAAAAATCATGGGAGAGGAGAGAAAATTGGTACAGTATATCTTTCTGAATTTACACATTCTCATGTTTTCCTTTTCCTTTTTGAGAGCAAAGTGTTTGATGTCTGCTCAACAGCTGGCAGCTGAAATTAGGGCTCTGTTCAGGGATGGGACAGTTCAAATGGATATGTCAGTTATGTTTATAACGCTGCGAATGCCCCTAAAAAGTTTTGAGCTTTCGAATGTAGCCTGGGTCATGCTGGCAAGTTAGGAAAGAGCTTCATGAAGCAGCAGAGAAACACTCGTTCACACCCGAAAGTGGCACAGTGAAATTAATATCAGCGTGTTTGAGAAATTTTAGGCTGTAGAAGCTTGGTGACGTAGTGGGCAAGTTGGTGAACTACTATAGCTGGCGAGCTATACCTGCCTGGAACATGCTAGAGCTAGTCAGCCACAACTCTCCTAGCTTCTTTTTCTCTGTACTTGGCCGTTTACTTCCCCTGGCATTTGTTCTCAAGATTGTACATAATTAACTGTACATAAAGAGTTAGCTTGCAAGCTCTTTAGCTCGGTCACTAAGAGGAAAATAAGTTCATATAGTTTATTCAAAACACATATTTGTACCATTAAGTCTTGTCTCATAATTGTCTGCAAACAGTTTCTCTTTTTTGGAGCAACAGAGGAGGGTTAAATAATGTGTGTGCAACACAGCTTATAAACTATGATAACCTCCTCCATTTGACTCTCGTTTCCCTCAAAGGTTAGCGCTGACAAGATTTGCTTTTGGTGAATGGCTCGAATTTGCCTGTCAAAGTTCACCAAAGTTGAACTCCATGCAAAAAGTTTGTGCAGATTACCTTTGCCCCTGTGAGCGAATCCACTGGTTGTGGTGATTCTTTTTTTTATTATTTAAATATTTAAACGTGTGTTCAGTCGTGTTTGTGTTCAGCAGAACTCACCAGAAACTGCTTTTTTTGTTGTTGTCATTTCCCTCCAGTCTCTCTCATTTTGCCTTTTATTTCTGTACATATATGAAGCTGATAAAGCGCCGGGAGACATTCACATTTTTCGCTCAAGTTGAAACATTTTCAGTTCATGTGGGCATTTCATTCCATTGACTTTGCATGCAATCGTGCCACTTCTAAAATTTGCTTCACTTTGTCTGAACAGTTTTTCTTTCTAGAGGAAAAGTATCATTATGCTACTATCCTCTATTGCTGGAAAGCTGCATATTTTTGCATATGTCATACTATGTGGTGTTAATGCCCATACTGTATGTGTGTGCTTCTGTACTGTAAACAAACATATTTAAATAAGACTTCGACAGAAATAACCCTGACCTCAGTTGTGATCTGCCAGCTGCAGGTTGTTGGAAAATGATTTCTCAAAAGCATTTGGAGCTCTGAATGCAGCTGCAAAACATGCTGGGCTTTTAAGAATGGCTACAGGTCACTCTGTGAAATGCATGAAATCACTGAGGTAGAAGTAAACAAGGGAGCTTGAGGAAAGCAGCCCGAGACAACAGTGTAACAGAATTCAAGGTTGATTTTTTTTTTCCTTTATATACACATATGCACATGTGTTTTCGCAAACAGCACTTCCACGTTTCTTGAGCTGACATGGCTTGCACTGAATGGCAAACAGAATGTCTGGAAACTGTCTGACAAATGGTGAGAGTTCCCTCCTAGGGAATTTCACCTCGGAGTCGTCGGTGGTGATGACTGAAAAGACACTCAGACACCAAACGACCTCGGAACGCTTATTGTTTTCTTCCTGATTCATTATACGCGTATTCCCACAATGGGCTGTACGTGCTCTGCTTCCACCCATTCAAATGCAAAAAGGCAAAGTTGAGTCCTAAACTTGTCGCACGTCTGCCCCAAGAGGCATGCAAAGAACAAACATAAATCTTGTAAATGTACTTGATCCCTGCTACAGGCATTGTTGTGCATTAAAACCACAGTGAGCAAGTGAGATTATGTCTGTGTGTAGATTCAGTGGGACATGAATGAATAGGATAAGGATAGTTATACAGTGGAGAATTATTCTGAGATCATTCTAACCATAAACATGCAATATTCTAAAGATCCCCGGAGTCCCTGAAATTACTTGTTTGCAGTCAAGTTGCTTTTATTTTTTTCCACATTCAGCTATGTGAGATATCAACAAGTACACTATTTTTGCATCTAGGCCTGGCTTGGGGAAATGAATGAGTAATACTTAACTACTGTGTTGGCGCGCATCAGCAAAACACTGGAGCACCCCCTCATGCTCCATTACAGATGAACAGTGGCCAACAATGGAAAAACTCTGGATTTACTGGGCAGTTCCAAGTTACGAATGTGTGTAAATGAATACTAATCAGCAGGATGAAAACAACAAACACAGGAATGATTGACTTTGGTCATGCTACTGCTTTAACAGATAACCCATTTGGATGTCTAGTATAAATGTATAATTTACTTCGTATTGGCAATAATAAATTACTTTCAAATTTGGGGTCCAAATGTACTCGGTTGGATTTCAGGAGATTATAATTGGACATGTTTGAACAGGTATCTGTAGGTGCAACACCTTTTCTTAATGGAACAATATCATGCAATATCTTCTGTTGGAACTTAGTGACTTCATTTACACATTATGATGAATAAGGACCAAACTCCATGTTATTGTCTGTGTTTATTTAGACATCGTGCATATAGCTTTTTGAATATTGTATGTCACTAAATCAGGGCATCAGGGGCCTAGCGGGACCCCCATTAGCAGTTTTTGCATGGTACAAAAACATGTACAACAAAGTAATACAATAAAATGATGACGCGCTGGCCATGGCATGGCATAGGTTAAAAGCGTTTACCTTCATTTATTACAGATTTAATGCACCACCAAGTGAACACACTGCAGTAAGTGAACCAAACTGAACACAACAACAATGTTGCACGGCCATCAGGAGCTGGATCTGGCTAAAATGCTAATGCTGGATCTTCCAGCAGTTGCCTCTACCCTCGGTTAGGTGTACATGCTTTCAACCATGCAGTCCACAAAGTTCGAAGAATGCCATACAAATAAGTACGGTCACTGCTTTGTCACTGCTTTGTTTTAAAGTGTGTGTGTGTTTGTGTGCTGTAGCCAACTTGGGATTCTCGCACCCATGCAAACAAAAAACAAACAAACAGTACTGTTGGCTGAATAGAACCTTTAGACAATAAACTTTACTGTTAATCAGTTAAGTTCCCAACAGGCAGGGGAAATAATAACTTGTTGAGATTTTTAGCAAAAAGTTTTTGTTCACAATTTTATGCTACATTACCACAGTAAATGTATTGCATCAATATCAATAAGTGCCTTCTTAATCATTAATTCATTCAATTATTGAATTTGGTTGGCTGAAATATTGCAAGCATGTGTGCTGCTTCACACCCTTTGCTTTCACTTCATGCCGCATCTCTGTTAGCAACTTTTTTTTTTTTGTCTCTCACGGATTGCAGATGTAAAATGGTACATGTGGGAGTCACACGTGTGCAGGAAAATACTCAAATGTTGACCTGGTAGACTACTACAGAACCTTAACTAATGGTGTTCTCATGCAGCTGGCGTTCCTTGTGCAGCACCTTTCCCTAACACTCCCCTGGGTAGAGCCAAATACCAGACACCTATTAAATAGTGACTGCAAAGAATAATAACACACACTGTGGTGCTTGCTTTGATTGAGGCTCACATGTGGCACCTAAGTGTGTCGACATTTTGCAGCTAAAAAATGTCATCGTCTAACGGCTAGGCCTGGGTACATTCCTGTGCAAGTACAGTCACAATATGTCTTTCTAATGGTGCTTATGCCTGAGCCTTTGTGCTGTGCTAAAAATGAATTACTGAGACAGTTTTGTCATCACACACACACAAACGCACTCATGGCTGACAGCACATAAAAGGATGCGTATGTGTGACATCAACGGGGCCACATCATATACAACATGCGAAAAGTTAAACTGCATTTACGGTTATCGGCCTGTCAGTGCACAGCAGTGAGCAGAGTTTAACAACATTCACAGAACTGCTACGTGCCTTGGCAGAGCTCGCACAAGTGTTTTGAGCTCCGTGTGGGAGACGAGACTCAGTGTTCCCACAAGAAATTCCATAATTCAGCGTTTCACAGTCGGCGCTGTTACGCTATCTTCGGCGCCGCTCCAGACGAGTTGAGATTCAAAGACGTTTATTACCTCGATTTGATCGCGCTCATCAAGCTATTCTTCGCCACTTGTACCTGTACGCCGTCAATGGTGTCAGTGTCATAACGAGGGAGGCCATCAGCATACAGATGATTAATGAGTGAAGGTCTACTGCACCGAGGGGCTTTTTATTCTTCAGCGCTCTCCTGCTCTCTTATAAGTTGAGGGAATTTAAAGCATATGAGTAACAGCTTGGTAACAGTCAAAAAATTGTGATCTTCAGCTGCTCGGTGTGTAAAAGCTGATAGGTTCTGGGCTCTATTCCCACTGGAGCAACTTATGCTAAATATGTATGTGCTAATGATACAGTACTTTGAGTTACATTGCATCTCAGACTTGCTTTTCTATTAAAACCTCACTCACATTATCCTTTGGAGCCCACATTTACTGAAATGCCATTTTCCTCACGTCGGGGGTTGCAGGCGCTGAAACTTAAATCACATCATTTCAGTCAGAGTTATAGGTTGGCTTGAATTAAAACACCCAAAGCAGATGGGTGCCTTATGATTATAACATAATAGTTTTTCTTAACTTATAAGCAGCAGAAGCAGCATCCCCTCACTTACTTAAGAGGCTTTCTCCTACAAAGCCAAGCATTACCACATTTGCCTTAATATATTTCCTCTCATATTCCAGTGTCATTAGCTGAAGCCTTGGTAATAAGCCATGTGATATATCCCCCTTAGTTGCAGACCTTGGCATGCAAATGAGAAGTGGCATTGGGGGTGGGGGTATTGTGCGTCTGAATTTATCTGAACTGATCAGAAACACAATTATGCCTTGCTCGCTCATAATAAACCACGCTTAAGTGGGTTGGAGAATTCATTTATTTACATTAACTCTGTCGCTGTTTGACAGTAATGGATGCCTTTCATTAATGAATGAAGGATTTCGCGTGGCTCCGGCTCTCTTGTTCTGAAGCCTTGGGGGGAGGGGAGGGTGGGGGGACAATTGATAAATGAAAACTTTTAGAGAGATTGTATTGAGCGATTCGGAGAATACTGCCAAGAAACAAATTGCCAAAAGAAATCCAAAGCCTTTTACCTTTCTCTTGTCTCTCTCTTTCACACACACACACACACACACACACACACACACACACACACACAGCTATTCATGTTCTAGCCCTTTTGTAGTCTGTCTAATTGAGGAAAATAAAAAGGTTTTCCCATTGATTTTTTTTTCCTCACTGATTTTAACAACATAAAAAATGCATCGCTCCCAGTGGTCTACATGAAATTAATTCATTTGGTAATGGGCAATGATTTATAAAATTCAAAAGGGTGGTATGTGTGTGTCAATGTGAATCAAAATACGTGTGCACACACATACTTGCATAGCTGTGTCTGTGTATTTCTGTGCGTCATGGCCGGCGGCCTCAATGTCACCCATCGCTCTCTCTCCTGGCCTGGTGTTACAGACAGATGTCTTATCTCCGCTCCTGCCAACCGTTCGTCCACCCCACCGCCACACTGGCTGCCCCTTACTAGGCACTAATCTCCGATTTGAATTAAAACATAATTGGGAATCATGAATCATTAATTTTTTTTTCATGGACAGCACAGGCAATGTCCTGTCAACTTGATGCACTGCCTCCCTCATATATTTATTAAAGGCCTTTTCAGTGCTGGACGCAGCCTGCGATGTACATATGACTGAGACAGAGTGGGTGGGCCTGGACACTGCGTGCAACGTCTTAGTTAATAGTGATTCACATGCCCTAGGGTAAGAGCTACCTTGACATTGCCTTATGAAGTACTGCATGGCTGTCTGAGCTCATATAAGCATGTATTATATATGGATTATCCAAGGTGAATGGCTCTTATATGTGCTGCGGTGTTAACACAAGGCTGTCGTAATGTTCTTACCGAACTCTGGCAAAAAGGGAAAAGTGAGAACAGATGAGGACAACATTTTAGTACTTTTTACCTTTTTTTAAATTTAGTCCAATTGTTTCTTGAGCGTTGGAGTGAGTATTGTATGTTGGTGCTTTTGGAAGCCCGTGCAGTGACAGCAGAACCTAGAGTTGCAATCAACATCAACTTTATTTCTGATAATTATACATATAATTATAATTTTAGATTATATCCGAGAAAAACTTTGTCTGCTTGATCTGCTTTCACTCTGCATGTTGTGTAAGAGTTGTGCCTATGCCTGCAGCTACTGTTCATCTGTTTTTGAACTGCTTCCAAAATCACGCCTTTTTTTTTTTCTCCCCACCACATAAAATATTGCTACACCTAGAAGTATGGATTTCATGATTTCAAGGATCACAAGTTACTCTTAACAGCAAGTTCTATGTACGCCGTTTGAGACTTTAAGTGAAAATTAATGATGTGGTAAATGAGTGGAAAGGCACACCAGTGTCACATACTGAAGCTTAATGTCAAGTTGTATCATTTCCATAATATTACAGCTACAGTTGCTGTCGTGGTCCTCTAACCACTGATCTGTGTCAGTGATCAAGTTGGTCTTTCATGTCTGTAGGCTGACTGACACAAAGATGCAGTTCTAGGAGAGTGTCATGACTGCAGTTAGGTTTTATGCCTTTTTCTTTAATATATCAAATATTTAATTAATTCAGGCAAAAAAGTTAATTTGAATACTAATCTGAGAGGACTAAGAGTCTACAGCAACGCTAGCAGCTCTGTGAGGCTGTGGTGCTTTGAGCTAAATGCTAACGTTAGCATGCTCACAATGACATTGCTAACATGTTCATCATCTTAGTTTAGGTGTGTTAGCATGCTAACGTTTGCTAATTAGCACTAAATACAAAGTACAGCTGAGGTTGATGGGAATGTTACTAGTTTTATTTGGTCATAGACCAAAGTGTTGAACAAATTCACACTTTGAGATGATGATGGCGCTATATAGAAAAGTCAAGGGATCACCAACATTATTGTAATTCATCCTGAGGGGAATGTGAATGTCTTCACCAATCCCTCTCATAACATGTTGAGATATTTCATTGGATAAGTGAAAACTCTGACCTGCTGGTGGCGCTAAATGAAAGGTCAGGGGATCACCAAAGTCATTAGGATTCATCCTCTAGGCGCCATGGATGTCTGTACCAAATTTCATGACAATCCACCCAATGGTTGTTGAAATATTTCAGTAAAAACAAAAATTGTTACCATCATGGTTGCTAGTGTTGCATCAGTCATTTAAAAGATGCTATGTAAGGATGCTATTGTATATAATGTTAATCTGAGGTTAATAAACCGACTAGTTAACTGAAGTGGTGGTGGGCCAGCACTGAATATTACAGTAGTAGCAATAGTAATAGTGATTCACATACCCCCAAGTAAATGTTACCCTTTGGCCTGTGAAGTAGGACACAGCTGCCTTGCTTTATTTAAGGGAAACAAGATAAAATACTGTTGCTTGTATCTTTTGAAAACCCTGTATGATCCTCCCCAAGTGACAGCATAAGAAGAAAATGTAAATAAGAAAACTATTGATTTTCACATCGGTAGTTGTGCATTTATGTTGCCAGTTTTAATGCTTCTTGAAAAACTCTGCGCATATGGAACAACGTCAGCTGTCAGTTATAATACACCTGTACCTTTCAATTAATACAAAAGCAAAAAATAGCCTTGGTGTGATTTTTGGCTTAGAGAGTGTGAGTGGGCCTGTGAAGAATACCATGTCTTAGTCAATACTGACTCATATGCCCTCAAGTAAGAGCTGCCCTGACTTCACTTTATGAAGTAGGGCACAGGCGTCTTGGTTCGTGCAAAGCGAATGATGTATTGGATATGCAATGAGAACATGCACTGTGCACATAACAAGGTGCCTTCGTGGCAGGTGCGTTTATGTGAGAAGAGGGAGAGAAGGAGAGCTTGTGCATGTGTGTCTGAGGCTTTTTTATGATGTATTGGAAATGCAAATAACCACATGTTCAGTTCAGGTAAGCAGATGGTATAGAAAAAAAGAGATGAACATATTTGAAAATATACACCTCCCAGGAATTAGAGTATGTTTTGTGCACAGGATTTCTAACATCTATCTTTATAGCTCTCTGTCAGAGCCAATGCTTAATATCTCCATTTAAACCTATTCAAAATATGGCCAATTAGAAGTTTGCTATAACAAGGACTGAAAGCACAAAGCTTGGTGCATAACATTACAGCTGAGGTTTAATATGACAAAGGTTAATCACATTTAGAAAAGAGCAGCAAGCTTACAACTGAAGGGGGTAAACACAGTTGTATTCTAATTTTAAAAGGCTTGCAATACTGTTTTCCCATAACCCCCATAATGAACTATAATGAGCCATTTATTTTGTTTTCATATCCTATTATTTCCTCTCACCTAGTAGTCACTTTTTACAAGCACTACTTTCACTAGTACATCACAGCTCCCACCTGGACATTTCAGAGGCAATTTTTGCAATTTCTCCAAAGCAAGCATTTGGTTTAATTTGTTCAGGGAGGCATAATTGGTCCGAGTTCAACTGAAAATGCCCCCACAACACAATTCATGTGTTATACATAATAGTAAGATTTATATTTATTAATATGACTAGTGCTATCTTGCTTTATCTAGCAAGTAGAGAATCAAAGCCTGTATCTACCTGTATTTTCACTGAATTAACATGGATGAGACTTTGAAAAACAGCACAGCTACATTCTTTTGGGGCAAGTTCAAGTTAGTTCGAGTACTTGAAGGCAAGTCCAAATCAAGTTGCAAGCCAATTCAGACCATTGAATGTTTAATAAAATGACATGGCATTTGAACTTTTTACCTGTCAAAGCTGTGTTTATAGTTTTACATCGCTGAAACCAAATCCTTTCCATGCATTGGATTAATAATTAGGCTATGCAAGGCCGGGCTGACGCTGTCTTATTTACTGATGCTTAGCCACATTAGCTGCATTTCTCTCGGAATGGCACTTTCCGTCATCTCAACAATTATTGGATGAATTACCATGATTTTTCTTAAAGACATTCATGGTCCCAAAAGGGTTAAACCTGCTGACTTTGGTGATCGCCTGACTTTTCCTTTATTGCCAGCATGAGGTTGACATTAGTGGTTTTGAGTGAGATGTCTCAACATCTCCTAGTCAGAATTTGTGCAATACTTTTTATACCAAATACTGCAAAACTAATGACATAATCCTCAGCTGTATTGCTAATGTTAGCATGTTAACACGCTAAACTAAGATGGTGAACATGGTAAACAATACTGCTTCAACATCAGCATGTTAAAATTGTCATTGTGAGTGTGTTAGCATGCAAGTACAGAGCCGCTAGCATGGTCGTGGGCTGTTTCAGTTTATTGCGTGTTTTTACAAAAAAACTAAGTGAAGTCTCACAGCAGGCCAAGTCAAGTTTCAAGTCCTCATTTTTTCAAGTTAAATTTGACTCAAGTCTCAAGTCTACAGCTCTGCACAATAGAGAAAGGTAGACAGTTTCTGCACTTTGTGATTCCAGCTTTAGGAGACACTTCTCATACCATCTCTAAACTTTCCTGCATTATATACTATAGATCATGTCAATTCCATTGTTCCACCTCCTGTTTCAGTGTGAGGTACTGAGGCTCAAACTCATCCCACTCTCTTATTAGTTTACCCTACAATAAAAAAGCCAAACCCAATATTGCCAAAGACAGTCTGCACACACCATTTCTTAAAACATGCACGCTATGCCATTATGCTAATCGGCATTCTATTATGCTAATCCCATTTCCCAAATTTTGTTGTAGTTGAACCACCGAGATAAGTGAGGAGACATGATTGCATTAGAGAGCAATGAATTACTTTTTTAAAACATAATGAAAAACTTTTTAATAACGGACCTACACATTCCCCAGTGCCACTCCCTAAAACTGCACAACACTCTCTATTCTGCATGTCTAGAGGAGGAAGGAGAGAGTTCAGTTGGGTGGTTTTTATTTTTTTGCCTCTGTAGTTCTATACATTCTGGGTAAATTGTCCTCTGAAATCAATAAGTGAGTGATTCAGTTGGTCAGAGGACAGAGGGAAGAAAACATCTGACTTGGAGCTTGGAAAGAGTAGCAGTGCCCCATTGTGAGCCACAGGCATGCTGTTGAACTTCCACTTTTCACTCAATGAAGCCTTTTCACTTTTAAATAGTTTACTGTGGCTTCCATCTTCAAGCTGCTTCAGGTACAAACATTCACAGAAACAAGCCCATCTTCCCTAATACCTTTTTTCTTTTTCCTCTCAGGCTCTGCTCTGGTTGGCTGCCTCGTTGTCTCTTTCTTTATTTTTCTTGTTTTCTTGCACTTGTAGCGCACTGCTTACATAGAAGAATAAGTACTTCACCAAAGCTATGCCCATGGCTTGTTGGATTAAAGTTATTGTGCTAAACAAGAGAGGAAATCATGTATTTCTCTTTATTTTTACACTTTTGTTACTTTCCTTCATGAGCTTATGATCCTGTGTGCTTGTAATCCCTGAAATGTTTTCCATTGTAGTATGAAATACACCTTAAAAAGGGAATTCACACAGAACAGTTCAGTGTTCTCAAACAGGTCACTTGATATTTGTTGGTGCAAACAATGCATTTGTCATGGTCCACGAAGGACTCTTGCTTGGACTTTGCGTTTTGTCTTGTTTCCTGTTTTATTTTGAAATTACTGTCGTCTCCTTGTGTGCCCTTTATTTCCTGTCTTTGTTTTCCCTCTAGTTTTGATTGTTTTCACCTGTGTCTGTTTCCCTCGTTGTCTCTTCCCTATATATACGGGTCCCTCTCGCTTTGTTCTTTGTTGCGTCATTGTGTGTTCCTGTGATGTGTGTTTCCTGTGTTCAGTTCTTTGCGATGTCATGCTCCTAGTGATTCCCTGCGTGTCTGTTCCTGTGGTTTTTTCCGTAAGTTTATTTCTGAACTAATAAATCTTTGGACATATTCCGCCTCCCTGCCTACATCTGTCTGCGCTTGGGTCCTACCTCTCCCTGCTGCCTAAATGGCTCGCCATAACAGCATTCAAGAGCTACAGATCAAAGAAAAACTATTGTGATCTGTTTTGTGTCCTGGAGTCAAAAGCAGCTGCTCTGTTCTGACTGATTGGAAGCTGATTTCTTCAAATCACAGCATGTTTCATTTAGCCTTTAATTCCAAATGTTTGCTTTTTTACTGTCATCCAGTCAAAGCATCTTGCTTTCTCTTTATGGCTCTCTGGTTGGTTCTCTTAGCAGTGAAAAAGCACTTTCTCATGTGCAAAATCTTCCGATGTCATAATTTATATGAAGTCTGTTTTATGGCACATCTGAAATGCTGATGGTAACTGCTGCAGAATTTCCTCAGGAGCATAAAATCGGTTGTTAATGCTACGTGGTCCCATTTATTTCTGTGAATGTATAAATCCAAGTGGATATAAGGAGAAGCTGTGATTTAGAGTGTGTGGTAGTAAAAGAGGAAGAGTAGTTAAGTGTTGTGCTTTTGCAGGAACTACAGCAAACATCTTTCAGATATGTCTTAATCTGCCCTAAATCTTTTCTTTTTAAACCCCATATGAAAAAAACATAACTAGATATCAGTCTTGCTCACTGATTGCTGAATGCCATCATAGATTACTTTGCATGGAAGGAGGTCACTGAAACACAATATCTCTTTCCCCTCACTCACTCACACACACACACACACACACACACACACACACACAGCCAAATGCCAGCATGGATTGTTGGTCAATACAATATGACATCCGCGTTGTCAGTGTTTGTGGAAGGCCTGTCAGAAGTGCTGCCTCGCCAACACAGATGAGGTCACGTGACTCGCTGATTTGTCATCCCAGAAGCGACGGGGTCAGAGGGGGGATGGTGTTAGATTGTCTACGCACTTGTGTGTGTGTGTGTGTGTTTGTCTTCTACAGCGAATATTGTACATTTCATGTCTCCTCACGCGAACATGAGTTTCCTGTCAGGAGCAAAAACGATCAGATTGGAGTGAAAAGAAACAAGATTTACACACATTTTTTCCAACTGCAGGCCTTTTATACTTACTAACATATAAACCTTATACAATTTATAAATACCCTGACATGGAAATTAGTCCAATAAAGGCCTGTACAACTTTTGTGCAGTTGGAAATGACTCAGTTGCAGTTAAGACAACGGCTCTTGTCTTAAGTGCACTAATTCCACCTCTGCAGAGAGACCAGGTTCTGGGAATTAAGCCGAGCTGATGTGGCAGATGTCTCATGTGAATGATGTACAGTACAGTAAGATCTTCCCCTGTCGTCATAGCAACACTGATGAATTCTGGCCAGTGTTTGAATGCAACTTGCATGTAGGTCAGAGGCCTTGGGATCTTTTTTTCTTTTTTACTGCATATCCATGTGGTGCAGATCAGGATTGGGGGAAATAAAATGTGACACCATGCAGCTTTTTGCTCTTCACACTCATTAGAAGCTATCAGATATGTGTCACACATGAGGGGAAAAATACGAACTGGGACAACTTCAGCCCCAATGCTACTGTAGACTTTGATGGAGGCAGGTTACAGGCCAGGCTTACTGCCTGTCTTTACATGTGCCTCGTCTGTTTGGCCATCTTAGACACATACTAGGAGGTTTTACATTTTTTCTTCAGTGCTAGCCTTCATAACCTTGGCTTACTGTTGTGCTATTGTTAGAAATTGGATCTTCTCATGTTCTTTGAGGGGGGAATGATTTTGTTCAGAGAGGTTTGTGTTTAAATTGGTAGCAAAAAGTAAGAGACTCCTGTAAAGTGTCACTCTGAGAATAACAGCCCAGGCTGTGTGTTTTGAGGAATATGCGTGTGAAATGTAACATTTTTTAGAATTTCACAAACCACACCAAGCTTTCTGTGAGTTTTCATTATCCCTCTGTAATATTGCTCCATGTCCCCTTCCATCTTCTGGCTGACTTGTAGACTTTTGATTAGACTAGTGAGAAAATTGCAATAAATGTGGAAAGCCTCGTCCAGGTAGGAACCCCCCCCCCCCCCCCCCTGCTCTTTTCAGGTAATTTATTTTTCTTTGCATACACAATGTGTTACTCCAAGTGAAATATCAGTTGCTTCTCAGCTTGCCCAAGTCTAGGTTACATTTCATTCTGGTGGGATATTTTATACATAATAATTAGAATTTACAAGGGTTTTCAGACTCTAATTCTTTCTTTCAATGAGACAGTGGGGAGTGGAGCTTAATTTTCTAATGAATGTGACTGAAATGGATGCAAAGCTGACTATGGAATGT
Source organism: Macquaria australasica (assembly GCA_005408345.1). NCBI lineage: Eukaryota > Metazoa > Chordata > Actinopteri > Centrarchiformes > Percichthyidae > Macquaria > Macquaria australasica. Next base: position 61,282 of record SEMN01000089.1, on the reverse strand, counting down.
CAAAACAAAGGCTATAGTGGAAACCCTCGTTTGCCCATGAATACATAATGTTTCAGTAAGTGCATGTAGAAGGGAAATTGCACGCAGTCTCACAAGTTTCACAGCAAATCCAGTGACCGTGGCCATTTCTATTGAAGTTACATGGTTTGGGTTCAAAATTTCACTCATATATAAGCTGGTGTGACTGGGCCATTAATCTACTAACCGCTGCTCCACTGCAATAGGTCCTGTGTCACGAACATTTTACATTTGTTGTTTTTGCTTCAATAAGGGTGCTTTTTTCTGTACTATATCTACTTTTTGTTTTTAGACTACTTTCTCTTTAACCCCGCGGCTCAGCTGCTGTGCTCAGTTGCAGTTCTTTTAAACTTTTTAATCCTTTAGTTTGGCTCATTTGAGGTGCACACCAAATGACCTCACTGTGACCATGTGATAATGCAGCTCTCTGTCCTTCTCAGTCTGAGCTGCAAGGCCTTTAAATGGAAGCAAGAATGTGATAAATACCAACAGGAAACAATTCCAAAATGCTCAAATTAATGGGTACAAGGAGATGGATGTTGATATGTGATAGCCAGCAGTGACTCATACTTGGAAAGCCTGGTGTAACAAAATGAAGCGAGGGCAAAGTGCAGTCTGGAGCTTGAATTCATTTGCAGCTTTGTCTGTTTTTCACTGGTCTGGTTTGTGTGCATGCATGTCCAGCGGAATTTATATACATGAATGTCTTTAACTTGCTGGCAGCAGAAGTTATCAGAACTGTCACACGAACAAACTGCTTTTAAGTGCAATTAAGTTGTGGTTTGGTTGCATTTGAGAAAGCTTAATCTCAACAGATCATATAAAAAAATAATACATAATCTATTTTTCACCATGTTACAGACTAAATGAATATCTCTGGTGGAAGGTGTGCCCTAAGCTTCCTGAAATCTCAGCATGATCCCAAACAAGCAATTCAGTCTTTGATGTCCACATTTATAGGTTCAAATGTGGACATTTGTTGCTTGCCATCTACAGCACTGACTCCAGATTTTTCTCACCAGGCTCTCAGCTCTGCTTCCCTTCTCTGCTTATGACAAGAGGGGCGTGACTCCCCAAACCCTGGCTCGGCATCTAGTGTGTTTCCCCTAAAACGTATCCCCCCCTGAAGGCCAACCTTCACAAATTCTCCTAAGTTGCCTTTTCCCTCCTAGATACTTTCAATCGTTATCTCCGGTGTTGGCCCACAAACCTGCAAAACACACTTACTCATTGTCCACCTAACACCTCTGTTTGTGCTCTCCATCTACTTGTCATGTGGCAACCACCCCTGCAGCATCCACCTCTCCATGCGGTCTATTTTGTTTTCCCTGCTGACTCACTGAGAGTGGAAGTCACCGTCCAAATTGTAATTGTTACCAGTCACGAAAAAAAAAAAACAATATAATGAAAACTCCTGGCGAGAACAAATCGTCCCACCATCACGACATTTCTCTTTGCTTCTTTCTCTCTCTGTGAACCTGTGTGAGTGTGATAAAGAGGACAAATTGTTCCTTTTACCATACACAAGGTTCTGACTGCTAAGAGGCTGAAATAAAACTTTTTGAATGTCCCTCATTTTGTCCCAGCTTTTCTTCCTGAATGAGCCTTCTTTTGTAGGTATTATGCGATTGCAAGCCATAATGACTGCCTCAAACTTGTCCTTTTGGAATGTTGATTGAGTACAATTAAGCTCCATTTATTCAGTGTCAAGTTAACAAGCTTTTGTCTGCTTCCTGGCATTTCTGGAAATAAATTGAAAAGTCAATTTCATACATACCATGACTGTGCTTTGTGGTACAATCAATAAAGTGTGACACATTCGAATGTCTGCATTTCCATTTTTTGATTTTTTTGAGCATTGTTTGACACTTGCCTTGCTGTGGTAAAGGTTAAGATGACTGATAACACACATCAGTCAATAGAATGAAGTATGAGTAGTGTTATAGGAGGTAAATATGATTGCTTATTGATTAATTTTCAGTGAGCTATGACACTGCTAGTTGTTTTAATAGGAATATTTAAGTATTCAAAGAGCTCATCATTATATCAAGGGTGACAGTGCATTGTTTATTGTAATGACATAATTAAAGCATTCTGCCTACTTTTGAAACTTTGTTTTTCTCTGTCATTTCCATCCATTATTCAATTTAACTCTGCTTTACATAGGCTACCATTTCATAGACCCTATTCAGGTAGTTGAATGTACTCTAATAACCAGCAATCAGGCCCTTTTATTGGGTCGCCACTTCCGTGCTCCTTGTATTTGATTGTGAATGGCAGAGATGTGTCATAGTGAAAAACAATATAATGTGGGAATAAGAAGTGAGAATGTATTTTCTGTTGCTTAACCCTCTGCATGGTTTCAATCAATGGAAAACAATATACATGTAATTTTTAATTATGAAACTCTGCCAAATGGTTGAGAGGTCCGTTACAGCATGTACAGCACAAGTGTACTTTGAACAATCTGCATTATTAGTGTCCGTTAAAGTGGACCGTTCTGGGACATACCAAAGTTATTCTCTTTGTGAGGTAACAAAAAACTGGTTGGAGAACATGTGGAAACGGATATAAACCAATGTCCATGTCATCTTTAATTCCCACATACATTTTTTTCCATTTGTACAACAGTAGAAGAAAGTGCATCATGTACTGCATTTTCTCTTCTGTCTGTTTTTCACATCCTTGTGAAAGGCTTTGGTGCCTCTGAGCTTTGCTCAATTCACACACAGTGTCTTACTCATTGTAATGATGCTCCACTCAAGATATTATTGAAGAACAGTTAGATATAAGCTCCGACTGTCTGCAAGCAAACTGAATATTTGCATTGAGATCAAAAATCCTTTTAAATCAAAAAGTCCATCAATAGTTGATCTTTATGGAGGGACAGGGTAGAATAAGAATGTCTAGATTAAGACACAATTACTTCTCTTCTAAAATGATTTATTGAATTAAATTTTATATTTATAAATCAGTGTCATGGGGATATGATATGCCATCTAACTAATAGTTGCATACATGTTATTTAACATGTTAGGAATTTAATGAAAAGATGGCCCACTTTTTTGAGAGAGAGAGAGAGAAAATGTGCACAAGAGCTTCTTCCAATAGTTCTAACATCTCTTAAGGTTACAGTTTACCATCATCCATTTTTATATTTAAAGAAGACAATTTGAACTCAGGAAAGCTTCTCTAGTGCACTGAGTATAACATCTGATTATCAAGCTTCAAGTTCCAAGAATCCTCATATGGAGGGGAAGAAACAGAACCAAATCTGGTTTATTTGATGATCACCCAAGATTTATTTTGTTTATTTGATAACAACAATGTTTCATTAAAAAAAATGTAGTCATGACATTGCCGAGCAGATTGAAACCTTGCTGCGAGCCACTTAGGTGCATTTCTGCTCCATTTTTCTACAGATTTATGATTACGTGTATGAATAAGTATTTCATCAGGAACTATTTTTCCCTGCTCATCAGGGCTTGGAAAGGCCTTGATTTGTGACGGGCTGCGTGTAATGACACTGTCAGAAGATGAAGTCGCATTACAGCTGTCTGCCGTGATCATTTGTCATCAGAATGGCGCCATTAACAAAATCTGGGCAGGTATCAGTCACCTGGCTGAGGCGCTTTCATTGTCCCTGTGACACTAGTGTGTCTGTGTAATGTATTAGGGGATTAAAACAAGCTCTAGCTCTAAATTCTGGATATTTTTTGTGTTTTAAGTGGTGCACATACAATCAGAAGACATACTGAAAGTAATAATTCCATGCAAGTGACGGGGATTTCCCTGATCAGGAAATTTCTCTTCACTTTCCTTGCAAGAAAAACACACACTGTTCCTATCATTAATTAAAGTCCACACTATGTCTGAACTCCTGTCTCTTTATAAGGTATCCATTGGGCATGACGGAACGTCGTACATCGTTAAATAAATCATGGGAGGGAAAAAGTGGAAGCAGTACTTGTTGTTCTTCATTTTATCTTGTGTGAATAACACGACCCTGACACCTGCTCGAATTATTCATGCGGCTGTGTGAACTGTGTCTTCTCCTCCTGCAAGAAGCCATTGCGAGGATCTGGGCAGGTATCAGTCACTCGCTCATGGCATTTTCATCTTCTCTGTGACATGAGATTGTGTGGGTGTGACACCAGACTGATGTATTGGGAGTGATTGCAGCTTGGCTCTAACTGCTCACAAGGCGGTTTCAAAAGAAATCATTCTTCCCTGAGGCTGAATTTTCCTCGAATTATATCAACTTAAAAAAAAAGGTTATGTTGCCTTTAGGAGTGTTAGCCCTTTAAACTCCACCTATACCTGCATGGCAAGATTGGAATGGACAGGCCTTTCTCACATCCCCAGCGTTCTATTTTAAATTAAACTGGAGATGACAAGGTTTCTGCCAGCAACAAATAAAGTTAAAGAGGAAATGTAGCTGACAGGGAAATGTAGATAATAAAGGTCTCTAGACACCTCAATATTCAATGGTGATGTAATTGACGCTAACATAACTAAATGTCAGGTTTAATGCATTGCTCGTGCAGACGCTACAACAGCTTGGGTAAGACATTAAAAACATGGTTATATATTTTAATCCTGGTACAGTGAACACAGGGAGCGTCCTCTAACAGGGTTATACAGGTCATCTTTGTGAATCTGTGCAGTAAAAAAAGGGTTCACAGGCTTAGAGGGTGACACTCAAAAACTGCACTGTGACACTGACATGTCAACTTAAAGAACAGGCTGAGTTTTTCTATCCAGACCTGATAAAAATGTTTGCATGATTGTAAACGACTGGGTCAAACATAGCCAAGCAGCCTGCTTCATCAACGTCGATGAAGCAGAACCACAGATGTCTTCCTTTTTTATTCCACACATTCTTCTTTCCTGGCGCCTACATTACCCACAATGCAACTCGGATGCCAGCAGCTCTGTCGAAGATTTGGGTGTGTTATGCTAATGTGACTAATGTAGGTTCAAGCAGAGATGAGGAGCGGGCTGCAGGATTGTCAGACTTGTAGTCGTCAGCCCCAACCGATGCTGACTCAAGTGACATCACATGAGGCAATTTATAAGATTTAGGCAGCTCCCTGGGGAGCCACAAAAGCTACTTTACACTTCAGAAACCATGGTAACCATGGCCATCTCCTTTTTCGACACAGGATGGTCTCAGGGTCGTCGACGTTAACACAGCTTTTTAAGAACATATTTAGACATGTGATTATACTTTGCTTTGTTTGCGCTCGATTTTTGAAAATTAGATCTTGTTTAAAAATTACACCTTCTGAAGGCCTAAACAATTTCCACATCTGACTGTGAGAAGTGAGAGACTGTCCCACAACTGAAGCAATTGATAAGTCTGTGATTTGCACATTCCTGAATGACTGGGAACAACTTACTGGCGGATGACAATGAAAGGAAAACCCTGAATAAATGAGTGGAGAAACATAAGGAATACAGATGGTGGTGGGCGTGTCTCTTGGCATGGATTGGGTCCACTTGTCACCTGCAAATCAAAGTTTTCCTGAGCGATGGCCTTTTGTCTAGTTCTATCCTGATAGACTTCTATTCTGATGGAAATTCTGATGCGCAAGGGGTCACTGAATGGTTTGATGAGTATGAAAATGCTGTGAATCATACTCTATGGTCTTCACAGTCACCAGATCTCAACCCAATTTCACAACTCTGAGAGATATATTGTCATTCAACACAATTTTCCAATATCAATGTTCTCTCCTGGCATTAGGGTTGGTATTTCAATGCAGTCTGGGATGAAAAACAGTGAACCTATCCTATTAGTCCTGATGAGTAACTGGTCATTCCAATGTTCTCAGCAGAGGCCAGGAGGACAAACAGAACCCTGCTCCACATTTCAAACCTGATTGACTGTCCGGATACAGGAACTCATCCAGAATAAGCCTCACACTCCTCTCGTCCCTGATGCTTCACGGAAGGGTGTGGGCGAACAAGCTGACACTCGTCTCAGCACACAACACTCTACGACACATGGCACCTACACCCACAGGTCTTCACCGGGTCTTTGCGTAGCTCTAGGAAGCAACCTGTCACACAGCCTCGGCCATCAGGGATACGCACATCCTCAGCACCCTTGCCGCAAAAAGTGTGGTGACCTATCTCACGCTACCAAGGAGAGGCATTGTCAACAAACATGCCACCTTAATCTGTCACCATGTAAGTCGTTAAATACCAACATGTCTTTGCTCTTAGGCTATACCTTCCTCTTCTTTCCTTAAGAAGCATTCATATCATGAACACAAAAGGTCATAGACATTCAATGACATTCTGAGGTATTCTGAGGCACAGCAGAGCACTCAAAGCAGAACAAGTGGTTATGTAATTTTCTCATGAATATTGTTTATATGCTCTGAGATCTTTGCTTCCGCAGATTTTTACCAGTCTATGTTGACAAAGCAACAGATAAAAAGCCGCTCCCAGCAGTGTTTATCTTTTCTGATGAGACACTTTTAAAGGTAGACTGACTCTGGGATTTCATGCCGTGGTTCAAGTGTGCATTACAATGCCCTCAGGGCTGATTAAAAGAAATGAGTTTTGGTGTTTTCCGCATTGTGATGGAATATGACTTCCCAGTGTTAAAGCTGTAAGATCATATGACAAAAGGTTTACTTGAGTCAGCTCTTTACCATTTTAACAACTACAGAATGTAACCTCAGCACAAATGCAAACAGGCCACATGGGCAGAAAGAACTAACTCTGCAACTGTAACAATTTAACATTTTGTTAATAAGAGAGTTTTGGGCGTGACTGTCCTGTTTTCTGCGTCCAGTCAACTGACATCTCAACCCTCTTCCTGTCTCACATTCACCACCATGCCATGCCATGCCAACAACCATGAAAAACACACCAAGACATCTCATGATAACAATATGAAGGCATGTACAACAAAGTAGTAGTGGAAACATAAAAGTTGGGTTTTATTTTTCATGTTGTAAAGGTTTTATTCAACACATTTTTTCCAGTCAAGTTAACTTTGTTGCAGATTAGCACTCATCACACAGTCACTGTCAACACTGTGCATAGAAGATAAGACTGAAGTGACAAAATGTGATAAACTTCAACATATGTCTACAGTATAGTTCTGACAAAAACACCAACCTTTCCAAGGCTAATTCCCTCAGCATTCAACTGTATTGCACATCCTGCAAATCACAACGAGGTGCTCTTTTTAAGAATACTTACCAGAGTAGGGTTATGGCTTTAGAAAACACAAATGAAAAAAGTGAAAATAAAAAGAGACGTGACAAGGCTGTTGTGGCAGCCCAGTGTATGAACTTCTCCTGGAAGTTCTGTCTTTCTCCAAACAACACATAAACACCAGCATACTGTACATCCATCCACATGTGCACTTTCACAATCCTTATTCACACTTGCTTTCTCTACATTATATGGATCGCTGTAAGTCTCTCCTGGGGGTTCCTCAGGCCTCCCTTTCTGAGGCCCACTGCTTGGGTACGATAGCAGACTCACTGGCTGCATGCCCCCATCCCTCTACCTTCCCATTTTCTCATTTCTGTTATTTCCTTTCTCCACTTCCTTCATTTATGTCATCTTACTGTCACTGTCTAACTTGAAGAAATGTTTCATTTGATTCTAACAGTAGAAATTTTATCTTCCCTTTGTCCATCATTTTAAGTAGGTTATTTTGGATTTGTGCAGTTGTGACTATCCGCAGTGATGTCAATGAAAAAGTGAGTAAACTATACAATCAGTCCACTATCACCAACATTTTAAGTAAAAACTTAAAATGTTGGTGTTAATTCCGGAATTGAAATGTCTGTAAAACTCACACAAAAGTGAAATTAGAAATCTGGAAAGAAAAGTATGCACTTTCAGTATGCACTTGTATCCCCGCCCCAAAAAAAAAAAAAAAATACATAAAAGTCAAATTCCAGTGGTTGATGGGCATACTCGCAAGTAGGTGAATGAGCTGGCGTCTTTGGAACGATTGAGAGATAGAAGGTGATAAGTCAAAATGCAAAAAGCATTTTTTTTGTGGGTGTACTGAAGGGATGGGGGTCATGGCAATCATAGATGTGCATCTGGAAGTGGAAATTGCTATTTCACCCTGAAACAGCCCTTGAGTCAGACTGCTGCAGAGCAGGGCAGGGAATTTAACAGGGTGGGAAATACAAAGTAATACAGACTTGAGAGGTTGTTTCATTGGTGACCTTACCAAACATGTGGCTAGATGATTGGCACCATTATTTCTGTGTCCTCAGCAATTACAGTCATCCATGCGTTATTATATAATATTTGTTATTTTTTCCAGGTCATCATCTATTTCACCACTAATATGTTAGGTTTGTCCTGGAATTTATTCAGAGCTATCTTGTGTACAAGTTGACATGTTGATCTAAGGTTAGCACAAGAGGAAGCTTGTGGAATGACCAGAATGAGAAGGGTTTGTCTTGGCAGCATGAATATATAAATTTGAACTAGATGGTAGCGCTCAGGGAAAGGTCAGGGGGTCACCTAAACATAGAAACCATCCTTTGGTGATCATAAATATGCATATCAAAATCTGGCAAGTAGTCATCAATGATGGCTTGCCCTGAACCAAAGCATTGGACAGACTGACTGACTGAAAGTTCATCTGTGCCTCCTTAAGAAATAGGTGGTACTAGAATCTTGTTGATGTACTGACTACTGACAGGGCTAGTTGATGAACTGGGAACACGTTAGCTCTAGTCAGTCACAATCATGGTGAAAGTAGCTCCGTGAGCTCAGCTAGTAACAGAACAATAAGTTAACACAGTTTATTGAAGAGACATACTGTATTTGTACCATCAACAACCAGTGTGTCCAAAACCATTTGTCTTTTGTAGAGCAGCTTATACTCCAGCAGAGGAGGGTTAAATAAAACTTGATGGTGTTGGGTTACCTGAGGCCCAGAGAAGCATGCTCCAGCCTTTAGGCCCCACAGTTAGATAGAAAAATATCATACAAAGAAAAGCATAAGATAAGTAAGAAAAAATGGAAAATAGAAAATTGATTTGTTGGATGATAAATCATATAAAAAAGCAAGGATTTATGTGCATCCATGTAGTAGAAAATGAAAATGAAAATGAAAATTAAATAGTTACAATAATGTTACAAAGGCAACACATATTATACAGTAGGTACTACACAACAAGTCAATGGTGACACCTTCCAGTGGGAAAACTATAGCATACAATTGGTAAGAAGACACATGTGTCACACTCCCAAAAAGCCAGGGCTGTCCTTTAAGCATTACAATGTCAATGCCTTTGGCAGCGTATGATGAACAGCTTCAAAATGAACACACTGGATTCATTTTACAAGTGTCAGCATGGGAGGTTAAACTGAGCATTATACATGATAAATCAAGCCTGACTGAATGAACCGAATGACATGAATAAAATTATCATGTCCAACTGTGCTGGGTTTTTTCTCTGCCTGGTTTTATCATCTGGACCCCTTGGCGGTGTTATCAGTTGTGCTGCCAGTAAAGTTCTAGTTATGAGCTCACGTGATACATGTCCTGGAACCATCTAAGATGTATATGCCATTTGGTCGAGAGGAAGGGAACTCATCTATTTTCTGCTTGGAGTGGGTCTGCATCCGGACATCCATCATAGCCGGGGCTATTGTCTGTGTGTGTGTGTGTGTGTGTGTGTGTGTGTGTGTGTGTGTGTGTGTGTGTGTGTGTGTGTGTGTGTGCAGCATGGGCTGTTGCTGTCTTATCATCCCCCAACATCATAATATGGGCCAAAGCACATCAGCGAGTAATTGCACTTCTATCTGACTCCCCCGAACCTCTCCTCTTCCATTCCCTGCTTACTCACAAGCACAGAAAAGGCTGTGTGTGTGTGTTTGTGTGTGTGTGTGTGAGAGTGTGTGTTTCAAAAAAATGAAAATCATGGCAGTTACTTTTTTATGATGATATCACAACTGTGTCTGACATCTGTGTAATGGCAGTGTCCAGGTTGCGGGTAGAGAGCGAGGTGCCGGGTGACAGTGTCAGATGTTTTATGGAGAGATCCCCACATACAAAGAGAGAGAGAGGGGGTGGGGGGGGGGGGAGGGGGAGAGAGAGTTTGTGACAAAGCAAGAATCAATGAGAAAGAGAGGGAGAGAGATAACATCCTCCCTCTTTACGGTGTGATTGGCAGATACATGGCAGCTTTTCTACCTGCCATTCCACTCAACCATCTTGTTCTCGCCATCAAATAAAGTCACACTGGGACAGTGATAGTGATGGCAGCACTTTATAGAGATCTCACTCACATTATCATCATTGGGATGTACAATTGCACTGTTGGTACAGTAATTATATAGTAGTTAGCCATATGAAGTTGCCTTAGTATTTTGTATTTGCTGGAGTACTGGGTAGTAGTTGGGCAAGAGACTCTGGCTGCTGTTTCCAGAACAGATCTACAGAACTTTCAATTATCACTTTGTAGATTACAGGATATTTACATTTGCATTATTATGTTTCATAGATACTTTTCCTGCTAATATGTGAGGTCCTGTAAGGTTATTTTCATAGTTTTGGCATTTCAAGCTGTTATGATAACATTGTAGAGAGTAATTTCTGGGATCTCTGAACGCAGTGACCTCGCCACAACATCTAATCGGAACACCATGCATATCTCATTACAAAAACTGCCTTTTTCCACATAAAAAACATAGCTCGCCTTCCATAATGCACAGGGCACTTCTCCTGGAGAGAAGAAGAAAAAATACCCATATGAAAATAGTGATAATTATCAATTCTCCAGCATTTAGAGTTTACATTTACATTTCACACACACGCACGCGCGCGCACACACATACATATGTATATGTGTGTGTGTGAAATGTAAATGTAAACTCTAAATGCTGGAGAATTGATAATTATCACTATTTTCATATGGGTATTTTTTCTTCTTCTCTCCAGGAGAAGTGCCCTGTGCATTATGGAAATTTTGTTGCATAAAAAGGTGTAGGCATGATAAAGTGGCCTGAGCCCATTCCTGAAATCCCCGCACAATAATTTGCCATTAATTTTGTGCCTCGAATGTTTGGTTGCAAGTTATTATTTATATATTTAGTCATCTTTTTCATAAATGGGTTGGGTGGTTTTCCTAGAGGTTTTGGCCGGGCCATTTCTGTAGGAGAACTCATCACTCATGGCCCAGATCTCCATTTCCTCATGAATAACATTGACAGATGGAGGACAACTGTCTTGTTGCTCTGCATGGTAAGGAGTGTGTAAGTGCGTGTGTGTGTATGTGTGTGTTTGTGAGTGAGTAAGAGAGAGAGGAGTGAGAAATAGAGAAGAGACGAGACATGTTGGCATGCATGTCAGTATATGGTCTCAATATATCTTTATGTTTGAATGTATGTCTGTGTGTGATTGAGAGGTGTGTGTCTAATCTATGCCCACATGTATGCACATTGCATTTATAATCATAGTAAAGGATTGCCTTTACTTACAGCTTCCTATATGTTGTCTGTGAGCATACTGCATAATGTACGTGTGTGTGGCGTGTGTGTGTAAACATGTGATGGATGCTTCCCTGGTTCTCGCCACTCCGAGAAAGCATGCCGCCCTCCACTTGTCTTCAATGCAATTAGGTTAAATAATGATGCCACATAAATTCCCACAGCAGGAAAAAGGCTCCCCTGCCTTTGTCGCCCTCTGAATTATGGCTGAATCCTCCGTGAATGGAGGTTGAGTTTGTGTGTGTGTGTGTGTGTGAGTGAGAGAGAGATGGAGAAAAAAGAAATCAATGAATCCAAATCAGAAATGCATTATTTGTGTATGTTAGTTTTCCCTTTAAACTGAAAAAAAAGTTAGTTGGGCAGAAGTAAAAACAGTACAATTCATAGATACACTACATGGCCAAAAGTATGTGGACACCCTTGTCCCCTTATTTTTGTGTAATTATGTTCTGAGGCTGATTTCCATGGTTTGGTTAATTCTAATTTAAGGAGAATGTTAATTCTTCAGCCTACAATGATATTTTAGACAACAGTGTTTTTCCACCTTTGTGGCAACAGTTTGGAAAAGGTCATTTCCTGTTTCAACATGACAATGCCTACGTGCACAAAGCAAGGTCCATAAAGAAATTGTTTGAAGGCACAGAGCCCTGACGTTGACCCCACTGAACCTTTGGGATAAATTGGAGCACCGACTGGGAGCCAAGCCTGATTGCCCAACATCAGTGCCCAACCTCAATGATGCTCTTGTGGTTGAATGGCAGCAAATCCCTGCACCTAGGTTCCAAAATGTTGTGGAGAGCCTTCCCAGAAGAGTGGGGGCTTCTAGAGGCATATTAAAACAGTTCTAATTTTTTTTCTGGTGGAAGCAAACAACCTGCGAACACAACAAATTATCATCTTATAAAAGTTGTTGTCAGAAATATGTTAACAAGCAGTTGCCTATGTACACATCACCAGACACGGAGTCGTGTTTCTGGCAATCCAACAAAACTGAAGCCGCGATTCACTCTCGGTTTATCTCTGGCCTGGTTTCCACCAACTAATGTGGGAAACATCTGGCTCTGTAGTTACTCGCTGCTTCACTTTGTTCACCAGGTAGACGTTAACTTCGTCTGCCAGTTGGTGCTGGGCATGTACCATAAGGTGGGTTTACCAGAGCCTTTTTGCTGAAAACAGCAGGAAACAAGGTTGATGAGAGCAGTGAGACTGAACCAAAACAGTAAAGTTGTGGCCTGTAAAACTAAAACAAAGAGTTGAAAGACACTAAAATGCTCTGTGCAGCTAAGAATTGCAGAATTGGTTGATAAGTCTCTATGGGTTCGTCATTACGGGCAACCCTCTCACATTACACATGATTATTTGAGCCATTGTCAATATAAAATATTTGATTAGTGCAGCTTTAAAGTGGTACTCCAGCAATTTTAGTATTGCTCTTTAATAAAGTTGCCAGAGATAGATTTCCTGACTTTTAGTTCCTAGTATTGGTCACGCTCCAAAAAAACCCTGTTTGTAAGGCAGGATAACCCTGATGACATCATCAGGGGTTATTTTCTCAGACTAGACTAACCTGCTCCATAGAAGACATTATACAACTGTTCTTACAGGCCGATCTTATGTGCAAAATTAAGGGAGTGCCCCTTCAATTCCCATACTTTTGAAATTAGATCCCATATGTGTAATGTTAAGATGTCCATATAGTTTTGGCTATTGTATATTATACTATAGCATAAGATACATAGTTGGTCATATAGATTGATAGATATGTGTCTTTGTACCAGGCCATATTTAACCCAAAGCAGACAGAAAAGAGATGTCTTTGAAAGACAACGTCTGGGGTCAACGTTTGTGTTTTACCAATGATTCACCTCGCTGCTCTGCTCACAGAGAGGCCCACGTACAATTTAAAGAACCTCCTCTAAAGGATGGCGAGATAGAGAGCAGGAGGTGGAGGGAAAGACAGAGGGGGTGAGAGGGAGAGAACGAGAGATGGAGGACAAGAGGAAAAAGAAGAAAAAGAAAAAGAAGGGGGGTAGAGAGAGAGAGAGAGAGTAGATGCTGTGATGAGGTCGGTTGCCATGGCAACTAGCGGAGAAGGGCTCTGCTGGGCTCTGATATATATTGTTCCCCATGAGAGAAGGAGGGAGAGCAAGTAGGGGATGGAGGAGAAGAGAGAAAGAGACAGGGAGAGTTAGTGGGGCGGGTGGAGGACGGAAAGGAAAAAAAAAGTTCACGGCAAGAACAGAAAGAGAAAAGAGAGAGGGGAAAGAGTAAAGGAGACACAGAGGAGAGGGAGAAAACAAGACATAAAAGGAGACAGACACACATGGACAGAGGGATTGCCATTAGTCGGACAGTAAAGAAAAAAAAACAGACAGATAAAAGAAGTCACAGTCTCTCAGGTACTTTATTTCATGGACCCCGGCTGGCCATTCTTGTGATATGGCCCCGGCTGCCTGGCTCATCCCTATTATGACAAATCTGTCTCGTTTCAGCATTATGAGGAGAGCCACTAGCTTAGCAGGACAATATGAATCAGCCTCAGGTTAATGCCCTTGCTCTGCGCAAACACACATGTGCTCACACACACACACACACTTCAAATAGACACAGCAGACGTGCTAAACTCTAAAGCATGGGCACAAATTGACACACACACACACACACACACACACGGATAAAGGCATGCCTGGATGGATCACGCAGACAAATCCTAATTAGGGGTTTGTCTCCGAGCAGTGATATTAAAGGCAGGCGGAGGGACACCTTGCACTAAATTTAGCCTCAGACAACACGCAATATCCCAGCTGAAATGTTTCCATGCATCTTGGTAATGGCCACACACATCATATACGGCAAAACACGTGTGGACACAACTGCACACACACACACATACACGTGTTCCATCTCTGGTGTGTTTCCTATCATATTACACTGAATTGCACCCAAGTAGAATCACAATTGACCTGTACCGTACTCTTTACCTTTATGGCTCAGCCTTTTCCACATGAGTTAGGAGATGAGGGGGCTGGATATGTTTTTTTATTTTTTATTTCCATAATCTCAACCTAATTGTGTGCTATCAGATGCATTAAGGATGACATTTGTGGGCGCATAGAGGACAGTGCTGACAGTGAATGGTAAAGGCCTTTTAGCCGTTGTTGCGGCTCACCTTGTACCATGTGTGTTGAGGGGTTAAATTGGACCCCAGTGAGCAGAACGACAGACCAGAGGGTGACAGTTCTTGAGTGTTTATTCGGGCTACTGAGGTGGTCACAAGTAGCGAAAGTCAGTAGACAATGTGAATCTTGTTCGGATTCCAGGCGAGAGGCGAGGCAGGGGAAGGCAAGGCACAAGACTGGTAGCACGCTGGGGAAGAGCGCTGGGCCGGCAGGCAGGCAGATGGCTGGAGGGAGGCGAGGCGTAGCAGGTATCCGGAGATCTGAGGTACAAGAAGAACAAAGCGTCAGTAGGTACTTTTCGGAACAACATAGAGCGAGACTAGAGCCGTGGTTACCAGGGTGACTGAACGATCTGGCGATGAATGATGAGCAGGAACCGGTATTTGAAGACGGACCAGGTGATTAGTGGAATCAGCCACAGCTGTGCAGGTGCTGAGTGGAAACCCTGAACACCCCGCCCAGCCATATACCTGCACCCACAGGAGCAGACAAGGGAGGAGAGACAACCTCAACCCTAACAATGTGTGTGTTTGTGTGCATCTGCTTTTGCCTGAATGCCTATGCTCGTGTGTGTGTGTGTGTGTGTGTGTGTGTGCTGAAATGTATGGCCTGGTCTTGAACCCGCTGGACAGAATTTGACATTGATTACAATCCTGTCACATCGCTCATTTGGAGGTTATAACATGAACGACACACTCTAAAGCACTTACAATGACTGACCTGTGTCAAGATCAGATGAACTCTTAAAAGTCACCTGAAGAAATTGTCTTTTTTAAAGTGATACAGTGAAAAAAAAAAGGAATATACAGTAAGTCCCTGCCATCTCGCAAGAACCAAAAAAAGGCAAAATGACAAACAAATCAGAGCCGAAACAGAGTTTGACATCTCACAGAGGACAACGTAAAAATGCAAATGGAAGGATAACTGAACCATGCACTTTGGGGATTTAACAGTGGATGCATAGCAAACAGGGGTGGGCAGGACTATTACAGCACGGTGGCATTCTATGAGAGCCGTCAAGGCATGGTGTATCATCAGTCAGCACAGTGTTGAATGAGCTGCCAGGACATGTAACACGCCCCTCAGCATTTCAAGCAGCAGCAAATGTAACATTTAAAATCAGCTGACATGCCAGTGTTGCACCCATAAAGATGCAAAATGAGGACGGTGTAGGCGTTGCTTGACCCTATTTGCAATGTGTTCTCCATGGCACAACTTCAGAGTGGTGTGTAATAGGCAGTCACAGGCCAAAGAGAATTTGCAAATCATTTTCATGTTGTTGATTTTGAACTAGCACCATCATTTGGAAATACTGGTCTTGGAAAAGATTGCATAAAATGATGCTAGGCAAATGCGTCAAAGCTGCATCTGTTTCTTTGACTGAACATGAGAGCTTTTAGGCACTGTGCGATATGATTTATCATTTAAACACTGCTGAGGTTTGACTCATTTGACTTTTCATTTGTATGGAAAACCCACCGGCTATCAATAATCATTACTCATATAATCCATCATCCATGGCCTCAGAGATACACACCCATTGCTTCACAGCCCTGTGCTGCTTGGGGCTATGCCTGAAGTGAGACTAAAAATGGTGTTTGCAACCTTCAGATCACCTCCAGAGTACTTCTTAGCACATCAGGAAACATTACATACACTTACTTGTCAACACTTTCCCCATGTGCACTGTAGATGTGTGCATGTGACACATCAAGAAAGTAGTGTATCAACCCTAACCTAAGAATATTCTGTTTCAGTTTAGTATCACTTTTTAGGCTACTTCTCCCGTATTCAATTAAGTATGTGAAAATATACAAGCTTAGAAATCCACAGAGCCACATATTTTTCTGCTTTATGACTTCATAGTTGCCATCTCCTTCCCAGCTCCACCATTCATTTCTTTCTTCCTCTTCACTGGCCCACTGGTGCAATTTCCACCTCTTCCTCAGAGGTCACGACCTCCCTCTCCCGGTGGATCACACCGTGGAATTATAAAGACGGAATCACAACCTTCCCTACTGCCAGACCGTCCACCAGTGGGAGGAATATTAGCGGGATGACCTCAAACAAAATGCCGGTTGCCCTCGGCAGCTGGGTAAACAGGTAATATCCCCCATTTAAACAGAGCATAATAGTAAAAAACCTCTCTATGTAACCGTTCCTCCCTGCCGCCCCTCCTGGACTCTTTAAACACATCTCTTTGGTGATTGCTTGATGCAAATGCAGTGCTCCATGCTCGTTTCACTTTGGCTTCCATTACACTGTGCAAAGATTGGTAGGCTTGTCAGAATGGGAAATCGGCCTTTAATCATTTATGATGGCCATGTCTAAGTTGGGTATGCCCTGAAGTGCTCTGTCTCCCCTTCGTTCTCTTCCTCTCTGATGCTGTGTTTCTGTCTCTGTCTACATCTCACAGTCTCTCTCCTCTTCTGTCTCTGTCTCATCTTTTTCACAGTTTGCTTAACTCCTCTGGGAGAGGAATGATTCCTGTTTTCCCCTCCCGAACCACCTCTTACTCTCTCCTTAGATGCCGAAAAAAGAATCTCAAGGCATGCTAACACAACGGCCAAAAGGAGGGTGGTTTGTAAATGCTTTGACGATCTTTTCATGGCTTTAAACGCACCTGTGAACTTGTAAAATGTGTCTTTCCCTACTTTTTTGAATCGCTACATATATTACAAAAGGAGATAAAAGTATCAGGGCAATTTCACTTTGTTTCTGCACACCTCACAGCCAGGCCTGTAGATGCTTAGCTTGTTCAGCAAGAGGCTCTCTGCTTCCCTCTCAAGCTGAAATCAAAGCAGTCCAGAACAGGTGGGCAAGCTGGGATTGCGTGTGGAGCCTTTTAGATAGCACATGCCACCTTTCTTTATGCCGCTTTTGACAAAAGGCTACGGAAGGAAACATGCTCTACATCTCCTTCTCGCTCTCACACTCACACACACACACACACACACACACTCAGATGCACGACTAAAACAGCAGCCCCATCACTGACATTGTTTTGCATACCATTTGAGATTGTTTTCTCCCTGCCAAGTCGGACTGCTTTTGACAATTTTCTATTTCCACATTGTTTTGCATCTTCAATATTGACTTTGTTTTGTTTTCTTGTCGACACCAGAGCCCCCGCTTCTGTAACAGGATGGCATTTCCATTACTGCACTTTATCTTCTATCGTCAGGAGTGGCAGTGCCACAGCCAGTGTGCCATAATTGAGATCCCGGTGTAGCTGGGAAGCCAAGATACTCCGCCAGTGGATGTGAATTTGATTGCCGGGTCTTAAGTGTTTCTTAGGCTTTAGAATTAAATATACATTCTGGTAGAATATACAGAGAGGTGGGTTAGAGGGTTCAAAGGGCGGAAGTTCAATAAATCTTTTTGTTAGCTTATAACTAATCTATGAAGCATGATTTAATGTGAAAATGATTTAATGATTCATTACACCTTTATTAGAAAGTGGTACCCACATTTCTAAACACAAGGAGGTCCTTTGCTACTCTATGTCCTGCCAAGAATTTGCATCACACTGCACTGTGAGCATTTTTGATGGCTGTGGGTTTTTGCTGAGCACAGTCTGCAGTCCAGTTTATGAAGGCGCCTTGGACTGGATAGGTTTGGCTGGGCGACAGAGAGGTAAAACAGAGGGAGAGAATATGAGAATAAATGAGACAAATAAGAGATAGTGATGGAAAATAATACAGAGCGAGTGAGACAGTGCCAATGAAAGCAAGTGTCCTGTTTAGGAGGGAGGCCGAGGTCAATAAAGCGCGGTCTGGTTTGAGAGAAAGAGTCCTACTGCAGTTTTTATGAGCAGGCCTTTCTCATAATGGGGTGGCCTCTCATAACAGAAGAAAAACAACTAATCAATAATTGAGGAGAGCAGTAAACACTGTGTGTACAGCACCTCTCTGGGGGGATTCCTCTGCTGGTGAATATGTGTTTGTCTTGTGTGTGTATATGTCCATGTGTGCATGCTTGCATGTATTTTGTTCATGTCTGCCTGTGTGGATACCAGGTTATTTTTTTAACTCTAGTACATAATCTAGCAGAAATACCACCTACCGTCTTATTCTGGGGCATGCTTTCGAAATGGCTGTCCATAGAGGGGCTATATGTCATCCTGGTAGGAACAGGGGTCACGACTTTAAGAATGTGAAAGGACTCACCCTTTGAGAAAGTTATGGTCCTTGCTAGTATGAATGACACCTTTAAAATTGGTGCCTGTTGGTCCAGAAGACAGTGTCAAGCCCGGCTCTCTAGCTATTTGTGGGGGGAGTTTTGTTCGGTGAGCCTAGAATTGAAATCAGTTCAACTCCTCACTCAAGGTCATAAAAAAAATCCTTTGTCTACTTCAGCTGTATGCTTTTAAATTGGCTTGATGAGTGACACAGCAATCTATCTTGTTGCCAGGCACCGGACACATATGCTTGACGCTCTCTATCAGACTTTCCCTCCTTTGGGCTTTTAAATATCCTGAAACATCCACTAACTTCTCCCCCTGCTTCCATCTGGTAATGCAATCACATAGTGTATGAACGTTCTTCAACAATGTTTCCGCATGAAGATTATGATCTGGGCCAGAAATCATACGCATATTTCTCTCATTCGAGGTGGAATTACATCTATGGAAGAGTCATCCGGCGTGTGAGGTGAACGGTAACAGCACTATTAGAGTGCTGATGACTTAGAGAGGACTATGAGCAAATTTGCAGATATAATGTCTGAGTGTGGAGCAGAGCAAGGTGCGTAGGTAAGAGAAACAGAGACATGGAGGAAGACAGACGGGGAGAGAGCTGAGTGAGGCTGTGATGCTGTAGGCTGTTGTCATCATTTGAACCAGTCAGATTTCACCACTGCGGAGCCTGCATGGCACCAGTGCCCGATGTGGTTACTGTTGCAGGAATAACAACCAGGTTACTCAAGGAAAAAGAAAGGCCCAAATTGCTCAACTGACTGTGAACACTAAATCAAAATGCTTGGATGTGTTTTGCAGTAAAGCATATGTTGCAGAGTTCGGAAATGCCCACTCCACAAACACGTTGTGAAAGGTTTCCGACAAGAACATAGAATGTACTAAATGTGTCCAGTTAGAGGCTTTTAATCATGAAAACATAAATACAGGCCACTACTGCAACCAAGCTGTCAGTGGAAACTTGTATCACTTGGGCAGGAAAACAACCAAGAGGAGTTCTGTCTTGAGAATGAGCGAGAATCCTTTTTTAGTCTCTGAGCCAATCAATATCTTGACTTAGGTTTAGCAAGGTCTCCATGTGTCCTGATGGGAATTTTTCCAGACATCCTTTGTTTGAGACAGGTCTAGCTACATTATCATACATGCTACAGCCTCTGTGTTTCCACTCAGATGCACCTGTCTCCCAGCTCATTTGTCGTTTATGCATTTGTCATAAGAGGCTCTAGCTAAGGATACCAGGACCCTACTTGATCTCAACTAAAGTACCTAAATTGCCTTCATTTCAAGCTCTCTACCTGTGACTCTGTGCTTTTTCCCTCGCGTCCAAGGAATATTTTTGTCACCATCTTTGAAGGGCTGTTGCTAACTGGATATGATTATCAAGTCTTTGTGATGAATGTCCTTGCCAAGTTGTCTTGGAGACACAAAAAGCTCTCAAGATGTGAGAATGGAGTTGGACTGTGTAGCCTACTTGAGCTCCCTTCATCATTTAAGACACAAGTGTTCGCAGCTGTTTCTCTGCACATTTGACTATAGCACTGTTTACTTGTGAAAGCTAGTTCGGTTGTAGAGCATCATTCTCACTGTTGAAAGAAACAGCCTTAATAATGATATATATATTTTTTAGGTTGGTACATTATGATCCAGACCCTGCTGTCAACCTCAAGTTATTTTGTTTTCATACTTTACTGTGGTTGTTATATTTTATATCACTTGCTGAGAAAACCACAGGTTTGTGTGTGTGTGTGTCTGTGAGTGCCGCTTGTGGGAGCGAATGTGTACTTGTTTGTGTAAGACACAAAATGTGCATATGGATTTAGGTGTCTTCGTGTGTGTTGTGAGTTGTGAATGCTGCAGACAGTCAGCTTCAGGTCAGCTGAGCTTTGTGTGGGGATTAGTTGCCTGTTGGCAAAGTCAGAGCCTCAGAATCACTTTCCCCTCAGGCTCTTTGTCACTCCGCCACAAACCGAAAGACAGACACAGCGACAAGCAGACGGCGGGCCCATTTTGTTCAGGGCCATTTCCTTTCCTTCTTCCTCTCGACTCAGTAATACTTACTCACCGCTGCTGCTGCATGAAAAGCTTTTAATTCCAATTTTGGGCATTTTATTTTTTTTACAATGTACAGTATATGCTGATCAGGTTTTATGACCTTAACATCTATAAAACTCTATGCAAAATTCATTGCCGTTAAAATAATGTATGGTTATTGCTGTGGAAAGCAGACACTTATTTGTGTTGACTTTTGAGAAGTTTGGATGAGACATTAACATCATATAATATTCACTCATTAACAGCCAATCAACGCTGACTCATTGGCATGCTCAGGCACAGCACACGATTTGACAAAGCCTGTAATTGGAAAAGCATATTAAAGATAGTCACTAGATGTGTATAATTAACTCTATAAATAAGGCATGTGCTGGTGAGTAGCGCAACCTTTCGTTTAGAACAAATGCCTCAGTAGGAAGGTCATGGTGCTATGCATGACATGGCTGCATGAAGTGGCATCCCTGCATGGAAGGCACGCAAACGCACTGAGTGTATGTGTGTGTGGAATACCACCAGGATCTTGTCAATTAACCGCTGAAAACAATCCTTCACTGCCTTAGGGGGTTTAGCAGCTAACTAGGAGGGCAGTGCCAGTTGGAGGGAAATTGGCCGCTCCACTAGGCTGCATGATGATGCTCAGGTGCAGCACAGAAATGCTCATTAATTCCTGGTACCTGGGGGTGGTGAGCATACATGATGAAGCCAACATTTGAGGAATTTGCATCACAACCCCTCACATAAAGACAAGGGGATTGTAAAACATAATGAGATTTTTTTATATAATGATGAAACAATGATAAGTGCTACAAGGTTAGAAAAAGGTGTCAAGTACTGCATGCATGTCTGAATAGAAGTCAGCATTAATTTCATTCGGCAAACGTAATTGCATGGTATGCACGTGGCTCTGGAAATATTCTCCTCAAGAAAAATGGGATAAAAAGACCTTGCTGACAAAGCTGCTGTTCATTTTCATGCTATTCACACATTTGCTGTGAGTTTGAAATTGGATCCTCACACACAAGTTTTTACCATTACATTAACTACAAGACTAGCTATGTTGCTAAGCAATATCAAGTTAATATACAGGCTCTTTGGGTAAATTGAATTGAATTGAATAAGCTAGATAAAAAATTTTAAATTCAATAAAGCTGTTGGAGTTTCTCAGCTTAAAAGCGCTACACTAGTGGAAATTATTCATCATCATGTAGCAGATCTCAGCTTACTGTGCTTGAGAGAAGCTTGTGAAAAACAGTTTGAGGCTGCTTTTAGGGTTAATTTTTCCACTTGAAAATGTTGTAGTTTTTGCTAAAATTCTTGCATAATTTGCTAAATTTGGTTACCTATGGTATACGACAAACTCTGTGATGGGAAAACCCCCAAGTCATGAACAAGCACAGTCTCCCTCTCTATCATTCATGACTGATAATCTAGCAATCCCACTGTAAGGGGAAATGTCTCATACCAGGGATTAATCAAGGCATTTAAAAGCCATTTCCATCGCTCTATTGAGCTGCATGCTTGACCACATGGATCATCGCCCATGAGACATGGGTGCAGAAATAGTGCAGCCGCTACAAAAAAGACAAGTAAAAGAAAAGAAAAACTGGGAACCATGAACTCTGTCCTTATGATCTCTGCACACTGGGACATACACTTGTGAGTTCATTTGTAATACTAAATAAATACTAACAAGAGTACTCCTTTAAGTTTCACGGCAGAGCCACTTGACCATTGACACTGACCCTACAACTTGTTTTCAATCTTCTGTCTATCAGGATTCAATTTCCTGTTAAAGTTACATTCTTTAACCTGTAAATTTCCTTTTCCCCCCCAAATATTTGAACCTGAGTAAGTTTTGACATATCCCTGACTTGGAGAAAACTAAAAAGTTTAAACATTTTGGTCTGGGGCAATGGGCAGTGATAGAGGAAGGCAGTCGTCTCAAGTCCCCCCAAAGACTCGAGAAGACTACATCCCCATGCTGGCTTAAATAAAGGTCACTATAGCTGTCTGACACGAGAAAAAGCAGGAGAGGCACCCAGGCAGCCCGATAAGGGAAGAACGACTGGCTCTCTGAAGGAAGCTAAAGGTCACATTTGTGCTGTTAAGGACTCAGCAGGGTCACTGTGGTGGCATCCGTCCTCATGGGACCTCGGCGTAGCCCAGCTCCCTGTTTGCCAAAGGAATGTACTGAAGGTTGGTTTGCTCAGAGAGGAAAAGATAAGTATTGATTTGTAGAGTACAGCCGAGTAAAGTGGAATTGTTTGTTTGTATGTGGGTGTATGTTTGTGTGCACAGAGTTTATGTTATGTCCTCTTCATTTCAAGCTTCCCTCATCGTTCTCACGCTAATATCCGCTCCCTCTCACTCTTTTGCCTTCTACCTCCCCTCCTCTCGGATTCATTTTCCCCTCATCATTCTCGCTGTCTTTTTCCCTCCATCTACCTCTCCTGCTGTTCTAGTAATCTATCCGATGCCGTTGTGAGTGGTTAGATGAGGATGAATTAATCATGTTTCCAAAATTACTCATCTGCACAAAAACATGAAGTCGGTAAAGGGCAGATGCACTGCTGAGTTGTGGTGACCCCTGCAAAATGGCTGCACCGAAACTAATCCATTACAAATGGCCATGATTGGGTGGTGTGTGTGCGTGGGTTTCATTTAATTGCCCCACTTTTTGTCAGAAACATTCAATTGCATCCAAGGTAGTCATTCATAGCTACATTTTGTTCCTTTCAATTTAGTTAGAGTTTATCTATGTATGTTACATTTGTAAAAAGAACCAAACATTTAACAAATAATTCAGGAAATACATTTCCTAGACAAGGCTGTTTTTTTTTTTGATATTTGTTTTTTGTAAAGGGTAAAAAAAGAGAAGCTCTCTACTGTTTCTCTGCTAGTAAACAGGTCTTCATATCCAAAGAGAGTTACTCACCCCTGAAAGGGTCTTCTGCAGAAGGGCCTAATTGCTGGTTGGCCATTTTGCTTAGGGGACAAGACAGTGGCATGAAATATTAACAGAAACTCTTGGGATACAAGCAAGGAGCCCATGACAGTTGGAGAGATTTATAATTAAGCAGACGAGGATTAAAGACATAGACACACACTCTCATCTCCATCCCTCGACCTCTCTTTCTCCCTGTAAGACAGATACAAGCAGGCGCGCGCACACACAAGCACACAAGTATTAAGATTAATACACAGCTGGTCGGGCTGACAAAGCCAAACTGTAGAGTCAAGAGTCATTAACGCCTTCACGCATCCAAGAGTGCACCACAAGCATCGAGCCCCATGCCTGGAGAGACAGAGTGAAGGTCAAGGGTCATAAACTCACAGAATGTTGTCTTCACAGACAGTTAAATTTGGCCCGCTGTCCTTCATGCTCATTGGGCTGATTCAGGCAGAGAATATTGTGGCAGAGCTCACTTCACCTTTTGGTTTCGGAGAAACGAGCCATGCAATCCAAGCAGTTTATTCAAGTTTAGAAGATAACTGTCACATATAAATGATGTATGACTTTTGACACATTTGTCATGTTATTATGGAGTTCTTTGACAGGAAGCAGTTTTACGAGGTGCATGGCAGATGGTGCAAGAGATATATCCACCCAGACCGGGCTCACACAAAACAATTCTGGGTGCCTTTTGAACCCTCCAGGAGCACCAGATGGATGGATTAACATTGTGGAGATTCAGGGAAACTGTCAGTCCCAGGACCTTTGGATACTTTGTATCTTACTTTTTTTGAGTTCCCTTGCTTACAGTCAAACAAATTGTAAAAAAGAGATATTACCTATTATGAAGGTAAAAAGGATTTAGAAAATCTATTGCTACAGTTACATAAACTTATCCCCTGAGCAAATTTAACACATTGCTCAAATTCATTTCAAAAACAAAGAAAACAACATACTGTAATGTACAATTTATGCAACTGTTGTGTCATATTCTGTTCGGCTTTTGAAGCTGAGTTTAGGCGACAGCTCCACCAAATCCCTCCCTGAGTTCTCAGTCAGAGGAATTATTATATCATTTTGTTTTTTGTCTAAGGACAGATTGTGCCTTTAAATTCTCCTGCCAACAGGCTTGCTGTGTCTTACAAACTTTCTAGCATTTTGAAAGAGAAATATATCTGGTGGAAAAATGAGCATCACACTGTAACTCTGGCCTGCAGGGCACAGAGCTGGGAAACACAGCACATTAGCTTGTCAAAGTGGATGAAGTAATTTGTTTTCTTTTATTACTGAATTAAAAGCATTGTTGTGAGGTATTGCTGCCTCTGCTCGTGCATGTCTAGTTCTTTCGGAGTCTTTATTTTTGCATGTACGGTCAGTTGTATTGTCATGTGTGGCATGTCATGTGTGCTGTGTGTTCATGTGGCTTTTGATGTATTCATGAACATGTAGGCATGCATACATCTCAGTTTACATTCATCCTTGCTATTTTTTTCATGTGTATGGATGATTGATAGCATACTTATGATACATAAATAGAGAAAGGGGGAAAGAAAATGCATTTTGACCCATTATGCAAGTGTAATGAAACTATATCTCCACAGGCTCTGCATATACTTTGCACTGACTTCTCTAAAAAAAATATGTAAGCGCAGCAAAAACGAGCCTGTGCATACTTACAAGAACTCAGCAATATCTCTCAGTATCCCAAGCATTTTTTAACCCAAACCAAACACACACATACACAGCCCTGACTACAGTTCAACACTATGCTAAGTGAAGAAAAAAAGCAATAATGTTTGGTGTTTGCCAAGAATTTAGCAGCATGTGCATGGAAATTACTGCTGAAATTTGACTTTCCAAAGATACGGAGAGTTGAACTCCGACGGAGAGTTGAACTCCGTCTCACCACTCTTAAAAGAGTGGTGAGACATGTGAAGCACACCTGTTGCAGCTTACGGTATCGTTAAAGTGGCAGCTCACAGACATACCAAGGCCGGTGTCAGCTGCCAGGCAATCAGAGAAGCGCTGGTTAATTGACACAGGTGCAATAAAGAAAGTTGGTGTGTGCATAATTAGGGGAATTCTAACAATGCATCAACATCTTTAGGTTAAAGAATTCATCATAAATAATCAATAGCACCAGATACTCACATACAGTCATATAAAAAATATATAATTACATAGAAAAATACCCATATTTATATAATAGTACAATATAGATAATTCTTCAGTTTGGGTTACAATACTTCACTGAAGTTCTTCAGGTCGTCTGTATCGACCATAAAACCAGACCTTATCTTTGAACTGGTTGTGTGGAGAATATATATATACACTGTTCCTCCCATAGACCATGAATAGATTGGCTAGGCTCGACGCATAACAAGCTCCCATAGCTGTGCCTTTCCGTTGCTGATCATCTTAAAAAAGGAAGACATTATTTTCAGGGATCCATTCAGTATGTCTTAATATGAAGTTGGTAGGTGGTGGGGTAATGAGAGAGTGCTTATAGGTCTTCTTTGTGGTCTGTTGGTAAGGCTTCCACATCCATCGTGACCATGTAGCAGGATTAGGCCTCATCTATATTAGCAAATTTATTAAGAACAGGATGAAGGATGGTAGAGATACAAAAGGTTTAATATACAAGTCTATATATTTGGAGATTAATTTCCAGATATTATTGTTCTGCCTGGGGGGTTGTGTAGGTTCTCCTCCAGTAATAGTTTCAGTTGGTCTCTTTATTGAAATATGTTGTAGAGATTCCTTTTCTTTCCTGGCCTCTTCAATGATTAGGAGAATGAGGTCTGATGAACATTTATTTAGGATAACCTCCCATTTTTGTCAGAACTCTTTTCCATATCCAGTTGAGGGGATTTTTTTTTTTATTCTTAGTCCCTGGGGGATACGTCTCTCTCTCCAGTAATCAGACAATGTAATCGTAAAATTAGTCCAAAAACATTTTATTCACGGTTAAATCTTGATGTTGATGTATGTTCAGTTTCTTTCAGCAGAGAATCCTGGACAATTATTCTTCTGCCTTCCTCATTAGAATAAGAAAAAGACTCTGGTGCTTTTCTGTTGGGGGCAGCCATTTTATTGTAAAAATAATGTCGTTAAATGACGTGAAAAACACCCATTCATGTACACCCTTGATGTGTCCAGATAAACATCTATAGAGAGAGCAAATACCAGTAGATTGGCTAAGGAGTGCGTCTTCACGAATGCAGGTATCAAAAGGTGCTCTTTGGATCCAAGGACATATCATGAGACCAAAAGAAGAGAGAGAAATGGAACACATGCACACTGCAATGCACCAATGCACACTTTTGTGTCAGATGCCAAAGCAATCATGCCACATGCCAAAGAGCCCCAGACACATTATTTCAGAGCTGTCAGTTGTGTGCATATGAGTGTGTGTGTGTGTGTGTGTGTGTGTGTGTGTGGGAAAGTGAGCATGCTCAGTCACTGAACAGGGTTCAAACACCGTGTCACGTAAGTGGCCTCCTGCTGAGATGAACTACTGCTTTTGTCATATGTAACATGAACATATTATAAGCTATGGTATTTAGGCTAAGCTAATGTTAGTTTTTACTTAATGTATAATTTATTTATATAAGCATATATGCTATCCTTACAATCATTATACATTATAGTTTTATTATAATGTTGATTCCTCTGTGACCAAAGGCTACATCTGCAGTGAAAGTTTATTTTCTTACATTCTATTGATCTGTATATATTTATCAGGTTTTCCCCCCCATCAAATAGGTGGAATCTGAAATATAGCACCTCCCCCAGCCACGCAGGGCTGCTAACCAATTTAATTTAGTGTTTAATTAGTGTGGAATGAGGAAATTCAGCACGCAATGATGGATAAATTGCAGTTTGAGAGGCTTTTCCGTTCTGGCAGAAGCACAGAATGTTTGAAATTTTAGGCACAATCATCTGAAGATGCCAGCTAAAGTTATTGGTACCACCACTGGCTGCAAATGCCGTGTCGTCTTAGGCCGAAGCCTAATCATGACATACACTATCTGATATTTTAGCTCCCATGGGGTTTGGAGGGCAGGGAAATAAACAGGTGAAAACATGAGCAAATAAATGAAATTGACACCTCTGTAATTCTTATCTACCCAAATACATTGATTGAGACTATATTTGTAGATTATGCAGAGCTTTAAGATGCTGTCAGTCTGTTCAAAATCCATTCAAAGTAAAACTTTTCCGCAGTTTTAAGAAAATGATAGTGTGTTTGGGTCCAGTACCTATAGAGCTCACTGCAAAAGTAAAAAAGTGTGTGTTTGTGTCTTACATTCTGTCTTCCTGTCTACGTGGGCATTCCCGCCCGAACTTTGCATTCATATGCAGCCTATGTTCCCCTTCACAAACTTATCCAAAAGTTCTGACCCACTTTATGCCTTCTCTTTGCATATTGGTAAACATATTTATGAACATGTAACTTCTGTATAATCAGCTTCCTGAGTTTTACCCCCATAAGGTCATTTGCTTCGCTGACTGTCTTATCTCTATCTTTTAGAACAAAAGGGATGAGAGAGACTGATTAGGGCCTTCAGTTGTGTGTGCATGTGTGTACGTATTTGCATGGGTATAAGCCTTCAAAACTTTGTGTGTCTTTTGGTGTTTGCGTGTGTGTGTCTGTGTGTGTGTGTGTGGGTGTGTGTTCTCCCTCTCATGGACCTCTGGGCCTTGAGTGTGTGTCAGCCTTGGACCAGAAACATGAAATTTGCATTCTTTAATTAACATCCAAGCATTCACTGGTGGTTGTAATTCCGAACTTGGGCTGCCGCTAGTTTTGGAATCACAAAGACAAACAACCCTGGAGGGGATTTTCCATTTTTCACTTTCTTCCCCTTTTTTTCTGCCTGCTAATGAAAAAGCTGTGAATAACTGGACTTGATTGGGTGACATTTGAGTGAGAGCTAGAAGCAATTGTGTTAAAACAACAACAACAACAACAACAACAACAAGCCACCACAGACGGATCGCCTTCAGGATTTCTATTTTTGTTATTTTCTGCTACAAGATAAAAGGGCTCTTGTACTAAATGTGATAGAAAAAAGTTGGAGTTTTCTCCCTGGTGACGTGGGTGAGATGTTAGGTGGCATGAGGTGTCAGCTTTGGTTAGAGGCGAGGGATGTATGGCTATGATATGTTGTTTCCCTTTGTAATGACACAAAACAAGTATAAGCTCGGGGATTTCCATTTCATCTGTGCCTCTGTTAAAAAACATTGGCTGCATTTTAACTGCTGCTTTGAGTGACAGGTCACCAGTGTAAGTTACACTTTCTCTCCTAAAATAAAAATAAAAAGTCCAATTGCCTTTTCTAATTACATTTTTGTGTAAATGACAGCTGGTATTTTCTCTGAGAGAAGGAAAATGCTTTGTTTCAATCAGGAATAAGCCAAACATCACGTTCACTTTTGGAGGCATTGGTGCTATTGAACGTGAAAATAAAAACGGAGCTCAGATTTAGACATTATACTTAGCTCATAAGAGTCTATTTTTATCAATTTATGGGGAAAATGATTGGCTCTTCTTATTAAAAGAAGCCCTGCAGCATCTATTTGCCTCAATATGTTAGGGATGTAATCATATACAAACATATTATTTGGATATAAACAGATAATGCACTCTGAGCAGATGTGAATGGCATCTGAACCAACTCATGTTTTTTTTTAATCTGGGCCTTCTCCATCCGCATGCACAACCTATGTTTTAGTCCATTGAGCCATTATGGCACATTTTTTGTCAATAGCTTTCATCTTTTGCACTTTTCATAGGGAAATGCTAGATCTGTATTACATGGTTCAAATATTATTTCATTTTTCATATTTTGTGAGTAGCTAAACTCATGCATATGAAGACAATGAATAGCAGAATTCATTTAATACAGCAAATTAGGCAGTTTTGATCCAAATCCAGATACAAATGCAGATATTTTTGTGAAATAAACAGTTATTTTGCATTATACCCCTATATCACATGCATCCAGCTAACCCTTATAATGGCCATGCAAAAACACTGATTGAATACTGATTGATGAAAGTTCAAAATGTATGTATGTCATGTGTAATTTAGTGGGCTACAATCACATTTCATCACTAAAAATGTTGCCAAGCCCTTACTTTGTAAACACTCAGGTGACCTCTGTGTCAACCATTAATAACCAGCCAGTACATATGTTG
Organism: Macquaria australasica; assembly: GCA_005408345.1. Classification (NCBI taxonomy): domain Eukaryota; kingdom Metazoa; phylum Chordata; class Actinopteri; order Centrarchiformes; family Percichthyidae; genus Macquaria; species Macquaria australasica. The sequence continues at coordinate 31,191 of SEMN01000089.1, read as the reverse complement.
TACTGAAGCTTAGTATAATTATTTATCTCCTGGGGTACAGCCACCAGGCAAAGTCAGCTCAGTATTGTCCAACACGATCAGCACACGGAGACGACAAAATATGCAATGCTTTTACACTTGGTGACAATTTGTTTAAACAAATAACTTCCAACGCAGCACTTGTGAATCATTTGCATTAGTTTTAAGTCTAAATGTTCACATGGGAATCTAACTGGAGGCTCACAGCAGCCATGATAATGGTTAAAGGCTAAATGCAGCTTCTTTGTATTGGTGATGATTCAGTCTTATTATATTATTATTGTTGTCCCTGATTTGGAATCAAGTCGCAAACACCTTAGACCACGTTCACATTATGTAAAGTGATTGAAGACCTGAGCAGCAAGAAGGAAAGGAGCCTGTTTTTCTTAATTGCTGACAGATTGAAATTCTGATTGGCTGTGTCTGTTCTCATCACCTTGACACAACTGATTCTGGACTGTGGAAACTGCATAGATAAAGTGTTTCTCTACACACACAGTATTTATTCTTATATTTAGACATGCTATTTTTAATTTTTTTAGTTTAGTTTTTTTAAATCTGCTGCAGATGATGTGATTCAATATTTAGAGCAACTTAATATCTAAAAGTACTTTTGTTACTGTTTGGGACATTCTTCTACTGACTCATCTCAATATATTAAGATATTCATGAAGCCATGAACCCAGGGTTATCATCATTCCTCATCTGTCTCCCTCCATTTCAAAAACAAACAAACATTAAAAAACAAAAACGCCCAAAATACTTAGTTACAGTGAAACTGAAGAGCAGTAAGTAATGTTTTACAAAGAGAATTTAGAGGATTTGTTATAACAATACTGAATTTCATATTTATCATGTAACAAGAGAAAAATGAACACTTAACACAGGGACGCAAGATTAAAACCTGGAAAATCAAATTTTCATTTGCTCAGTCTTTTAAAGTTAATAAAATGAAAAAAGAAAACTAAAGCTTCTCAGGTCCTCCTGGTTCCTACTAAGTGACCTGGGACCTGAGTCGGGCTGGGTCCAAATTACACAATTACACAGTATTCAGTCTAATCATCTTGTACCCGAGTGGATTAGAGCATCATTATCACCACAAGGGTAAAAAGACAGAATCAGCTCTCTCCTTTTTTTGGGTGTTTTTTTTTTTTTTTTTTGAAAAGTAATTTACGCACATCAGGTTTAAGGAGGTTTTCTACAGGTCATTTTGTGAAGCCCTCTAGTAAGCATGTTACTTGAGCACTTACTGGAGTATCTAGAACCTTAAAAAATATATATAATATTGATTAAGCAGTTGTATGCCAGCTTTGTAAAGATAAGTAGATTTTAGAAACATGAAACTCAGTGGTTTACTGGTGGATATTAAGAGACAATATACTAAAGTACGTATTCTTCCCATTTGTTCCCAACTGACCTACATGGTTACATACAAAAGCTATATAAATATTTGAAAAGGCTTCCTTAGGATGCTGACAATACATTGTTCTTTATGACCCTACAGTATGTTGCAAAACAACCGTAATGCTGAAAGAAGCAAGCTAGCCAGAGTGCACTGATGTTGTTTGCAGCGATTGCAGCCCTTAAGCCTGATGCTAACTGAGCAGTTTCCTGCAGGGATCCCACTTCAAACCCCACTGCTGTTGCTGTGTTTCTGACTGATTGACATCACTGATGTTTCCACTTCCATTGATTACATGTGATGGTCGTGAGGGGGAGGGGTGTGTGTGTGTGTGTGTGTGTGTGTGTGTAAAGGTCCTGCACTGACAATGTTAACTAAAAGTACAAAAGCACTATCAGGAAATTGTACTTAAAGTATCAAAAGTATATCTAATGATAACTAGTGATATATATATATATATATATATATATATATATATATATATATATATATATATATATATATATATATATATAGATAGATAGATATCTGCTGGGTATTTTCTTGATTAATACATTTATTCTGTGTTATAGCTAAAAGCTCAAACTATCTTTTTGATAACTGACAAATCCACTATTTGATTAATTGACTAATCGTTTAATTGCTCAATTTTTATATACAGATGGGTAGTTTGCTTTGTTACATTTATCATGTACAGGTTCATCATGTGTTTTGCATGTCAAATTTGTAACTAGTAACTCGTCAAATAATTGTAGTGGAGTAAAAAGCACAATATGTCCCTCTGAAATGTAGTGGAGTAGAAGTGTCACGAAACGGAAACGCTAACGTAAAGTACAGATACCTCGAATTTGTACTCAAGTACAGCACTTGAGTAACTGTACTTAATTACATTTCACCGCTGGAATAGACACACTCACTCGGACATGCATGAAGGAGGATGATGTCAGTCATGCAATATGTAGTGTTTCCAAACACACTGACAGGCGACATCAGAGACGCATCTGTACACATGCACAACAACACAAGTTTACATCTTCAAACACTTAAAAAAAAATCAAATGGATGCATGCATGCACGTACTGTAACTCAGCTGCAGCTCAACAACCAGTTTATGTGACTGACTGAGGGAAAAAGAAAGTGCAGTAAAAAAGAAGATAAACAGGAAAAAAACGTGTGTTTGTGAGTTTGTGTGTGTATGACAAAGTGGAGTTGGAGGGAGAGATGAAGGAGGGCAGAATCAGCCTCGGCACGGAATGATGCACTGCTAATGATGTAATATGTTCTTGCTGCTGCTGGTGGAGGCGCAGGGAAACTGGCACTAGCTGTGGGCTACAACAACCAGCCTGTTGTTCCTTCTGTCTCACTCTCTCTCTCTCCCAACACCCCAAGTTTGCTTTTCAATTTCTTCAACCACCTGACTTGAAATTTAGTCTCTTTTATTCCCATAGCCTTTTCACGTTCTGTCTCAATCTCTTATCGTATGCCTTGATTTAATCGTCTTTCGTATGAGCATGTTTATTTGTGTGTCAGTTCTGGGCTCCAACTCTAAAATTACAAATATAAAGCCTCAGGGAAGCAGCATGTGGAAGGTTACAGTTATAGTGTCCTTACAAATATTCCTGTAATATTTACAATGAAAAACAAAATATCACAAATTTATCACATTTGAAAAGAAAAAATCTTAAATTTCACACAATATTGGAACATGCAATTTTCATATATTTCATATGTGCATATTCCAGATGTCATTTCACATGTAAAAACACATGTGAAATATTTGCATGTAAAACACGTGTGGAATGTGATAAATTCACATGTGCTTTTTAATTTAATTTAAAGTAATTTGTTAATACACAAACAGGCATATGTGGTTTTATTACACATGAGAAATATTATATTTCACATATGAAATGTAATATTTGGAACATGAACTGTATGTGTGTGCAGTGGGTATAAAAAAATAAAGCATTTGCTTCTTTTCTCTTATTATGAACATGTACCTGTTATTTGGGCAATTTTTTAATAATGTCATAATTTATAACCATTTATATGAGCCTGTACTATATATATTTTATTTCCCCTTCATTTCATTGTATTCATTTATTTTAAATAAATAGGCTTTTAGAAATAGGAATAGGACTTTTTCCAGTGATGTATCAACATTTAAGTCACTTTTGATAATTATACATATTCTCACCCTCCTGGTGCCTAGTGACCACTTTAATGTATTTATAAAATCACCACTGAAAGCTTAATAAACATTTTTTTTTTATATAAATGTATTTTTTTAGGTTGTTTACAGAGGATGTGACTGAATTTAAGCCAAATGTGATGCTTCAAAAACAAATGCAGCAATTCCTTGACCATAATTTCTGTAATTATTTCCATAATAATTTCACTAAATACATGACTGTCATACACATTATTTTCATTTGTCTGTTTTTTTCCCCCCATTTCTTTACTGGGAATATGTTGCGCATGTGTGTGTGTCTGTGTCACCATTTGAAATGTAATCAATAATTGGAGACATCTGACATCGGCAAAGTTCAAATCAGTAATTTCCAGTTGTCACTCTTTTTTTCCTCCTCCAGTCACACGGTGACATAAATGGAAGAAAGATGTTCCCTGTGTTATCTCTGTCTCACACCAGTGAGGAATCTGATTGGCTATTTGGTGCTGCGTATGATTGGTGACATTGCCATTCATGTCCCTGAGGATTACGGGTATCTCCAAAGTGTTTGGAGGAAAAAAAAAAAGGTATGGAGGTTGACATCTTTACTGTTATTCACTTACGCAGCGTATTACCAGTTGTGTAGAGAGCTGAGTGAGACAGACAGAGTGAGAGAAGAGAGAAAATACTGTAACAAACAGCCCACTGCTGTGGTAGTAATAGCCTACTATTCACACAGTAAACAATTTGTAGTTAAACATTACATTTTGCTTTGTGAATTGAATGACTGGGCAAACAGTAAATATTGTGTTTTTTGTTTAACTTTCAATAGCAAAAAGGTTGAAGTAGAAACAAGGAAGCTACCATGTACTTTAGCCAAATGCAAGACCACTTACTGGATTATGTAGCCTATGTATTATAATATACACCCCTCCTGGTTATGGTATAATGTACATAAAGTACTTTGGCACATACACTTTCTAATCCATGCACTAAAGTACCACTTGATGAGGAACACTTAGCTACTGTATCACTGAATGAAGGCTATTATTTTCAGTATTCATGGCAAAAGTGAGAGAGAGAAAATCTGAGACGCAGGGGAGGGAGGAACGGAGAGGGAGAGGGGAGGATTTGCTGGAAGTTTTGACTGGAAATCTGGAGATAAAGCTTTTCGATCTTGGGATTTGGCCCTTTAGAGCCGTTGAGTTCTGCGCCATGTAGAGGCCAGATTAAAAGGAGGGCCTGACTCAGAAGGCCGGCATGCTCAAACATGTCTGTTGTTTGACTAGGCTCACCACTGTTGATCTCTCAAATCCAAGGCAAGCTTTCAGATCTGATGCCTTTTTCATAAGCAAATGGTTTTGGGCTGATTAGCTAGTTCACACAAAGGCCAAATAGATCCATTCATAATAATAAAAGTTATGGAACACTTGTATACCCAGCAACTATGAACTAAATGACCATCTGCAGTAATAAATGTACTTTATCTGTGTGGATATACTCTGCCAAATAGAGAAATATTTATAGACAGAATATTGGATATTATGGATCTCAAATATGATTTTCAGCTGTGAATTAAACAACAGCTTGGTATTCCTTGGAGGACACAGGAAGGATAGGTAAAACTGTACTTGTTGTGACAGACTTGTCTGTTGCCGCCTTTTACACAATTACTGCTCCATTTTCCAGTCGTTGCTAGGATACCCAAATCCAATAGTTTTTCGAGGTCAACTCCTGCATGTCTCATCCAGAAACAAACGGGACGAGCGCTAGTAAATCAAAAATCTATCCCTAAATCCTCTATGACATCATATCCCTGACTATCCGTTAATCCCTGGTTGTCACAGTCGAGGTAGATCAAAGTAAATAGGAGGCAACTGCCGTGATGAAGTTTTGCCAGGAGCAGGCGTGTGAACACAGAGGGTCCACTGGTGCTCCTGTTATCTGCCTGACTGCCCTTCAGCAGCTCTTTTGGTAATCACGATTATCACATCTGAAAAGTGACTTTTAATAACATCTCAGAACCCTTAACATACAAGTAACTTATGGACCTTTTCATCCACAAAAACTTGTCCCGCAAACTGTTTTTGAAACTCAGAAACTCAAAACCTTTTGACCACAAACACCTTGGTGCCATAGTAGTTCCTGCACCCCAAAAACACCATGGCAACTTGCATACAGCATTTATTCAGGCTGCAAGCAAGCAAATTCTAACTTTGTACATCAGCACCTTGCATTCTTTGTTAGGGTTAGGGTTGCTCCCCTGTTCCCTTTTGTTTTGCCTCCTGTTTTCCCTGCCCTTGTGTTTTTGTCTATCTGTGTGTCTACCCCTGGGCGTGGCCACCTGTCTCCTCCTCCCGCTGGTTCCCTGGCACAGCTGAGGCTCATCAGTAATCACCTCCGCAGTCCTGAAATACCTGGCGCAGCTCCTCATTCTTCATCAGATTGTCCGTTCTCCTGTGTGGTAACGGTGACCAACCTTTAAGACTAGTTAAGCTCATGCTACAAGTTTATTCTCTGTCTAACTCCAGTCTCTCTTCCGCTTCAGACTCGCTCCAGTCCGGTGCCAGTTTTTCCAGCCTCAGCCAGCCCAGCCTGCTCTGCCTGCCGTCATTACAACAGTCTCTGGAAGTCTCAGCTCTCCTTCTGCCTCTGCCCGCCCAGTCACCGTTGTTCACAATAAACTTGTGTTTGCTACAGACCTGGCTGTGTGTGCGTTCTGCTTCCTGGGATGTGTTGAACTGAAACTTAACATTCTTGTTAAATGCAAACATTAGATCTCAAACCATACTGCTGCTTTTTAACCCATTATTAGTCAAATTAGCTTTTCCTGGTCCTGAAACCTTTTGTGTCAAAGTCTCACCACTGGAGCATTGAAGTCTGTTTACCGGTCTTGGAAAAAGTTGTAAAAAGCCTTTTTGTCTGACAGATTTTCCTCAAATGATATCACTTGAGTCAGCGTTGGTTGGGGCTGAAGACTAAAAGTTAGAAAATAAAAAAATTTGGGGGTGTGGAGTTGGTGAGCTAACCAGACCTCCTCATCTTAGCTTGAGGCTAGCAGCTCGAGGCTATGTACCGAATCTCCGACCAAACTGTCGGCGGTTGAGTTGAGTTGCATTGTGACAGCTTTTGACATGGAGGAGGAATACGTGGAATAAAAAAGACCTGATATCTCTGGTTCTGCTGCATCAATTTTGTGTCGACTGTCCATCGCAAGTCCGACAGTGTTACAGGAGTGGAGTATTCTTTGAACATGTCATTTTAAAAATGGCAATCTTGCACCTAAAGATCTAACTACATGTTGAATTTAATATGCATCCATGGCTCTGACTGGCCACTGTGAATGCTATTTTATGAGCTGTAAGTCTTCTGATAATGTACGTGTGCAATTATATGATATCACCTGTCTCATACTTGGAGAACAGTCAGGCTACTCATTAAATTTGTGAACATATGGCTCAGGGCTGATTGCACGAAAGTACAGACCTAATGCTGCACATGCATACAGTGAAATGCAAATTGAGGAAAGTTTGATTTCTTATGATCACTGTATTACCTGATACAGATTTACCAAATAGCTGGACAGGATAAACTTCACCTATCACCTTCTCATTGAAAATAGTGACGAGTTTACAATTTATTAATTTTTTTCAGCAGTACAATGCTGGATGCTTACTCTACGTTACATTCTCAGAACTTTAACTGGAGACAAAAGTTACCAAAGTAGATTTAGGCCTTTTTTTTTTTTTTTCCCTTTCTTTTCATATCTTTTATAAAGCTGAGTTAGTTCTCACCAAGGCACAAGAAAAATGTCCTCCAGAGGATTATAAAACCTGCCGATTGCTATGAATCATTTGCATATCTTCCATTGTCAGTGGTTATGGCTGTGCGAATCACCACGCTGTTTGCATAAAATGACAAACAGCAAAGACAACATAAGAGAAACCTACACTTTCCACCATAGCTCCCCTCTGTTTTTTGTCCCCAGGAGAGAAGGCAGAAATGTCTCTCAAAAGGACAGTGACTCTGACCCTTACAGTTCTTGTCTGTAATTTGGGTCATGTAAGATTTCGGTAATCTAGTCTCTATTGCAGGTTTCTGTGGGAAAGACCCATCAGCTAAATGACTAAAATGCTGCTATGATGATTGAGTGTGAATGAACCACAATATAAAAAAACAAAAAAAAAACCAATACAAAAATAAATGTTTTCAGAACATTCAATAATAATTCAAATTAAAAACACAATACATTATTTTGGCTACTGATATGCTATTGGATGATATGTTGTCTGTCAGACACAATGATTGCTGTTCCCCATCAGACTACAAGATTATATGTGATTAAGGGGGCATTTTGTACTAAAGGATCATGACTTTTGGGTGTTTTAAGACCTTTTTTAAAGCTGCCATTTAATGAGTGCCCAAAGGGAAGATTAAAGTTTGTATTTTTCATGGTAAAGTCATGGTAACGAACTGCTTCACTGGAAAAAAAAAAGTGGAAAAATGGCCAGATGTAGAAAAGCATTATTTTCTCTGACTAAATCTTAGCAATGGGGATGCATTTGCCTTTGTTGCAAGGAGCGTGTCGGATTTGAATGTATCGTCATGTCTCTGATGTGATCCGTCTCAAAACCAATTTGCTTCACACTGGCCATCACACAAGTGCAAACAGAACAGGGATTTCCATGGCTAGTGCAAATGAAAGAAAGTAATCACCTTAAAACTCATAAAAGAGACATTTTCCCACCGGGACACTCTGAGGAGATGGACCTGTCCAAGCACGGCTGTTAGTGTGTGTGTGTGTGTGTGTGTTGACCTCAGTCATGTGCATGGGATCCGACTGTCTTGGGAAATCTGCTCCAAATTGGACTTTAAGCAGACCTGAGTGTGCTTAATGAGGTATTGGTCAGGAGTACAGGTCTGTAGCCATAAGACTGGATGGCGAAATAGTTTACCAGCATGAGCGATATTGACACGTGTAAATATTCTGCAAAGGTTCAGTGTGGAGATGAGTAGTTCAGGTCCCCTGTGAAGTGGGAAATATGAATGATAACAAGCACGTCTGCCATGCTCCCTTGTTAATGTGATGCTGTGTGGAGTTCAAAACCCCAAGAGACTGCATTCCTGTTAAGGATGCGAGAAGGACTGCATGCACACATGTACACACTCTCATGACACACAGGCCATATTTACACTTGTCATTTCAAGTGTCTCACGTCCATATATAATCCAAATGTGAATCAATTCACTTAGTTTACACCTAGCCACATGTATGTGTCTCTGTAAGAGGTCAGAAATGTGATTGCATTCTTCTTTCATTTCCTGTACTAGATGCAAATGCAATGCAGATGGGGGTGATAATGCACCTCCAGCTGTTTGGTGACACTAGAACAACAATGTGGTTAAAAACTGTCTACCTACTGTAGCTTGCTAACAACTATAAAATCAACTAAGACAATGAGCGAGACAGAAGTTTGGCCCGCCATGACCGTCACTCACGACACGCTCTACAGGATCACTATTCATTTACACCCAAACCTTCAACAGTTACACAGCTCAGTTTAGACCTACTTTTTGAAATACAAATCATGTTACATTATTTGATTATTTCAGATACATGGTTAAAATATTATATTATTCTGTTGGCAGCTTAACCTGTTTGTATGTATAAGGAGTAGAAATGGCAGTAGAAAATAATTTTACACAGAAAATGAAGCAAAGTAGACAAATTCTAACTTACGGTATAAGCCAAGACCACTTAAAAATGTATAAACTGAATACAGATACAAATAAAGATATTTCTGTGACCATCAGATACAAACACAGGTAGCAGCTTTGTGTTACACCCCTAGTTTAGAGGAGGAGTTTGGTGGAGCTGCTTTTGTCCTATCAAATTAATGTAACGGGGAGAAAGATGGCTAATTTCAGTGTTTCTTCAGCTGACATTATGGCAGGGGAAGGACATTGTCAGTAGCTACTTCCATAGACTGCTTGCTGATGTAGTTACATAAGTTAGCAGCTTGTAATCATGTGGCTTGAATATGTATCTACAGCTATCTGATCCATCCAAGATACATGAAGTGGCTAAGTGTAAATTAATGTGTACCAAAGACACTTTTGGTGTAAATGTTTTTGCTTTTCCTTCCTGTGTGTGTGTGTGTGTGTGTGTGTGTGTGTGTGTGTGTGTGTGTGCATGTAATATGGTAGTTCTCCTCAACTCAGTCAGTTCAGTTACTACATCTTCAAATCCAGCATACATCAAAAATGTTATCTTACGCCATTCTGATTTCATGTTAATCACAAAAAAAACATCAACACAGCACATTAGAATAACAAAGGCTTCCATTCATACAGCAAACCATTAGTTTAAAAACTATTGGTTCAGAAGTGACAGACAGTGAATCTCCCAGCTATACGGCTCTACAAGGACATTTTCACAGTTATTCAGAAACTTCAAGGGAGACATTAGCGTTGCCAAGCAATATGTTTCTTTTTACAGATTGTGATTACATTCGCTATTATCTGGCCATGGATTCTGGCACGCAGCTCTTTGATCAGCTCTGACAAAAGGGTTCTTGGATGCATTCAATATGAGTGTCTGGGCAAAGCAAAGCATATGAGGAGACGGCTGTTGCTCAGTTTTGACCCGTTAGTGAACTGGACTTCAGAGGCCCTAAAGTCCAGACCTGCCAGCACTGTCAGGCCACGGAGAAAGTCTGCTGCCGTCTCTGTCGCATATCAATGGTCAGAGATACGCACACCACCTTCTTCCACTCCATTAAACTCCCTTTACGCTGTCCTTTACTTGATCTCTGTCACTTTCTTTCCCTCTTTTTCCTTCCCTCTTGTCCATTAAAGTCATTCTTTCTGTCACTCTTCCTCTGTCTCTGTCTCTCTGGTTTCCGGAAGACAGCCATTTGCTGCAATTGAAGACTTCTCTGCTCGCTCACAAGGTGAAAAAGAAAACGAAATGTTCCTGATTCTCAGCACAAAATCGCTCATTCACTCCCTTCACCCATTATCATCCCCCCCTCCCCCCTCCTGGTCTTAGTATCTCACTTTCACCTGAACTCAGCCAAATTTTAAACTGTTTAGAGACTGATTATGGGAGGAACTGCGAGGAAATCTGCCACCACAGGCTCTGACTGCATTCCTTTACACGCCACACATCATTATCAGCAAGAGTTCATGTGTGGCCAAAGAGGATTTAACTTTTTGTATCTCCTGACGACTGATGATGCTGAGGCTGTGCTGGGTAATTGTGTTTGACAATTTCAAATAGTCCGGCCATGTTCTAATAATTATGATTGGCAAATTAGAAGATGGAAGGGATACAGGACGAAGTGAAGAAGTCCCTTGTTTTTAAATTCTTCAGTCCAATTCAGAGTTGACCTGAGAGAGACAGTCACACAATTATAGTTCGCTAATTTTGTGTTAATGATGTGTAACGTCCTGCCTCTCCTATTGCACACGCACACAGGTTCAAATATGCTTGCATTTGCATATGCAAAATATCACCCAAATGTGTGCGTGTGCACGTACACACACACACACACACACACACACACACTCTTGAAGTCTAACAATAAATTTGGCTGCAGCTCAACAATCCATTATGCGTGGACTGACCCTGGAGGCTGAGGCGCCCTTTCTTTCTCTTTGGTGGCGCCTTTTCCCCACCGCCTGAGCTGAACTATGAAGCTGCAAGACTTCACAAGCGGGGAAAGAGTAACTTCAAAAGGTTGGAGATGATCTCCTCAGATCTTCGCTCAGTGTGGTATCGCCACGACACGTTAGACTTCAGACTCCGACTCTTCTGATAGGAAATACAAGGAGATGAAGTCACAGCAGAGGCCATATTAAATCAAAAAGGTTTACAGATACCTGGTTAAATTCTTTGTTGAAAAAGATTTTATTATTATTATTATTATTATTATTATTATTATTGACAATTAAATGGTAAAATCAATCCATTAAAATAATATATTTTTAAAAGATTAGGTTGAAAGAATATGGAATTTGCTATTTTGTAGTGGAAAAAAGTAGATTCAACCTTTTTACCTACTGACAGGTTAAGCAGAAATGTTTCTTTGTAAAGAGTATTGCATAGTATATTTCTTCTATTAGTGCCACATTAGTATTTAAAATGACATTGATGCAGTGTGAATAGGTTGCTTTGTTGGCTTTCCACTCAGCCCTGCTCCCTGAGGGTCTAATCACTGATTTCAGCCCAGATTTAGTTGATTTATCAGTCAACTTTACCAAACAATAGAACACAAGCTAATTTTAGTTGTGTAGTTTTGTGTTCTACACTGTTATCATCTGTTAAATGGTCAGAATTACTGTGGTAATAAATGACCGTCTGCTTGTAGCGTTGTTGCAGGTCTTGGTGATTAAGTGCTTCCTTTTTAAATAGTGATGGAGCAGTTGAAGGAAAGTGGGAAACTGCTGTAGATGAAACTCTATATATAAAGATGGTGTGCTCACGTATTTATAACTAACATTATATAGGTATGGACACACTATTTAGTATTTAAGTGTGTGTTTTTTTTAATTTAGTTTTTGTATGCTTTTCCTTATCAGACTCATCCATGTGGTTATGTTCCAGTTTAGGTTGAATCTGTTGATTTCAGTTCAAGTTTGCCATTATTTTATTTTGTCCATTTAATTTTTTTGTCAATTAAACTTCCTCCTGTTGTTGTTGTTGTTGTTGCATTTCTCAACATTCAGTTCAGTGTGTTTTCCATTTATTGTTCATGTTTCCCTATATAAAGGCTAATAGTGTTTCATGCAGCAAACTCCTTCTTGGTGCTACAAGAGGGTGAACATACTAGCTTGAAAATATAACTTTACTAGCTTCAGTTTGATCAAATATTCAAATGGTATTTTACAACTTGTGGAGCCATGGCTTTAAACCAAGCATGCAGAGTTACAACCTTTAATTATTCCATTAACTTAGCCTAATGTTGTGCATATACACAGTAAATGTAATGATCTGTCACACTATTATGGTCCTGTTTTTGAATAAAGCAGATAGGCCTGTGATAAACCCAAGCATGCCAATCATTCGGATTCAGAGACGAGTCCAACAGAGCTTACAGGCCACTGAGGCTCCTTCCCACGCAGCCTACATCTTGTGCATCTCTGGTACTATGGTTCAGTCCAAGGTTTCCCCCATTAGAGACAACTGAGACAGATACATATGGTAAAATAGAAGGTTAATTGGATGCTGAAGGACCTCATTGCTCTGATGAGGCATTTGTTGCTTCCTCTGTCTCCTGACCAATACTTGATATCACCAAATAAAACTGTTTTAATATTGCCAAAGAGCATTTTTTTATTTTTCTGCACAAACGTTCATTTATAAAATTAAAGTTTATAATGTGTGGATTTTGATTACAAGATGTTTTAAACACTATCTATGTATGCTTGTCTTTTATAGTGGCAACAATGATGCTAAGCTAAGCATATTGAAGGCTTAGCATCAAAGCAAAAACGTCATGTTACTACTAGTGTGCCTCTCTTCTACATTGTCTTTTAATAAACACCCTTAAGCAGCCTTTTTGTTGCCATATGTAGCATTTTCCAGGGAGGTAGTCTTGGATTAGGTCTATTTTTGGGTCATGTTGTTCCAGTCTGTGTATTTTTCCCCCACCTTTGGGATATTTGAACCTTGGCACCATGTTTTGATGAAAGCTGCTGATTGTTCCTTGCACAGGGTCATGGGGGGAAATCACAGAAGAAGCGGAATTACATTATAGTTTATTTGGAGGCCACAAGGTTTCATGGGAGCCATCCATCAAACGTTTGAGGTGTTTTTGGAGCCCATAAAGAAGCGATTCTGCAAACACTGCATAGTCTCAGGTAGGTTCCGCTGAGCAAATCAAGTACAGAGCACAAACGCTCACCTCTTTGCACATGGACATGGCCAGCAGGTCGGGATGCGGATCAAACCTGTGCCCTGTGATTGCGACTGCAGCTTTGGGATGTAGCAAAACACTTTTATAAGCATATTAATGTCTTAGATGACCCAGTCTATCAAAATGTTTTGCATATTTTTAACTGAATATGACCTCTGAGTTCCAATACTAGATTGTCCTTTCTAAAGTGTTTTTAAAGTTTTAAGTCTTCAGAAACCAATGGGCTTGGGGCTGAGTGCCACAGACAGAGTAGGGAAGTCAAAGTATTGAGAGACGGATTAACACGTTGTTGGTTTTGGTCTTTTCATGGGATTTGCTGACAATAACAGACAAATATAGAATATCGCCAGCCTTAACTTGTAGTTTATTTTGGCCATATAACTGACATCAGATCTTACATCAGATTAGTGTTTCAATTAGGTTTGATTAGTGCCTTAGCATGGCAAAATGGAGCACTCTCCTCTGAATACGTGACTGACAGGTGTATGTTTTTACGTAACAACAGTGAGCTCTAACCCTGACAGAGCGCTACTTTAAGTCATCAGGATAACGTGAGAACTCAAGACATTTTTCAAATGCAGCTTGATTATAATGACACAAATGTCTTAGCATATGTTTCATGATTGAGTTTGCATGGCTGATGCACTGCACATCCATTTGTCCTTGTAAAAGTAATGGTGACAGACTTTTAGAGAGTCATAACAGGGGAACAAACGGTGTCTTGTGTACTGAGGTGCTTATTAATAATGGGGCATGTCCTCCATTGCCCTCAGCAGCAGAGACGCAGGCTGAGCCATACACCACAGTCAGCCAGTCGTGAGTGTCCTAATGGTGCTGCGTGATACATGACACGAGAGTGGGCAGCATTTCACACGCTGGACTTTTTTATGCCTTTGGATGGTTTTACATCACGTCCGGGTGCGAGGCGCCAGTTAGCACATTTACAACTATTATCCCCTTCATCTCAATAAAAGTTTCAATTACAGGACAGAGATTGAATCAGATAAATGGGCCGTGGTGGTGAAAAACTGTACGCTCATATTCTGGGAAGAGAAAAGAGACAGAGAGGGCAAAGGAGGGGAGAGGTGATTCACGTGCAATGAGGCTGCAATCATGACTGAAAGTTGGATTGTGTTCATTAGGAAAATCTCTACAGGCAATGATGTGTGCATGCACAAAAATGCACAGTCCCACATGTGTATAGCCTGCGACACCAGTGTGTTTAAGCTGCATGCTTTAATGAAAGTCATGTAAATGATGCGGAACAGAACCACTTATGATGCAAAAGACATTTCTGATAAATTTCAGGCAATTAAGGATTGTGTGATAGGCTATCATGTGGTGTAAATAAGATCAGGCAGACGCATATTCGGTAAGAGGCGTGCACCAGTATTGGCAGAAAGATATATAATAGTGGTTTGTTTATTTTATTGCTGAGTCATTTACACGGTAATATTAATTTTGCATCTAAAGATGAGAATATGGCAAGGGAACAGACTGTCAGATTTGGGTTATGTTTCCTTTTGGTCTGTTAAAGTGTCACCAGCAAGATGAAGTGCCTGATTCATTTTAACACATTCTGTCATCGGAACACACACAGATCCATGCACATGTATATCTATAGATTAGACTTTGTCTTGACAGATTTCTCTCACAGCTGTGTGCCTTTTTTGTTGCTTAACATTGCATGAAAAAGGGATTTCTGGAGGAAGAGGAGGAGTTAGCTAACAATAACACTCCAATAGCTTTGACAAATAGCGCTTTTGTAGTGCAGCTAAACATGGACAGCATGAAGCCCAGAGATAGGACTTTAAATCTTAATGTTCAAAAAGTGAAGGATATTGCAGGCTCACGGAAAGCTTTTAAGTGGATCTGACACAATAATGTTGAAAATCTGTGTAGGCTGTACGGCATCCCAACTAGGATGTCTCCCTGCCTTCCACCTAGAACTATTAGAGTTAGAGCCAAAAGCAGTTCGAGAAAACTGATAAGTAAACAAACAAATTGTAGTAAAAACTCTATGGCCATCCAGTTCAAATGGGGAAAAAACAGACTGCTCCTGTTGTAAACACCAGAATATTTAATACATACTCCAAGGATCTAATGATTACAGGATCAAAGGTCTAAGTGTTGTCCACTACAAACAGAATGTATTAGAAACACTTAAAATATGAACATGAATCATTCATGAAACTGAGCACAAATGCATTACCTTTTCAAAATAGCCTCAGCTAACTGTTTCACCTCAAAGGCAACTATGCAATAATGTACTCCACATCAAATAACTAATGCCAGAAATGTGAAGGAATTGCATCAAAATATTTTTACCATAACCTCCCCAGAAAGATCCCTTCTAGTCTTACCTCCCATCGCAATTCTGCAAAAACAGTAAGCAAAACGCTCTCAAGATGTCTTGTCATAGAGTCTCTAATCTCTGTGGAGGATGATGAATAAAAACATCACTCAAGACACAAATGGGATTTAAGGGCAAATCACAAGTACTCAGACCTACAACAAATTCCACATTCAGGGTCGTCTCACATACACATACTTGTAAGAGGACTGCATGCAATAGTCAAATGTGTCTTCATTGGGGCTACACTGGCAGCGTAATGATCATACATATGAGATCATTCACTCTAGTTTCTTGTGTATGCATTTATTTCGGTAAAGCCTTTGGAGATCAGTGGTCATCACTGGTTTGGTGTTGTGTGCTTCATTTAGGCACCGGCATAACATACTATTATAATCAAAGAAATGTCCAGAGTTTCAGAGTATCAGTAGAAAGAATCAAAGTTTTTCTTCAGAGAATTATGGACACGCAGCAGTGATGATAACTATTAAGGGGTGTGACTGCAGTAGCCATGTTTAGATAAAATAGCAGTATACCACAAATACAGCCTCCCTTTTAGAATTTCCTTTTTACCTTCACACATGCACTCCAGTGCTTAAAGCAGATATAACAAATCTCTTTATCCCTGCTGCTGTCTTTACAAACGTAATCTCTAATTCAAAGAGGAAATCATTCATAATGCTGGCCAAGGTTATTTAGATGAGCGCATCAGTGAGGAATGTGCATACTGTTTCAGGGTATGGGCACTAAAAGCGTAGCTTTATGCTTTAGTAGATGTTTCAGCTTAGTACACTAATGTGAAGTTTAAGTCTGATCACATCCTTCGTCACTGCAGGCGCACATGGCATAGTATTATCTCTCAAATAGTTCTAACATTCCCTTATTTGGGAAATATGCAAAGTTGTTAGGAAGATTTCATTCTAATGGAGCACTGAAGTCAGGCTTGCATTAGCTGCTTCATTCATGCTTCACTATCAGTGGCTCGTTTATCAGCTGCTTTGCTACCAGCTGACTAGTAACGTCCAATCGTATTCATACAGATGTACAGCATAGACATTCTAACCTGACACCTTCACTCAGCAGAAGCATTTTTTCGACATGTATTCTTTCAAAGCTCAAAGCTTTTCTGGTAAATCTAATTGAAAAACTATTTATTATAAATGGTCAAGTTCTTGACACAAATGTCTTTGATTGAACAGGAGTAATTTGTTTCGTGCACTTTGCAAAAGTGACCTTCATGGAGGAAGGATTTATTACAGGGCTGTTGTATGAGAATGCATTCTTTTTTTAGTTGGAAGCCCAGTGAGTACCACTGTAAAAGTATCTCAGACACTTATTCAGCAAACTGCTCTTGATTATTTCTCTAGCATCCATGATGACAGAAATGACCTCTGTATCTATCATTTCATATCAACAGAACACACTGATTTTGACATTCCAGATAAATCTTTCGTTATTCACTTCTGTGCTTTTATAAACACTTTCATACTGTATGTATCCTCTTAACCGCCCACTAAGTCATCTGTCTTATTCAGTAAGTGTGAATGGATGATGGAATTATAATCATCGGATGCACACTCAATCTCAGGAGGAGATTGTGAGCCACACACACCAGTGTTTCCTTTAACACCACTAGCAAACACTGACACTCACCCATGGCCTGCTAAGCAAGGCAGCTCTCAGCTCAAGACAGCGTGTGTGTGTGTGTGTGTGTGTACACATGAGTGCACATGTCTGTACATTCAGCCTGATAGTGTGACTTTTGACTTGTGTAATCTGAGACGAACCCCCTTCTCTGTCTCTCTCTTTCTCTCTCTCTCGCTGCCTTCACCCTTAGGCGATGTGGAGACAGTGGTTGTGCAGTTCCAGCTTTACTGTCCGTCAACATGTAGCAGGCCCCGAGATCCTCAGTCAGCGAGACAAGGATCTGGGCCATAATGAGCAGACAGTGGCCCCCCGTTAACACTGACGCTAATGGATTTCTACAGTTCAGGAGCACGGTCTTAATTCAAACGGGGATTAGCAACAGGAGAAAGAGTGGTGTATGAAGAAAGGGAGCAGATGAGGGAAAGAGACACTCAGGGAGGAAGAAGGGTGGTGGTGTGGTGGAGCGCTTGGACGGTGGGATACAAGAAAGCTGGTCTGACTGGAAGGTTTTGAGTTTTAGTCAGAGGCAGAAATAATGAGATAAACCTCAATACGCAGAGCTGAGACAACTGTGCAGATGCTTCCGTATGGTGCATGAAGGGTTGCTAAACGGTGAGCATGAAAATGATGTGAATCATCTGTCATGGGCTCCAGTCACCAGATCTCAACCCCTTTGAACACTTGTGGGAGATTCTGGAGGGACGTAACAGACAGCGCTCTCTGCCGACATTATCAGAACACCAAATGTGGAAACATCTTTTTGAAGAATGGCGTTCGTCCCTCCAGTAGAGCTGTTTCTCTATCATTTGTCACCCATTTTCTGCTCCTGCATCATGCAACTGGTCATTGTATTTTTCACTTTTTCGTTGGTTGTGTGCTCCAAAATCACACCAGCATAGTGACAGTTGTGCCATTTCACTTAAACTTGGCATACATAATGGTACATGTGGTGTACATCCATCTTATTTATATGCTTTGGCAGCACTGAAACCAAAGTGAACATGTCAAAACTTGCATGCTGTCCAAAGATCAAAGATTAAAGCCTGTCCTTCATTAGTTACATGAATTCCATACATCCCAACAGACACGTTGCCCTCACTGAAATGAACCTATTTCTAGTCTGCCTTGTTAACACTCACAAGAAGTGTTACCGCAGCACTTGCCCCCCTACCTGCCGCGTTTCATCGACAGCTGATAGAGATTCAGCACTATACCTGCTGCTTCATGTGCCACATGTACCCAATTAAAGTGGGTTTCCCCACCCCCGCCGCTATTTGACATGCAGCACACTGGCTCTACTTTCCCAGAAAAAGAACTGGTGTTTTTTGACTTCGCCCTCAGAGGTTTACCCCAGTGAATGACTACATCTCCACAGCAGCTCGAAACTTGAAAATGCAGGTTTCTAAGTATAAAATTAGATGAAGATTAATCTAGGTTAGTCATGATTTTTTGTTGTGTTCAAATATGTGAAACATCTCCAAAGGGTCACGCCTCTCAGTCTACTTTAACTAAGCACAGTGTCAAAAACAATTTTTTCTGAAAATAAGAATGTGCCTTTAGTCAACTTGTGGTTTCAAATAAAGCTGTTGACTCAGTTTTCTCCATTAAAACTGCTCCTCAGTTCTTAACTCAGTTCTTTACTCGCCTCAAGAATATTGACCATTTCTCATTGTCATAAGTCTGCCAAGAGGGCTGTCTCCCACCCTGACTGTCACTGTGTGCTGAAGGTCTTCATGTTTGCCCATTAATTCCTAATTTACATCTTTTTGTCTTTTTCTTTTTAAGACTGAAGTTGAACAAATCCTGAGAGTAAGTCAGTCAATAATATTCTGCCGGGTCGATCACAGGCGAAAAGACAGTTAAATCACAAGTCTTCTTACAGTGTTCTCAAGTCTGAACAGCAAAGGGGAGAGAGTTTAGAGGGAACTCTTCACTAATAACTCTGTGTCTGACACGCACCCATGTGCAGCAATTTGCTGCCTGTATGCTATATTTACTACCACAAACATGAATTTCTCTGAAACACGTAGCTGATGAGCACAGAACTAAATGAGGTAGATGGAACAGCGAGTGGGGGGGATGCTGCTGCTATCGCGCCCATTCGGTCGCTGATAAAATTATTCAGCATGAATTGTTGATGTCTTGGATAATTGCATGTTTCCATGGATACGGTCCTACTGAATGTGGCCTGCTCTCAGAGTGGTGATGGGAGAGACAGGAGACGGCGGTGGTAAGATTAAAACAACCGAGAACATGGGAAACTTTGCACAGCTGGCTCAGTGACGGATGCTATCGCAGGGCTGCTGCTACAGAATGGCAGCATTAGCAAATGTACTAAAAGTGCTACTGTGAGTCTGCACCTTAATTCCTCCTTCCGCACATGCTGGTATGTTAGCTACAGTAGGTATAGTATGATATGTTGAAGCATTGTATTGATGACATTAGGCACTAATTTGTTATAACCTGAACAGGGACTACGGATGAAAATTGATGCGTAAACTGAAATGTTGATTAATGTGCATTGTCCTTGGTAAATAAATAAATATAGTAAACACAAGCAGATGGCAGGTTGGCTGACAAATTTATGTCAATATATAAACACTGATAATGTATGAAGACTTTAAAGCAGTTGTCTCCAACCTTTTACATCTGGCCACAAATATAACTATTGCTTCATTTTGTCAAGATGAAACAGCACAGTATGAAATGAAACACCCCTACCTTCCCCCAAAACCAGACAAGAAGACACACCTTCAAATGTGAATTACCGCAATACTGAAAAACTGAACAGATCTCAGGTAACAGGTCAAAAGGCTGATAGTCTTTTAACACATTGTGTTAAAAGTTGTTAGTGGTTTTCCATTCAAAAGAAAAGTGTGGTAAAAAGTGTTTACCTTGATGATGTGTGCTGATTCTCCTGCTCAGTATGTCTGTCTTCTTTACAATTCTCCCCCTGTAATATCATAAACTGAACAGCTGACAAAAAGTGCGGAAAATGTCAAGATCTCGTTTTGTACAAGGCTATAGCGAACAATAGCAGTCGGACCTGACCTCAGTGACAAATGCAGCACATTTTCTGTAGCTGCTTCACAATGAAAGCCTCCATGATTTGCCAGTGAAAGGGTTTCGACATGAAACAAGGGCTGCTGTTTTGAACACAGAAAATACAGCCTCAGTAGAGCCATAGGAGAGCATTTAGTTCTGACTGGTGAAAATGAACAAAGTACCTTTCAACTGAAAGGCTATTAGATCGACTTGGAACCCACCCCCCAAAGATCGATCACAATTAATGGTTTGGTGACCTCTGCTTCAAAGTATGCAAACAAAATAAAAGTATAAACACTGATATTCACATTTTGTCAGGTAAATTATGCCATTTTGTACTGAATATGTAGCACAGTAGGCATTTGGTGGCACATACCTTGTAACTTAGAAACACTGCTGTCAATTACACATTTCAAAACCTTGTTAATATGACCTAAATTGTCAGATTGAAACAGAACGTTCTGATTCATTATCACTGTATTATGGGCTAATAGCGTCAATCAACACCCACACTCAATACTCACAGCAAAGTAGTCAGCAAGTATCATTTTTTTGTTGAGTAATTATATATCTGATTTAGATACAAAACTTTTTTCTTTTCTTTTTTTATTGTACTCCAAATGGGTAAGAAGAAGACTTTTGTTACAGCTTCCAATAAGATTACCGTGTTGGATTTATCCACTTTCCACCCGTGCTTAGTCAGAAAAAGGTGTCCTAGGCAAAAATCAGTGTGGGGTTATCGTAATCAAAACAGCAGAAATGTTGAAAGGACAGAATGGTAATGTGGTTTATTAAATAGATAAGAATAATATATAATGTAAAGAGCACAGAGATGGGTCTCTGAACACAGCTAGTTAATTCCAAATGCATCAATAGGCCCTCCTCTTGACTCAGGCGGTAAATTAAGGGGCAGGGCCCATTTTCCTCAGTGGGAGCCTTAACAGGAATTCTCTCATGCGTGGATCTGAGCCGCCTGATGGGTTTTCAGCCTCAAACTGTCAAAGCATGGGGCAGGGGGAGTCGACCTTTTTCTATGCAATGCAAATTGAACATAGAGGAAATGTACATGTGCACCGGAAAAGTGACCCTCTGTCAGAGGAAAAGTAAGTGTTTATGTGTTTATGCATGCACGTGAATGTTATTGGACGTTTCCGGGTGAGTGTGGTGACTCGGCAGATGTGTTAATGTCATGTTAAGTGTGTAAAGATTAATTTCATGTCTAGTCTCGTCTTGCACTTCCTGTTTTATTTTGTATTCACTGTCCCTGTTCCCAGGTTGAACTTCCTTCCTTTGTGTGTTTTCCCGCCGTCTGTGATTGTCTACCCCATCCCTGATTGGATTCACCTGTGTGTGTGTGTGTGTGTGTGTGTGTGTGTGTATATATATATAGTCCTTGTTTCCCTTTGTCCTGTGCCAGTTCGTCTTGTCCAGTCTGTGTGTCAGTCTCACCAAGTGAATCAGCGAATATTTCATGTCAGGTTACTTTCATGTTTTGAGTTCTTTTGTACTTTGTGATTTTCCTCGTTACGAGCGCTTTGTGTTAGATATGTTTCTGAATTTTTCCTCTTAGTGAGTGATTTTGGTTTTGGACTGTGTTTTTTTGATTCTCCTCTGTAAAGAGCGCTTTTTGTTGTACTTTCTATCAGTAAATTGGATTTTGTTTCTTAAAGCGTCTGGTGTGGAGTGTCGTGCTTTTGAGTCCTCCGCCTTGAGTTTCAGTTCTTAACAGTGAGCTGAGGTGAAATTGTTCAGTGTAAAGTGATAAAAGGTTTTAACTGCAGAGGTAGAGCAGATAATCACCAATTCCATTATTGATTTAGGAGGAGAGGTGGCAACGGGGTGAAAAAAATACTTCTGAAGCCAGTTTTTCTAAACTATATAGAGTAGAAATGACCATAGGCGATTTAGTTGGGACCCCACATGACAAACATCCTGTTTGTATGGCCCAAGATTCATCATAACAGGCTACATAAGTTAGCTATACACCCCAGGTTTTTAAGTAATTTTATAATGCTCCATGAATCTAATAATGAGGGGAAGAAAAATCCCATAAAATCTGATTGTGTTTCTCTTATGAGTTCCATTGGCGGTGAATTTATCCAACAGCTGGGACCCGTTGAATGAAACCTGCAAGGACTCATTTGTGTTGAATATCAATTCAATGCTCAAATGCATTTCTGAAAGTAGGGGCAATTAACAGGCTAATTATCAGGACCGTGGAGAACATTCTAATCAGGGGAAAGAGCTTAAGTGAAATAGTGTTGTCAACGTTGGCTGAGCCAGGGTGAGTGAGGGAGGGAAATGTCTTTGACTGCTGCAACCAGGACTTGACCTTTGTCAAAAACTTGTGAAAGTGATTAAGTTAGTTTAGAAATGCTACATGGTTGAATAGTTTGGTCAAATTCACTTTCCAAAACTAAATACACTTTTCATAAAAATGCATCTTACATTTTTGGCTTATTATATTGTCTAACAAGACTAACAGTCTACAGCCACGCTAGCGGCTCTGTGCGGCGGTACTAAGGCACAGTGGTGCTGTGAGCTAAATGCTAACGTCAGCATTGCTATATACTCAACGGCAATGTTACACGCTGATGTTTAGCAGATATAAAGTCATTAGGATACATCATCTGGTGACTGTTATTGTCTGGACGAAATTTCATGAAAATCCATCTAGTAGCTGTTGAGGCAAAATTTAAATCTGGTGGTGGTGCTAGATGAAAAGTCAGAGGTTCAGCAAAGTCATTAGGATGCATCCCATAAATGTCTGTATCTGATTCAATCTATTATGTATCCTATACTTGTTTAAAATATTTCTGTCAGGAAAGTGGTGGACTGACCGTAACATACACGAGTCCTGCACCTAGCGCGGGTAAAACTTGTATAATGGTTAAAGTTCCAAGAAGAGGTGTTTTATTTGCTTTGACATTTTGGAGATACAAGAATTTTCACCTGCACCGGCAATGTGTCAGCCCAAATTGATGCAGCTGGATCCTTTCCCGTATTTTCTAGCTTTTGCACAGTATTTATGTGCTGTTGGAATGATTAGGGAGAGGGTTTAGTGGATAGCAGAAGATTGTGAGTCAGGTATCATTGTATACTGTGCCTGTTTGTCAGTTGCTGCTCCATGCTTTATTCCCCCCAAAATTTGACTTATTCTGAGTCAGATTTTAGGTGACACAAGGATTCTTCGGCTCCAGTTTACATCAGAATGAAGGTTGGTGTATAGTAAGACCATTTTTGTAAACAGTTTTCAGTTACTTTTCGCATAGTCAGTGAAATTCGGATCTCTGCATTGATTAACATGTAGTTCCCTGGACCCAGTGTAACAGCACCCACCATCTCTCATTAACTGTGTTGATTTCTTTTGATCTCCTGCCAAATGATACTGGGCCAAGGTGAAAAGTTTAGTTTGGGGTGGAGAATGCATCTATTAAGGCTTTAATGAAAGCACTTGACCATTTCTGGCACAGCACCAGGACTAGATACAATGCAAATATACTGGACCTGGAGGGAAGATGGAAAGTCTTACTTCCCAAAAGGGTTTAGTTCGAGTCTGAGGCAATAGAATATATAGAATGCCTTATGTAAATTTGTCTCATGAGGACAAACAATGAAATATTACATATTTAAACCCTATAACGATACATTTATGTATTTATACTTCTCGTCTCTAGCTGTATTGGTATAGCCACTTGAGGTAAAATTTGCCAGGCTGTTGGCAGTAACCCATTACATTCAGTTGTAAATTTCATTAAGCCTGATGGACTTGTCTGTGCTTTGTCCGTAATTTACCTTCTCATTTTCATAGCAGCTACAAGCCCTGGAGAAATAGTTAAACATGAGCATCGGTTTTGTGCAGTGTACTCTCTGTTCATTTTGTTTGCAACATGGAACATGAGTAGCCAGCTATCAGATGTCAACATCCATCTCTTCATTATGTCATTATAAACCCTGAGAGAGTAGCTCCCTGCAGTCGCCTTGAATTACATTTTCCCTCCAAACTGCACTGCACTGCATTTGCTTTGTAGCAGAATTGAGACACATAATTCAGAAATGTTGGCCTTATTCTCACATAATGGAGTAAAAGCCCCTTTATGTTGATTAAACATATCATTAACCCAAATTACAAAAACGTAAGCATCATATGGCCTTTGGCGTCGGATACAAATGGTGGTTGAAACAAAACCCCAAATCGCACGCTGAAAACAATATTTTTTTTTTAGTGAAACTACTGCCACGGTCAAATGTATTTTCATGCTTAATCTTACAACATTTTGAGCACCACAGTCAAAATCCCATTCACCTCCATTGCATGGGGGTGAAAGCAGAAATCTCAGAGATCTCAAAACCTAGAGAAATATTTAGTAAATTAGGTGAACTGACCCTTTAAAGTACTCGAACATAGTTGGTGTGACAGCAAAACTGTCTTCCATAGACTGACTAAATGATTGGTCTGAAACATTTTGTACCCGTATGACAATACTATAAGTATCTTCTCCAACAACCCCGGCTCTTCTTTCTCAACTTGTATATTATGCTGTACATAAATAGGCAGCATATGCACACAAGACACACGTCTACTGTCTGTTCACAATGACTATGATCTGGCATATCCTACATTTGGCGTGTTAATGTTGGCAGGTTGGGAAATAATTATTCAGCATGCTTGTGTATTTTTAATTAGTTTTGAATAAGAACATCACCTATTATGCCAAAAAATAGTAATGTAAGCTCTCGGCCAACATCCCCTTCCTTCTTTTGTACATTTTCTTTTTAAAAGTCTGTCAAAAGACAGAAGTTTGATGTCTGTGTCCATTTTTACCTTCAAATAGTTGAGCATCTTGCCTTTCACTGTACATCAATATCCAAGCACTAACAAGCTGTAGCAGTATTTTTTTTCCACATCTGGCAGATTCAGGCTTCATCTCCCTAAAATTTATGCAGATAATTAAGCACTGGGGACACAATTAAGCAGACAGGTATGTGTGCCTTTTGAGTTAATTGACTGATTTAAAGAGGGTAAGTGTACAGAATAATGTTATCTGCTTGGTTACTCATTCTCGGTAGCCGGATGTCCACATGGGGAACATCATTTATCTTTGGATGGCACATACATTGACCTGCTGTAGTCTGCAGAAGTAAACAAAAGTTATAAATGTCCAGTAATCAGACAGCAAAAAGCATACTTGCACATAATAATTATGCCCCCTTGCTGAAGCATAGATATTAACAATACAAATTTTCCATTATGATACTCCAGAGCTAAAGTGAATCTATTTGCAATGCAAATTTATGCTATGAATTATAAAAAAATAAAATAAAAAAAAAGGGTGTGTTACATTAGTGCACAATTAATCAAATCTACGCCTGATTAAACATATGTTTGAGGTTTAGGCTTACATTGCATTATCTCAAACAATACAATTTACAGTTTATTTGCATTTTATGGGTTGCATGTGTATAAGTTATGGTTTTCTCACATTGATTAAACTTTTATTAATGTGCTCCTAATTCTGAAACTCAGGAATTATTCCGCAGAAGGTTTACTTTTCTCAAAATGTCTGCAAATATGGTATTTATTCAGAGCACAGAGCAAACATCGCTCCCCAGTAGCACAGGTAGGCACTGAATCATTATTTGCTTCATGTCACTGATTATTCTGTAATGCCTACATGGACAGAGTCCCGATTGGTTTTTGTTTTGTATATTGAATCCCATGTGGCATTTCAGTAATAAAGATCTTCCCATGGTGGGATCGATAAAGTTATACTGCTGCTACTAATACATTATAGATGCTCGTCTTTCCTTATGTTAGCTGTGCTTGGAAATTAAGTGTAGTCTAGTCGAGAGTTATGTACGACAGAACTTTTTTCTCAAAAAGCTCTGATTTGCTGAAACATGTTAAACAAGAAGTGATGATGCCACTACACAGGTGGAAATTAGCAATTATTATGATTTTATATAGGTCAAATATTATATTCATCTGGGTGGAGATACTGAATGTTCTTGATGCCTAAAGTGGAGAAATGTCATTATTTTTACCATGAGGTCCAAGGTTGAATAGCAATTGTATTCCTATTCAATCTCACATGCCTTCCACGTTTTCTCTTAATGCTCGGTAATATTGATTGTGAATTTTTAATAAGCCCAGATAAGATCAGCGTAAACAAACACAGTTTTCAGTAATGAAAATACAATTACGGGTCTATCATGGTGCCTTATTCTCTGTGTTTGTTTCTATCTACAAATCCCCAAGTCATTAAAAGACTGCGGGGAGAAGGGAAAGATGTACTTTGTTTGACTAAAGTCGCTATCAGGCCTGCATATGAATAAGTCTCTTTCTATCCAGATCAGCATGCCACTTGGACGCCCCCATTGCTGTCTCATCAGCATTCAAATAAAGTGAGCCAGACACTTCCTGGTATAGAAAACTGTCTGTAACACTTAATGTCATTAAGGAACCCAAATCTGAGTGGATGTTTGCACAGTGAAATACTGGTTTGGAATATTTGTAGGTTTTCAAATTTCACTTTCTCCCTGTCTCTATAGATATGGAAGCATTAGCCTGGTTGCCTATAATAATAATAATAATAATAATAATAATAATAATAATAATAATAATAATAATAATAATAATAATAATAATAATAATGGACAAACATTGGTAAATTGATCTTTTCACTTCCAGCCATTGCTTTGCATTACAGTTACTGCACACTTATTCCCAATTTGAACATTGATTTAGGTAGCAGAAATAAGGCTGACACACCGTAATCCAGGCTACCCACTGTGAAACACTCCCTTTTTTTCCATTTGTGTGTAAAAGTAGCAGACACATGCTTGTCTAGTAATTGATTATATGGCTGTTTATTAACACACTTGTGCAATAACACATCTGGCTTCCCAGGAGTGTGACTACTATTCAATCGAGCGTGTATCCTGCAGCTTCCAGTCCTGGACAGAACTGGTTTTATAGACACAGACATCTCCGGAGTTTATTTAACTTGGAAGAATACCTCATGAGCTTTGAAGAGTTCATGATTTTAGTTAGCTGGTTTCACATTTAATATATTCTTGAAGATGAAGAGAGTCTTGGATCCACGCGGCACTATTAAACCTTCTTATTTTTATGTATTTTCTCTTCTTTGCCAACATCCCAAGGATAATATGGCCATTTGAATAATTGCCGCATATAGTCTGCAATACCTCACAGGGTCTTTTCAGAGCTTTGGTGACAGTGTTTTCCATAAAGAACTCGAGTTATTTCAAAAGGAAATACCATTCAATTTAATACTCTTCAGATGTTATTCTTATGGCCAAGGACGGCCTAACAATTAATTGTAAACATAAATATAAACTCTCTCCTTAACCCAGAAACATGATAATTAGGACTGTAACCTATTGGTATAACAACAGCTACTGCCAATGAATGAGTGGCAGAATCAGAAAATGTGTTAAAAATTCAAATAAAAAGCCTATTACAGCAGCTACAAACTAGAAAATCAAATTGTTGACCTCATCCCGAATACTCTCATTTTCCCATCTTAACCAAATCATAAAAAAATATATATGGACTTATAACTTTAACATGAATGTTTGAAACTATGTTTATCATTGTGGAAGGTTGTAATTGTAATGATCTAGCGTTGGCGATCCCTGATTGGCCAGCTATCCTGGGAGTGGCTGGTAAAATGCATAATTAACCAGGGAGTTAAATAAATCTCAGAAGATTTGGTATTTTTTATGAAACAAAGAAGAAATGTTCTTAAATATCTCTTGAATAAAAAAAAACAACACTTTCCTCATTTAGTTAAAGAGGTTCTGTCTCATGTCAAGACTTCAATCCTCTGGACCCCTTTCTCTTCACTATTTCAATAAATAAATAAATAAAACAGCTTGCAGCTGCCCATCAGATAACATTATACAATCCACTCCTCCTGGCAAAAAAAACAGCTCCTCCCAGCACTAAAGCCAAAGGCTGTAAATAGAAAAGTGTCCCCGATCATTCAGCACATTCTAATTATCTGTCTATTTTGAACTCAACATTTCCTTGGGAAAATGCTTGGAAAAGTGGTCTTCAAGCAGCTAGGTTATCTGGAAATGCACCACATCTTTGGAAAGCTTCAGTCTGGGCCGTGGGCCCACTACAACACAGACGGCACTTGTGAAGGTGGCCAGTGATTTGAGAATCAAAACCAGCCCCATGAAGCTTTCTGTTTTCATGCTGCTAGACCTGACTTCTGCAATTAATACAGCTGAGGATGAGATTCTGCTTGATGGACTGCATAAGTAGACTGGTCTGTCTGCCGAGTTTTTAATTGGTTTAGATTATTTCTACTTCTAAGGGAGATATTTGGTTGATTTGTACGTAACTAAAGCTCTTATTCAGTGGAATCCCCCAGGGCTCTATTCTTGGACCATCTTCATCTCTTTTGGTAAAGTATACGTAGAAAAGATAAATTATAACGTTTTTTTAAGGAAGCCTTTGTCCTATGAGCTCTTCATTCCACTTAATTGATGAAATAGGCTTATAGACGTCGTGTGTTTTAGAATTTAGCGGTTTTAGAGTCAGCTTCAGCTTAGACAAAATGCTAAAAATTCACTTTATGGATTGATATTTTCATTGACTTGCTCCAAAGGATGCAAACACCTTATTAACCTTAAAACAGACATATTCTGCCTCCTTTCATGTCTTTCTCTCTCTCTTCTTTCGTTATTTAAATAATCTCGTGTCTTTGTCTGTTATTCTATTATAATCTCTATTATTGTTTTAATTTCTCCCCCATCATATTTCCTTCAATCACCTTCATATTTCCTTCAAACAAATGGTGTTGCATTGCAATGTCGCAACTGTGCCATGTTTTTATGTTCCAAAAGTTGTGGTTAATGTATATACTGCACTACACAATGAAAGCACATAGACTAAACTAAAAATATCTCTATACCTTTGCATTTCCTTTTATTCCTCTCACTAAACACAATATTTTATATTATATCTGTGCATCCTTAAGATTAGAAACAATCACCGTGATCATTATGTGGAATTATTTTCTGCATTACAGCTTTTGACAATAGGTGTTCTTTAATGGCTGCGTGGTGAACAATAAGTACACAATGTCTAATCAATCCTGCATTTCTCTTTACAAACAAGGATGCGTACCTCATTCAAACATTTAAACACCTCCATTACTGCATTGCTTGGATATGATTTATAAGTCATAGCAGCATTTAACATTTATTAACAAGAGTGTAAGTGACTAATAATGTAAGATCGCAATTGAAGTGTTTAGGCTTATCATTTGTTCTGAGTGGGATGTTCATAATTAAGCAAGCATGCGGGGAAGTTGCAGTGATTCATGCTTCCTCAAGTTGTAGTAGCAGCTCCAAGAAGTATTGATTTAAAAAGGGAAAATTCATGATCAGTCTTAGAGGAACATGTGCCGTGCAGGACCTCGAGTGTTAAAGGGAAACCCCCGAGGTAGCTGGACCCCATTTAGAGGACCATTTATGTGTTTTTCTTATTTGTAACCCATTAAACCTCTGGAGGGAGTTATTGTTTCAGTTTGCATATTGATTGAACTGTTTAAGAGCTTGAGAATAACAAACTGTAGTATAGTCTTTTTTAAGATGGACATTACATTAAGTACTTACTATGATTTAGCAATGAATATTATTTATGTCGAGCCAAGCCTGTTCACCAGGGTCTAGAGGAATGACTGCAAGAAAGTGGAATCAAATATGCTTGTGGTATTTTGTTCTGCATGTTTGTAAGGCCCAACACAAACATGATTATTTGGAGACCTAATGTGATTAACTTGTGAGGATGTAAACCTCTGTGGACCTTGAAGAGCAAGAGCTGAATCAGCTGTAATCGGATGATTTTAGTCAAATATGTTATGCATGAATCCTACTCCTCCTCTGGTCCTAGACTGAGATCGACAGAGAGAGATCACACTGGTGTGGGTTACTTTTATTAGCTGCGCCAAGAGGGAAAAAGAGGCAGTGCCCATGTAATAGCTTGCCTAAATTTCAAGCAAAATCCATGTTGATCATTAGCATTAAACTGTGCTGAACTACAGGGCTTGGCTGGTTTTTTCCAAGATTTAAGTGTCACCAAAGTGATAAAGTCAAAAGTTTGTTTGTGGTTCAACTTGGCTTGAAAAACAAAAATATATGCATATATATATATATATATATATATATATATATATATATATGCTAATATTATTATTGTGTATGTGTATATATGTATGTGTATATATGTATGTATATATGTATGTATATATATGTATATATGTATGTATATATGTGTGTATGTATGTATGTATATATGTGTGTATGTATATATGTATGTATGTATGTATATATGTGTGTATGTATGTGTATATATGTGTGTGTATGTATGTGTATATATGTATGTATATATATGTGTATATATGTATGTATATATATGTGTATATATATATGTATGTATATGTGTGTATATATGTGTGTATATATATATATGTGTATATATATATATATGTGTATATATGTGTGTATATGTATATGTGTATATATATGTGTGTATGTATGTATATATATATGTGTGTATGTGTGTGTATATATATATATATATATATATATATATATA